>VDFB02000003.1:742034677-742454127 GCA_007258455.2 Sequoia sempervirens | reverse complement strand
GAATGTACAATATACTAAATGCCATCTTTAAATAGGTGATAATGATTCTTTTCCCTATAGAAAATTGCTTTCCTGTCATATAAATAAGGGCTACCAAGCACTATCCCATAGATATCCAATGGAACTACATCAAACTGTACTTCATCCACAAATTTACTAGATTAGAATTTAAGGTATTGTTTTGTTACTTACAACTTCTCATTTACAAATCAACTTAGTGGATAGTGTTTATGCTATGTAGTTTTTAATCCCAAGTTTCTTACAACACTTTCTGAAATCAGATTAACCTAAGATCCACTATCTATGAGTGCATCAATTTTACTATTCTTAGCAACAACCCTTAAATGAAATAGCTCATTCCTTTTCTTATCTTCAGGGAAATCATTAACTATAGAAGTAGAAGCACAACTAGTAACAAAAACACCAGAAATAGGAGCTTTACCTTTTAGACCCATAGCTATTATCTTAGTCTCATCATTTGAATCTAAACCAAGATCCATAACAACAGTCGTGGCTTTCTCCTTACCTTTATGTTTCTGATTACGTCTCTGAGTCCACTTAGGCTTCAATTCTGGATGCAACTGCCAACAATGTTCTTCATCATGACCTTTCCTGTCACAATGAGAACAAGAAAGTTTCTCATCCTTCTTGACTATAGCTTCCTTCTTTCCTTTCCCTGTTTCTGCAACCTTAAAATATTTCTTTACATCATTATCAAACTTATCAATAAAATATCCTTTACCCCTTGACTCTAAGTGTATTGCTTGAACAGACACTTCATCCAAATTACAAGGGTTCAATACCAAAATGGAATGCCTAAGGTAGGAATGTAGACCTCCTATGTACTTCAGCAAAGTGTCCTGGGTGTACAAAGGAACATTCAAAGCAATAGCCCTTTTCCTGAATTCATGGGTGTACTCTTGGATAGTTTGACCTTTCCCTTGCCTAAACATTTGCTAGTCCATCATTAACTGTTGCATATGTCCTAGGGGATAAAACTGTTTTTTAATAGCATTAATAAACTCTGCCCAAGTTAAACTGACTCTACCAGGTTGTGAAACTTCTGCTTTAGACTTACTCTCCCACCAGGTTAAAGCTGTGCCTCCTAATTGAAGAGTAGCTAATTGGATCCTATCAACATCATCTAATAGGTTTTGGACTCTACAGTAGACTTCAACTTGCTGAATCCAATCATCCAATTTTTCAGCATTAAGTTCTCCACAATACTTAGGCAAATCAAATTTTACATCCAATTTAATTTTAGGTTTAAACCCACTCTTGAAAGGATTAGAAGAAATAGAATGAGGAGAAGATGGAGAAGAAGGAGAAGGAGAAGAGGGAGGAGAAGAAGAAAAGGGGTGATCAGGTTGCTTGCCACCATCTCCATGATGTTTCCCTTTCTTGTCTTTGCGATCTTCTTGCTTTGACGAACCTTCTTCACGTTCCTTCCGCTCTTGTCTCTCTTGAAAAAGAATGTCCACCTTAGCCTTCATCTCGAGGAATGCTCTTCGAAACTCTTGCTCACTGATTTCTTCAGGAACCTCCATTCCAGAAACTGACATCTTCGGAAATGTTCTACGCTTCCTGATCTCAGGATTAAAGTCTTTGAGCTTGCCTTCACCCTTCTGAATCTTGAATCTCGTTAGCATTTAAAAAAAAACAAATAACTACAATAATAGTCAACTGAGCTCTGATACCAACTTGATCAGTATAGGATCTAGACTAAATTGCAGAAATGAATGCTTATTAATTTACAATGTTTATTCCAAGTTAATAACATCAAAATTAACTTATGGAAATAACAAAATGAAGGAATTAACAAACTAAGAGAAGGAGAGAGAGAGAAGAAGAGAAGTGCAAACAACATTTGATTACGGAGTTCGTCACAAACGTGACTACGTCTCCGGGTCCACTCCAATAGAGAGACCGATCCGATTAACTCCAAAAATCAATTACAAAGCACCACAATCATTCTCCAAGCACTTCGGTAGCATAACAACGCTCTGACGTGCAAGAATGACTCAAAGAATCTCCACAAGACCTCTCTTTCATGTCACCTCAGCATCAAGACTTCATCACCTGGAAAAAAACTTAATCTCCACTCTCACCTCATACCCCTTTTTATACAAAAAAATAACCCAATTTGGCCCTTAACCAAAATATTTTACAATATTCCCCTTATCTCTCCAAAATACATAAAAATCTTCAACAATCTCCTTAAAACAACTTAATCTCCCATAATATCCTTAATTATCTCTTAAAAAAATTATTTAAGCCCTTTTAGTTATTCATTCCTGGGCTGATATTGTTTGGGAGGTTTTTATTTAATCCTTTAAAAGGATTATTATTTGTTTACATTTCAAATTAGGAGGGAATTGTTTAAAAATTAAGTCATTCAGTTTTAGAATATACAACAAAACTAAACTGTGCCATAAATATTTAGAAATCGTTGAATGGCTCAGCGGTGGGAAAATTTTTTAAAGACCCGGTGGTTCCGGGTTCAACTCCCAGTGGCGGTTTGTTTTAATAAACTTCTAAATCAACCATTAACAAAAGAAACTGCCATTCTGTTATTGTTGAATGCCCGGATTTGGTGGAACAGCTACGGGCTATATTGTGTGGCGCGAGGTTGGGGGTTCAAACCCCCCAACAAACATTTTAACAAACAAACAAATTTGAAAACCTTCGTTGGAGATAAGAGGCCATGTGTCGTGCCGCCAGGGTGCCATGTGGTGAGCACTGATTAGCCACCTACGCTGACTATGCTGTCGACGTGTCAGCTTACTCTGCCGTTGACTGTGCAAACTAATGACGTGTCTGCTAACTAGGATGATGACGTGGCATGCTGACTAGACCTGCTGACTGGGCGTACGGACTGTTGACTGGATTTGCTGATTGGGTGTAGGGATTGCCACATGTCAACTTTTGATTGGTCCATTTCATATTTTGTACCACTTGCTGACGTCAGCTATACGGATGATGACGTCATCACTATACCTTCAGTCCACAAGTCAACTTGAAACTTTAACCAGCTGTATCTTGAGCCTCCGATGTCGGATTTTGACGAAACGAAGGCCGTTGGAATCATCTTGATGAGCTCTTTGCGATGATGCCAACTTCAAAAACTTTTGACGACATCATTTTTTCCCTCTTCCTAGACGCCACCTGATCCCAGTTTGACCCAAGGTTTGACTGGCCATAACTTGCACAAACGGACTCCTTTTCACTCCATTCAAGTTGTGTTGGAATTAGGATGTTGAGCTCTTTCTGATGGTGCAGAAATCTAGAGATTCAAAGACACTTCAATTTCCACTGAAAATATTCACCAGATCAGAGAGAGTGGGAGAGAGTGGGAGAGAGAGTGGGAGAGAGGGTGGGCAATGGTGGGAGGGAGTGGGAGAGTGTGGGAGAGGGTGGGAAAGGGTGAGATAGAGTGGGAGAGAGTTGAAGAGGGTGGGAGAGAGTTGGAGAGGGTGCGAGAGAGTGGGAGAGGGCAGTAGAGAGTGGGAGAGAGTGGAAGAGGGTGGGAGAGAGTGGGAGAGGGTGCGAGAGAGTGGGAGAGGGTGGAAGAGTGTGGGAGAGAGTGGGAGAACATTGGATAGGGTGGGAGAAGGTGGGAGAGAGTGGGAGATGGTAGGAGAAGGTGGGAGAGAGGGTGGGAGTGTTGGAACTATAAAATTCTAATACTTTTATAAGTTGTTCATACCCATGAGTTTCTGAATGAGTCCTTACCATAGACACAAAAATCCTCTCTTCAGAACATTTTTCCCATATTTTTCTATGTGGTCCCGTATAATCCATCGAGTCATGAATATTTCACTATGTAATCCATATCGGCAAGAGATGGTGAGGGTCTCCCCGATCCATAATGTTTTTTTTGCTAATATACATCTGTTGTAGGTCTATTGACAAGACTTCAGAGATGGCATACCAATTAGAATTCATATGCAAAGACTCACTAGCAGGACATAGTTCATTGTTTTGATGACATAATGACATATCGGTGAGAAATATTTCTACAAGATGAGTCATAACGAAATCATATTGTCTTACCGATCGGTGCCTAAGCAAACGTTTCAGCCAAACCAAAAGTCTTTGGAGTGAGGTCTTTCCAAATGTATTATGTCTCATCGACTAGCTCATAGAACGACGTATTGGCTAGACTAAATGTTATTGGAATAAAGTATTAGTGAATGCACCCAGTCTCTCTAACAAAGCATAAAGGGATTATATCAAATGACTCTTAGGATGAGGTTATGTAGTCTTGCCGACTCATATGTCTGACCGAAGTGTTTCATTGGCAACAAAGTAAATATGTTTCATTGACTGGAAAACATACCACAAGGTGTATCTCGGTAAGACACAAAGTATTCTATGAAACCTCTCCCCGACTCCAAAAGTCATAGTGAAACATAAGATAAAGGGATATTGATTGGCAAGACAATGGTTATCACTATATGTCATAGCGATTCATTGTAGGTTATATCAATCGGAAAGAAAAGTGAACTTATCGCCAAGACAATAACTATGGAGGAGAGTCATATCAAACACAAAAGAGTCTTATTGATTGGAATACAAAGGGTTAGATCAGCCAAACTTAAGCCATCAGTGAAATGTCATGTAGCATCTGTTTGGTGTCACTAATACTAATGAAGGTGGCTCTCGTCATTGCCATCAGAATGAATTCATGAAGTCTTACCGACTCCTATGTCACAATGACAAGATTTAAACTTGGAGATACATTCAGTGAGATTGGCTGCTTTGGCGAGAGCAATGTGAATCATACCGAATGAAGGTTCATCGGTAGGAAAATTGTTGTCTTGGTGATCAGAAAGTGAACTTAAGGAGATGTTTCAGTAAGACATGAAGTGAGCTATGGGACATCCTGCTGACTCCATAAGTCATAGTGATGGTTTTCATCAATGAAAGTTTCAGTGATATACTTGCGATTGAAGGAATAATCATCGGTGAGACATTGAGCATCGGTAAGACTGTGTAATGTCTTTGTGGGAGTTCGATGAACAATTGTAAAGGATCAAATGAAATAACTACCCAGATGTGAATGCAAATTCATGCAACTTTTCATGTGGCTGACATATAAAACCCATTTTTGATAGCAACGAAGAGGAGAGATAGAGGAAAAAAATATAGTAGGATACATAATATTTTGAGACTATGAAGAATGGTTGAAAAATAATGGAGATTTCAATTGAATTTATGATGCGATGACATTTTTCTGGTGTCAATTGTCTATTGTGCTCATTGAAAGTATTACTAAATTTTTCTTCCATCTGCCATTGTGGGAAAAAAAATTCAAGAGAGATAAGCACAAGTCAAGTCTACCTCACTCATATAGGTACACCCACCTAGGTCTAGCAGCACCTGAAGAGTAGAAGGTTCAATTCATTTGGCCTTGTCTATTACCCTGAAACATTGTGAAAGCTTGGCAACCTTTCATGGTTTGAACCTGTGTTTTTGAGAGCTAACAGGGAGAAGGTGGGAGAGGGTTGGATAGGGCGAGAGAAGGTGGGAGAGGGTGTGAGAGGGTGAGAGAGGGTGGGAAAGGGTTGGAGAGGGTTGGAGATAGAGGGAGAGGGTGGGAGAGAGTGGGAGAGAGTTGGTCAACCCTCCTCCTACCCCTCTCCTTTGTTAGGTCTCTCTCAACCCTCTCTCCTACCCTCCCTTTGTTATAGATATCTTCAACCTCCTCCTCCCACCCCATCTCCTTATCTCTAGGTCACTCTCTAACCTCCCTCCTACCCCTCCCCATTAGTCTCTCCTCTCTCTCAACCTCCTCCCACCTTCTCCTCCTCTTAGTCTCTTCTCAACCCTTCCTCTCTACTTTCTCCGCCTTCAACCTCTCTCTCCCACCGCCTCCCTCTATTAGGTCTCTCAACCCTCTCCTCTATTAGGGTCTCTCTCTCCTCTTGAGAGAGGGTGAGATTCAAAGAGAGTTAGAGACATAGGATAGGTGGGAGAGAGGAGAGAGGAGAGAGGGAGAGGGTGGGAGAGTTGAGAGGGAGAAAGGGTGGGAGATGGTGGAGAGAGGAAAGTGTTGGAGAGGGTGGGAGAGGGTCGGAAAGTGTTGTAGTGTGGAAGAGGGTGGAGTGAGTTGGAGAGAGTGGGAGAGAGTGTCGGAGAGTGGGTGAGTGTTAGATAGGGTAGTGGAGGATGCGAGAGGGTGGGAGAGAGTGGGAGAGTGGGAGAGAGGGTGGGAGAGGATGTGAGAGAGGGTGGGAGAGGGTGAGAGAGAGTGGGAGTGGGAGGAAAAGGGTGAGAGAGATTGGGAGAGGGTGGACGAGAGGGTGGGAGAGGGTGGGAGTGGGTTGGAGTGGATGTACACTATAAATATTTGAAAAAAAAGTAACTTTACAATAACGTCAGCATGTTATGAATAAAATAGAGAGATGGCCATGGGAGAGAGGTTGGGAGAGTCATAAAGCTCAAGAGAGGGTGAGAGAGGGTGGGAGTGGATGGGAGAGGTGGGAGAGAGGGGAGAGAGGGAGAGGTGGAGAGAGGGTGGGAGAGGTGGGAGAATTAAGAGAGTTAGAGAGCATGGGAGGGGTGGCGTAGAGAGGGGAGAGGGTGGAGAGGTGGAATGGAAGGTGAGAAGCTGTGAGAAGGTGGGAAGGTGGGAGAGGGGGGAGAGGTAGGGAGAGTGTGGGAAAGAGTGGGAGAAGGTGCAGAGGAGTGGGAGAGAGTGGGCAGAAGGCGGGAGAGGGTGAGAGAGGGTGAGAGGAGTGCGTGAGAAGGTGGGGATGAGGGGAGAGGTGCTATAGCTGCGAGAGAGGGGAGGGTGAGAGGTGAGAGAGTGAGAGAGGGTGGGAAAGGGTACGGGATGGTACGAGAGAGGGTGGGAGAGGCTGTGAGAAAGGGTGGGAGAGGGTGGGAGAGAGTGGGATAAGGTGTGAGAGAGGGTGGGGGAGGGTGGGAGATGGCGAGAAAATTTGGGAGAGAGGTGGGATAGAGTTTGGAAGGGAGAGGGAGAGAGTGGGAGAAGGTGGGAGAAGGTGGGAGATAGTGGGATAAGGTGGGAGAGTTTGGAAGAAATTGGGAGAAGGTGGGAGAGGGTGGGAGAGAGTGGGAGAAGGTGGGATAGAGTGGGAGAAGGTGGCTGAGAGAGTGGGAGATGGTGGGAGATAGTGGGAGAGGGTGGGATAGAGTGGGACAGAGAGGGAGGGAGGTAGGAAGAGAGTTTGAGAGAGTTGGAGAGAGCGGGAGAGGGTGGGAGAGAGGGTGGAAAAGAGTGGGAGAGAGTGGGAGAGGGAGGAAGGGAAGAAGGGAGAGAGTGGGAGAGGGTGGCAAAAGAGGGAGAGAGGAGAGATTGGGAGAGGGAGGAAGAGAGTAAGAGGGAGTGGGAGAGAGTGTGAGAGGGTGGGAGAGAGCGTGGGAGAGAGTGGGAGAGAGAGGGAGGAAGAAAGTGGGAGAGAATGTGAGAGAGTGGGAGGGAGGCAGGAAGAAGGTGGGAGAGAGTGGGAGAGGGTGCGAGAGAATGGGAGAGAGTGGGACAGTGGGAGATGGGGAGGGAGAGAGTAGGAGAGAGTGGGAGAGGGTGCGAGAGGGAGAGGAGAGAGGGAGAGTGGGAGAGAGTGGGAGAGAGTGGGAGAGGCTAGGAGAGAGGGTGGGAGAGAGTGGGAGAGTGGGAGAGAGTGGGGGAGAGAGTGGGAGAGAGTTGGAGAGAGTGGGAGAGTGGGAGAGGGTGGGAGAGGGTGTGAGAGCATGGGAGAGAGTAAAAGAGAGTGGGAGAGGGTTAGAGAGAGGGTGGGTAAGAGTCGAAAAGAGTGGGAGAGTGGGAGAGTGTATAGATAAAGAGAGATAATAAATCTATAAAAAAACCAACTTTTCATAATGCGGGCACGTTTTGAACATGTATAGACATGATCATTTTAGAAAAAATGAAAGAGTTTCACTTTTTTTTCTTTTAATATATAATAATGTGAGCACGTTATAATTCACTCGTGCTATTGGCACATTATGGCCGAGCCTCAGACTCTACACACAAAGCCATAACACGAGCACGTTATAATGCGCTCACGTTATAGAATGTTCACATTATGAGTTTTAAAAAAAAATTGAAAGTGGCAACAAATTTGCTACCCATCTCCATGCACCCGACCTTTTATCACTATCCAATAAGGTTTACTAGAGTTGGAAAGGTCTTGATCCTGTATTTGTGAGATACTTGGGTTAGGAACAAATAGGGTTAGGGTTGGGGTTCAATTAGGGCTAGAGTTTAATTAGGGTTAGATTTTAATCAGGGCTAGAGTTTAATTAGGGTTAGGGTTCAATTAGGGTTAGGGTTAAGGTTAGGGTTTGGGCTAGATCAGGGTTAAGGTTCAATTAGGATAAGTGTTCACTTAGGGTTATTGTTAGGCTTAAGATTGGGATTAAGATTTACTTATATAGTATTTTGGATAATAGAAACAATTTTGATTGATTTGATATTTTCTAAATTCATTATTGAATTTAAATCTTATGATTTATTCTCTAAATTCATTATAGAAACAATGTATGAGAATTTATTCTCTTGATTTTGAGGGTGAAAGTGTGGCTACATAGGGTTTCTATACATAGTATTTATAGGAGAATTGTTTCTCTATTTTGAATTATTCTAAACCTTGTTTCTATGTAGTAGTTTTTAAATTCATTTTGTTGTTATACTTTATAATTAATAGTTTATATATTGTACTCTCTCTATACATGATTTTTAGAAAGATTGGGGACACTAATAGAACCTTCATTTATTTTTTTAAAAAGACTAAGAAATGTATGAAAATTTGACAGCATGAAAACCATGAAAATAAAACTGAAAATAAAAATTTAACATAGTAAAAATGGCCAATCATGTGCCAAAAATGAAAAGAACCATTTGTTGTTACTCTAATATTTCAACCACATACTAAATTACCAAGTGCATTTTATAAATGTATCATGCAAGGAGCACAATATTGGGAATCAATGTGAATGATTCTCATCAAGAAATTAGACAAGCTTTGAGATTGAAGGACCCAAGCTCTTTGTAGGTTTTCAATGAAGATTTAATTAGCCACTAATAGGGACAATAAGAAAATGATAAATGTGAAAATAAATCCTAATCTCTAAGAGTGTTGTGCTAAGAATTACATACAAATCTCATAAATTTCAATAGAGACATGAGACACATTTATAGAAATAAAGGAAATAAATAGCTATTTAGATAGTTTTAATCTACAAAATATTAGGATCTACGTACTTCAAGAGATTAATAAAATATGTTTTTATTTATAATTTTTAAATTTGATAATTTTGACATTATCATAGATGTAAAGTAAAGATTAAATATTTTTCAACAAAACAAATAAAAATGACAAACAAATAATGTGATTAATCAAGAATAACATGATATTGCAAAAAATATAATAAATAAAAGAATATGCATAATTGTACATAAGCCATCAAAAGTCTATATATACCTATCTTTATTAAAAAAATAAAAATCTTTAAAATGACTAAAAATTATTAAAACTTATTAAGCTCCATGAAAAAACACTACCTTCCATATAAAGAGTATACAACATGATACTTATAGAAAACAAATTATGTAGGATACCAAAAAATTGTTAAAAATATAAGATAAGATAAAATTATAAATGAAATTAATCATATTAATTTCATAGTTAAAAGATAATTCTATGGATCTTTAAATATACATATATAATAATCTTTAAATCTTTATTTTAAAAAATATATTTTATATTTTATAAACTTATACAGTAATTTTTTTAATATTTAAGTTTACTAAAATCTAAGATGTTCAATATTCATTATTATTTTTAAATTATAATATTGATTAAAGATATATAATTGTATTTATAAGATTTAAATTCAATAATGAACTTAGAAAATATTAAATCAATCAAAATTATTTCTATTATCCAAAATACTATATAAGTAAATTATAAACTATTATAATATAATATTTAAATTTTCTATTTCAAATGTTAAATAATTCTAATGTTAAATTTTTATAATTATAAACTTTAGTAATTTTTTTAATAAAAATTAGTTTTTCAAGAATATATTAACATACCTAGATATATTCACCAAAATATATTATCTATTATTGATTATGTAATTTTGTATGTATAATATATTTAAAAATAAATAAAAAAATAATTTTGAAAAAAATATATTTATTAAAAAATTAAACAATATATTTTTTAAATTAGAAATATATTTGAAATATTTTGAATGTATTCAACTATCAAAATATGATTTTTTTTAATATACCACTAAAATCACTAGTTGCCCTAATTTCTTCGCTTTTGCTCATTTTTAATGAATTTCTCCCTGGCCTTCTCAAATGTTTCATTTTGAATGTTTTGCTTTTGAAGCAATGAAACATTTAAAATATATCGCACAAAAATTTCCTTGGGCCCCACCTTATACAGTCCATGTGGCAGCCACCCATGATTTTGCAATCAACCAAAGCACCATTGCAAGATGGTGGGGAATGACTCAGATCAAACGACAGTTGATGAATAGTCACACAAATTTATCCCAAGATGGGACACGTGTCCCCCACCCATGATATCGCCATCCTACAATTCCTGATCACGGGATGGTGGGCAACCGTTGATATTGAAGGCATTTCAATCGATGGCAGTGCAAATTTTATCCTTCTGAAAAATAAAACATTCATTAAAGGGCAAGGGGACATTACTAGGCACATGAAAAATGACATAAGTTTTTTTAAAACCATTCAGTACAAGGGCAACCATGACTTAGGAAAATAAAACTCACAGAGGAAATAAAATATTAAGACCAAAGGGACTAGGCCTAGATGGAATGATGGGGCATAAGATGTTTTTAAAACCCTACAAAAAATGTAACAGTGAAATAGATCCTGACCAAGGCATTAGGTAAACACAAGCGTTTAAAATGAAGAAAAAGCTAAAACCCTAGCCCTAAGAAATTTTCCAACACCATGAAAGACCAGTGGGATAAAGCAGGGCATGAGTGAAACATTAGGATTTTTTTTTTAAGTTCCATCAGTACAAGCATTGGATAATTTTATATTAATAGTTTGTCCTATCACAAATATTAAAGGTGAGCACAACAAATAACATGTATTTTCTCATTAAATGTGAAGGATTTTCAAAAGAATTTAGTGTTCAACTATTGGTCCATTTTTGTTGAATATAAGTTGTATTTTAAATCATTGTGTTGTTTTTATAACAACAAATAGATTTTTTGTGTTCAACTATTAGTCCATATGTGTTGTTTTTATAAAATAGAGTTCATAGAGAACAAAAATTTGAGTTGCATCACTACCTATAACCCTAAACCCTAAACCATTAACCCTTAACCATTAAACCACAAACCCTTAAACCCTCTACCATATCTCTCTCTCAAGTCTCTCCCTCCTACCCCCTCTCCCTCTCTTAGGTCTCTCTCTCAAGTATCTCCCTCCTACCCCTTCTCCCTCTCTTAGGCCTTTCTCTCACTCACTCCCTTCTCTATCTCTATCCCTCCCACCTTAACCTTAAACCCTTAAAACCATCTACCCTCTACCCTTAACCATCCCTCCTCTATCTCTCTCCCACTCCCTATAGTACCCCTCCTCCTACTAGTTGGATTTATTATTTTTTTCTATGCGTTCGTTTGCTACTTGTGGCTATGATGGTACTGTTATTGTGTGAGTTGGATAGTTAGACATTTGATGATGTTGTTATTCCATTAGTAGACTGTTGGTGATTATGTTTATACACTTGAGGATTTGATTATTGCATATGACATTGTGGTTGGTTAGATGTTAGTTGATTTTCAGAATTATATTATGATGCAATGATTTAATGAATTATGTTATGTGATGATTGTTAGTTAGAAATATTAATTGATTGGTTATAGTATAATTGTTAGAATAGGTGTGATGAAGGACAACATAGCATCACTCGTTTGTGAGTGCCCTGTTATGTTGTGATTCCTTCTCACAATGCAGTGCTTTAATTTAATGCTTTGATTTTATATATATATGTATGCACATGTACACAACTTCATCTGTATGCAGGTATTGTAGGTACAAGTCTCGATTCCACCTGCTTCGGCAGGACAGGGCGAGCACCAATAACCCAACGGTTAAATGTTGAAACAGAGGTGACGATGAAGTCCTCCCGTCCCATGATGTCAGGTCGTCTCGTTGATTGGTATTGTTCATTTTTGTAGTTGTCGTCACTTGTGGTTTGTGTTTTGTATTTTGTCGTCTCTTGATTAATGTTGGTACTTTATTTGTTGTGGTGTAATCGATTTTAATGATGGAAGTAATTGGTTGTTTTAATGTTAGATTTAAATTCTTTTTAAATATTTAGATGATTTTTAATTATTTTGAAAGTCATATATTTCAATTAAATAATAATTAAATATTAAAAGTGTTTTAACTATTTTAATCAATTATCTGGTGGAGGATAATTATTAGAATAATTTATTTAAATTAAATAAGTAATGTGTGGTGCAAGAAAAGTTGCAAAAATAGAAATTAAAGCAATAAAACAAATAAAAGAATAAAAAGACAGTGTGAGCCAATAGGAATAGAGAGTTGGGAAAAAGGTAGTTTTTAAAGAATTGATTTTCTTTTAATTTTGGATTTTTGGAGAGTTTTGAGGAGATGGGCAATATATTTTTATTTAATTATGAATTTTTGTAAGTTCTTAGACACCCAGAAGATCAGAGAGAGATGGAGTTGCTGAAAGCATTGTCTATGTACTTGTGAATCTGAAGAGATTAGTTTTGAATTCTTTGCTATTATTTGAGGAGGGCTCTAAGAAGGAAATTGTCTTCAATCTATTACTGGTGTTGGCTTGGGGAGCTCTTTCTGGATTAAGAATTGGAATCGAGTTGGAGGGCATCAGAGTCAAGAGGGCATCTCCAGATTTTTCGAATAAGCTTTGGACACCAGGTTCCACTCAAAATCTCCTTCTCATACCTTCTCTTTTATCTGTTTCTTCAGAAAAGAAAAACAAACTTTATTAAAAAAAAAAAATTTATGAATATAGGAAAAACTACTGTTTGAACTGAAAACTAGGGCAAGTTATTAGACTGGAAACAAAGAAAATCATAGTTACTATACTGTACCAATTTTTGTCAAAACAAAACCCCGATCTTCTAAAACATTCAATTTATCAATGATAGGATTGTAGAAAGATGATTTAGTTATTGAAGAGAATAAAATTGGAGTTTTCTCAATGTTTTGATCTTTGATGGATCTATTTGATGTTCTGTATTTTACTCTCTGTTTTTAATTTGTATGCAAAAAGAGTATATACATATAATATATATATATATATATATTCTTTTATATATATATATATATATATATATATATATGTGTGTAAATATTATATATCTATTGGTGTCTTTTTATATTTTATTAGTACTGTGCATCGGTCATCGGCCGTACGTCTAATAAATAAATTTTAGATCTGTCTGAAATTGAAATATTGTGTCTTATTTTGGGCTATTAGTTTTTTTCAATAGAAATCGAAATTAATTTTATGTATACTTCGTTTTGTTTTTGGGTTATATCGAATTTTATTTTTACCAGAGATATTTTTTTTATTTTCTGTAACTTGTGATTTTTCGGAACCCGTGTTGTACCGGGCGACTGAAATCGTGTTCCGTGCTTTTGATAAAAAAGGAAGGATTTTAAATTAAATAGGTATATGTTGAAACCGAATTTTGAAATTTTTATTTATTTTATTAAAGTTATGAATGGGGAGTGGGGGCGACGGCTAGGCCGTACCCCCGCTCCTGTCACAGTAGCCGCGCTGCTGTACAGCAGTCCTTACGGACTGCTGTGTACAGTAGCCCGTAAGGGCCACTATGTACATCAGCCGTAAGGGCTGTGTACAGCTCGCGGCCGGCTGTTTTAAATTCTATTTTCATATGTTAATTTTTTTTAAATGTTTTTTTTTGGTTATTGTTTATTTTTATTTTATTTTAAATATATATACATAGATATATGTATATATATTTATATTATATATATTTTAAAATATAATTTTTATGTATTTTATTTTTATAATGAAATTAAGATTATTTAAATTTAAATGTTAATTTATCACATTGTATGGATGTAATTTTATTTTAAAATGTTTAATTTTGTTTATAATTAAGTAATTTTTATATAATATTTTTTAAATGGGCATTGTTTAATTTATTGTTTCGAGTTAATAAATATGTTAGACAAGATTTTTGTCTTTAGTTGTGATTGTAGACCTTGTCGAGACAATTGTATTTAATTATATAAACTGGATTGGAGTCAGACGTAAGGGTGCAACCTTGTAAATGTTATCTGAGTTTTCTTTTCATGTTGTAGTTTTATTTGTTCAGTGTTGTCGATGTGGGAACCATATTGGTCTGTGAAAATCTTGTTCCAGAGGCTTGTGATTTAAAGTGTTATTTACCTTTGTTTATGCTTTTGAGCATTATTAGTGTTATGTTAGGAAGGGTTGGACGGGTTTGCAAGTCTTTTGATTATATGCAGTTGCGAGATGGTTAATGCCTCATGTATCTAATTTTGCTTTTATGATTAATATGTGTTGGTTCAACCCTTTCCTAGTTTTGATTTATGTTAGGGGTCATAGGGAGAGTGGCTCTTCGTGGGCACCAGTGCCTCGGATGGAGGAAGTGCTCAGGGGAACCCACGTAAGAGTAGTTAAACAAGTGATAACCTAAAAATAGAATTTAGGGGGATGGGTAGTAAAACACACAAGATAATTAAAATTGGATTCCTCATCTATGCATTAGGGCTACCGTAGACTAGTGATAGATTGAGTAGGCTGTGGTCGGCAAAGTCATAGTCTTGTCTTCATGAGAGATTATCGGCTCTGCATTAGCTACCCTATGGTGTCGGCGCCTCAGTTAGGAGGAAGGGCCAGGGGATCCATATATGGGTGTCAGTGCCTCAGTTAGGAGGAAGGGCCAGGGGATCCATAGATGGGTGCCAGCGCCCCAGTTGGAGGAAGTGCCAGGGGATCCCATGAGAGCTATGCGATGACACTCTCCACTAGACATCCTTGTTCTTGTTTCTTGTCGCTTCTAGATATGTGAATACTTATGCTATTTCGAGGGTTAGGGAATCCATAGATGGGTGTCGGCGCCTCAGTAGGAGGAAGTGCCAGGGGATCCCATGAGAGCTATGTGATGACCCTCTCCACTTGACACCCTTGTGCTTTGTTTGTAGTTGCCTTTGGATATTGTAATCTTTATGTTGTTTCTGATTTTAGGGCTAGGGGATCCATAGATGGGTGCCAGCGCCTCAGTTGGAAGAAGTGCCAGGGGATCCCATGAGAGTTATGTGATGACCCTCCCCACTTGACACCTGTCTGACTAGTTTCTTGTTGCCTATGGAATGGTGTATTGAATGGTTGATTTAGAGTTATTGTGGAATCATGTTCTTTTTATTGGTTCTGATTTATTTGGAAATGCATTTTGGGTGTTGGTTCAGTTCTTCTGGATATTGTATCTTTTGATGCTTTTGATTCTTGTGAATTTGTCTCATGATTGCTAATTGGTGATACTACATGTATTGTGATGATTTTCTTAAGTTTCAACTTGTTATGTGATTTGTGAACATTGATGGTTGTTCATTGTATGCTTTGAGTTGTACTTGTTTTGTATCATGTTGTTGTTGAGTTGGTTTGACATTCATGGTCGGGTTCACTTCCTCACCACCTCTGAGCACACGGGGTGAGTTACTTGTAATTCACATGGTTGGGTGGAACGTGCTCCGCACCCGTTGGGTTCCCCATCAGCATCTTGTCCTCTCAGCATTCCACAGTGGAGTTGTACTAGTGATCACTTGTATTTCAGATTTCATTATCAATCCCCATGTTGGGAAATCCAATGTAATTCTTTCGTCAAAGAAAATTGTAATGTAATGTTATAATGATGATGTAATAGTTAGGCTCATTTGTAACTCTTTTAAGAGATTTATCATGGATGTATTATGTGATGTTTATTGTTATCGCATCATGGTTATTGGATGTATCATTGATTATGGTTATTATAAAGTTAATGGTTATGTTGTAATATTTATCTTTCTTATGTTTAGTTGTTGCGAGGTAACCTCACGTGCCCCAGAGAACCAAGTGTGTTAATGCTATGTAATATGTTATGTGGTTATGGTTTAATTTTATTGCATGTTTACCTTTATTTAAAAAAAAATAAAAATTTATTTGCAATTGTGTGTGTTCTCTGGGGTTTGCACATTGCTTACATCCTCCCTCTCTCTATCTCAAGTATCTTCAATATCCTACCCCTCTCCCTCTCTTAGGTCTCTCTCTCACTCACTCACTCCTCTATCTCTCTCCCCTTAACACAAAACCCTAAACCCTAAACCATTAACCTTAAGCCCTTAAACCCTCTACCCTCTACCCTTGACCATCCCTTCCTTTATCTCTCTCTCTCTCAAGTCTCTCCCTCCTAGCACCACTCCCTCTCTGAGGTCTCTCTCTCACTCATTCACTCTATCTCAAGTCTTGCCCTCCTACCCCTTCTCCCCCTCTTAGGTCTTTTTCTCACTCACTCACTCCCTCTATCTCTCTCCTCCATTGCCCGTAAGCTCAGCCCTTAAGCAATCTACCCTCTACCCTTAGCCCTCTTTATCTCTCTCCCTCCTCCTCTCTCTCTCTCTCTCAAGTCTCTCCCTCCTACCTCCTCAACCATAAACCCTTAAACCTTCTATCCTCTACACTCCAACACTCTTCCCTCCCCCTTCCCCCTCCTATTTCTATCTCTCTCTACCTCTCTCCTTCTTCCCCTCTTCCCCTATCCCTTCCCCCTCCTAATTCTTTTTCTATATATATCTCTCTCCCTTTCCATCTCTCTCTCTCTCCCTTTCCCTCTCTCTCCCTATCTTAGGTCTTTCTCACACTCACTCACTCCCTCTATCTCTCTCCTCTCAACCCTTAACCCTAAACACTTAAACCATCTACCCTGTACCCTTAACCCTCCCTCCCTCTATCTATCTCCCACTCCCTCCCCCCTCTCTCTCTCTCTCTCAAGTATCTTCAATATCCTACCTCCTCTCCCTCCCTTAGGTCTCTCTCTCACTCCTCACTCCTCCTATCTCTCCTTAGCCCTCCCTTCCTATATCTCTCCCATTCCCTCTCTCTCTCTCATCTCTCCCTCCTACATATATTGCCGACCTTAAACCTCTATCCTCTACCCTCAACCTCTTCCCTCCCCTTCCCCTCCTAATTCTCTCTCTCTTAGTCTCATTCTTCCCTCTTCCCTCCTCCTTGCCTCCTAGTTCTTTCTCTCTATATATATATATATATCTCTCTCTCCCTTCCCTCTCTCTCTCTCTCTCTCCTTTCCCTCTCTCTCCTGTCTCTGCCCACCTCCACCTCCTAATTATAGATTATATAAAGGAATTAAGAGGGAGATAAAAAGAGAAATAGAGATAGAGATATATAGTAGGAGAGATGGAGGGAGAGATGGAGTGAATGAGAGAGAAAGGGGGAGGAAGAGAGAATAGCTTAATAGATAGAGGGGGAAGAAGGAGGGAGTGACATAGATAGTGGGAGATAGAGAGTAATAGGGAGATATATTAGTCACCCTCCCTATATATAGTTATCTCTCTACCCCTCTCTATCTCTTTGTCTCCCTTTCTATTTGTATGTTTGTCATTATCTCCCTCTCTCTCTATATTTTATTCCCTATATTTATCTTTGTCTCCTTAAGTGTGCAATGGTACATTGAAGAGGTCTTAAAGGAGAATTATCATATCTTTAATCAAATGGCATGCTACCTTGAGCATAACTCCCCAAGGAAACATGCCATCCTTAGATTATTGACATGAAACAACCAATCAAAATTTAGTTTCTCTCTCTCATATTAATATATATTACTATTATATTAAATATATATTATATAAAAATATCTTATTATTAATTATTAATTATAATAATTTTATACGTATTTAATAATTTTGTTAAAGAATATAATATCTAATTATAATAATTTGAATAATTATATTATTTATTATGTAAAATATAGCTAATATATACTTAACTATATTGTAGAATATTAAATTCTAGCTAAATGGCACCACAATTTTGAACTTAACTAACATATTGTAAAAGCTAATGAAATTAGGTTGTAGCTCATCAAATTGGAGAAGTGAAAGTCAATGCTAGTGTCAAGGACGAGTTTGGAGTAGTGAAAACAAGGTCAATGCCAACACCAAGGAAGAGTTTGGAGGAGTGAAAAGAAGGTGAATACCAGTGCCAAGGAAGAGTTTGGAGTTGAAACAAGTTAAATACTAGCACCGATGAAGAGTTTGGAGGATTGAAAACAAGGTCAATATCAGCACCGAGGAAGAGTTTGGAGGAGTGAAAACAAGGTCAATACCAGGGTCGAGGACGAGATTGGGGGCACTCATAGAAAATCGATGACCAAGGGGTAATGAGTACTCTAAGTTTGGCACCCCCATTCTCTTTAACCTTCAATTTTCATGCATAGTTTCGAAAGATATTCTCATACATTAGCACCCCCATCCTCATAAAATGGTATAAGATAAGACAGAAAAAATAAAATAGGTTATGCATAACATATCCACCTACAATCCCATTCAAGCATTTTAATTAATTCCTTGAATTAAACCTAAAACAAGAATCATAGAAAACACAATAGTGAGATGAACGAAACAACTCTTGATCATTTTATTCAAAATTTAGATATGCTTGTACAATGGAGAGACATGAGTTTAAATTAATCATATCAATTCAAATTCTAGTACTATCATAAAACATCAAATCCCCATGAATTCAAAACCTACTACAGAATGACTCAAAACCTAAATTTCATTTTCCCTAAAACCATCATACTTTACAATTTTCTTCGCAACTTCATCTTGACTCGACCAAAAATGTCTAACTTGCTAACCTGTACTTTTGGTCTTGAAATCCTTCTTATATAAAAAGGAGGAGCAAACAAGCATCGGGCCAGAAAGTACACATGTCACTAGCCAATTGGACTACCTTGTACTCTTCATCAGTTGGCCAATCAAAATTAATCACCTCATTCACCTTGAAACTATAAGGTTTGGACTTAACTACCACCTAATTCACTTCTCTTTCAAAAGACTCCAAGAATGAGCTGGTGCTAATGATTTTGTCCATACAGCTCACTAACAAATCATAATCTGAGTTACCCTATTTTTCAGGGTTTTGTAGTCCAAACATGATATAAAGTGGCTCTTACACTTTTTGTGATTAGTAGCATGTAAGAGGCCCCATGGATACTATTGTAATTGTAGGATGCATGAATAGGGTGTAGGATGAGAAATAAAGAAGGTATAGCTGTTGTCCTCAATAGTTTTGTGAAGAAAAGCATGTGAAATGAGAGGTTCAAGCCTAGGTTTCAACAAAACATGTATGGGAGATCTAATTTTATGAATTTTTATCCATGTGTAGACCTAATGGGTTGTTTCTAAACAGTATAAATGATATACATACACACACACACACACATAGACACACACACACACACACACACACACACACACACACACACATATATATATGTATGTATGTGTATTTTTAAATGTAAATGTAAATGCAATTACTAGATGCTCTCCTAGAACAATAAATGCAACATATCATTAAAGAAATCTATATCTATGTATATAAATGTGTATTTCTAAATGCAAGTGTAAATGCAAAGAGCATATGGTTTTGTAGTGTTATGGATACAACATATCCATCAATTAATGTAATTGAAATTCTAAAGTCTTCAACACATATAATATGAAATCTATCAAAGTATTAAACTACATGAGAAATAAATGAAAATAGTAAATGCATATGTATGTGTATTTGTAAATGTAGGTGTAAAATAAATAAGAATAATGAAAATTATAAATGAATACAAGGAAATATCTCCTCTCTTCTTGGTAGTGATAACCTCCTCCACATACAACCCTTAAAAATCATGAATAAAGGAATATAATCTTTGAAGAACTCAAAGTTGATTCTCTCCTACCTAATGCAATTAGTTATTTTATCCTTACAAATATTTATAGTGATTACTAGAGGCACATAGACCAATTCTTCATAATAGAAGAATTTGATGATACTTTTCCAGTGATGGCATTATGAGAAAACCTTAGGTTAAATGAATGATTCCTAGCTAAGTTCTTTAAATCTTGTCAAACTATATAAGAGAAGACCACTGCTATGTGTACCTGGATGCCACCACAGACAAAGTCTAGTCTTTGGGCTCTTTCATCAATCTCCTACCTTAAAACATACCAAAAATATCCTAGCAATTAGACATAGGACGATTTAATATGACTTAAAAAAAAATTATTGCCAAAGCGTAAACTTATGATGACTTAACCAGGCCTAGTACACACTCCCTCCCCATTAACCACTTAGACATATGGAAATTAAATGTAAATTTTTTGCTATTTTTAGTCATGTAGGTGTCCAATAAACCACTTGGTGGTGTTTCCCTTCAAGTTTATTTACTTAAATGAAGTTTATTTACTTATATGAAGAGAAAAAGTCCTTTGATTACAATTAGAGAATACATTTGAGTCTTTGGTTGTGTAACTAGTGGACCATAGTCACATTTAACACTTGTTACAAAGTTTTCGAGTTAAAATGTTAAGTAGATTTGATTTGTGATGGACACATTTGGACGGTAGTAACAATAGCTTGCAATCTATCAAGACTTGATTACCTTATAACTTGTGAATGAAATGATAGATTAATCATAATGTCACCTTGGGATGACAACACCATGAAAGAACTTCATCCAACATCCTTATGAGTGCAGGTACCACCAAATAGGTATTTGTTAGATCTATCTCCCTCAAGCGAGGGAAATTCAGGAAGAGAAGAGGAAAGCAAGACATTTAGTATGTCTAAGAGAGGGAGATAAACTAGAGGTCAAAAGATTAGAAGAAAATTCTATAAACGCATGGAATTTTTTCTTACTGAAGGGGGTTCATGTTCTTATGATGATGAGAGCATAGGCAATGTCAAGGTTCCCTTGAGGTACAAACATCTACAAAAAAAATGCGTACCCAAGGAACTTCCTCCAATAAACATCAATTTTTTTGTCAACGAGAGGATATATCACATAACACCATTGCCATTACATGGTTTGGGCCTATTTTTCATGGACAACATAAAGTTCTCTTGGACCCTGTTATAGTTACAAATATTGGATGCAACTAGTTCGATATACACAAAGTATGAATAAGTATGCACTATCAGCAAATTATATACAACTAAAAGATAAGGATCAAAATAAAGGAGTGGCTATGTACATTGATAGAAGGCCAAAAGAATCAAGGAATATTGTAGGGTTTATAAATAGTACATGAACAGGGTCAAAAAATAAACAACCCAATTGCATATTTGAGGCACGCAAGGGTAACCGTGTATTCGTATGTGCAATAAAATCAATAACTATAGGGGGAGTTGCTAATCGATTATAATTTGAATCACTTAGTTACAAACACAGTTACTATGGGGGTGGTATGCACTATTTACCATTTTACCCAACCTCCAATTAATGACTCCAATATACCATTTTATTCTTATGTTTTTTTCATAAGTCTATTGGTTTCATTTCAGTAATTTTTTTTTATATTTGATTTTTGTCACAGGGGGACATTGATCATATGGAGAAGGCTCTAGCCCAAAGCATAAATCGTGATATATCTTCAGGTGCTTCTATCCGATAGGTTTACCTCATTGTAATTGTACAAATTAGATACGAGAAAAATATTTTATTATTATGTTTTTTTCATAAGTTTTTTGGGTTAATTTTGATAATGTTTTTAATATTCTTGTTGTAGTCGACTAATTAGGGAAAGATACCAGTAGTAGAGGAGGGCATCCATAGTGAGGTGCAGTCAATATTTTGTGATGATGACATCGCTTATTCAATAAACCCTTTCGATGTGATAAAGAAGCTCCAAAAAAATGCAATGAAGAAATGACTAAGTTAATGTTCTTAGTTCCTCAAGCAGATGAGATAAGAGAGAGGGTTAAAGTATTGACTGAGAGATTACAAAACTTACAAGTAAGTTGTCATGAGTTCTTTAATTATAACATAAGTTCATTCATGGTTTTATATTTTATACTCTTTTATGTCATGAACTAAAATAAGTGTTGTTTTTATAGGGTTATTTTCCTCCTCATGATGCTTCTGGCCATGATCAAGGTACAACAAGTGCTTCCTAAGGAGTAAGGGTTGGTACAGTTTTCCATCTTGATCTTCCTACGCATACATCACATCATCTGACCCCATCATCTATGCCTATATTTTCATTTGAAATGTTGGCAACACATATCATGTAGGCATCCGTTAATGCACCCTCTAGTAGTGAACACAGACCAGAACATGTGTCAGGACATGTAGCTGGGGATGTAGAGGCCACTAGTACTAGTGATGTTTTAGCAGTATTTCCTGGATCTTCCAATATTACTAGTACGAGAACATTTCTGGCCACACTTGTGGTCACCGAGGATTTCATTCCCGTAAATATAGAGAAGGTCCCAGGTATTTTAAAATGTTTTAATTATTATTCAATATAATCCAATTGAAATTTACTTATTGATTGCTCTTTTTAGACTATTGATCACATGATCATTTTGCAAGAAATGATGTTTTTTATAAACATCTAAGTGATATTACATTGGATCTCTTTGGGCCCACCATATGTACATGGTGGAATTCCCAAAATGAAGATTTAAAATATGAGCTCATTAGCCATTTAGTTGTGTTGTTCGGTGATAAAACATTCAAATGAACCAAGGTCCTTAAGAAAGTCGGTACATATCTAAAGTATGTGAGGAACCAATATAGGTCACATTTAGAGAAGAACAAAAAGTATGAGCATCCCCCCATGATTCCGGAGAGGGAGTAGAAGGACCTAGTGTCTGATGGAAAGGAGAAGGCGGAAAAGAAAAAAGGAAGGACACCATCGGGCCAAGGAAGGTATGCGATATAGTAATAGAAGCATAAATTTGCAAAACATCCCGATTAATCGAGATTTTTAAAAAATCTACAAGTTGGACGATTTTTTCCCCTCTTTTTTGAAAAAATCATTGACTTTTTGGTCAATGATTTTTTTCCATTTCAAACTGCGAAATTGCCAAAAAACGTGTTTAAAATCTACAAAAAAAGTGAATAAAATTGAGCTGATTTTCGTGCAAAAAAAATAATGAGACCATGCCTTGTTGCTTACTATTATGCTTTGATAGATTTTTTCCAAGCATCCATAGCTTGTTTGAAAGCACCTGTTTTATGCTTTTAGCCATAGCAGCAAGGAAATGAACTGTTTGATAAAATGCTTTGGTAGACATGTATTAAAAATGTAGTAGCATAGAAAAGGCAGTGAACTACTTGAAAAAAATGTGTCAAAGAAATGTAGTCTCATGGTGATGGAATGCCATGACGAATGCCATGACAAGAAAATTAATATGGATTTTCATGGCATTCCATCACCATGAGACTACATTTCTTTTAGGAATTCTTTCAAAAAATTCACTTCCTTGTCTATGTTATTGCTTACTATTATGCTTTGGTAGATTTTTTCCAAGCATTCATAGCTTGTTCGAAAGCACCTGTTTTAGGTTTTTTACTTTTTAGGCATAGCATGAAGGCATTGAACTGTTTGATAAAATACTTTGGTAGACATGTATGAAAAAATGTGGTAGCATAGAAAAGGTAGTGAACTATTTGAAAAAATGCTTCAAAAAAATGTGGTCTCATGGTGATGGAATACCATAACGAATGCCATAACAAGTAAATTGCTATGGATTGTCATGGAATTCCATCACCACAAGACCATATTTCTTTGAGACATTTTTTGAAATAGTTTACTGCCTTTGTATTTTATTTTCTCTTAATGTTTGTATGCTATGGAAATGCCATTAATTTTTTTTAAAAAAGTAGTATTTTATGTGTGATACTATCAACAATGTAATTATATATTGATTACTCTTTCCTTTTACATAATCTAACATATTTCAAACTTTTCATAGGCTACCTGACACATCAAAGGAAACAAAGGCAAAACTAGAAAAGCATGGGCGACACACACTTGGCTCTGGTGGTTATATGAAATTAGCCGCATGAATTGTAAGTATCAATAAATGAAATATTGCATCCAAATTATAATAAATTGAAAATAATTTTGGATTTATCACACCATAGAAGCAAAATTCATGATCTTATGCTAAAATGTAGGGCTCTGAATTCAATAGAAATCCCACAAAAGAGGACCTGAAGATTGCCTTCCAACAAGGCTATGGAGTCGTGGCTGAACGCCTAAGAGTCTTGACTAGGAAAACACAATCTTCCATTGCATCTTACACGTAGGTAAATAAACTCAATAAAGTTTATTTAAAATTGAATACTTGTGCAATCTATTCAATATTAATTTCTACTATAAATGAATTACATGCCTATTTGTTTTAAATATTCAAGAAATGATAATACTGCACATGACATTAGAATGCAGCTTGGTGAGGGTGGAGCACAACATGCAGATCAAGGTCATGGTGCATCCTGGTACTTTAGAGAATGTAGAGCATGATCAACACATTGAGCATGATTAGGTTAGAGAAGATCAGGAATACGATGTAGCCCCATCAAGTAAAGAGGACCACTCTAAAGTTCTTTTAAACATATTTAATTGCAATTGGTGTATTAATTAATGTAAACTTTCGTGTTTCAACTTTAGATAATGTAGAGTGTGATCAATGTGTTGAGCATGATCAGGCTAGAGAAGATCAAGAACATGATGTGGCCCCATCAGGTAAAGAGGACCACCCTCATGTTCTCTTAAACATATTTAATTTCAATTGGTATATTAATTAATGTAACCTTTCATGTTTCAACTACAGATTAGGATTTAGAGGGTGTTCAACATGTTGAGCATGAGTCTATAAAAAAAGTTTAAGAATATGATGTGGACCCATCAGGTAAAGAGAACCACTCTAATGTTCTTTTAATTAATGAAATACTTGTAACAATAATAACAAAACATATATGTTTAACATTTCTTTCTTATTGCAGCAGACCCCCCTTGTAGCAGCATCCACGTCATGAGCAGACGACTAGGCATACATTAAGATCATGAGTAGAGGGTAGGACAACTAAAGAGGGGACAAATATTGATTTAGAAAATTATATTCCACTTCAACTTTATGTAGCTTTAAAAAAAAAAAAGTGATTGTAATCATATCATGACAACCATATTTTTGATAATATGTAAAAACTAAAAGAATGAATATTATATGTTAATGAATGAATGTGAATATGTTAATTAATGAATATTATATGTTAATGAATGAATGCTATATGTTATTAATGGATGGATGAATAATTAATGTTATATGATTGGGTATGGAGAATTGGGAGATGTGAGGGGGGGAGGGGCCAAATGAGCTTCCACCATCATGTGGTTGGCCCTATTAAGTAGAGAATATTAAACTATTCTCAAAACAAAGAGAAGATCAATAAGGTAATGCACTTTTCAATATAAGAAATGCATCATTTGAAGCATCAAATCAATATCTAGTCTGTATGTATGATCAGTTGTTAGTCTTTGTAATGGTACATTTCCACAATTTTTTATTTTTTTAAAAATTGATGCTTCATTACAATTTCAACGAAACCCATTGACAAATCAACGAAAAGGTTCGACAAAGTTGCTATAGCTACGATGAAGGTTTCTACGTAACTCATTGCCCATTTCGTCACAATTTCGACAAAATTTTGGTGTTGTTTCCATGCTACTACTTGCCCATTTTGTCGCACTTTTCATGAACTTTGGGTGTTCTTCCGACACTACTCCTTGTTATTTTCATCATCATTTCGATGAACTCTTAGTGTTGTTTCGATGCTACTACTTGCCTATTTCGTCGCAAGTTCAACGTAATTTTGGTGTTGTTTTGACGCTACTCCTTGCCCATTTCGTCGAAATGGCGATGAACGTTTGGTGTTGTTTCAATGCTACTCCTTGCCCATTTCGTCAAACTGGTGATGAAATTTTGGTGTAATTCATCAGTGGATACACGAAGTGTTCATCGATATTCCGACAAAAGTCTAAGCCATTTCACAATGCCGATGACCAATGATTCTTCATCGTTATTTCAACATTTAATTCATTATCGGCCTTTCGACGAAAAAATAGTGATGAAAATATTTTTGCCATTTTTTCACTTTTCCAACAAATATTTGTCGAACGACTGATGAATGGCTATCAAAAAATGGTGTCAAATTCAGTAGTGTGCAAAATTGCCAAAAAAACATGTATAAAATCTACAAAAAAACATGAATAAAATTGAGCTGATTTCCACACAAAAAAAACCATTAGACCCTAGCTTGTTGCTTACTATTATGCTTTGATATATTTTTTCCAAGTATCCATAGCTTGTTTGAAAGCACATGTTTTAGGCTTTTAGCCATAGCAACAAGGAAATGAACTATTTGATAAAATGCTTTGGTAGACATGTATGAAAAATGCAATAGCATAGACAAGGTAGTGAACTGCTTGAAAATAACATCTCAAAGAAATGTAGTCTCATGGTGATGGAATGCCATCACGAATTCCATGACAAGAAAAGTGCTAAGGACTTTCATGGCATTCCATCACTATGAGACTGCATTTCTTTTAGACATTTTTTAAACAATTCACTGTCTTGTTTATGTTATTGTTTACTATTATGCTTTGGTAGATATTTTCCAACCATACATAGCTTGTTCAAAAACACCTATTTTAGGTTTTTAATTTTTAGCCATAGCATGAAGGCATTGAACTATTTGATAAAATTCTTTGGTATACATGTATGAAAAATGTGGTAGCATAGAAAAGGTAGTGAACTATTTGAAAAAATGCTTCAAAAAATGTGGTCTCGTGGTGATGGAATGCCATAACAATGCCATGACAAACAAATTGCTATGGATTTTCATGGCATTCCATCACCATGAGACCACATTTCTTTGAGGAATTTTTAAATAGTTCATTTCCTTGTCTATGCTATTGCTTACTATTATGCTTTGATAGATTTTTTCCAAGCATCCATAACTTGTTCAAAAGAACCTATTTTAGGCTTTTAGCCATAGTAGCAAGGCAGTGAACTGTTTGATAAAATGAATTGGTAGACATGTATGAAAAATGTGGTAGCATAGAAAACTATCACCATCTAATATATATGCAGTTGTAGTATGTTTTGTGCAATGTAATCAGTGATATGAATATAACCAACAAAAATCTATTTTCTATAATTCATGGATTAAACTCTGTATTTTATTTTCTCTCAATGTATGTATGCTATGGAAATGCCATTAATTTTATTTTTTAAAAGTATTTTTTGACTGTTTTTCTTTAATTTTTTGTGCTTTTTTGTAAATCTGATTTTTTCCCGATCTTTTCCCAAATTTTTCCCATTTTTTTCAAAAAATATTGAACTTTTGGTTTGCCTATTTTTCCCCAAACAATTAATGTTGCTATGTGTGATACTATCAACAATGTAATTATATACTGATTACTCTTTGTTTTTACATAATCTATCGTATTTCAAACTTTTCATAGGCTGCTTGACCCATCGAAGGCAACAAAGGCAAGAATAGAAAAGCATGGGCAACAAAAACTTGGCTCTGGTGGTTATATGAAATTATCTGCATGAATTGTAAGTATTAATAAATGAAATATTGCATCCAAATTATAATAAATTGAAAACAATTTTTCTTTTATCACACCATAGAAGAAAAATTCATGATCTTATGCACAAATGTAGGCCTTTGAATTCAACAGAGTTCCCACAAAAGAGGACCTAAATATTTCCTTCCAGCAAGGCTATGGAGTCGTGGTTGAACGCTTAAGAGTCTTAACTAGGCAAACATAATCTTCCATTTCATCCAACACGCAGGTAAATAAACTCAAAAAATTTTATTTAAAATTGAATACTTGTGCAATCTATTCAATATTAATTTCCACCATAAAGAAATTACATGCCTATTTTTTTTAAACATTCAAGCAATGATAATACTGCACATGACATTGGAATGCAACCTGGTCTAGGTGGAGCACAATGTGCAGATGAAGGTCATGGTGTGCATCCCGTTACTTTAGAGAATGTAGAACATTATTAACATGTTGAACATGATCTAGCTATGGAAGATCAGGAATATGATGTGGCCCCATCAGGTAAAGAGGACCACTCTAAAGTTATTCTAAACATATTTAATTGCAATTGGTGTATTAGTTAATGTAACCTTTTTTGTTTCAACTTTAGAACATGTAGAGCATGATCAACATGTTGAGCATGATTAGGCTAGAGAAGATCAGGAACATGATGTGGCCCCATCAGGTAAAGAGGACCACCATCATGTTCTCTTATACATATTTAATTTCAATTGGTATATTAATTAATGTAACCTTTTATGTTTCAACTGTAGATCAAGATTTAGAGGGTGTTCAACATGTTGAGAAGGATTCTATAACAAAAGTTCAGGAACATGATGTGGACACATCAGGTAAAGAGAACCACTCTAATGTTCTTTTAAATAATGAAATACTTGTAACAATAATAATAAACATATCAGCTTATCATTTCTTTCTTATTGTAGCATACCCCCTGTAGCGACGTCCACGTCATGAGCAGACGACTAGGCATACATTAAGATCATGAGAAGAGGGCAGAAAAACTAAAGGGGGGACATATATTGATTTAGAAAATGATGCTCCATTTTAGCTTTATGTAGCTTTAAAAAATAAACAAAAAAAAAGTGATTGTAATCATATCATGACAACCATACTTTTGATAATATGTAAAAACTGAAAGAATGAATATACTATGTTAATTAATGAATGTGAATATGTTAATTAATGAATGTTATATGTTAATGAATGAATGTTATATGTTATTAATGGATGAATGAATGATTAATGTTATATGATTAGGTATGGGGAATTGAGAGTGATATGAGAGGGGGAGGGGCCAAATGAGCTTCCACCATCACGTGGTTGGCCCTATTAAGTAGAGAATATTAAACTATTCTCAAAAAAAAGAGAAGCTCAATAAGGTAATGCACTTTTAAATATAATAAATGCATCGTTTGAAGCATCAAACCAATCTGCAGTCTATATGTATGATTATTCATCAATCTTCCCGATCGTACATTTCCAAGAATTTTTATTTTTTTTAAATGCACTGTTTCATCACAATTTTGATGAAACCCACAGAAAAATCACTGAAAAGGTTCAATGAAGTTGGTATAGCTACGATGAAAGTTTTTCCGTAACTCCTTACCCATTTCGTCACACTTTCGACGAACTTTTGATGTTGTTTCGATACTACTACTTTCCCATTTTCGTCACAATTTTGACAAAATTTTTGGTGTTGTTTGGACAGTACTAGCCCATTTCATGGCAGTTTCGACAAACATTTGGTGTTTTTTCAATGCTACTCCTTGCCCATTTCATCAAAATGGTGACAAACGTCTAATTTTGTTTTGACGCTACTCCTTACCCATTTCGTCGAAATGGCGATGAACTTCTGGTGTAATTTGTTGGTGGATACATGATTTTTTTGTTGATATTCTAAAAAAATCCTGAGTCATTTTATGATGTCGACGACCGATGAATTTGCGTTGTTATTTCAACGTTTAATTCGTCATCATACTTTCGACAAAAAAACAACGACAAAATTGTTTTCATCATTTCATCGCTTGTCTGACAAAGATTTTTTGAACGACCAATGAACGTCCATCAGAAAATGGTGTCAAATTCAATAGTGCAATAAAATTATGAAATCTAGCATCATTTGGAACCATTCTATTGAAAAATTGATTAGTGTGCTTATACACAACAAGTAAAATAGGTTCTTGTGGGGGATGTGACAAAATGAACTTTTAAATATTTTGAAAATTTCATGTAATAAATTTTACATTTTAATGTTATGGGTCATAATTCATGATCAATTATCAAAATCCCAATTTATATATTACATTGTCATCCTAATCATGAATCATGGATCGCGACTAAAAATATTGATGCTAAACATCTATTATATATTTTTTAAAGATTGATGTTGTGTATAGTTCTATATTTCTATAATTACAAATTATTATTGTCATAAGTTTGGTCATTATACAAGTGAGTGTAGGAAGAAACAACGTGGCCATGGGAATCAAAATACTAATGTATAAAATGAGAACAAGGCTGAAAATAAAAAAAATCAAATATGTTTATTTCTTGCAACCTTGTTGAGTGTAGTAGTTATGAAGTATGGTACTTACACAATGCTTGCAACAACCAAATGTATGGTAACAAAAACATTTTTTCCTCCATAGCTAACAACATAGAACCTAAAATCAAAATGGAAAACAATGAGAAAGTTCTCATCATGGAAAAGGTACAATCAACATCTAAACTAAGAATGGTGAAAGGAGGAAGATCCATGATGTTTAATATGCCCTTGGAATAAAACATAACCTATTGAGCATCAAACAAATGGTTCAAAATGGCTATAAAATACCTAATTTGGAGAATGGAGAGTACATGTTATTTGAAAAAGGAGGTGGAAAGAAAGTGATTGCAGTAGTGCAGGTGCCAGGAAATAGACTATTTCCTCTTAGATTCATATACAATCTCAGGTGCTCATGTTACAAGGACAAAAAATAGCATTATAACCATAGTTTTCTTTCACTATAGTCATCAAAGACCCATCTGAACTTTGGAATTTTAGGTATGGGCACTTAAGATTTTCTAGTTTTAGTTTATTTTCTATGAAAGGAATGGTTAGAGGGTTACAATCTATTGTACAACCTAATGGAAAATGTGAAGCCTGCATTTTAGGAAAACAACATATATAGCCCTTTGAATCAAAATATTCTAGGAGAGAAAAAGAACCATTGGATTTAGTGCACATGGATTTGTGTGGACCCATGAAAACCCAAACCTTAGGTGGAAATTATTATTTCATGACAATCATAGATGATTACAACAAAAAAATTATGGGTTTAACGTTTGAAAAAAAATATTGAAAGCCTTTGAGAAGTTCAAGTTGTTTAAGGTATCAATTAAAAAGAAAAGCAACCACTTTATCAGAGCCCTATGAATGGATAGAGGGGGAGAGTAGATGTCCAAATAAATTTTGAATTTTAGTAGGATTGAAGGCATTGATAAATAATTCACAACAAGGTATAATCCACAAGTAAATGGAATGGTTAAAAGGAATAATAGAACCATTCAAGAGATAGCAACAAGTATGCTGGAAGCAAAAGGGTTGTCACATGTGTTTCAAGGTGAAGTTGTGGTAAGAACACTTTACCTATTGAAAATGTGCACCACAAAGGTTGTTCATGATAAGATTCCACAAGAGGCGTGGACAAATAAAAAATGAAGTGTTGAACACTTTACCTATTGAATACATGCCCCACAAAGGTTATTCATGAAAGGATTCTATATTTTTATAATTACAATGTGCCCACATCTTTAGAATTTGCAGATTCATGGTTGTTTTGGGTTGAAAAAATTGAAGATACATGCTTCCAATCTCAAGTACCTTAATTTAAGGTAGATGGTTTGCTCGTGTCTCATAGAAATTATCTTCATGGATTTAAGGTGATATAGAGAGCTTAGATTACTACAAGGAATTTTAAGAGTAGTTAAAATAATTACTCTCTAGAATTATAGTAAATAGAATCTTTTTTGGTTATCAAGATTGAAATAAAATGATATGTTTTATTTTTGGCTAGAGAGAAGTTTAAATTGATTGGCTTGTTATTACATATTTTTTAAAATAATCCAATGTAAATGATTCAAATTTTTATTTGATGGTTTTTCTAAAATTTAATTTTATATTGGATAGAATTGCTATCTTGATAAAAGTTTTGATAGTAAAATGTATTAATTTTTTTAATATGTGAGAAAAAAGTTACATTTAATTTTAATTAAATATAAGGAAATATATATATATAAGGAAATGAATATTGAGGTGTGATCTTTTTTATTTTTTTGAATTCATTTTTAGTACTTATTAAACTTTTTACTTTGAAATGTATTTGACTGAATCTTACATTTTTTAAAATTGTTAGATTATATGATATAAAAGGTATTTTTGTATTATTAAGTAAAGGTGGCCTTTTGAAAGAGCGTAAATTGCTATAAATAGAAGTAATAAGATAAAAGTTGCACAAAGAATTGAGAAACAATAGCACAAGGGTAGAAAACTCAAAAGAAGCACAAAATCCCCATAAAATAAAAAGTTAAGACCTATAACACAAGACAACCATCCAACTACAAGGACTATATGTAGCTAAACAATAGGATGAGAGGCAACAAATCTTAGTAGCTGAAATCTAAAAATCATGTCCAAACATTTTTTTAATTAAAAAGATGATAAAAAATAAAAAATATATATATATAGCATTGAAAAAAATGAGTGAGATTCGTGAATGAGAAATTTTGCACTTGCAAAGGGATGGAAAGATTATAGAACAGGGGATGGAAGGATCACTTGAAATTTCAAAATGAAATTATAGGAGCAAATGAAAGAACTGAGGTTGGAATGTAACAGGTCGAGGTAGGGGTTGGTGTGATCCCAAAGCCAAGTGATTCAAACAAAGGGGCGATTAGGCATCATGGGATAGGATATCACCCCTACCATAGGTTTGAATAAGATTCCTTGCTTTTCTAGAGTAGAAAATCAATGATGTGTAGTGTCTTTAGAAGGTGGGGAAGTAGCTAGGAGAAAAAACATGTGAATATAATTTTTTTTATTAAATGGACTATTCATTGGCCAACACTAATTAGGGTTAGGAAAAAGTGAAAATTAAACTAGGGGAAAGGAATATCCCTTGAAACTCTACCCAATAGATTTTACTTAGTAGAAGGCCCCATTGAAAGAGTAAAGAGGCAGATCCTAAATCAGGGACCATATATTATGGGTTGATAATGTCATAATCTCAAGGACTAGGAGGGTAACTTTTATCCCTTAAATGAAGAAATAAGAGACATTGCATTTTGTGGATTGTATAATTTACCATCAAAATACTGGATAGAGGAAATTCTTAAGGAAATCAGTAATAAATTGGGAACATTTTTGAAAACCAACAAACCTATAGAGGATCGTTAGTACAACATGTATGCATGGATCTATGTAAATATCAACCCCACAAGTCCCTTTCTAGTGGAGATAGAGATCTTATCTACAATAGGAATATGGCACCAAAAGATTGAAGTAAAAGAAATAATGGAAAGGTGTAAAATTTGTAGAAAGAAGAAGCACCTAGAAGACAAGTGTCAATTTTAGGAGAAAGAAGGAGACCAAGAGGATACAATTCAAAATTAAGAAGGGTAGTAAGACAGGTTTCAAAGTATGCCCTAGTGAGTGTAGCATTAGAATCATCATCCAAGGGTCAAGGCAGTTTACAAGAATCCTCAGAAGGAGGGAGCTCGATCAAAAAGGAGGATGAGAAGGTGAGAAATGGTATAAAAGTAATGGTAGAGAGAAGTGTGAAATTTGTTTGAGAAGAGCAAGAGGATCATAGCACAATCAATAATTCTAAGGTGGAGGAGAATTTTAGAGAGACCAAGGGAAATGGTGAGATATCAAAGAAAGGAGAGCCAACTAAAGAAGTAAACAACAATGGGGTTCTAAATGAAACACAAAATCAAGCAATGTGAAAGGATTTGACCAATAAGATAGTGAGGATAAGGAGAATACCCCTAGGGAAAACTAAGAGGAAGAAAAAAAAATTTAGATGAAGAGGAAGATAGTGATTTTAAAGAAGCAGATGAGGGTATATTGGAAAATAGATTCAACAATCTAGAGCCTAGCTACAAATGTGAAACCAAGACTTGGTGAGAAAAGAATTAGAGGAAGAAAATAAAAAAAGATGACATAAATTGTAGGAAATTTTATTGGTGTTTCAACCTACTTGTCTAGGATTTCCTAAAGGGTAGCTAATGTTTATCCTAAAAAATTCTACGTTAGTGGCTAATGAATACAAGAAAGTTTTTATAGTTTTCTTCTTTTCTCTTTAGGCTTTGCAAAACCAAGGTGGGTTTCCCTATAATATCATTCAACATACAACACTTCTTTACAATGATTCCTTTGATAACATATTCATCACACTAATATGGTATAAAGCAGTATAATGGGCTAAATCATCTTTCCAATGATCTATATTTTCAATGGTTCTTTGGAGTGTGCTAATGGACATAAAAAGAAAAAATACAAAAAAGTAAATGGTTTTGATTTTGAATTTATGATTTGATTCTACCCCAAACTTGAGCTTTGAGAATTAGACTGACTAGTTCCTTATCCATATTGAGTCAATAAATGAAGCAAAAATCCTATGTAACAGACCAACCTTTGGCTTCTAAGATCCATATTGCAACACACAAAATAGATAAATGAACTCAAAGAAAAATTACTCCATTCCTTGAATAGAAGAAAATAATTCACACATCCATGACACAAAATGTGAAATGAGAATTAAAAAATAATATTTTATTATATTAGTTCAAAGGTAGCAGGTATGACAATGGAGAGAATGATAAAGTGATATTCAACACTAGATACAATTGAATGTGTATTCAGGTCATCTATTGTTATTATATAGAGAAACCTTAGAAAATTTTCTCTCTATATTTTAGAGGCATTAACTATAGAACCTAAGACCTATACAAAGACTTACAAAAATAAGAAGTAGAAACCTTTAAAAGATTACAAAACTTTCCTTTATAGTTTAGGAATAACTCAAAAATTAACCAGAAACAACCCCAATCAAAGTAGGGTTTTCCAAAATAAGAAGAAATATAACCATACCTTTGGAAGAATCCCATGTGTTGAACCAACTAATCAAGTAAATTTACTCCTCAAAAGAAATATTTCTTCAGCCATGCACACACGTGTCCATCATCTTATAACAAGTCACGAAAAAGAAAGAAAGCATACTACTAAGCCAAAATCCATGTTGAAACCCTAGTAAAATCTTCTAAATTCCTAGGTGCACAGATCTGAGAGGAAATCCCCAACATAAATGCTCCAGGTACCCATGCCATGCCAACATATTAATGAGCACACAAATAATGAAGAAAAAACCCCATGAGATCTATCACAAAACATGGCAATGGATGGAGTTCAAGCAAAAAGGAGGTCTGCAGGACATAAAGGGAGCATGGGTAGCAATCCACCATTAATGGGGTTAGGTCAAAAGTTACTTAAGATAATCCTACCCTTTTCTTTAGTCCAAAAATGGGTCATTGAGGAGATATCTACAACATTAATGGTTCCATAGTAAAAAGTGTGCCAATCATAAGAATTTTTGGACTTTAGAGTCTCCTCATACCTAATTCTTATCGGCACTAATTCATCGAACCTCACTCGTTAGGGTTTTAACGTGCCTCATGTTGAAGAAACATCAGACATCAGTCCATATATGTTCATCATGTGAGTGTCAGAGGTCTATCTTATGACTTACCTCTTACCATTCAGTGGTAAGAGGTAAGAAGGGGTCCAAAACCCTAAAAAGTTTGAAAAAAGACTTAGGCCATTGAAGGGGGGAAACTTAAAATTTTGAGAGGAAAGGAGGAATGGAAGAAGAAAGGCAGAGCGAAGAATTAAAGAACTTCGGGTGTTGGGCATTAGGGGAATTACCTACACCATACCTTATAGAGGTAGAGTGGGAAGTAGAATTTTTACCTTTGAAAGGTTTAAGTGGAAAACAATATTAGGAGTTAGGGAGATTAGATACCTCTTACCTTGGTTAAGGTAAGAGATAAGGGGTAAGGTCAAAGCCTGGTCCTCAAAAAATTGACACATAGTCAATTTTGAAGGGATTGAGGGGGGGAGAAAAAGGGAAGGAAAGAAGGAGGTAGAGGGTAAAGGGGAAGGTTGATGGGGGAAACATGAAATATCAAGGTTAACCATAGATTTTTGTGACCCTAATGCTACTCTTGCACTTCTAGGGTTTTTCACCTAAAAGGAGAGTGATAGGGAAAAAAATTCTAATGATTCACTCAAATAAGAATGTATGCAATGCTTTTTAATGTAAATGAACTTAACTAAATGCAATTGACTAATATAAATGAATGTAAAAGTGCAATTACAACTATGTTTGAAAACACATTATGATATGCAAATAATGAAGAAAATGAATGAAATGTGCAGAATAGAAGGAGGAGGGATGAATCTAAGTACACCTAGGCAATGTAGGATGATTCTAGAATGTCTAGAATGTTGATGGAAATTACTCATTTTTTATAGTGGGACTCATTCACCCAGGGTGGGGAATTAGTTCTCTTGGTGAAAAACTATCAGAAGCAAGTTTTTCTCTGTCGGGATCCAGAATTTGGTAAAATTCAAATTTTTAGTCCTAAGGTGGGATTCATTCACCATAGGTAGCGAATCAGTCCACTGTCAAATTTATGAAAAATCAGGAGACAACTTTGCAACACTAGATCTGGAAAAGTCTACTTGTCGGGTTGTTGAAGTCAATTCTAGAGAAAATGGACAAATAACTCTCTCCAAGCTTGAAATTGACTTAAGTTGACTTGAAGCACCTAGTTGACTTGGAAATCAATCCTCAACACCTAATAACTTTTCAAAATTTTCATACAAAGAGCTACAAACAAACATGCAATAGGGGGAAAATGATTAAGGGTTAGTGAATAGGGGTTTTCCTTGGTCAAACCATAGTTTTTGGTAATTAAACCCTCAAAAAGATAATGAAATGAAAGAGAAAGATAAACTAATAACATGCAAGTGTTATCAACTTACCTAACCCTTGATAATGCAAATTTGAAGTAATGTCAATGGCTACTCCAAAGTACTTGAATAGTGCTTAAAAATATGATGTAAAATGCTTGAACGCTTAAAATGTGAGATGGAATGCTTGAATGAATGAGGAGATGTAAAATGAGGTGAAAATCACATATTTATACAATTCTTGTACCTTAGTATCCATTCACACCTCATTATATGCTGACATCAAGTGTTTTTGAATAAAATCTTGAAAGAAAATTTAAAATATTTTGAATTTGGGGCCAATGGGGACTCATTCGCCACCCATGGTGAATGGGTCCCACCTAGGACCTAGAAATATGTGTTAGGAAATATGTTGAATTTAATGTTGTTTGTTAGGATAATATGTAAAAATACACTTAATTAAGCATATGAGAGCATAAAGAGACCAAATAAATCATGAGAAAGGTGTAAATAGTGAAAGTATTCCTAGAAGAGTGTGAAAGTTTGTTACAAGACATTACAACACTTCAAAATAAGACTTGTTGATGTGTAAAAAGGTGATTTTTAGGTGAAATGCATTAAATAGAGTCTAGAAAAATGTAGAAATTTCTTACAACAGTTCATAACACCTTCACAAGATGTCATTCTTCAAATTTTAATACTTAAATAAGCATGTTCAAGCCATGTTACAACATAAAATTAGGGCAACATAGTTATAACACAATGAAACAAGACCTAAAATGCCATGAAAATGACAAGGGACCATTTTTCTACAGCACATTTAGTCCCCGCTTTAGTGAGAGGATGAACCTATTTCAAACTCACACTAAAGTAACCATGAACATTGAGGGGAGGGTTCAAATGTACTTATGTTAGCAAGATGGTATAACAACAATAAAGAGGGATGATCAAGCCCCCAGGATGAAGATCCCATGGAAAACTAAACATAAGAATAAAGGAACACATGAGTGTTGAAAAGAAATGGATGAAGTTGATTGTTAATCCAACTAGTTATGAAAAGAGTTCTAGGCTAGTTATTTTGAAAAATAAAATGTGTACTCACTCTAGGGCCATGAAACTTTAGGCTATCCATGGAGTGAGAAGGCCCAATTGTATACTCACTTTGATGCCACTGAACTAGTTGTCGATGGGGTGAGAAAGCCCAAAAGGTAAGATACATATGCTAGTTGGTATTCACTCACAAATACAAAAGTGGTTATGGGGAAAAGTCATGCCACTAGGTGGCCTTCCCACTCAACCATGCCAAAGTTATACCCATTGATAACTTTAACAAGGTTCCACAAAAAAAAATTCTAATGAACAAAAAGGAAAAGGGTACCATAGTCATCCAAGTTGTGTTATGGAAGGGAAAAAAATGCAAGGTATATCACTTAGGGAGCATTGTATCTAATGTCTCCAAGAGAGGACCAATCAAAGAATAGTATATTCGCAACTTAGGGGATGTAGTGTGTCACATCAAGCCACTAAGAGGAATGCAATATGCTGAGATAGATCACACTTATGAATGACATCACACTCAATGTCATCCAGAAAGTTGTTATGAACATATCACACAAATGAAAAGGCTATACTAGGAACCAAAAATACAAATAAATTAATGGTAATATATGCTCTCCACTTTAAAGGAATTGCTACACATCGTTATGTGAGTAATTACTTGAAAGTAGAGAAGAAGAGAAAAAGAAAAAGAAGAAATGAGAGCCAACTTAGAAAGCCCTATGCCAAGTCATATGTTTCAAAGTTAGGTTGTGTCATGTTAAGGAAAAATGAAAAAAAAGGAAAGGGAGTTGCCCCCTATAAAAGAAAGCACACAAAACACATAAGGGATCTATGGATTTGGGGTCAATATGCTTGTTGTTGCAATTTTTTTATGAAAGAAAGTAGAATTGTCATAATTCCCCAAAGCACATAGAATTGGAAGAATGACACAAAGAGAATGAAAACAAAGGGAAACAAAGTCAGGTTTGGGTCAACATGGAAGAGACATTGTGGTCTCAATGCCTTGCATTGTCCCCAAAAGGAAAACATAAGTGAAAAGAAAGAAAATGAAAACGAAAAAGATTTTGGGTCAACATGAAGGAGACATTTTGGTCTCGATGCCTTGCATCATCCCCAAAAAGAAAAACAAAAGAGAAAAAAAAGTAAAAAGGACAAGAAAAATGGTTTCGGTCAACATGGAAGAGACATAGGGCATCTCAACGATTTGCATCATCCCCAAAGGGAAAACAAAAAACAACAAAAATAAAAATACAAGGACCATTTGGGTCAACATGGAAAAGACATAGGGCATCTCTATGCTTTGTGTCATCCCCAAAAGGAAAACAAAAAACAAGAAAGAGAAAAAGACAAGGACCATTTGGGTCAACATGCAAGAGACATAGGGCATCTCAGTGTTTTGCATCATCCCCAAAAGGAAAACAAAAAACAAGAAAGAGAAAAAGAAAAAGAATATTTGGGTCAACATGGAAAAGACATAGGGCATCTCAACACTTTGTGTCATCCCCAAAAAGAAAACACAAAACAAGAAAGAGAAAATACAATGCACAACAAATATAAGAATAGAGGTACAAATAAAAGAAGTGTATGAGGAGAGAGAATATCAAACACATGATACAGGGGAACATGATACACATATGAAAACAAAAATTCAAATAAGTAATGAAAATGTAAGTGAACAATTAAAAAAGTTATTGGTTTCTCAATCTTAAATATTGTAAGTGGAAAAGGAATAACATAGTTAAGAGAAAAACACAAGTGCATTACAAGAAAAAATGCTAACAACTATTTGTGTCCTAAAAGTGGAAAAAAATCATGAGCCAAGGGTGATGATCATGCAATAGTGAGAATGAGAAATCCTTCAACTATGGCATGATAAGTCTATGGTGTTTTAAGGGATAATAGGAAAGTAGTCAGTATTAGTATTAGGGATAATATAACTCCACATGAATTTGTTAAGGGGTTGGGAATCATTAGAGATTTCTAGGGGAACTTAGGAAGAGGGTCGGTAATCTAGGAAGATTCACTAGGGTAACGTAGAACAACTATGTGATGACACACTTTCCTGAACCATGTTTGTAGATTATTGTGTAGAGTTAACTATTGTATTGTGGTCGTCTTTGGAAGCATATGTTGTGATTACTATGGTTTGATGTGGTCATGTCATTATATGATTGTCAACCATGTGATGTTATGTTCTACTCTCTTTTGTGTTTGATTATCTTTGAGGAACTAACATTATCTCCTAGCATGGGGGAGTGGACTTTCGAGTACCACGTGGTTGGGAGGAACATGCTCTATCCTCCATTGGGTCCCCTTGCAAGTTATGCAACTCGAGATGATATTTTTCTTGACATGTTCTTGGATTCACTTTGTTCATGGAGTTGGACGTTGTGCATGCTTGTGAATGAGATGGATGGTTGTACATGATCATCATTCATATTGTATAATATCTTGATAGTTATAAGTGGCTTTATTTGATGTAGGAGAATCCAGTGGTGTGAGGGAAAACTAGCATCACTAAAAAAGATGCTTTCCATTTATGTTTCTATTGTTTTCTTTTTGTGGATTTTTTTGCATTTCTAGATACCCTTTTTATCAAATAAGAGTTTCCAACTTTCATAACTATTTTTTTGCCTTTTCTGCTCAACTCTTATTTTTAGCAGGTGTGAATTTGAAGGTGTGGGAGGAGAAAAATTTATGGGAAGGTTTAAGAAAGAAAAATAAGCACTTTTCCAAAATAATCAAGTCAAGATCATTCATGGTTTGAAAGTTATTCAACCTCCAGTTTCTCCTTTTTGCCTTGAAAAACCTTTCGAGTCTAGTTTGAGGCACTAAACAGTCTTGTATGGGCCTATAAATCATTAGAACTAGTAGAGTGGGTTGTTAGTGCATTCTTCACTCTGAGACCTTTCCGATGGTTTAAATGGTTTTAAAAATGAAGTCTTGGATCAAAACTTATGGCTTCCAGAAGTTGGCCGATTTTTGGAAAATTGCCAATTTTCAAATTAGGACACAATTTTTGAATTTTAATTTGTAATTTTTGGTGCCAAATTGCCAAAACTCATAACTAAAATATTGTTTTTGGCTCCAAACTGAAAATGGGCTATTTATAGGCTAGTTTATGTTTTTTGGATAACTTTTTGGGGGAAAGAGTTCGCATGCTATGAAAAGGGGATTTTCTGTAAATTCTATAATATTTTAAAAACTTTTGTAGCTTGCATCTATCACAGAGCTTGAGGATTTAGGATCCTCTACATGTAAGAGTTCCATATTTTTTAATAGAATATTATTCTCTATTTTTTTAGTATTGTTCTGTGTCTTAGATTTGCTCCCTTGTCAAGTGGTATCAGAGTGAGTCTTCTTGAGTGTGTAAACAGATCATCGATCGTGAGGCAGTTCACTAGGACCGTGGTTGTGGGTTCAAGATCTTCAATATGCCTCCAAGAGTGACTCCTAGTAGGTGTGGTGGTGCCAAAGGTGGTAGAAATGCTGGTGGAAGAGATCCATTGGTAGCTGAGGGTTTGAGAGCCCTCTAGAGACAAATTGATGCATTGCATGAACAAATGAGAAGAGGGTTAAACTCAAGAAGGAGAGGAGAAAGCGAGGATGAAGAAGAGGTGGAAGATATATATGTAGAAGAGGAAGAAGAAGCTATTGATCATGATCAAATGCAGCTAATTAGGGCCATTTCAAAGATCAAAAAAGACCCAGAATAGAAGTCCCTAGTTATTCTAAAATTCTGAACCCAGAAGAGTTGATTGATTGGATCAACAAGCTAGAAGAATATTTTGAGTATGAAGAAGTAGAGGACCTAGATCAAGTTAAGTTTGCAAAAATGAAGTTGAAGGGCCATGCCAATATTTGGTGGAAAGAGGTCCAATTGCAGATAAATCGAAGAAGAAAATGAAAGATTAGTAGTTGGGATCGCATGGTGGAGAAACTAAAGTAGTTCATACCATTGGACTACAAGTTAGATTTGCTAAAGAAATTGAAGGGGTTGAAGCAAGGAAGTAGATCTGTGAAAGAATACACAAAATATTTTCACAAGATGATCATTAGAATGGGCCATGCAAAGGGAAACAAGGAGAAGGTAGCTCATTACCTTAATGGGTTACAATTGAGCATTCAAGAGGAGCTAAGCCTGGTCAGAATGACCACCATTGAGGATGCATACCACTTTTCTCTAAAATTTGAGAAGTTGAATAAAATATTTGACAACAAGCAAAAAGGATGAGGAGTTCAAAGCAGAAGGGGTAAGTAGTGGAAGATCTTCTAGGAGCCAAATTGAGGATGAAAGAAAAAATAAAGATGTGGGTACCAGTTGAGGTCAAAAGAATGATAACTTCTACCACCCTCGTGATCAAAATAGTGGCAATCAAAGAGGTAGAGGATGAGGAAGATTTGGGCCAAGAACCAGAAGAGGTGGTTTCAAAGGAACTTGTTTCTATTGTGGTGAAGAAGGGAATCGAGCCTATGAATGTCCACAACACCAAGGAAGGATAGACAGAAGGCTAGAAGGTCATCAAAGGGTTGCACATGCAGATGAGGAGGCTCAATTCAAACATTTAGATGATGTTGAAAGGGGAGAAGCCCTAGTGATTAGAAGATCCCTAGTGACTAAAGAGAAGGAGCCAGAACAGAGGAAGAATCTATTTCGAACAAGGTACAAGTGTGAAGAAAAATGTTGTGATGTCATTATTGACAATAGGATCATTGATAATCAGGTGTCAGAAGAGATGGTTGTGACATTGAAGCTGAAAAGGAAAAGGCATCTACATCCATATCAGATTGCCTGGTTGCAGAAAGATCACAAAGTTCTGGTCAATGAGTAGTGCCTGGTGAAGTTCAAGATCATAAGCTATCGTGATGAGGTACTCTATGATATCATTCCCATGGATGCATGTCACATGTTATTGGGAAGGTTGTGGTAGTTCGATAGGCGTGTTGTACATGATGGCCATTTAAACACTTATTCCTTGATGAAGGATGGAGTCTGCCATAAGTTGAAACCCTTGAAGAAGGACGAAGAAAAGGTATGCAATAGTGGTAGAATTTGTTTTGTAGATGGAAGAAAATTTTTAGAAGGCATGAAGCATGAACATATGTGTTATGCATTGATTCCAAGAATGGATAAGGAAGATAGTGAGAAGGTACCAGTAGAAGTTTCTGGACTATTGGATGATTTTCAGGAGATTACTTATGATAACGTACCTAAGGGTTTACCACCAGTGAGGAAGATTAGTCATCAGATCGACTTGATCCCAGGAGCTAGTTATCCAAATAAGGAAGCTCACAGAATGACTCTTGTAGAAAATGAGGAGTTGAACATACAAGTTCAGGAGTTGTTGAGAAAGGGTTTGATTCGAGAGATTATGAGCCCATGTGTAGTACTTGTAGTACTAGCACTGAGGATGGGGAGTGGAGGATGTGTACAGACTCCTAGGCCATAAACAAGATAATAATCAAGTACAGATTTCCCCTGCCAAGGATGGATGACCTAATGGACTGTTTGAGTGGAGCTCAGTACTTCACAAAGATAGATATGAAAAGTGGATATTGAACTATATTTGGATTCATGAGGGAGATGAATGGAAGACTACCTTCAAGACCAAGGAGGGCCTGTACGAGTGGTTAGTCATGCCTTTTGGGCTAACCAATGCATGGAGCACATTCATGCGGCTCATGAATGAGGCACTAAAAGAGTTTTTGGGAAGTTTTGTCATTGTATATTTAGATGATATTTTGATTTTCAGTAAGAACTTGGATGAGCATTTAATACATATTCCTAGGGTTTTTGAGAAGTTGAGAGAGGAGAAATTGTTGATAGATTTGAAAAAGTGTAGTTTTGTTAAAAAGGAGTTAGTGTACTTGGGGTTTGTTGTCTCAACAGAGGGTCTAAAGATTGACCCAGAGAAGGTGAAGGCTATTCTAGAATGGCATACCTCAAGAACTACTACTAAGGTGATATCTTTCCATGGTTTGTCCTTTTTTTATAGAAAGCTCATTAGAAACTTCAGTAGTATTTTTGCACCCCTGACTAAAAAAATGAGAGGGGCTAGAAAAGAGTTCAAGTGGAGCATGGGATCAGTGAAGAGTTTTGATTTGTTGAAGCACAAGGTGATAGAGCAACTAGTTTTAGCCCTGCCATATTTCAATAAGGTGTTTCAGGTGGATTGTGATACCAGTGGTTGTGCCATTAGAGCAGTGATGAGCCAAGAAGGTAAGATCAATTCCTATTTCAGTGATAAGTTAAATGACACAAAGAGAAAGTACTTTGTATATGATCAAGAATTTTATGAAATAGTTCAAGCATTGAAGAAATGGAGATATTATCTGTTGCTGAAGGAATTTTTTATTTTATTGATCATAAAACATTACAGTACCTAAGTAGTCAGGGAAAATTAAATCAGAGGCATATGAAATGGGTAGAATTTTTACAGAGTTATACCTTTTTATTAAAGCATATGAGTGGCAAGTCGAATAGGGTTGCAGATGCCTTAAGTAGGATGCAAACATTGTTGATAGAGATGCAGATTGAAGTGGTTGGGTTCAATGAACTCAAGAAATTCTATCCTAAAGATCCTGATTTTGTAGAGGCTTGGAAAGCTTGTAAGGAACCTGTTACAGTTGATGGAATGAAGTGGTTGGATTTCATAATCCAGGATGGCATGTTGTTTAAGGGAAGTCAATTGTGTATTCCAAGGAGTTCCATGAGGGAGAACCTAATAAAGGAGAAGCACAGTGGAGGAATGGTAGGACATTTTGGTCAAGATAAGACCATTGCCATTATTAGTGAGCATTATTATTGGCCTCAATTATCACAGGATGTGAAGAAGTTTGTGCAGAGTTGCAGGGTATGTCAGATGGCTAAAGGAGTGAGCCAGAATACTAGGTTGTATTAGCACTAGAGAGGTCATGGGAGGATATAAGTATGGACTTTGTTCTTATTTTTCCAAGGACACGGAGAGGGAATGATTCAGTATTTGTGGTAGTTGATAGGTTTTCAAAGATGACACATTTCATCCCATGCTAGAAGATCCATGATGCGATCCACATTGCTGACTTGTTCCTCAGAGAGGTGTTGAGGCTACATGGTCTACCAAAGAGTGGTCTACAAAAGAGTATAGTCTCAGATCATGACACAAAATTTGTTGGGTACTTTTGGAGGACCTTGTGGAAGAAGTTGAAAATAGAGTCGAATTTTAGTTCTACACACCATCCACAAACTAATGGATAGATTGAGGTTGTGAATAGAAGTCAGGGTAACCTACTGAGATGATTGGTAGGAGATAAACCCAAGGGATGGGACTTGATCTTACCCCAGGAAGAATTTTATTACAACAATTATGTCAATAGAAGCACTGGTAGATCACCATTTCAAATTGTGTATGGGGGTAGTCCTAGGACCACTCCAGAATTGAGGAAGATGGACCAAGAGAAGAAGACAAGTGCCAAAGCCGAAGACTTTGCAAAGCACATCAAGAATATACATGAGAAGGTAAGAGAACATATTAACAAGATGAATATGTAGTATAAGGCTAAGGGAGATCAGAAGAGGAGGTATAAGGAGTTTCAGATTGGTGATGAAGTGATGGTCCACTTGAGGAGAGAAAATTTTCCAATGGGAACCTATAACAAATTGAAGATGAAGAAGTTTGATCCATGTAAAATTTTGAAGAGGCATGAATTAGGGAATGCATATGAGGTAGAGTTTTCGAATGGAGTCAACATTTCCTCTGTGTTCAATATTTTTGATTTGAAAGAGTATCATGAAGGTGGCGCAGAGGAAGTACCAACAATGGAACATTGTGGTAATCCAACACCTACCTCAGAGAAGGAGAAGATTGAAGAAATCCTAGATAGCCATGTGGGAAGGAGTACTAGAAATAGGCAGTATGAAGAATATCTGGTGAAGTGGAGAGGAAGGCCTGTGGAAGATTCATCATGGCTGTCTAAAGCAGAGGTTGACCATTTGGGTTTTCCTCAACCATCTGAGATGTGACGGGGTCACTTCTCAAATTACCCTGGGTGTCTGATGTAGGAGCATCCATTGCTGTGAGGGAATTCTTGCATCACTGAAAAAGATTCTTTCCATTTATGTTCTTGATGTTTTCCTTTTGTCGAAGTTTTTTCATTTCTAGATACTCTTTTTGTCGAATAAGAGTTTCAAACTTTCATAACTATTTTCTGCTTTTTTTGCTCAACTGCTATTTTTAGTAGGTGTGAATTTGAAGGTGTGGGAGGAAAAAATTTATTAGAAGGTTCAATATAGAAAAATAAGCAATTTGGCAAAAGAATCAGGTCAAGATCATTCACGGTTTGAAAGTTATTCAATTTCTAGTTTCTACTTTTTGCCCTGAAAAACCTTCTGAGTCTAGTTAGAGGCACTAAATGGTCTTGTACAGGCATATAAATTATCATAATTGGTGGAGCAGGTTTTTAGTGCATTCTTCACTCCAATACCTTTCCAACAGTGCAAACGGTTCAAAAAACAGAGTCCCAAACCAAAAGTTATGGCTTCTGAAAGTTGGCCAATTTTTGGAAAATTACCAATTTTCGAATTACGACTCAATTTTTGAATTTCAATTTGTAATTTTTTGCACCAAACTGCCAAAACTCATAACTAAAATATATTTTTTGGCTCCAAACCAAAAATGGGCTATTTATTGGCTAGTTTATGATTTTTGGATAGCTTTTTGGGGGAAAGAGTTCACAAAAAGGGGATTTTTTGTAAATTCTATAATATTTCTAAAACTTTTGTAGCTTGCATGTATCACAGAGCTCAACGATTTGGGATCCTCTACATTTAAAAGTTCCATATTTTTCAATAAAATATTATTCTCTATTTTGTGAGTATTGTTCTGTGTCTCGGGTTTGCTCCCTTGTCATTATTGTATTATGATTTTGATGTTACAATATTTATCATAATCTCACTTGTGATGTTTGGAATTGTAGACATATGAAATTAACATCATTCACATTCATTGACTCATTAACCCATTCACCAGGTAAATCAGGTCTATTAAATTCAATCTCCTAAGGTCATCGATTTAAATTAAATAAATCAACTTTGTTTAATTTAAGTCTCATATCATCCTTTTAATTAAATTATAAACCAAACTTTATTTAATTAAATCTCAAATTCATATTCCATCCCTTTTGATTTAAATAAAACCAAAGTATTTAAGTCAAATGGGAAAAAATCATCTAACATCATCTTAACTAATCTAATCACCCATCACATCCTCTAGCTTTTCCCACTTACACCAATAAAGCATTTTAATTCATTTATTAAAATCATCGGTTTCCCTCAACAAAGCATCTTTTGAGAATATTCCTCAAGTTTGAATTTGAAAGCAAGTTGACTTGTCCCTTCAAACATGGCAATAACTTCCCTCTTACATGTCTCCCACTTGGCATTAAAGTCACTTTTTCTCCCTCCAAAAAGAAAAATTTGAAATTTGAAAAGGCCAACCAATCTCATTTATTGGGATATTGACCAAAACATGCACATTCCTCAACCATTCACAAGGTGACAAGTTGTTCCATCTCATTGGCTAAAACTTTATCCCACATCGCTATATTTTGAGCACTCTTAGCATTTTATAGTCTATAAATGGAAGCTTCATTCTTCAACAAATCATCTACAATCTCATACAAAGTCACTCTCTTCACATTGAGAGTTGATTTTGTCGACTCCATCTCCAGGGAATTTTATCATAAAGCTTATCAAGGATTTGAAAAGGGATTCTTTCCACAAAAGCACCAATCCACTATGAGATAAATTTTTGATCATGTTTTTATATGCTTGCAATTAGTTGTTTTTGTTCTATTTAGTTTTGCATATTTTACCATGGTTAAGTATTTCATAGGGATGTTTAATCTAATGTGTTTTAAATGACTAGAATGATGATATTATGTTAAGGTTTAAGCATATGTAGATTTTTCATCCACAAAATGATGCTAGGAGGGCTAAGTCTCTATTTTTGTATTTCAAGGATCAAATAGTAACAAAAAAAAGTCTTTGTTTCTTATCATGCATTTTCTATATCTTTGTTTATAAAAAGATTGACTCATGTAATAAGTAGGGAAGAAAAATATTTGTTTTTGACTGGTATTTACTTATAGCTTTTTTTTATTCATGATTTAGATAAAAATGCAATGTCTCTTTTTTTATATAAACACACAAAATTTACGCACCTCTAGGTTGTAAATGGAAAGTATTTGAATTATGTTCTTTCTTTTTTTGGTGGATGAAACATAGTTGTCATAAATGCCATATTAAATATGCCTCCTCATGATAAGATGCAACATTTATTTCATGTATGTCTCCATGGGATGTGAATGCATCATTTCCAATTTCTTCTTAGAGCTCAAATTTAATGAGAGAAAAGCTTCAAATGGTGTGAACACATAACTTCATCCAGGCTGGAAGAATATTATCTGGTAAAAATTTCTTTACTACGCTGCTTTGGATACCCAAACACTATCAATAGCTTTCCTCATAAGCATGCTTCCATACTACCATTGGTGGTATTGTTGCTTGAAGCCAAAATAACAAAACTATTGCCTTATCTGGGGAAAAGGTGAGAACACCGTCCTTTGAAGGATGGGTGTTATAGATCTTTTGGGACATAATAAATGCCAAATATTTGTTCATTGATGCGAATACTTGTTTTGCATTCAATGCACCTATCTAAAGCTTGTGAATGACGTATCCAAACCACCGACTTGCCAATACTTTCATTAACTGACTAATGACAAACTAAATGCGATTTCTTAAACAACCTGCGAATTTTGCACCTTCAACTCTATTCTTCTTCAACAACATATCATTATTTCCTTTGAAAAATGTGCTTCACCTACTGATCCACATTCATTATGCTACTTTTACTCACTATGTAGAGTTTATTCATATGTTGACATTCAATTGGATATATCCATTTTGAAGGGACTCTTTCGTAGGAATTGATTTCAAGTAGCAATGGTTTGGAAACTTAGGTTTTTTTATGCTCATAGGTAAATCTCGTTGCAATCCAGTGTCTCTAACACATTTATTTCTTGCAGGTGACTCTTTAAACTGCTGACATATTATCTTGAATAACAAAGCTTTGTTTTATATTATGATTTTTATTTAGAAGGATCTCTAATGATGGTTATAACCAAGGGTAGGTGGTACGTATTATTGAAAATTTACTTCCTTGATATGTTTTTTTACTTACAGAGAACATAAAAGAGCCCACGCTATCCCTTTAGGCGTTCAATGAAATTGTGGTTCTTTGAAGCATTCTATCGCACAATTCATGTGCCTTGCCTGTGTTTAACATCTCTTACAATAGAATGCTATATAACCATGCTTTGCAACCCTTTTCATAGGAATTGGTGGTGGCATAGGAAGTGGAGTTGGTGGTGGTATCTAATATTGCTTGACTGTGCTTTACACCTACCAATACTGCTTGGTTAAAGGGTCATATAATCATTACCAGTTGGAAATAGTTGTAGAATTCAGCTTTACATCAGCTAATAGCATTTTCTTGAAAGTATCCAAATCCTTTTCATAGAATCCATTTGATTTCTATCTCACAATCATTGTAGGAGATGAAACCATGTCCCTCTTAGGCATTATATCAAAAGGTTCACACACCCTCTCTATGCTTCTATTCTGGCATGGGTAGAGAAGTCGTCAGTAGCATTGGCTCATAGGCTTCCAAGTGGGGTCCATAGAAAAGTGATCTACTCATGACTCAAAATATTTTTTTTTATCTTAGCATAACACAACCATTGTGAATTTGAAAGAGATAGACCTAATCATTACAACACACATCAAGTTGTAATGTAGCCATTGAGAAGCATTGAGAAAGGAAGGGCCCAAGGAGTGTCTTACCTTAAGTGCCACATTCAATGGCTATTTGATTCGGTCTAGAACTGTGGATTGTGTATGCTTATTCCAAATATTTCAAGGCGCAAAAGATGAGTCATTAAACAAGCTTCAAGAAAATTCAAACTTCACCCACCTCGGTAGTTGTTTATTTAGGTTTTTAATACTAAACAACTACTTTCTCATGTCTGTTGTCATGAAATATTCCCTTTTGATTGATTTCGTGATAAGTTTGCTTCTTTTTTTTATGATATATCGACTTTATCTGCACTAATCTTCTTTGATGTTTTATCTTTTTTTTGCATATTTTATGTGCTTAAATGGTCAGAGTCAAGAGGGTATGTTTGACTTACTCCAAGTGGTAGGCCAATTAATATTTTTGGTTCTTTTATTCTTATTATTTGATGACATGATGTTAGAGACCATTGGGTGGCTAATTAATCATCTTTTGGTGTAATCATTTGTGTCTAGATTAAATCACTTTTTCTTTTTTGGAACATATTTAAGGAATTATCAAAAGAAAAAGAGAAAAAAAGGAAAGAGGCTTTATTGAGGACTAAAGTACATTAGGGGTATTATCAATATATGATTTAGATTTTTTTGTAAAGTTATCATTGATTTTTTTTGAAATATCATATTTCTTATTAATGATAAACTTTTTATTATTCACAGGGTTTTGCATCAAGAAATAAATGGTGGTTTTGCTCGAGCATTGGGATAAGGCGAAAGCAAGCAAGATCAGAGTGAAGTGAAATTTAGCATTGAAACTTGAAATTCACAAAGCATTTTTTAATGCTTGGAGCTTCTGTTGCATGGTTTAATTTTTTGTTTTAGACTAACTAACACTTTTTCTTTGGGTCTTAAAAAGAACACTTCAATTTCTTATTACAAAAGGGGCTTAAAATGAATCTTAGAACAAATCCACTAGATTTTGTTTAAGGCTAAGAATTGAACAAGCAAATGATAGAATTGCCAAGATCTAATTGCAAACCTGAAAATTACCTTCCACAGAAGAGGAAAATGAAAAAGCAGAGATTGCATAAAAACATGCAATTTGATATATTCGAAAAGACCAATTAATTACAAGAGATAATTTGCTTTATAAAAGCAAAGATGCCTAAACCTAAACTTATCTTGAGCAACAAGATAGCTAAAAAGATAAAGATGAGAATAAATAAGCCTAGGAATTAAATAATGCCTAAGTAGACTTATGCTAAGTGTAATTAATAATTAATTACACCAACACCCCCCATAAGTGCAACTTAGGGAGAAGTAAATTATTATGCAAATATGAGTCCCAGCAACAAGGCCTGATCAGGTACTCATGTACAAATGTAAAGAGAGAGTAACCGCCCTCAGTGAGATGAACTGCTGTGAAGAAACACTAGAAGAACTTTGATGAAGCAACACTGGAACCCCAAATCTAGCAAGCAAGGAAAGATAGTTCTGTTTGTAAAATACCAATCAGAATCACAAATGCAATAGAAGACCCGATGCCAAGGAACACTGGAAACTCACATACTAGATCAACTCTGGAATCTAAGAAGTAATAGGAGATGAGATGATGACATAATCTGGAAACCATGTATCTCGATGCCGATGCCAAACTATGATTGAAACTCTTCCATGGGAAGGAGTACCAAAATAGACTTTGGAACAATAACCACAAAAACATGGCCCTCAAACTGAGAAGAATCTGAACCAATAAGGATCAAGAAACGTAATCTCCCAACTAAAGTGTGAACTAATGAATCTGACATGTGTCAAGTTATAGCAATAATGTGGCCAAAAGAACAAGGAGACCAAATAACCCATGCGAGTTGCCAACAAATCAAGATGAATGCAAGAACCCCCCTTAATGGAACTTTATATCAGTTCATTTATTACAATATCCCAATGATTGTAAAAGGAGAGAATCCTAAATATGCATAAACATAAAATATGATGAAGTGGTACTGAAATGAAGTACAAATGTTCAAATTTCACCTTTCCAACTACCAAAACATCCAAGTAATATCCAAAACACCCATCAGGACAAATCTGGAATAATGAAAAACTTGGGATAGATACAGAAAAAAATTTATGGACAGCAAGATAGAGGTCCTGAATACCTTTCCAATGCTTCAAACGAGGCAAAAAACAGAGATCGTGGTAAAAAGTTATGAGCTCGGAAGTCCAAAAACAACGTCTGACTTCAAACAGAAATAAATGTAGGAAAATAGAAAAATACTATAGAATAAATAGCACCACTGGAAAGTGCTCAGAACTAGCTTTCCGGCGATATCTCATTTGCTAAATTTTGATACTGTATGCCCAAGTTATGGCCAAAAGAAAAAAAACTGCTCTTTTAGAAAAAACTAGGGTTAGGAGGGGCAAAGAGGGCCGGCCGTACGCTGATGTCATGCTGACATCATCAGTTCGCAAGCGTAAATTTGACGGTCATCTGACCGTCAGGGAAAAAAATTGCCCCCCTGTCAAAAAAATTTGGCCTGCCGGTATATTCTTCAAGTTGCCGGAATATACCCTTGGAATATGCGCTGACTGTCCGGAATATTCTTTATGCAGCTGGGCAGACTGTGGGCACCAGGTCATTGATATGACCACTGGTTGGCGAAAAAAAGGGCCCACGGGGGCTGGCTGGGATGAGCGGCGGGTGGGTGGAGGAATCTAGCTGCGGTGGCGGGCCGGTGGCCGCCGAGCGAAAAATCTATTCTACACTGGGCGTGCCGGCACAGATGCCCAAAAAACACATTTTTTAATTTTTTTTTATTTTTGTGCATCGTGAATCGTGCCTGGGGGCCGTACGAGCCGCAGGCAAAAAGATTTTGCCTCTCCATATGATTTTGCCCAAACTAGACAAATTTTATATGGAAATAGGGGTTTTTGGGCACTGCAAATCCAATGACGAGGTTTGTTTGGGCCCAAAGTGCTCCAAAAATTAGGCGACCCCAAAATCTAATAGATAAATCACCGATCTTACAACCCTGGCAGATCTGGAAAATGGTGATGAAAATCAATGAAATAAAAGTCATTTTTGACTTTTTCTAGCTCTCTGAGTCCAACGGAAAACCCTGATATGATCCAAGACGCTCTAGAAATATGCTTAAGGATTTAAACCCTCTAGGGACTCCGAACGAGCTCTGCAATGAAATCCTCCAAAAAGGCTGAGAAGGGGCTGCAAATCGTGGCTCTGATACCATGCTAGAATTGCCAAGATCTAATTGCAAACCTTAAAATTACCTTCCATAGAAGAGGAAAATGAAAAAGCAGAGATTGCATAAAAACATGCAATTTGATATATTCAAAAAGACCAATTAATTACAAGAGATAATTTTCTTTATAAAAGCAAAGATGCCTAAACCTAAAGTTATCTTGAGCAACAAGATAGCTCAAAAGATAAAGATGAGAATAAATAAACCTAGGAATTAAATAATGCCTAAGTAAACTTATGCTAAGTGTAATTAATAATTAATTACACCAACAACAAACTTCACATTTGATTTTTGTGAGCTCACTATCCAAATCGAACCAATCCCAAATCAAATCAAACATCAATCCAAGCCCTAAAGTTTAGTATCCTCTTCAAGGTTTCCTAAGAGTTCCAATCATTCACCAATCATTCATCTTTCATATCTCATCACCATCCTTTTGATCCTTAAAATATTAGACTTTCTTTTTTGTACCTAGAGTTTGGATCAACCTAAAGAATTAAAGGTTCACCTCCCACATTCTTGAAATTGATCCTTACTTTATGGTCCAAATTGGACCTCAACACAAGAGAAACATGGAATATAAACTTGCTCCATACATTGTGAGTACTCCAAATCAACTGAACTATCAAATTCTTACAATGCCAATTGATTATCAACACTCACATTTATACAATCCGTACATGGGATCATTATCTCCTGCAAACCTCAATGGTACAAAAAATGTGAGTATGCCTAGTCAAAAGTTTGGAACACTTTTCTTGATGGTAGATTTAAATCCAAGTCCAAACCTACAAGTCTATAAACCAAACAATCAATACATGATCCTTCAAATGAAGAATGTCATCCCATCAAATCTCAACATGCCAAATGTGAATGTATCGAGTACAACTTCACAAAACATGAACATTTTGAATCCACACTTGGTAAACTTTGGGATGGATATGTTTGCAAATGATACGAATATTGTTCAAAGTCCAAACAAGATGTTAACGACTTTGTGTATTGATCCAATTCAAGGTAACACCATGCAGAATAAAAGTTACCTAAATCAAGGCAATGTGATTCCCAACATCAACAATGTTCAATTTCAACCTATCATGCCAAATCTAAGCATCATCTCAAATTAGAACATTGTCCAAAATCGATCAATCCAAGGCAATCCATTAAGCACCAATCAAATCATTACATCCAATCCTCCAAATATAGCATTGATATCGCAAAAATAGATGGTATCAAACCAAACAACAATGTCGACCCTTACAAATCAAAACACAGTCTCCCAAGGACCTATCACCTCAGTCATTCCAACCATCACTAGCACTTCAATCATTCCAACCACTACTCTCACACCCATCACATCTCAACCCCTCACTACCATGATCACTCCAAGCATATCTCAACCACTTTTCATTTCATCCAACACAATTCCAAATCCTCCACCACTACCACCTAAACCAAATACAACAAGCCAATAAGGTAATGCACTAAATGCTTACCAATCCTACCAAAAATCACTCCAATAGTACCAAGCTGCCCATCAAGTTGCTCAGGCTACGTAAGCCTCCCATCTCGTGCAAGCTGCCAAGCTACCCAACAAAAACAAGCACAAATACAAAAAATGATAACCATTGGGGACAATAATCAAGATTCGACTAGTGACCATGTTAAAAATGTCTCTATGTCACCTAACAAGTTAGAGGGCTATCTCAAAAATTCATTCCAAAGAATGATCAATGTATTTCACCAAAGTCTACCAATGGTCTTTTCCAAGACATATTGACATCCTTCAACCTCATTTTTGTAGCTATTGAGGAATCTTCAACTCAACATTTGATCCAAGTCCACTTAAAGATCAAGACGATATTGAACTACTTCCCATGCCTAATGAGGACATCTAAGAACCCTTTATAAACAATCCATCCTTTGAAACTGACCCATGTCAATAACTTGATCAAAAGCATGTCAAAAGCAATTCTAAAATACTTCAAGATCAAGAATTTTTATCTCCAAGATACTACAATGATCTAATGTGAACTCTCATATCTATACAAGGTGATCATATCCACATAACACATACTCCTCCATCTACCCATGAGATGCTTTCTGTGGATGGAAACGTAGATGCTCTTCAGTCATAATAGGATTCCTTTACTCCTAACATTATTACACAAAAAGAGTAGGTTATTGATTCCTACAGTCAAATTGAATTATCAACATCAAGATCAAATATATCCCAAATTTAGACTAAGGACATTAAGGATGAGGATATCCAACATTATCCACTCATGGAAAAAAGTAAGATATAACAGGATATTCCATAGTTAGCAGAGGAGACATCCAACATTATCCACTCAAGGAAGCAAGATAGAATAGGATATTCCATAGTTAGCAGAGGAGCAAATGGAAATAACGTCATCTACAGTGATCATTGATCAGAGAATGCATTCTAAACAAGAGCTCTTAGAACAAGCAAAATCAAAGCATGAAGTTACTACTACCACCATATTGGGGACAACTATGTCTCAAGAAAACATCAACATAGAGAGCATGAAGAGTCCTTATGATGAAACTATTGTCAATACTACAACCAACCACATCATGAATCTTCATCCACCCATCACCCCATCCATAAATTGGGACCAACATCAAATGAAGGATGTGAATCAAAGCATAAAGAATGTTATCAAAGAAAAAGAAGCAAAGCATGAAGGGAAAATCGAATACATATGGATACCAAAAAATACAAAGAAAGATGATCCCTATCAAACTCCATTAGTCAAAGAAACTATAGGTAAAAATAAAAAAGGGAAAACTATCGATCAAGGATGTCCACAGAAGAAAAAGCATCCTTTTCAAATGATGTACAAAGTGTATCAAGTAGTTGGTCCTAATTTCATGCACACTTTTGTATCCATCCATCATTGCTCATCTTCCCAAATTTGGAGAGTCAAAGGTTCCAAACTATCAACCAATCCATCTCTTATCCCTAAACACACTCCATCCATGCCTCCATTCATGATATCGAGTTCTTACATTGACCATGTATTGGCAATGACCCTTCATCATAAGGATTTAGAAGGTAATCTATCATGATCTACATACAAAGACAAAGTCAACTCTGGTATCAATAAAGTAGATCAGGAATCTCAAAAGTTGTATTCAAGTGCACATATCTTAGCAAAACAACTTCTTCAAAAAGGATATAAATGGCACATTATGAAAAAAGTGTCTACATCAGCACCACTAGGTGGGTTAGCATGAATCTTTTAGAAAAAACCAAAAAAAAAAAAATGAAAATCCAAAAAAAATTAGAAAAAGGATTAAAAGTAATAAAGAAAAAAATTGTCCTCTAGTGAAAACCACTATGGTAGTGCTTTAGATAGGTACTATGGTGAAAACTTGCAAAACATGCATCATGTGTAGAATCAAGCATCTGCGTATGCCAGTTCAAGAGGAAGCACCTTATCCCATCCATAATAAGGCTATCACCCCATCCATCTCAGCCATAATAAATCCATGCATCCATGAACCATTTATCCAAACCATTTTCATCCATCTACATCCATCATCCAAGTTATCTTGATCTTGATGAAATTTTGGGGCACACTTTAGTCTTGCTTATGATAAAAATCTTGGCATGGGTCATTTCATTGATCCTATCCCACTCAATAGTATCTCAACTATGCAACATTATCCAAATGAGCATTCTTTATCTGAACACCTTATCTTATCGTAAGATAATCCTTGGCATTCTTTGCATGCTTACCATATCCATCCATCCATACACCTATCTAAGCATCCATCCATGACATTCCCTACATTGCTAGACACTAGGGGTAGGTATTTACATCTTGCTTCGGGAATAAATCTTTATCTATATCCTTCAACTTATGTAGTGATTCGAACATTGGTAAATGTGAAATCAAACTGGTCAAATCATTTGTGATCAACAAATCCAAATTACTAGCCCATGGCACATTTTGATGAGCAGAAATTCCTTATTAAGCTTTATCTTTCATTGAACATCAATCCAAACAATCAATATCAGTTGCATCTAATTTTCACATCGACGTCACATCAAAACATTCAAAATAATTTTGTTCCAAACCAAGATTCAACAATCTTGATCAATCGAATCCAATCAATCCATAATCTTGAGATATCCTTCCCAATCATTGTGTTGCTTAACACTATCCTTGCATTGTTGTGCATCCTCAGTAATGTTATCATCATCAATCCTAATCAATCAATCCTTGCATTGTTGTACATCCTCAACAATGTTATTTTCATCAATCCTGATCAATCAAATCCTTGCATTGTTGTGTATCCTCAACAATGTTATCATCATCATCAATCTATTGATTTGATCAACCAACCTTAGCTTGGTCTTCAAATAAATCCTAAATAGAGCACTGATACCATCACACATATCCATATCCAAGTCATCAAAATTGTGCAAAAAGTCCAAAAATATCCAAAACACATAAAAATCCAAAAACACTCATAAAAATAGAAAACCTCAAAAACATGGAATCTAAACTACGTCATCTCTAAGCTTAAACGTAGGCAAGGCTAATCTTTGATCAACCCCTGAGACATCAAAATCTAGAAACATTCAAAAGACATCAAAATCTAAAACACATTAAAAAAAACACAAAATGCAAAAAAAAATCATAAAATTGTAGAGAACCCGGAAACATTTGTAAAAGATCTTTAAAATACCAAAAATAGCCTCAAAACATTTCAAAATATCAAAAACATACAAATATTTGAAAAAATCCATCTATTTCATCTCGCTTTCACTCGAAATAATCAATCATCCATAATAAACTGATCGTCACCTTCATCCTTTGGCAACACAAATAAAAACAATCACAACAATCAACAAAATCAAACTTCAAACACAAAATCAAAATCAAAACAATAAACCTTTAAACACAAAATAAAACTCTTGATCATTTTCAAACATGTCAATCAACCTTGTATCAACAACCATTTGAGCAAACCTATCAACTTTCCACCATCCACTAACATGTCCTAAGATGTATCCTTCCTACAATGGGCATTATCTTTAGGAAAAACACTTTGGATAAACGAAATGACGTGCCACCATCCACTAACATGTCCTAGGATGTATCCATCCTACAATGGGCATTATCTTTTGAAAAAAAACTTTGGATAAATGAAATGACATGCCACTATCCATTAACATGTCCTAGGATATATCCTTCCTACAATGGGCATTATCTTTAGGAAAAACACTTTGGATAAACGAAATTATGTGCCACCATCCACTAACATGTAATAGGATGTATCCTTCCTACAATGGGCATTATATTTTGGAAAAACACTTTGGATAAATGAAATGACATGCCACCATCCACTAACATGTCTTAGGACATATCTTTCCTACAATAGGAATTGTCTTTTGGCAATAGTTTTGCTTCTTATCATAAAACAAAACACATCCCTTTAGCTCAAGGTATGAAGAACATTAGCTTTTTTGTGTAATTGATCTTTTATTTTGATTTATCTTATTGCGCTCATTCCAAGGACCTCTCGATGATATCTAAACAAAGGATTTAGAGAAATAGCAATGGGGCAACAATCATTATCCTTTTTTCTATTGTGCTTGTTGGAAATTCTTGTAATATAACTTGGCAAATATTTGCTTTGTTAGGTACATCCTAGTAAGGTTTCTATATGTCAAGTGTGAACAAGAATACTCCTATCTATTTGTCAAGTCAAAGTCCATCACACTAGGTACAACACCATCCTAGTTCTTTATACCTTGATGCATCATACTTATGTGTGTTATCAAACATAAGGTAAGTAGCCCTTTTAAATTCCTAATCCTTGATAAGAAAAACATCATCTATCATCATAATAAATTGTATTCTTGGGCTTACCCCCCCTCGTGGACCATCAAAAAATGGATCGAAGACAGGAGAACTTTATTAAGCAAATTTGATAAAGTGAAAGTTTCCCACGCCTATAGAGAAGCCAATAGGGTGGTGGATTTCTTTGCTAATGAAGGGGTTAGGAAGGGTGGGGAAAGCACGTGGAGGAAGAATGACTTCATTCATCTTGAAGTGAAAGTACTAATTTATTATGATTTAGTGCATGGAAGGGAAGGAAATCTCAGTCATAATGAAATGGATAAAGATTAGGTACATTGATTTCATTATATTTGATGGGACCAATGTCACTTTCTTTTTTAAGAAGGGTTTGCGGCACGCTTTCTGGGTGTTTGACAGAAAATACCTAAACGAGACCTAGAGCAACTGTTCAGTGTTTATTGATAGTGTGTTGATTATGGGTGGAGAAAGAAAACGGGCGGAGCCGAGCAATTTCTAGGAGCACAGAAAGAATGCCAAAGCGTGGGAAAGAATTGAAAAGGGGGGTTTAGTCCCTTATATAGAAAAGCTTCATGGTACAGATGAGGGGATTCTGAACTATTTTGTTAAAAATTGGAAAAAGGGAGAGATCGTGTTGTTTGGTAGGAATGTTAAGCTAAGTGAGGAATTAATAGGGGAGATAACTGGACTTTCAACTGAGGGTGTCAAATTCTACCAGGACCGATGATTCTCTGATGAAGTAGTCATTAAATTTCCCAAAAAAGACAAGGAGAAAGCTAAGATGGTGAAGGTTGCTAATAGCTACTTTGATGTGGAGTCCATCAAATCTATTTGGAGGAAAGTTTTAAGAGTTATTATGGAATATATCACGGTTGACGGGTGCTTTACCAGAGTCTATGGTTACCACTTTGCCATTCTAAACCATTTCCGGCATAAGGTTCGTATATCTCTGCCTTTTTACTTATTTTCTTCTCTGAAGAATTGCCTTGATGATGTAGAAAGAAACCCTAGGAGGAATGCTATTATTCACCCTGGTCTTGTTAGGCTCATTTTTGAGCATTTTCAAAATTTACCTGCTTTGCCTAAAACTATTGATATTGAAGAGCTGGATGATGAGGAGACAGAAAGTAGTAGGGAGATCGAACCCCGAGCCCCCCCAGCTTGTGTTCTTGTTGGCCCTGATACCACTGCTCCCCAGTCCTTCTCTTTTTGGAAAACCCTTAAAGGCTCTGCCCCACTGTCTTGTCCTAAATGACAACCTCTGCATGAGTGCCCTAGTCCGGGTCTTATCACCCCGCCCTGTTTTAATCCCCAGCCGTCTCCTCGTTGCCCTACTCCTGGTTTGTCCCTAGGTGTGAAAGGTAACCCTATTATGAAACTCGTGTCGTATTCAAGGAATTCTATGGAAATCCTCTCTAACAAGCCCATGGTCAGTAAGGAGTCAGCCCCTAGTGCTCCTGCTTCTGGTAATTTTGGGAATGATCATTTTGAGTCCCCTATTAAGGATGAAATTAATTCTGACTTGAATAAGCTAAAGCTTGAGGATTTGGCTAGTATAGTTGAAAAAAGCATGGATGGCCTTTTTACCGTTCTCAAATGGACCCAGAAAGAAGTCTGTAAATTGAAAGGTCATGTTACTGATCTCAGCAACAAGGTCATGGACTTGAAGCAGAAAATTAGTTGGAACAATGGAGACAATGATGAACAGGAAACTCCATTACCGAAGAAAAGACAACAATTACAGGAGGATAGATTGGCTAGCATCGAGTGCAGCATGTCCAAGATTGAACAAAACATTATGGCTACTGTTGCTAACAATCATAAAATTGCAAGACATAACACCATCATCATCAATGCGATGGTGGAAAAGCTTGAAAAAAACCAAAAGGGATCGCTGGTTGTGGATTTGGTTGCGGATAGGGGAGGCAGCGGATCGGCTGGTGAAGGGATTTCGACTCGTACCAGGGCTAACATCAAGAGGAAGACCCCGACTTCTTCTCATATGGTCCAAATTCCCAAGCAAGGGTTACATGACATGCAGAATGTTGAAAAGGAAGCCAAGGATTTACTTAACACCTTGGAGTAATGTTATGTTTTGTTTGCTGGTTTTTTTGGGTGGTCCTTTTTTAGGGCCCTGTCATCTTTTGTTGTTGTCATTTCCTTTTTTGGGATAGCTGTCCAGTTGTATGTACTTTCTCTGTCTATCTTTTGGTGTTTAAACTCTGTGGTTTCAGGTCCCTGTAAAACTTGTTTTTTCCTTTTCAAAAACATCATCTATCATCATCATCATCTCTAATAAAGTCTCATCAGATCCTAGACTTGTTGGATCCTCTTGCCTTCATCTCATTTCTTCTTTCTTCTCTCTGCACTAACATAACATCACCAGTGAATCCATATTGCATCCAAAAATCATTAGCATACACAAATATCATAATCATAGCATATCACATCAGTCATCTCATCCATCTCACATGCATTATATTATCATTTAAGTTGTTTAGGATAATATAGAATGGTTATTCTAAGAATCTTGAAACCATCTCATTTGCATCATCATCATATCCATCCATATATCTATCTTGAGCCTCTTTATTGCAAGATTGACCCTCAAATCAAATATTTTCACTCAATCTCTTGAGAGGGTAATGTATTAGTGTTCTTCTTTCCACTGGGGCATCCAAAAGAATCAACTAATTTTTTTTGAATTTTGATCGTGACAAGTTTATTTTTTGAACCAACACAACAAGTACATTGCTTCAAAGATGGGAAAAATGTAGACATATGAGATTAACATCATTCACATTCGTCCACTCATTAATCCATTCACCAGGTAAATCAGGTCTATTTAATTCAATCTCCTAAGGTCATCCATTTAAATTAAATAAATCAAATTTGTTTAATTTAAGTCTCACATTATCCTTTTAATTAAATAAACCAAACTTTATTTAATTAAATCTCAAATTTATATTCCATCCCTTTTTATTTAAATAAAACCAAAGTATTTAAGTCAAATGGGGAAAAAACATCAAACATCATCTTAACTAATCTAATTCTGATTAATCGAATCTTGTCAGCCATCATATCCTCTAGCTTTTCCCACTTGCACCAATAAAGCATTTTCATTCATTTATTAAAATCATCATTTTCCCTCAACAAAGCCTCTTTTGAGAATATTTCTCAAGTTTTTATTTTAAAGCAAGTTGACTTGTCCCTGCCAACATGGCATAACTTCCCTCTTACATGTCCCCCACTTAGCATTAAAGTTAGTTTTTCTCTCTCCAATAAGCAAAATTTGAAATTTGAAAAGGCCAACCAATCTCATTTACTAGCACATTGACCAAAACTTGCACATTCCTCAACTATTCAAAAGGTGACAAGTGGCTCCATCTCATTGGCTAAACTTTATCCCACATTGCTATCTTTTGAGAACTCTTAGCATTTGAGATTCTATAAATGGAAGCTTCATTCTTCAAAAAATCATCTAAAATCTCATGCAAAGTCACTCTCTTCACATTGAGAGTTGATTTTATCCACTCCATCTCCAAGAAATTTTATCATAAAGCTTATCAAGGATTGAAAAATGGCTTCTCTCCACAAAAGCACCAATCCACTATGAGATAAAATTTTGATCATGTTTTTATATGCTTGCAATTAGTTGTTTTTGTTCTATTTAGTTTTTCATATTTTAGCATGGTTAAGTATTTCATAGGGATATTTAATCTAATGTGTTTCAAATGACTAGCATGATGATATTATGTTAACATTTAAACATTTTGCAAATTTAGCATTCAGAGGAATGTAACTCGATCCCATCATGATTTGTGATTCTATCGTTCATTTGGAATATAATATATCCTTATACTTTTTGTATCATGGTTTAGTAATGCAATGTTCTTACTTGTATTTGTTTAAGTAGAGTTGTCATGTGACCGAAAGAACATATGTGTTTATGTACTTATGTTCTTAAGTTGTAATTGAATGGTTTTTTTTTTTTTTAATAAATATTAGTTTGGTTAATTCTACTATTTTAAGTGTTGTTCTCTGGGTTCCCTGGCGAGGCGTTACATGATGTGACTATTTTAATTCAATCAAGATTTGCAATAGGTAACAGTTTTAATTTGTAAAAAAAAAAAGAACATAAAATGGTGATCCTCTTTATTCTGATTGGTGTTGCTAGAAAAAATATGGTCAACAGTATGATTTCTACCAAAAAGCAAGTGTGTTTAAGCATTCATTCCTTCATAGAGTCTTATATAAATACTTCAGGTAAGAGATTTCCTAGATGTAGCAGTCTAGTTGAGGATTTTTCTTCACCTTTTTTTGTTTTTAATGTTCTTATTTTCCTCTATGCAATCCCAAGTCCCATATCTATCCACATAATTTATATTTTTGCTAGCACGAATCTTAAATGGAGTTTAAATAATGAAAGGTGAAGTAAAATTTTCTGTAAGCAAAATATTTCTAAGAATAGAAAAAATGAGCAGCATAAAATAAAGCAAATGCTTGTGTAGCAATATGTAAGCATTAAAATATCAAATAAAACCCAACTTATTTACCATCCCCCACTATTATTTTTTTTGAGCCCTAGGCGACTACCAGTAGAAATGGATGTAAATGATCATATAACACAAATTTTTAATAGTTTAAACAAGTAGAAATGAAACCTGTGAGAGTGTCCTTCCTGAAATGGGTGCAATACTCTCCTTCACTCTACTGTTTCTCCCATGTTTTCTCCTCTCTTCTACTCTCACAACTCTCTTTTCACCTCTTCAATTGCAACATTCCAAGGGAGGGTTGTGGGGTTTATAAAGCAGCTTGAGCCTTGATTTTTTTTGCACATTATCTTGACTCTGGAGTCTTCTACGTGCACGACTGCCATGTTGTTTTAATGGCATGGCTCCCTCTTCATCTTGTGCTCTTCTCCTCATAAATGCAAACTATTTGTGGCATGCAAAATGAAACATCTACCCTTCCCTGAAAAAACTCATGACTTGCTTTTGTTTTTATTTTTATTTTTAATACTCTTGATGCATAGTTCACTTCTTATTATTTATTTTCTCTTTTCCTTTGCTCTCATTTTTACTTATTTTAATTTGCATTCACTTCCCAATATTTTCTTATGTTTTATTTATTATTTATTATTGTGTTTTCTCATGGTTTCCTTTTATTTATTTAGTTTATTCTTGGGTGATCCCACAATACTCGTTTACAATTTTTGGCCAAACTGGACACTGAACTAATTTTTTCTAACTAAATCTTCACTTTCAGGCACCTATAGTGGTCAAATTGTGAGGAATTTGAAGATGATGCAAACGAGTGATTTGTGACATTTTGTCTATAGATTCTAAATATATTTTTTTCAATTTTTTTGGAATCAAATTGCACTTCTTTTTCCTAAAAGGAATAGAAAAGAACAATGGAAAGAACTAATAAATGAGCAATTGTTTGAAGGAAAGATATTGCCAAATAGATTGAAGTAGTAAAACTAGGCACCACCAAAGCAATAGAGACACAAGAATTTGATAAGGGGAAAAATAAGAAAATCCTCAATATTATGAATGGAGGAAAAATTCCTAAATAATAATACAAAGAGAGAGAGAGCTTCAGCCTTAGCTTGCTTGCTTGAGTCTTGAAGAATGAGGGGAGAGGCACCTCAATAAGTAGAGGTGAGAAGAATGAGTTAGAATGTAGCTCCTAACTCAATGAATGCCACCATTCATCTATGTGTGTGCAAAGTGTCACCTCTTAAGGAGGTGGTTACAAATATTCCTTAATAAAGGAATTAAAAATAAACCATCCTCACACATGTGTGAGATGACAAAAAAAAGATAAAATAATTGTAGGGATTCCTTTGGAATATTCCTACAAGTTAATAAATAGTTACAATTAAAAAATAACCTTTACTAAGTAAAGAATAATCTTCTAACATTTCCATATCCTTTGAAAGCTAGTTTTTTTTTCAGTAAATACCATTTTTAATGAGTGATGCTCATCGTATACAACATAACTTTTTTTCATGAAGGATAAAATTCTTTTTTTATATATATTTAAATTTGTAACTACAATATCTAGCACTTTCATTTGGTTTCATAGTGTTTTATTGAATATTTTTTCCTTAATAAAGTTTTTGAAGTCAAACCAATTACATTTCCGACATAGGAAGACTGTATAGAACATAACTTTTTTTGTAAGTATCGAAATTTAATTTTTTTTGTTGGATCAAGGACTTCTATTTTTCCACATGTGTAAAATAGAGAGTTTGATTTTCAGTGAAAAAATTACAGTCACAAGAAATAAAATATAAATATAATAATTAAATTAAATTTATTTAAAATTACACTTTTTGGGAAGCTTATAATAAGGATACATACTTACAAAAAATAAATTTTAAATGAATTCATTTGATCCCCCAAAAGGTAAATCAAAAGTGGTTTTTTATCAACATTTCAATAGGTGTAAAGGAGACTCCATTATAGGTATGGTTTAAAACTAGCGGGGTTCTATCCAAGGGGGTTTGATCTAAGGTGGTCCGATCAAACCCTCTTCAATTGAAATCCTTTAAATGGAACATTTCAATGCTTAAATCATTATATTTTTTAAAAATATTTGATTTCAGCAAAAATAATGATCTCCCAGAAATTGTAAACCAGTATTGTGGGATAACCCTCTTGACTAGATACACTTCTACTTGTCTTTCATTTTCTATTATTTTCTTTTAATTCATTTCTTAGGTTTATTTTTATTTTATTTCCCATTTGTAAGGTTTGAGTTTAAATTGGATGATATTATTTTATTATTATATTCTGTCAATTTTCCTTCTCGCTCAATTTGAGGGTGGTCACAAAGGAGTAAGGAGGTTAATTATCCTATTGAAAAGGAAAAAACATATATAAAAAATCTTGACTTCCAATGACAATTAAACTCTTAATTTTAGGTGAGATGACTAGAATGACTCAACTTCCAATTAGTCAAATTAGGCTACTAAGTTTGACATTCTTTCTCAGAATAGGTTGCCAAGCCCACCTTTGTTGCACCCCTAGCACCTACAAAAGCTCATCCACATTCTCACAAAATTATTAGTACCTAGTTAGTCTCATAAACAAATAGATATATCCATGTCATAATCAGATAACACCATTAAATTCATAAATATCAATTATTTAATAGTTATTTTACATGGCCATTTAAATGTGTTTATATCAAATATTAATATTTAAGTCCTTATGATCATCAAAGTAAGGGTGCAAACATAGTTTCATTTTCAAAGTTTTGTCTTGGTCCAAATTACATTGGGATGACAGGGGATCAATACTAAATAAAGTCTAATGTTTATGGGGGATGTGACATCTCCCCAACCAAAATTGAGGATAAGGGAAAACTAGAACATTGATTACCTAAAGTAACTTCAACATAAGACTCTTGCAAACATTGCTCAACACTAGAAACAACAACTTCCACATTTGGTTTTGCCTCATATTCATCCTATCCCTCTTGCTTCAACACTATGTGCTATGAGACATAACCATCAACACCTGGTATGATATTCCTTTGTCCATAGTACATATTTTGAAGACCAAAAGCATCCACCTTGACCTCAAACTCATGCACACAAGAGGGACTAGAGGAAATATCATTAGCTAGAAATGAAAGAAGGACCCCACCTCCTAACTTTGTTCATGGTCCTCAGTGATTGCAACAACTTATTTTTGAAGGCAAGTGGAGGAGAAAATTTTGACATAATTTTGGGGATCCAACTCCTCCAATATCCTTCCCAATGGATGCAACCAACATGAAGCCTTCCTCATCACATGATCTAGCACACTTGAAAATGCCGCCTTATGAGCCATAGAGGTAGAACTATGCTAGTCCTTTAGCTAAATGTTTATTATTTTATCTTCATCCTCTTCAACTGATGGGTAGTTCCATTCTTCCTCAAATTCCCACCAAAATACTCTTCAAAATATCCATTGTAGTCTTTATCCTCTCCATATGTCTTTGCTCCTCCCAAGCATTACTTACTTGAACCCTATTCAAAACTTTATTTTCCACTCATCACTTTCATGGCAATCTTATTTTAAATTTTCAAAAAACTTCTCTAGTTAATATAACTAATTTATTCATCCACCCTTTATTTGTAAATGGCTTATTTGTAAAGTAAAAAATCAAATGTAAAAAAATGGATTTGATAGAACTGAATGAGAAAAGAGATAATTACTCTTAAAAAAAAAAAATTGTAAAAGAAGAAAGACATTTTATTTTTAAATGAAAATTTTAAATCAAGTAAATTGATTTACAAACTATTTTGTTCTTGAAGAAGAGCACATTATTGAAAAGAACTCTGAAAACACTAAATGAAGAATTAGGAAGTGATGTTGAGTTCCACATGGGTGACCGTTGGAATGTAACTAGCACATATATATACTATGTTAATAATATATATAAAATATGCTCAGAGATATCCTTCTCGAGGCATAAAAAATAGGTGCCTCGGGAAGGATATCTCTCAAGATATCTCTCGGCATATTTTATATATATTATTAGTAGCAGTTGCGACACAACATGTAATATCTTAAATAAATTATTTTTTATATTTATTATATATTTTATTATAAAATTATTATAATAATTAATATATTATAATATGATAGTTAATATGATTAGGGTTAGGATTAGGGTTAGGGTTTAATTAGGTTAGGGTTAGGTTTAGGTTTAGGGTTAGCATTAGTATTAGGGCTAGGGTCAGGGTTAGGGTTAGGGTTAGGATTACGGTTAGGGTCAAGATTAGGGTTAGGTTTAGGGTTAGGGTTAGGATTAGGGTTAGGGTTAGGGTTAGGTTTATTAATTTTGTTTAGGGTTAGGGTTAGGATTAGGGTTAGAGTTTAATTAGGTTAGGATTAGGGTTAGGATTAGGATTAGGGTTAGGGTTAGGGTTTAATTAGGTTAGGATTAGGGTTAGGGTTAGGGTTAGGGTTAGGGTTAGGGTTAGGGTTAGGGCTAAGATTAGGGTTAGGGTTAGGGTCAGGGTTAGGGTTAGGATTAGGATTGGGGTTAGGGTTAGAGTTAGGTTTTTAAATTTTGTTTAGGGTTAGGATTGGGGTTAGTGTTAGGGTGAGGATTGGCATGAGGGTTAGAGTTAGGGTTAGGGTTAGGGTTTAATAGGATTGGCATTAGGGTTAGAGTTAGGGTTAGGGTTCGGGTATAATAAGAGGTTATTTTGCAGGCAAAGAAATTAAGATTGCAGTAATGGCAACCACAAGGTTAATGGCAAGAGCATTGGCAACAGACAGGTTGTCTGCATTATCAGATGATTTGATTTTAACTCATATTCTGTCAAAGATTTCTTACAGACAAGTCGTACGTTTATCCCTGCTCTCTCAGAGATGGCGAGTCTTATTGAAGAAATTACTCTTTCTCAATTTTCGTTGCCAAGATTTTGAGAAACAAAATGATGACAAGATACTTGCCATAATTAGCAATGCCCTGCGCCACCTGGATGCTCATCTTTGTCAGTTGGACCTTCAAGTTGCCTTGGATGACCCTAACAGAGCCGATCTCAACAATTGGGTTCGCCTTGCAGCTCAAAAACAGGTGGAACGCATGGATTTACAAATCTCTTATAGAGATCCCAAGACTGGTAAGATGCTGAACGAATTTTCCATGCTGGAGCTTGGGAACTCTCTTTTTAAATGTGAAAACCTCACTTCCCTAAAACTGAAATTCATCAATCTTCCCAAGATACCCACTAATTTTGGGGGTTTCCAATCCCTAAAAACATTTTATTCCCATGATCCGGAAATGGATGATGCTACGTTCGAAGAATTCATGCACCTGTGCCCACATCTTGAGAATTTACTGATTCGCGGTTGTTTGAAGTTGAAAAAACTGAAGATACATGCTTCCAATCTCAAGTACCTGAATCTTGGAGCTTTAAGCCCTGATATATCATTGCAGATGGCTTGCCCTCGACTGAAGAAAATCTGCCTTATGGGATATCAAGCGATTAGATTACTACAAGGAATTTCAGGAGCAGGAATCCAAATAATTACTCTTCAGAATTATATTACAAACAATTCTGTCAATCCAGGAATCCCTAGTATTACTGTTCTAAAGGGTTTTCCTCAGCTTGAAGAGTTGACAATACATGGCCTATGTTTCCAGGTTAGTATTTTGTACATTGGAGTGGAGAATGGTGCTTAGCTTCTATCAATAATAATATATATTTGTGGGCAGTAATATTATTTCTTTCATTCTTGTATACATTATGTTTGGCGCAGGAGATGATGCAGGAGATGACGTCAGATGAGATGGCAGAAGCAGAGGTGATATTGCCAAGTTTGAAGAGGGTGTGTGCCCATATTGAGACAGACAAGGGTGGACGGGCACTGACTTTTCTGGGTTTTCTTCTGAGAAAGAGTCCATCTATTGTAATGAGGGTTTTTCTGCCAAAACGCTGCCCTGCAATCATGCGAAATAAATTGCAAGCTCTGGAAAAGGAGTTATCAAAATCAAGATTATCCACTGCCACAAGAAGATGCCCATTGAAGTGGCATGAACTTTCTGAATTTTGTTTTGAAAAACCATTGTAATCTAGAGAATCTATTTTTAGGCCCAGGACAAACACTACATCACTCGCTTCCAGAATTTTTGAAACATTAAATGGGGTAGTTTTGTTATTTGGATTTCATTTTGAACTTAGTGAAACGAAATTCTGTCAATCAGCCTTTTCCATTGTTTTCTGTTAAAGTGTCCTGAGAACCTAATCAATTTATAAAGCAATGTGCCATTTCTGTTTCAAAATTCATTGCACTCTGTTACAATACTTATGATTTTCTTTAAAGATTTTGGTATCAATCTATTCTTGCTTCAAAATTCACTGCACTTTGTTAAATACCTACTTATGATTTTCTTAAAGATTTTGGTATCAACCTATTCTTGTTTACTGATATTATGTTTTTGTTTTTAAATATCAATAATTTATTTGCAACACTGTTCCCTCCATTTTGAATAAGAAAATTTAGTAAATGGAATCTATTTTTGGATTCAAAATTGAAATAAATGACATTTTTTATTTTATTGGCTTGTTATTACATATTTGATTAAAAGATAAATGCTTATTATTCAAACTTTTATTTGATGATAATTTTGAAATATAATTTTATATTAGATATAATTGTTATTTTGATCAAAGTTATGATAACAAAATATATTAATTTTATTTTTAATATGTCAGGATAAAATTATATTTAATTTAAAATAAATATAAGAAAAATAATTAATATATATTGAAGTTCTATTTATTTTGAGCTATTTTTTTATATTTTTTAAAATTTTTTACTTTGAAGTGTATTTGACTAAATCTTACATTATTATATGATATAAAAGGTATTTTCTTCGTATTAGGTAAAGGTGGTCTTTTCAAAGGCTTAAACCCTTATAAATAGAGTCAATAAGATAAAAGTTGTAGAAACAATTGAGAAACAACAACACAAGGGAAAGAAACCTAAGGAAACACAAAATCCCCACAAAATAAAAAATTAAGACATATAACACAAGGCAACTGTCCAACTACAAGGATCCGATGTAGCTAAAGAATAGGATGAGAAGCAATAGATCATAGCAGATTAATTCTAAAATACTCTTGTTTAATTAAAATAACTCGTACTAATTTAAAAAGGAAATTTGTATAACTAACTAGGACAAAGGTATTCAAATGTTCTAGAGTGGTAGTAAGCATGTAACATTATGTCACATGACCAAAATACAATATACATATATTAAAAAATAACATATATGTATACCAACATATCTATGTTTAGAAACTCTATGTAAAAAATATTGAGAGATATCATTATCAAGATGCCTAGTTTTGTCTAGATTTATAATTTAAGCATAATAGGTGCCTTTAGAATGATATCCTTCAACATATTTTATATAAGCTTTTCTAAAAATATATATGGTAGTAGCAACATGTAAGAAGCTAATTTAGTCCCAACATTATGTTAAGATAAGTAATTTTACCTACTTGAAATGGTTGAAAAAATATAAAAAAATCCTTTCAAATTTCTAACAAAAAATTATATATTAATTGTTCCATTATTAAGCATTTAGTAAGACACCCATCCATGTATGGTTATCAGTACACTTAGAAATAACCATCACACCGACTTATATTAATGGGGTTGCCAATTACAATATAAACAATGAAGTCAAAATATATATATATTAAAGATCATAAAATTCAGCGTTGAGAGAATATTATGTTAAATAATTAAATAATTTATTTTTGTTGACCACTGTTAAATTCGGTTATGTTAAGAATAACTCATATATTATATCCAACGAAAAATGCATTCCAAGCATTCTAGAATGAATCTGCACCTTTAGCGAACACTTCTCTTACCATCTAAGAAGATGGGAAATTAGTTTTTCAAATGTCAAATGATGTGTTATGTGAAATAATAATTCATCTAAAATATTTTTTCTGGGACTTCTTCCGCTTCTCTGATTTGAGACAACATGGACTGATATTAAATTACTTTTCCAGAGGATTTTTCCACTTCTCTGATTTGAGACAACATGGACTGATATTAAATTACTTTTCCAGAGGATTTTTTTTTTCAAGGGGATTAAAATTTGGAATATAGGAGTTTCGTTCAACATATATTATAATTTTAATTGTAAATATTGTATGTTGAAGTTAATTATAAAATTAATTGTATTTGAAGGATTAATTTTAGTTTATTTTAAGAGATTTTGTGGTTGTAGAAGAACTTTTTGAGTATTTATTTGTACTACAAATAAGGGTATTTTTAAAAGTTTGATTATTATTATTTTTTTAAGAAAAATATTGACTTAGTATCTTAATAATTTAATCAAACAAAGATATATTTTGTATTGGAAAACTCCCAACCACTTAAATAGTTTTATATAAATTCAAAACATGTCTCCATAAAAATATTAAATATTTTATAGAAATCAAATCTCTATGACTAGATCAACAATAAGGTTTCATATTTTAGAGATTTTTACCAATTTTCACAATATTGACAAGTCATTTGGAATGTCTTTTTAATCATATATTTGCATCAAATTTCAAGTATGGTTGTTCTATTCATTTAGTTATGTCAAGAGGCCTTATATAATTATATTATGGATTTTAGAGAATTAGTGCATATAAAAACTTGTATTTAAATCAAATTTATTGATTTTTTGCACTTGTAAATTATATTAAAAATATTAATAATTAATTTATTAAAAATTATGTGAGTAAATATGAAATAGCTTTCTTAAATATTTTAGTGTTTTAGTTGTTAATTATATGAATAGATGCAATTTTCATGTTGAATGCACTTTTATAAATAAATGATGACACATGCTTAGGAAAAGCCATAATTCATTTTGAACCTCTCAAAATTGCAAATTGAATGCTATTCCAAAAAAAAGGAAACATCAACCTCACCATCTTTGGGAATGGATAGTTTGAATATAGATCATAAGATTATAGGTTTATCTATTTTTTTAATATTTTTTCACTCATTGAGTAAAGATATATGTAGTTGAAATGAAATCTACACATATCATTCACTATAAAAATGTGTTTGAGCTCCATCTTCATAAATTCAAAAAAAAATGTTCAAATGCTTTTGGAGTTGTTGATTATTTTCTAAGAATCTTTAAAATGATATGCAATTTTTTTATGATGTATGAACATCTATTCAAATATTTTGATTATGAATGATAAAAAAATGTTTTATAAATGAAATTAGGACAATTTGAAGATAGTTTCATCTTGATGTGTTTTTGGTTGTTCATTGAATAATTTTGCATATAGTCTCCTTTTGAACCATCTTCAAAAATAGTAATAAGTAAAGAGGAGGGGGTAACATATAAAAAGGATGCAATAAATTAGACAAAATGAGAAAAATTGATATAAAAAGTGGTAGAACTTTGATTGAATATTTTTTTTGAAGTACTTTGATTAGGAAAATAAGATGCCTAAAGATACAATCATGCAAAAAGAATAGTAAAGCTCCTCTCAACATGGAAAGAATTATAAACATGTTATTACAAAACATAACTTGTAAAAAGGAAGGTTAGCATCACATATATGTTGATCTTCTAATTGGTTGCATTCAAAAGATGCAATAAATTAGATGAAATGAGAAAAATATTTAATTATGATAAGGTATGTAAGTATATTAAAAATAATGGCATCCAAGGAGAAAGAAATCATAGTAAAAATAAACCCCTAGTCCCCATTGAGAATTGTTTTCCTTTTGATGATTTAAGTATTATAAATTATGTATCTTCCTCTTCCAAACCTTATGTTCCTCTTTTATAAATATCCTCCTTAAAAGTTGTTGACCAAGATAAATAACCCCCACAAGACTTTCATCATGTCATCATTAATAGCTCCTAGTGCCTAAGGCTTTGTACTAATTAAGTCATGAAATTCACATTAAAATTGAGCTTCTTTAAATTATTAACATTTCATACAACAAGATAATTTCATTATTATAATGGTATGCCCCTACTTGGACATATATAGTTAAAAAACTAACATAAGCAGTTATTTTATTTTTCATTTATAATAATTTTAAAATTAATAAGTTTTTGAATGAGGAAAAAATGGGTTTTACAGGGACCTGAAACCACAAAGTTTACAGAACAAAGAAAGAGTCAAAAGAGACATCACAATAAAAAGGTTGTAAAAATAAGAGTAGTAAACACCCACAGCTAACAAAAAGGCCAGCAACGGCCACAAAACCAAAAAACCAGATAGAAAGCCAGCAATAGCTAAATTTTAGTTTTTAAAAGATCAGTAGTCTCAGCTTCCAACTTGTTCATGTTCTTAACTCCCCTCTTTAAGATCTGAACCATTTGTGTTGTGGGAGGAACTTTCCTTTTAAGATTGGCCCGAGTCCTTTTAGAAATACCTTGGTCCTCATTCTTGCTTTCCTTGTTCTCTTCCAAGTCAATGACCAACAAACCCTGTTGTGTTTTTTCTAGCTTTTCAAACATAGCATTGATAATAATGGCATTGTGCCTAGCCATTTTATGATTTTGTTCCACGATTGTTTTCAAATTATTTTTGATTTTAACAATTTCCTCTTCAATAGACTTGTATTTCTCCTCAATATCACCTCCCTTCTTTCCAATCTTCTTACTCTTATTCAGTTTCCCTTCCTCATTGCTGAGGGCAACCAACTTTAGCTCCAACTCCTCTAACTTATTGTTCAAATCCCTATTTCTTTGATTGAGCTCATTAATTTCTTGATAGGCACAATTTAAGACCTTGAAAATGTCATTAATGTCATTTCTAGCAGAGGCCAGAATGTCACCAGATTGAACTTGGTCTAATATGAGATTTATATCACCTAGGTTGGGAGAGCTAGGAAATTTGGTACCTTCAAATCTAAAAGAGGTAGGAGGGGAGGGCACAAAATTTCTACTAGCTTCAGGGTTCTCAGCTTTGTCTTCTATGGAATCTGCAGAATAGGAAACCAACTTGTTGGTAGGGGATCCCTTAAGAGATTCTAGATAGCTAATAATTTTTCCTAGATTAAGGAAGCAAACAGATAGTGGAGGAACAAATGGTTAGCTGAATCTGCCTCACTCTTACAGACGTAGTATCTATTAGGGATTTGAAATCCCCATTTACAAAGATTTCCCACTGTGAGAACCTTATTCTGAAGCATTATCCAAAAGAAGATATTAACTTTTGGAGTTAGGTGTTTAATCTAAGCTTTAGACTAGAAGGGAGGGGGGGCTTGAGAAAGGGATAGCAAAGAGACAATCAAAGAGACAAAGTAGTTACTTGAAGGGTTATCCATCCAGACAAGGGTGTCATCTTGTTGATTATGTCCCAAACTGACAGCCTTTAAGGAGGATTGAAGCTGAGCCAAATCTTGACTGATCACACATAAGTTCACCCAATCTCCTTCAAACCAATAATCTTTGACAAGTTCCCCGAAAGCAACTTTACATTGCTCTACCCATTTGTTGAATCTTTCAATATTAATAAGGGATTCCTTAAAGAGCCATTTATCCTCCCAAAATCTAGCTTGATTGCCACTTTAGATGTGCCATCCTATCCCTAATTCTAAAATTTTTCTACTAGTAATCATATCATTCCAACAATTTGAACCACATGGGAGGACATGAGAATCCAGCAGAGCTTTGAGGGTCATACCATTAGCCATATATTTACTTATTAAAATATCTTTCCATTCTCTACCAGACGAGAAAGATCTCCATATATATTTGGCTAGGAGAGTATTGTTAATAATTCTAATTTTTTTGAGACCTAAACCCCCAATGTCTTCAGTTTACAAACCAAATCCCACCCTATAAGAAGCATTCTCTTTCTTTCCTCCACTCCAGACTAGAGGAATCTTTTCTGGATCTTTTCAATGGCCTTTGCGTATTTAGAAAGGATTTTGAAGAGGCTTAAAGCATAAATTGGGAGATTATGAAGAGAAGCTTTAAGAAGCTAAATTTTTCCAGCTGGCTCAAAAGAGCTCCTTTCTATCATGCCAACTTCTTTCTGAACCTATCAACCAAAGAGAACCAGAAGGATTCTAGAGGCTTGAGGCATAACAAAAGTCCAAGATAAGAAGAAGGTAAGTAATCCACCCTGCAATCAAGGATTCTAGCAATCTTGACCTGTCTATGCTCAGGGGTATTGAAGAAAAAGATGGAACTCTTTTGTCTATTGACCTTCTGTCTAGTCACCTTTTCATACATGACCAAAATTTTTTCAAAGTCTTAGACTCATTCACGAAAGATCTACCCATCAGTATAATGTCATCAACAAATTGTTGATGAGAACATATCAAATTCATGGAAGGACTAAGACCAACAAGGGACCTCTGTTCAATCAATCTCTTAAGATTCCTTCCCATCCTTTCAGCCATTATAGTAAAAAGAATAGGTGAGATAGGGTCACCCTGTCTTAATCCTCTTGAATTTTAAAATAAACTAGAAGGAGATCCATTAACAATGATGGCTATGGAGACCATGGTAACCAATGACCGATTCACCAGCTGAATGAATTTGATACTGAATCCAAACTCCCTTAGGATTTTGAATGAAAACTCCCAGTCAACACAGTCGTATGATTTGGAGATGTCTAGCTTGAGAAGAAACCCTTCGGTTTTAGATTCCACAAGTGAATGAATATTCTTATGGATTGTGACTATTGAATCTAGTATTTTCCTTCTAGGAAAAAAACCATTCTGCTGAGGGAAAATCAACGAAGGAAGGATAGAAAGGATCCTTGAAGTAAACACCTTAGAAATGATTTTATAGAGAGACTTGCAAAGAATTATGGGTCTAAACACCTCAAACTCCATTGCCTGTAGTTTCTTAGGAATAAGGACCATGAAAGTAGCATTCAGTTCCTTAAGGAGCCTTCTAGAACCAAATAATTCCTGAACAACATTCACTACATAATTTTCCACAATATCCCAAAACCATTGAAAAAAGAACATAGGAGATCCATCAGGCCTAGGGGCCTTGCTTCCTTCAAAAGAAAAGACAACTTTCTTTATTTTTTCCATAGTGGGAATGGCCGCAAGCTTTTCATTTTCTTCCCTAACAACAACCTTGGGGATGGCCTCTAATAGAAAGTATTGATCATTTTGATTGATTTCCCCATTCACCGAAAGTAGGTTATTATAGAAGAGGACAGCTTGCTTTTTGATGTCTTCCTCTTCCTCAAATCTAGTACCATTAACTTCTATGGAAGTGATTCTATTGGAAGCCCTGTATTTTGAAGAAGTTAAATGGAAGCACCTTGTATTTTGATCTCCAACAGAGATCCATAACACCCTCAATCTCTACCTCTAGAACTCCTCCTCTTTTTCTATTATGTCGTGTAGCTTCACCAACAACTCATTTTCTCTATCCTTAATATCTTCAATGTATCCTTCCTTCTGGATTTTGTATTGGATCTTCACAAGCTTCATTTGAAGTTCAGATTTAATGCCAAAAATGTTTCCAAAGGATTATTTTTTCCATATTCTTAAATTGTGTTTGACCTCTCTAAGTTTTTTAGCAATTCTGAACATAGTAGCTAGAACATCAATATTCCACCATTTCCTAATTTCATCTAAGATTAGGGGATGGGACAACAACATTCTTTCAAATCTAAAGGGTGATGTTTTCTTCACCTTTATAGGTTATGCCACAAAACTTATGGGAAAGTGATCTGACCCAACTTTGCAGAGAGGTTTAAGAAAGAAAAAATAGCTTAAAATTCACTGATGAGAAATTAAGGTTCTATCTAACCTAACTTGAATTAGATCCCTACTAGTTCTTCTATTTGACCATGTGTACTGGGGCCCTTGCAAGTCCATATAAATCAGCTCCTTCTTGTTGATGAAATCAAAAAGATCAGACTTACTCTCCTGGTTCACCTTAGAACCTCCAAATTTCTCCTTGTTCAGAAGCGGAGTATTAAAGTCGCCCATAACTATCTAGTGGTCATTATAAAAAATCCTATAGAAAGAAGAGAGCTCATTCCATAAATATTTTCTAGCTCCTTTCCCATTGGGAGCATAGATATTCGACTAAATCTAGCTAAAGTTATCACTGATATGTGTGAATTTAGTAGCCACATGATTGTTGCTTTCCAACAAAGGTTCCCCTTTGATTTAGTTCTAGTTCCAAAAAGTAGCTATGCCTCCTGATGCACCATCTGAATTGTTTCCTTGAGTTCCATAGTTTTGAAACATTTTGACCTTCTCCACCTTTTCTTTGGGAATTTTAGTTTCTTGGATGAGGAGAATATCAAGTTTATGATCCCTAACAAAATTGTGCAAAACATCCCTCTTGTGAAGGCTATTGAGCCCTCTTATATTCCAGGACATAATCTTCATGTCTTACCAAGGGATTAGATGATCTCTGGAATGGTATTTTGAACACCATCTGCTATATCATGAAAGCTTTCATGCTCTCTCTACCATTTTCCTAATCTTCTTCCCTGGCCAAGCTTAGTGGCACCACAATTTGCCTTTTCTCTTGTTTTGGAAATAAGTCCACTCAAAGTATTATGATGTTTTCTTTTCTCCTTCTTTTTCTTAGAATGAGATAGGACTTCTTCCCAATCAGTATCTTCTTGTCTCTCCATCTCTCTGCCAGATTCCCATTCCTTTTCATTCATTCTTATTTGCTCCCAAGGCAGGGTATCCATTAGGCCATTCCTAGGCTGATTTATATTTTCACTCAAAAGTTCAGTATCCTGGCTTAGATCTTCATAGGTGTCCTTTACAAAATCTGGGGTTGTTTTTTCTGGGGGATTAAGAGGGTCAATCAAAGGGGAGCATTCGATAGAAGTCGTATTCAGGATTGGAATGCCAATATCCAAAGACATACCCTAGATAGGAATGTCTTCCAATCTAGGAAACCCATTTTCTTTTTCTTCTGGCAAGATCTTAAGAGTAGAGGAGACAAATTCCTCATCCATTTTCATTTCCTCCATATTTTCCAATGTTCTTTCCTCATCTTCCCTTGGGTCAATATTATTTTTTGCTCTTGTTCGGTGCTTAGTCTGCGCATTAGGGTCCTTATAAAAAATACAATTAGTATGTAATATGAATAATGTATCTAAGATAATTACTGGGACAATTTATTAAAAAAATGATGACTAAAGTAGAAAGGCTATAACACATTGGAAGATAATATTCGATACTCTCATTTTACCATGAGTCATGGTGTTGACAAGCACCCTTTGAATTTAAACTTGAAGTGAGCATAGGATTATTCATCAATCAAATTACAAAACATAACATCATTTGACATCATGTTATCCATCAATTGATTAGTGCACTGATCCACAACAAGTAAAATGGGTTATTGTGGGGGCAAGACAATGATTTTTTAAATATTTTGGGAAAATCATGTTAAATTTTTAAGTATCAATGTTATAGGCCATAATTCATGACCAGTTAGCACAATGACACTTTATTTATTCCTTTGTCACCCTAATTATGGATCATGGATTGTGACAAAAAATATTAATGCTAAAAATTTATTACATCATTTTTCTAAAAAATTGATGTGTAAAATTTTATATTTGTATAATTCCTATCATAAATACCCAAAAGTTTAACTACACTATATATAAATAATTTACTTTTTTTTTTAAAATATCAATAATGCTCATAATTTTGACTTATAAAATATATGATGGTGGGGATGTTTACATGGACTACTAAGATTTATTATTTTGAAAAAGAAGGCTTGAAATGAATTATATGAATTATGTAGGAATGTTCTTACAACCTTTCAACCTCCAACATATATGAATTTCTCAAACCTTGGTTGTGAGGAGGGCCTTATAGTCAAGAACAAATCAAACAATATTATCTCCACCAAGATTGTTGTGTTGAGTAAAAATATTATGGCTCATTAACTAGTGGCTTAGAATTGTATAGTATTGTATATATAGAATATTTACCCATTACATGTGTTCATTAAATGTACATGGATTGATCTTTATCTTTATATATACATTTTTGTTTTGTTACTCAGATTCCAAATTATTTTTTTGAAGTTGAATAAAATAAGATATTAGTAATGGCAACAACATTTGCAACATACATGCTATTTGCAATGTCAAATAATTTTCTTTTAACTCATATTCTATCAAAGCTTTCTTACAAAGATGTCATACGTTTTTCCCTACTCTCTCATAGATGGTGATTTTTGTGGAAGTAAATAGATATTCTCAATTTTCATTGCCAATATTTTAAGAAACAAAAAGATGACAAGATATGAATCATAATTAATAATGCTCTTCTCCAACTGGATGCTTGTCTTTGCTTGTTGAACCTTCAAGTCACCTTGGATAACCCTAACATTGTTGATATGGACAAATGAATCTGCATTGCTCCACAAATCTCTTATAGATATCCAAAGTTTGGTAAGAGTCTTAATGATTTTTCCATGGTGGGGCTTGGGGATTCTATTTCAAGTGTGAAATCCTCATTGACCTATAGCTGAAATTCATCAATCTCCCCAAGATACCCACTAATTTTAAGGTTTTTTTATCCTTCAAAATATTTTATTATTCAATATTCCAAATGTGGATGATGCCATGTTTGAAGGATTCATGGACATGTTCCTGTTGGAATATCTAATCTTGAGTAGCAACGAGAAAGTGCATTTAATGCACAGTCAGATGGGATCCATTTTGAATCACTCCCCCAATTGCATTGTCAAATATTTGTTGTCCCAATTAATGTGCTTTGGTAGTAAATTTATCCAGGTAGGTGAATTTGAAATTGAGTGCTAGTTTTTGGAAAGGGAAAGTAAGACAAAAGAATAGAATATATTATTTTTTCTGTAAGAGGAGACTGCAAGTGTTTTGTAGCAGCAAACGAGGAATATTCAACATAATACATGGCAACAAGAAGGGAATCTTTAGGAGAACCTATAGTAGTGGAAGACATTGACAAAGAGTTGTGCTTTAGTGCTTTGGAATATCTCTAGCACACAGCAACACACAGTAAGCTCTAGTGTGCCAAAATATGTGCAGTATTTTGTATGAAGGGAATACAGAGCCACTCTTTGAGTTTTGTTTGTAATCTTTTTTAATGTAATATTTTTGTGAATGAATGATATAGAATATGTTTCTGCCTCCTTGTCTTGTTTTATCTTCTTTTCTCTTTGTTGTGTGTGTTTTTTTATCTTTTCCCACTATAGTTGGGTTTATTTTCCCAAAAAAATTGTATTAGAGCCCTAATTTTTCTAGGCATTCAATTTTTAAAGCCCTAGATTTTTTCCTAGGAATGTAGTGATAGAACCCTAGTTTTTGGGTATCTGGGAAAGCCGTAGTTTTCTAGGTAGTGAAGAAAAGCCCTAGATTTTTTCTGGATATTTGCATTTTCCCCCATTTAGCAAAATGGCTAGAGGAGATAATAGGAGTTAGCAGCAACCACTTATATTTGATGGTAAAAATTATAATGTCTAGGTAAAGAAAATGAAAACCATTTTAGTAGCAAATGGGTTCTCAAATGTGACTAAACCAAATGCATTTACAACATTGAGCAATGCTCAAAAGAACCAGTTGAAGGAGACAAAAAAAATTATGCTAAAGACCTCATTTTGATTGAGGCAGCCTTGAAAAAGGCTATTTTTCCTAGAATAACAATAGCTAGTTATGAAAAAGAAGCATGGGAAATACTTTGAACCACCTACAAAGGGATTGAGAAAGTTAGGATAGTGAAACTCTGACTACAAAGAAGAGAATTTGAGACCATGTAGATGAAGGAAAATGAGTCCATTTTAGATTTTCATACAAGGGTCTCCACCTTGGTTAACCAGTTGAGGATAAATGGAGAAAACTTGGAAGAGTAGAAAATTGTAGAGAAGATTCTCAGAAGTTTACCCACCAAATTTGACCCAGTAATTATTTCCATAGAAGAGTAAAAGGACCTCTCATAAATTTTAGTTGATAATTTAATGGGTTCACTTCAAACCCATGAGCAACACCTAAATAGGTATGCAAATTCTTCCCAGGAGTAAGCTTTGAAAGCTCAAGCCAATGTGAGAGACAATGGAAGAGGAAGAAATGTCAAAGAAAGAGGTCAAAGAGGCAGAGTTAGAAGCAACTTCAGAAGAGGAGGCTCAAACTGTCAAGAGGAGGCCAACCCCTCCCAATCAGACTTCCAAAACACAAAGAGCACCAACTCCAATTAGAGATATGATAAGATCAATGTGCAGTGTTACTACTATCATAAGTATGGTAACTATGCAAGTGAATGTAGGATGAAACAGCATGACCAAGGGATTCAAAATGCAAATGTGGAAAATAAGAAAAAAGATGAAAATAAAAAATAGTCACAAGTTTTTATTGCATGTAATCTTGTAGAACAAGGCAATGATAAAGTTTGGTATTTGGAAAATGATTGTAGCAACCACATGAGTGGTAATAAAAATTTATTCACCTCCATAGACAATAAAATTAAGACTAAAATTAAAATGGGGAACAATCAAAAGGTTATAGTCATGGGCAAGGGCATAGTGTGCCTAAAAAACAAGAATGGTGAAGAAAGATAGCTCCATGGCATGTGTAAGTGCACAAAGTTGAGTGCATGAAACATGGTAGTTTTCTCCTTAGCCAAAAAAATGAAATCAGCTTTGCAAAAATGGAATCCTAATTTTAATAAACGGGATCCTGAGCCTAAATATGAAATAGGATCCCACTTTTTAAAAATTGGGATACTGTTTCCTATAGGATCCTAAACTAATGGAGAAGGAACGTGATCCCAATTACTACGAAATGAGATCCTGATTTATAAAAATTGGGATCCTGTTTTGTAGAAATCGGGATCCCGTTTTATAATGCTATTTTTTTTTTTAAAACAAACAAAGTTCATTTTACAATGGACAGGATCTTGAGTACAGGAAACAACAACCCCAACAAATAGCTCTAGGTACCTGCCCATGGCCCCTTTTTTTGCATTTTTCCATTTTTTATTGAAATTGTGAAAAAAATAAGTGAATTTAGCATGCTTTTTTAAAATTTATTTCACTATGTTTTGAACATATTTTTCCTATTATAGTAGAAATGAGTAATTGTAAAAATAGACAAAAAAATGCAATGAAACCTAAATATTTTTTAATAGAAATGAAAAAATGAACCTTGAATTGTGTTTTACAAACAAAATTTAACTTTTGAAACCTAAATTGTTCGATTAAACCAAAAAAAATTGAATTTGAAAACCCTAATTGAAATGTAACAAAATAATTGCATTTCAAAACCCTACAAATTGAAATGAAATAAAAAAATTACATTTAGAAACCCTAATCAAGCTTTTTGAATCCCTAAATTCAAATCAAATGAAAAGAATTGAATTTGAAAACCCTAGTTTGAATTGAAAGGAAAAAATTGCATTAAAAATACTAATTGCTTAGAAATTGAAACCCTAAATTGAATTGGAAAAAAAAAATTGTTAAAAACCTAAATTGAAATCAAGCAAATCATTTTGATTTTGAAAACTAGGTAGTTTCGAGCTCAAAAAAAATCATTTGCATTGCTTAAATGTTTTAAATTTTAGTTGCATTGTATGGAAAAAATGATATGTTAAACTTTAGTTTCAATGTTAAATTATAATTAGATTAGAAAACAATATGTTAAAGAATAGTTAAAATTCATTAAGTTTATCAATGTTTGTTTGCAAATTTAGTTAGAAAATTTGTAAATCTAAGCACGTACAATTGATTCCAATTGGCATGAACTTGCAAGTCTAAATTATTCCAAGGGCCACCCAAACTTCACCCTAAGTTTGCTGAACCCTAGATCCTAAACTGTAAAATCTAAACCCTCAACACTAAAGCATTTTAATTTTTTCTTAGGGTATGAAATTTGGTTTCCTTATAAAACCCTCTATTGTCACCATTCAATAGAGCTTTTTGTAATGTTTTCACTTATTTGAACACATAACATAAAACCTTTTGGTTTCTACAACTTTATGAAGAGTTGATGATCACTCTCTATGACACTTAGACATGATCATTAGGGATCTAAATCATTGGAAGAAAACTTTATTCTATTATATCCACAAAATAGGAGAGCGTGAGTGAGAGTACTATGGGTAAAGTTTCTTTCATTGGACATACCTAAAATTATGTAGGTTCAATGTCAAGAATGGGTCTATTTGGTAGATTTATGAAAACTTTTATGAATATCTAGGATACCATAAAAGTATAATTATAGCAATTCCAATTGGAAACACTTGGGTATATATCATATGAAATTTAAATCTAGTAAGGTGTCTATTATATAGGAGAGTTGATAATACATGTAAAGAGGTTTTTATGGGAATATATGTATTAAGAAAAACATACCATGACCTCTATAGGATTTTTAAGATGTGATCCTAGATAATAATCCACCCATCCTCAATCATAATGGATTCTTTAGCAATTAAGAGAGATTCAATAACCATAAAATTACCTATATTTTGATAGTATATAAATTTATGTGGAAGGATAGAAATGCATCAATAAAGAGACCAAGATGGAACCATTTAACACCTAAGGTACACCTATTACATGGGAAAGGGAGGAGGTACATGATGATAGGTTAGAGGAACTATGCTATTATTACAATAGAGATAGGAGGAGGATTCATATTATGCTCCTATAAATAAGAGGTTAATTTAGAAGATTAAAAGAACTAGATAATAACAAAGGAAATAATTCTATAGAGGGAGTGAGTGGGATTGTTGGAAATATACAAGGAGAGAGGTGAAGGACCCAACACCTACATAGAGTCCTACATGAAATAAACCAATCTAGGCACTTCCTAGAAGGATCAAGATCCATGTGAGTAGCCTCTTTTTATTTTTGTATCTTCTACACATGTATATTTATTCCTTTATTACGTGATTAAAATTATGTATGATATAACTTATTAATAAGTGATTACAAGTATAATTATTAAAATATTTCATATTTATTTTGATATCCTCTAATGTAGGAAAAAAATTTATTTGTTTTGATAAATGTATGTTATTTTTTTGATATGTATAGATTAATTCATTTTTAACATGATAATTTTTTTTATTAGAGGGGTAAACACTCTTGACCTAGAGCTAGATCAAACCAATGAGGTCACAGTATGACTAAATTTGTTCCTCACTAGACATATAGATCCCCTTAATCCATCATATCACCCTAAATTGTAAATCAATTTCTTAAGGGCTCCCAATATGACATTTCTTAAGGGGATCAAAGAAGTTCTTAAAATTTGGTGAAGTTGCCGAAGGAAACCAAATTTAACAATAATAAGATTGTGCAAGATTATAATATGAATGAGATTTCATGATCTAGGTTGGTTAGTTGAAACAAGAGTAGGTCACAATCAACTATTCCACAAGAAAATGTTCTTCACTAACTTGCAAGTTCATTATATTCCATGGGGAACCAAAAATTCACCCTAAGTTTTGTAAACCCTAAACCCTAAACTCTAAAATATAAACCCTAAACACTAAACCATTCATTTTGTCCTAGCTGACCTTAAAGTGAAATTTGGTTGTCTTAGGAAAATCCACCAAATTTCATTCCCTTATGCCATGTAATTTTTTCATAGGATCTTACTACATATATCCCCTTAAGTTATCCTATTACCCTAAACCCTAAACTCTAAACTCTAAACCCTAAACCCTAAAGCCATCATTTTTTCTTAGGCTCTAATGAAATTTGGTTGCCTTAGGAAACTCCACCAAATTTTATTCCCTTGTGCCATGTAATTTTTTCCTAGGATCTTACTACATGTAGATCCCCTTAAGCTATCCTATTACCCTAAACCCTAAACTCTAAAGTCTAAACCCTAAAGCCATCATTTTTTCTTTAAAGGTTCTTAATGAAATTTGGTTGCCTTGGGAAACTTCACCAAATTTTATTCACTTGAGCCATGCCATTTTCTCCTAGGACCTCACTAGACATAGATCCCCTTAAGCCATCCTGTCACCCTAAATGTAAAATTGATTTCTTAAGGGGTCCCAATATGACATTTCTTAAGGGGATCAAAAAGTTCTTAAAATTTGGTGATCAAAGTTTCCCAAGGAAACCAAATTTAACAATAATAAGATCATGCAATATTATATAATATTAATAGTTAATTGTATTTTCATTCAAGTAACATGTGCCTTAGAAATGTATTTTCATTTGTCTAAGGCACATGTTTTTTTCCCTTTATCAAAAACATGTTCCTTAGACATAAATGAGTCTTAAATACTTTATCATTTGTATTTAATTATTTAATGCCATTTATATTGAATGGTTTAAAGGTATTTCCTAAACATGTATCTTACATCTTGAAATTAAAAATCTAATGCAGGTTCACTCATATCTTAAAGATCACATGGATCCATTCAATAATATTCACAATCCACCTCCACGCCATCCATCTCCAACACCTTCACCTCCACCTCCACCACCTGAAATCAATGAACATGCTCGTTTGCAAGCACAAATCAATGTCAATGTTAGAACCATCAAAGATCAAATCAACATTATTCAAAATGAAGAATGTGTCGCACCTCCTATGAGGATGTTTGCATCTAGGGTGAAAACCCTTGTTGATGTTGTTAGGGCTATGGATGGGATCTTAGATGAGCATCGACAATGGCTAGAGGAGAGGAGAACTTCTGATTCTGAAAAGGAAAACACAAAGAAACGAAGAGATGTAGTAGAGAGCCACAATAGTTTCTAAATTAAGACAATGATCTTGAATAGTTATGAATTTATGAATTTGGTGAATAATGGATATTTTGTGTGATGAATTTATAAATTTGGTTCTAGATGGATATTTTTAGTGACATGGATTTATGAATTTGGTGGAATTTATGAACTTATAATTAATAATATATAATAGTATATATTTTATGACTATCTACTAGATCATGATTTCTCCTGCTGAAAAATTGTAATATATATATATGTTTGTGTGTGTGTGTGTGTGTGTGTTAGACATAAAATGAGCTTTTTTGAATGTTTTAAGTTTATTGTTTAGTATGTATGTGCATGTATTAAAAATTTGCATATATAGTTCTTAAATTTTGAAATGTGTATGTATGTACATGGTTTAGTTTAATGATCTGTACGCATGCAAATTATGCATCATATTTTTTATTTTAAATCTACATGTACATGTTAAATTTTGAATTCTGTATGGACATGCTCAAGTTGAACAATCAATGTATATATATGTTCATTTCAATTAAATATATGATCTTAATATATATGTTGCTCATCCTATTTCAATTAAATATATGATCTTAATATATGTATGCACATCCTATTTTGTATGATTTAATGTAGGTGCACATTTATATCTCATATCATAGATGGTTTTAACTTTGATGATATCATCAATCCACTACCTCATCCACATCCACATCCACATCCACCTCCCCCTCCCTCTCCACCTCCCCCTCCACCTAATATGCCACATCCAACACCTATCGCATCTAACAAGGCTCACTTGAGAGCACATATAAATGACCAAGTTGCATCCTTTTAAAATCAAATCAATGTTATGTAGAGTCAAGCATTGATTCCTCCACAACATTTTGCATCTGCAATGCAAAACATTGTTGATGCCATCAGGATGATTGATTATGATCTTGATGGGCATTGACAAGAGAGAGAGAGAACAAATGAGACAATTTTATTCCGATGGTCTCTCTTACAAAAAAATACTAGACCTTAAAAAAATGAAAGCCCATCTAGCTCCCTACTTTCTTGACCTAGTTACTCGACAACCCATTCCACCTAATAAATCTAGAATATCCATAAGGTGGTGCATACATCCATAGATAAGTGCACATTTTTGGGATCGATGGTATATGGTTTTTGATAGTCCCCCACATGCTAATTGGGAATGCCCATTGTATTTTTTGAGAAAATTGTATGTAGAGTTTGTTTTGGGGAAAAATCCCAATTATTTTGATTTTAGATCATTTCAAGGTGTTGGTGGTGGCATGCCACAATAGAGGTTAGGGGCAAGGGTTGATCCCCAATGCCCCGTGGATGCGCAACCCCTTTTTGTTGCTCCTGGTCCTCCCACTCTCACACTTGTACATCATCGAGCTCTAGTCTCAACATTAGGTTCCATTAGTACACTCGTAGGAGACCTTGATCAGCATGCTTCTGTGATAGCGGGTTGGGAGCATAGAGATGATGATGATGGAGGATTTTTTTATGGTGTTGGTTTGAGTACCACTCCTAGAGTGTTGAGGCTTGTCCCCCATATATGTACTAGTTGTCATCAAGTATGCTATGGACCTGATCAGGCCACACCTAGTTCAGGTTAATGGGGATATTCTGTTGGTTCATTTGGTTGCATCAGTTCATTTGTAGAGTTTCTTACAGCAGACCATCACCCTAAGGACACTGTGACAGAAGTATAAATATGCATCTAGATGTACATTCATTTTATAAGAATTTTGATGGATGTATATATCAAAGAAAACTTTGTAATACATTTTAACAATCAAACTGTTTGGTGTACAAATGACACTAATGATGGGGCAATCATCTACTCCACGAGTACATAGATTGACATCAGTCATACTCGAAAACTCTTATGGGGTATTTTGATTTCAATTTTTAAAATTATATATGAAATCATAAATTTAACTTGAGTTTTAAATTTATAATTGAATCACATATATGTTTGAAATATTTATGTTTGTTTAGGTGATTCAATCGACATCCACATCGATTCCTCTTGAGGGATTGCCAAGCACTCCTCCATTATTGGGCATCATAGATCAGGGGAAGGTACATTCATATTGTTATTTTTTTTTTAAAGTTTACATTAGTATAGTTACAATTTTATGATTTTTGAATTCACTAGATATATGAAATGCATGCATGTACACTTGTAAATATTATAAGCATTAAATTTCTATGTACATGTATGCCTAGGTTGATACCACAATAAGAATGGGCATCAGGAAAACATTTGATATTGTAGCTACTCGTGAGGCCACTAATTTCCAGGTTGTTTACAAGACTTTCTACACAAAATGTGAAAACTTGAATATATATATATATATATATACCTAATTCAATTATACATGCTTTAATTTTGATCTTGGAGAACTTTGTTAGTGCAACTTTCATCCCTGACCTAGACATAGTTGCACCACCAGGAGGACATGTAGAGCAGGCTCCATATCAAATGGTAATTTATTTATTTTATTATATTTAAAGTCAATTATTATATTTTAAGTCAATTATAAATTTTTAATTGAATATATACATAATATGAGATTTGTTACATATTATTTTTCTTTTATAGCATGAGTTGAGCATGTATAGATAGGTCCTAGAGAAGAGCCTGGTGCACAACCTCATAATACAATACAATAAAAATGTGATAAATTATAAATTAAATTGAATTAAAAAAATAATAATTGTAGAGTTGTACATCTAATTTCAAATTTCTTTGTCTTGTTTATGTAGATTGATTTAGAGAATTTAGAGGTTGCTTCAGGTGCACTAGAGCATACAGACACAAATATGACGATAATTTAATTTTATGATGGATTATAAATTAAATTTGCATTAAATCATTTTCCATTGTCTTACATTTGATTTAATCTTTCTCTCGTACATAGTGTTTCAGGACATCCACATAGTCCACATGGTGTGAAGAGGTCTCTTGATTATAGAGACAGTACATGACCTAGAAACATGTGATTTTATGTGTTATATTTGTTTATTTCATGGACTATATTTCTTGTTTCTCATGTACTCTGTTGGAATTTATATTTCATGGCTCAAGTACTTAGTTGGACTTTAGTTCACGGGTTGTACTCTGGTCTTTATTTCATGCACTTAATATATTTTTTTCATGCACTTAATATGTTACATAAATTATGGACTTTATTATTGTTTCAAATTTTAATTTACACATGTACATTTATACATTTTATGTTCATAGTCAAGACATTAATATAGGACATTAATGTGAAATTTAGTGATCTCACACATGATATTAATATAGGACATTTTAATATTTATACTTTACAAATTTAGTGATTTCATACATGATATACACGATATGTACATTAAATAAATAGCGATAATTACTCAATGAACTTATTCAATTTACGTCAATCAATAATTAGTCAATAAATCCTAATTTACAAACAAAAGTAATATATTTATATACCAGAAAGGATAAAATTTTAGGAAATAAACAATACCATAGAAGATTAGAGAATAAAAGCATTAATAAATTCTATAAATAATAACATCTAACACTAATTTATAAGTTATCAAAACAATAAATGACGTCTTAAGGGGATGTCTTAAGGGGTTATAATACGTCTTAAAGGGATGTCTAAAGGAGTCATAATAGAACATCTTAAGGGGATGTCTAAAGGGGTCATAATAGAATGTCTTAAGGGGATGTCTTAAGTGGTCTTAAGGTGATGTCTAAATGGGTCATAATAGAATGTCTTAAGGGGATGTTTTAAGGGGTCTTAAGGGGATGTCTAAAGGGGTCATAATAGAACGTCTTAAGTGGATGTATAAAGGGGTCATAATAGAACATCTTAAGGGGATGTCTTAAGGGGTCATAATATGTCTAAAGGGGATGTCTTAAGGGGTCTTAAGGGGATGTCTTAAGGGTTAACAATATAATTTATTAAGGGGATGTATTAAGGGGTCATAATACAATGTCTTAAGGATATAATTGATTTAACAATAATGTATGCACAAAATTTAGTGATTATACAATTAGACATAAAGTTTCAAAGTAGGAAAACATGCACATTTAACAAACAAAAGATATAGAATATTGATTTGATACATAGAAGTACATAAAGTATGTTTAATTTTGTAAGTATGTATGTACATATATGTCATCTCAAAACAATGTTAAAAAAATTTGGATATGCCATCTCAAGAAAATATCAAACTCATGGCTAGAATGTAGTAGGTCTTCACACCACCTGATATAAAAAAGGTACAAGCAATATCAATGAAATCATCAAAACATACATATTTTAATTTATATAAAAATCTCTATATGTATAGAATTGAAGTACTTGCATTTAAAAGTATTCCACACATGTGTGTTGGTTGAATCCAAGCATCCTCTCCTTTTTGTTTTAATGTATGATATCAATGCAATGATGGCTTAAGGATACAAAAAATGAAAAATAAGTCAATTTTAACTATTAATGTCCAAGCAATATCAATATGTAATCAAAACATGTATTTAAATATAATTTAACTAATAATTACCTATTTTTACCAAGTATTCCATGTTGGCTAGGCTGAATCTGGATGGACTAGATCCTTTTTGTGATTATGCCTTAAGGATGTATAAAAGGACAATTTAAATCAATTTCAACTAATAACACACTTGACCAATGTTGAAACGTGTATTTAATGTATTTAAAAGGAAAAAAATAAAACTAAAACTATATTTACCTGTATTTACTTATTCCATTGTACCATCTGCATCCTCTCTTTTTTGTAATGCATCTATGATTTCATCATGCTCTTCCATAGAAATTGACCATAGCACTTTTTTTGAAGGTATTCCACGATACTGGTCTAGTTTTATATTTGTTTCCACCACCAAATGTGAATAATGTATAATCTTTTTATGTGTTTCATAGTCTTCAAATGTAGGTAGACCATTCTTTCTTCTCAGATATTTTTGTAGCCAAGTGCCAACAACCACTACCGATCCTATTGGAAACATGTTCAAAAACTTCATCAAATAAGTTCTCAAAATTTTCTTAAGGGGATCAAAGACTTGTTCTAAAAAATTGCTTAAGGGGGTGTCTTAAGGGGATCACCATGTCTGTTGGACAATGAAATCAATCATCATCTTCTCAAGGTGTTATTAACTTATGTTTAGTTTCCACACAATGAGCCAACCAATATTTTGTTTGCTCTTCATTCCCCTCAGGTGCACTAACAGCATACACATTTCCTACCAACAATATTTGATTTAATAACTTGTGCATATCCATATAAATAATTAATTAGTATTACAAAATAACTTAATAAAGTGAAATAAAATGAAATAAATTGAATTAAAATTACCTTCTTGTACAAGGTCTAAAACATGGTCATAATCTTCAGATGCAAACACTTGATCATTTTATTCAATAGTTCTTTCATATTGATTGTGTGCTTCTGCAAGTGTCAACGATCTTTGCTCCCACTGTTCAACCCATTCTGTATTTTCACATGCTTCCCAATCTCTCAAAATACAAAAATAGAAAAATCATGCAAGATCCCTTGTCCAAATAGTCCATGTGCTTGTGGTCGTGCTCCTAAATGAATTTCATTTAGTAGATCCATTGATTGTCTCACAATCAACTCTAGGTACAAAGTATGTGCAAGATCATGATGGGCCAAAAAGTGGCAATATGATGGGTATGTGGCTGACAACTTCTTTTTACCCAAAATTGATGAAACAAAAAGGGTTTTTAAAGGAGATTGTCAGCTTTCCACCAATATAAATTATGCTTCACTTTGAATTTAATAAGTAATTATTATTAATTTTCTATTCAAATTATGACTAAAGTCCTAATTGATAGGCTGATTGAAAAACATCTATAGCTTTCAAATGGTATCACATTTTTTGAATCCAAAATATGCGTCACATTCCATGATTTGCATAATATAGGATTAAAAAAAGAAAAATCAAATTTCATGAAGTTTTGACCAAGTTAAGGTGGTTAGACATACAAGTTTTTTATATTTTTTTAAATTTGTAATAAAAAATTCATAATTAATTATTTACTTGGAAAAAATTACAAAAAAATATGCATCACATCGGGACATGAGTCCTCTACTTATATCTATAATATTATAAAAAAATATTATCATTTTATTGTGGTTAGGGTGGTCAGATAGACACCTACTTCTTATTTTTTCCTTGAAATTTAAGTACTACTGCATTGAAATTAAAAAAAACCTAGTAGTTTAGAAACTACATTCAATTTGCTATAGATTCTATTCTTACATATTTTTTAAATAATATAGATAAATTATTTAATTTTTTACATCAAGTTGCCTAACTCTAATTTTTCTAAATTTTTTGCCACTTAAGGGCCTATATTTTCCATGATGATCCTGCACATACCCTACAATGTTCTCTTCTTCCACCAACCAAAATAATCGATGAACTGTAGAGTAATCACTCGAACTAGGTGTAGATAATCTTATATTACACCAATCCACAATCTCACGTGCATCTTTAATTTTTATTGAATCCTCAAATTTTAATTGTTCTCTAGCAAGAATTATTTTGACACATGCACCAACTCCATCATGTTCTCCTTTACCATGCCCAGCTTCAAAAAAAACTCCATATATGTTGGAAATTAAGTTCCTTGTGAACCCTACTTAACCAATAGAACATTCAAGCATTCTTCAACTTCCCCTTATAATTATCTGACCATATGAGGTGTTTTTTCATTTGGATTCCTCTTTCTCTTAAATTTCTATAAAATATACTGAAACAGTATTGAACAAACTCTAACGAGTGTAACCGATTGCCACTCAAATAAAAATGATACTCCCTCAAAAAATTTCTATCGTCCTCAGTGCTATCATCTACATGTCTATAAACAATATGGACAAACATAGCTATTTGCAATGAATTATAATATTGAGATTGAATTTCCTTTTGTAGAATGAGAGTATAATTCTCTGCAAAATCAACCACTGAAAGTATAGTACCAATTGGAAATGTGTTTCTACATGCGCAAAATTGGCCATCAAGCCATAGATCATGTTCAAAGTGCATGACATATTTTGGTACAATTTTATTCTTAAATTCACTCATGAATGCATGCACACTAACTTTTTTTGTAACTAAATCACAATGCTTTCCTATTTTTCCATATTTTAAAGAATAGTGAACATTCCTAAATCTTTTGACACCTACTAATTGTTGTCCAAAATCATGATCAATGTACTTTCATGCTAGTATGCAAGGTACAATGCATATATCAAAAAACATGTTAGTATGCAAGGTACAATGTATATATAAAAAATCATCATAAAAATAATAAAATTGAACATGTATTTTACAACAACAAGATATTTGTTTCTTATTAATTTTTACATACTAGGGTTTACATTTTTCAAAAGACCTTTGACTTATTTTAATATTACCCAGTAACACTAAATCGCTACAAAATTTTCTATAAAATTTTGCTTGTGTTGTATCTAATAGGTGCTCTGGGTGAGGATTGTAAGCTTTGGATCCCACCCTTAATTTTAAGACATCTCTAGCATTAGATGAAACCCTAGTATTATCATGCCAATATTTTTCAATCAAATATTTAATTTCAACATTCAAATTTATATTAGACCTCAGTAGTCAGCCACTAAAACTCCAACTTTGATTGATAGGATCATTTTCTATACTTTCTCTTCTTTTTTCCACTCTTAGCAATGTTTTAGGATGTATTTTTAAAACTTCACTAATATTACTTACCATTCTTTTATTCAAAGTTGCTTTATTAACAATAGCAGTTGTTATAGCTCTTCTTGCTACGTTTTTTATCTTTAGATTGACTATTTTTCCCAATAGATTGAATGGAACTAGCATCAGTAGACATAACATGTTTTAATGATTGATCTTTTCTTTTTAATTTAACATAAAACCCTAACCTTTTCATTAATTTCCTCATTTTTTGCATTCTCATCAATTGCATCATTAGTTGACATTGAAATGCAATTTTTTTACGATAAAAGAATTTGGTGTATATTCTATTCACATGTGTTCTTATTTTCCTCCAAGAAATTTGACTAGGAAGATTATCGAAAACACCACTTCCAATTTAAAAAAAAGTATTTTCATTAAATTCAACATCACATTCTAGATTTTAATCTTCATTTTCATTTACATTTTCATCTCCATTTTCATCAACAAAACAGTTTTCATTTTTATTTTCATTTTCATAAAAAATACATATTTTTTTTCATTTTCAAGAAAATGATCATTCTGATTTTCATTTGCAACAAAAGAATTTTCTTTTTCATTTTCAACAAATTCTATAAAATTTTCATCTCTCCAAATATCATCAATGTTAACATCATTAAGTCCAACATCTTGTAAAACTTCTACATACAAATTTACCATTTCACTAACATGTGGATTTGAAGACGTACCTAGATTTTTGCATATTGAAACATTCTCCATAGCATTCAAAGAGGGATTTGAAGACATAGTAGGACTTGTTTGTATAATCATATTCTTCTCCAAATTAACTTCTTGCAAATTAGCTTCCTCTATAACCATGGTATCCTCAATGTTTTCATCTTCAATAGTTGTGGAATTGGTTGCTCCACCATCATTCATTGACTTCAATCTCATTCTTCTTTATCTTTGTATCTGTCTCTCCTTCTCTCTATTTGCTTCAACTTCTTGAGGATTCAATGTCTTCCTTCTCTTATTATGAGCTTTATCTCCCATGATTATAAAATTCTCAAGCACAAATGAATGTTAATAGTGAAATTCTTCAAAATATTCAATCCAAATTGGAAGTTGAATACCTATTAGGACAAAATTCTTCCTCTTGTGTTCCTCAAAACAAGTAGAAAACTAGCACAATTCCAATTTAAAAATTGTTTTCTTCATGCCTCCTTTGAAAAATTTAATCCATATTGCAAGTTGAAGACCTTTGGTTCCTCCAAACAAGCACAAAAATAACACAATTCCACTTCAAAAATGGTGTTACAGATGATGCCTCATTTGAAAAAATCAATTAAAAATCAAGTTCTCCACCTGTAAATACAATTGCTCATGAAAATAGTTACTTTTACTACTCTCGGCCATACATGTGAAGTTGCAAACTTCATAGTAATTTTTATAATAAATTTAAATAAAAGAAACTGGACCCTGTTTATAAAAATTGAGATCTCGTTCTATAATCGGGATCTTGTTCCTCGATATTCAATGTGGGGACTGTTGGAAGGGAAATAGGATCCTGTTTATAAAATGAGATCCTGTTTCCCTCCCAATGGTCCAAATATTATAAACTAAGGAAGGAGATCCCGATTATAAAATGAGATCATCTTGTTTTTTAAAATTTGAATTTCTATTTGCTTTGTAGTCGGGTTTTTGCCTCAGATTTTGGTTTGGGAAAAGCATTAGAAATCTGAACCTAGGCCTTCAACTTGGTTTGACCTGCAAGTTGAAAGTCCTATCAATGTCAGAGAAAAATACTGACTCTAGACATATGGTTGACGACTTTTTTTGCAAATTTTTTTGACAAAATTAAAACCCATTTTAGATGAGACAATGCAGATTATAAATATATAATTTTTTTTGCAATTGGATTATATTTTCTATTTTTCACTTAATTTATAATAAAATTGGTCCATAAACTTTAAATATTAGGGGTTTTAACTATTTTTATAAATTTTGATCAACATAACATTTTGACAAATAGATTACACGAGAACAAACTTCAGACAATTCTTTTCATTTTAAAAAAAAAATGAAAAATGATAAGTTAAGGTCATCTTATGCATGTCGTACATGACAATTTTTCAAAATGACAAATCTGCCTAATAAAAATTTAACAAAAAAAATATTCAATAAAAATTACAAAAAAATATCAAGAACAGGCTTTAGTGAGTCACAAATCTTTTTCCAAAATGATTTAGAAAAATACAATAATTTAAGTCAAAATATGGATGTCGTACAATGTGCATGGTATGCTAAAAGAAAGTGACTTTTAAACAGTGGTTTTTAGAAATGCCTATTGAAACTCAATTTGTACAATCTAGGTATTGAAATAAATTACATATTTGGAAGCTAGACTCCGAGCACTACATTTTATGATTAGTGACTTTTTTAAAGATTTCATCTCTAAGTGCTTCAAATTTTAAGGTCAAATGTGTCAAATTCTAAAAAATTGGGAAAAACACTTCCAATTTTTGGCCAAAAAGTGGACTCAACTTCTTGCACGCACCCACATCTTTTATGCCTCAGGCATGAAATACAATCTCTTGACCATTGGAAAGATGGTCAAAAATGATTATAGAGTGCTAATGGAGAAAGGGGAATGCATCATCTATGACAAGAATGGAAGCAAGAGAGTTATGGAAGCAGTGAAAATAATACAGAACCAAATGTTTCCCCTCAATATGCAAATCTCAACAAAGTCAACAGGCCTGCAATAGTTAGCCTTCAAAACACTCATCCAAGACCCATCCAAGCTTTGGCATTTGAGGTATGGGAATCTAAGTTATTCTAGTTTAAATATTTTAGCAAAAAAAGATATGGTTAGGGGCCTACTAGAAATTGTAGAGCCTAATGGAAAGTGTGAATCATGCATCCTACATAAACAACATAGGAATCCCTTTCAATCAGGGCATTCTAGGAGAGCTAGAGCACCATTAGAGCTGGTGCATTTAGATTTGTGTGGTTCCATGAAGACCCCAACCCTAGGTGAAAATGTTTATTTCATGAAACTCATAGATGATTATAGTAGAAAAATATGAGTGTATTTTTTAAAGAAAAAATCAAAGGCTTTTGAGAAGTTCAAGGAGTTTAAGGCATTGGCTAAAAAGCAAAGTGACCACTATATCAAATTCCTTAGAACAGACAGAGGGGGAGAGTATCTCTCAAGAGTATGAATTTTTGCAAGTCTCATAGTATTCAGAGACAACTCACACCCTGTTATAATAATAAAAAAAATGGAGTGGCCAAAAGAAATAAAAGAACCATCACGGAGATGGCAACCAGCATGTTGAAGGAAAAAAGTTTGTCTAATGAATATGGGGTGATGTTGTAGCAACAACATTCTATATTTTGAATAGGTTCCCCACAAAGGTTGTTCATGATAAGATCCCACAAGAAGTGTGGAAGAAATGAAAATGGAGTATTGAGCATTTGATAATATTTAGATGTGTGGCATATTCACTCATGCCAAAAGAGAAAGGAAAACATTTGATGAAAAAGGTGAAAATGCATTTTCATAGGCTATAATGAAGAATCCAAAGCCTATAAATTGTATAATCCCATCACCAAGAAAGTGGTGATCAAGAGAGGTATTGAATTCATTGAAAATGAGTCATGGGATGGAATTATGGACAACAACATGGGTATTTATGTCTCAATACCCTTTGAGGATGAAGAAGCTCCAAAAGGAAGATGTGTCAGAAATATACAAAAAAATAATAGTTTAAAAAACAACTACAAAAATTCTTAGCAGAGAAGTTGCTCCAGAAATTTCCAACATGGTAGATGCACCAAAAAATTTTAGTAAGGAAGTTTCTCTAGAAATTTATGATAGCCATCTTCTTCATTAGTCCAACAGTCAAGTAGCTCCCAAAATTTTGACCCTATGCTTGCATCATTGATGCCATGGAAGACTAGAAGTGTGAGGGAAATTTATGACGACACAATGTATGATGAATTTGATGAGAATTCATTTTTTTCTATGTTTTCTTATAGTGATCCAATGTATTTTGAAGAAGTTGTGAATGAAGAAAAATGGTGTAAGGCCATGGATGAATAGCTGGATGCTATAGTGAGAAACAAAACATGGGAGCTCACTGATTTACCTAAAGTGAAATCAGTTATTGGAGTTAAGTGGATCTATAAGACCAAATGTACTATTGATGGTAAGGTTGAAAGGCATAAAGCAAGGCTAGTTGTTAATGGATATAAACAATAGCTTGGAAGAGACTACGATGAGACTTATGCACTAGTTCCAAGGCTGGAAACAGTGCGGGTAGTCCTAGCAATTATAGCCTAGCACAAATGGAAAATATTTCAAATGGACATGAAATCAACCTTCTTGAATGGAGTGTTGAAAAAAGAGGTGTATGTGGAGCAACCACCTGGCTATGAAGTCTTAGGGTAAGAAGAAGAGGTCTACAGGCTCTGAAAAACTCTTTGCAAGTTGAAGCAAGCACCATGAGCATGGTACAATAGAATTGATTCGTATCTTCTGAGCAATGGATTAGTAAACACGGTAGTGAACCCACACTCTACATCAAGGCAACCAATGGTGAGATTCTTATTATTGTTTTGTATGTAAATGATTTAATTTTCACATGGAATAGTAATCTTTTCATTATTGATTTCAAAGAGGCAATGAAAAATGAGTTTGAAATGACAGACCTAGATTTGCTAAAATATTTCTTAGGTTTAAAGGTCCAACAAATAGAGCATGGAATCTTTATTTCACAAACAATATATTCCAAAAAATATTGAAGATATTTGGAATGTTGGATAGCAAACCAACCCCAACCCCAATAGCTACAAGTCTAAAATTAAGCAAAGAGGATAGCAACAGTAATGTTAACCCAACCCTCTACAAGAGCATGGTTGGAAGCCTCATGTATTTGAAAACAACAAGACTTGATTTGATGTATGTGGTAAGCTTGAATTCTAGGTTCATGGAGCAACCTAAGGACACACACTGGTAAGCAGGAAACATAATTCTAAGGTATTTTAATGGAACAAAAGGCTATGGCATTATGTATACCACATCAATTGAGTTTCAACTAGTTGGGTACACAAACAGTGATTGGGTACGAAATGTAGATAATAGGAAGAGCACATTAGGATATTTTTTCTAGATGGGTTTAAGATCAATATCATGGGAATCAAAGAAGCAGCCCATAGTTTCTCTCTCCACAGTCGAAGCAGAGTACATAGTAGCAAATGACCAAGATGTTAGGTTATTTGGCTTAGAAGAATCCTTGCATATTTGAATGAGTAGAAAGAAGATGGTACAAGCATATTTTGTGACAACGTGTCTTCTATTGCATTGACTAAGAATCCCATCTTTCATGGATGAAGCAAAAGCATCGAAATCCACTACTATTTCACAAGGAAGCTAGTGGAGGATAGAGAGATTGAACCTTAGTACTATAGATCTAATTAACAACTAGTTGATATTTTTGCAAAGGAATTGTCAAAAGAATCCTTTGAACACCTAAGATATAAGCTTGGTATGTAGGAATGCTCTAAAATTTTAGTTCTGGAAAACAAAAAAAAGAGTAGATGCTCTAGAACTCTAGTTCTGGAAAACTTATAAAAGCGTCAATGCTCCAGAAATTCAGTTCTGGAAAATCAGAAAAGAACCATAAATTAGAACAGGTGCAAATAGGTAAGCTCCATAAACTTTTCACTGGTTCTCTAAAAATTTTGCTTCATTGCTTTGGAAGTTCACAGAGTGATAAAAAATAGGGACCAGTGCTTTGGAAACTTTGCTTCAAAAATTCTAAATGATGATGAAAAGAAAAAAATCCTCAAGATTAAGGTGGAGTGTTGGAATATCTAATCTTGAGTAGTAACGAGAAAGTTCATTTAATGCATAGTTAGATGGGATTCATTTTGCATCATTCCTCCAAATTCATTTTCAGATATTTGTTGTCCCAATTAATGTACTTTGGCAGAAAATTTATTCTGGTAGGTGATTGAAATTGAGCGCTAGTTTTTGGAAAGGGAAAGTAAGATAAAGAATATAATAGAATGTTTTGTTTCTATAAGAGGAGACTATAAATTTTTTGTAGTAGAAAACAAGGATGAATGTTTATCAGAACATAGGATAGCAAGAAGTGAATGTTCAAGAGAACCTGTAGTAGGAGGAGACATCGATAGAGAGTTGTGCTTTAGTGCTCTGGAATATCTCCAGCATGCAGCAACACACAATAAGCTCCAATGTGATGGAATATTCCTAGTATTTTGTATGAAGGGAATACAGAGCCATAGCTATAAGTTTTGTTTGTAATATTTTTGAGAATGAATGAAATAGAATATATTTCTTCCTCCTTGTCTTGTTCTCTCTCTTTTTCTCTTTCTTGTTTGTGTGTTTTCATCTTTGCCCACTGTAGTTGGGTTTATTTTCCCAACAGTGCCCACATCTTTAAAATTTGGGGATTCATGATTGTTTGGGGTTGAATTTTTTGAAGATACATGCATCTAATCTCATGTACTTGAATCTTGGAGTTTTAAGCCCTCATATATCATTGTAGATAGATTTCCCTCAGTTGACAAAAATCAGCCTCATGGGTTGTGGCCAATACCAAGCATTTAAATTATTACAAGGAATTTCAAGAGAAAAATCTATTAAAATAATAACTCTTCAGAATAATGGTATAGGAAAAGCTGTGAATCGAGGAATTCCTAGTATTATTGTTTTGAATGGGTTTCCTTAGCTTGAAGAGTTGACAATGCATGGCCAATGTTTACAGGTTAGTATTTTGTACATTGAAGTTAAATATTATTTTCTTTATCAGGTTTTGTATGCACTATGGAGAATGGTTCTTAGCTTCTATCAATAATAGTATTATTCTCTTGGGGATACTAACACTATTTCTTTCATTCTTGTAAAAAAATGATCACACATTATGTTTCATGCAAGAGATGATGTCAAGTGAGAAGCTAGTAGCACATGTGAGATTGCTAAATTTGAAGATGGTGCATGCCCATATTGGGCCATACAAGGGTGCACAAGTAGTGAATTTTCTAGGTTTTCTTCTCAGAAATAGTCCATCAAATGTAACAAAGTTTTTTATGCCAGAATTCTACCCTAGGATCATGCAAAATAAATTTCTAGCTCTACAAAAGGAGTTTTCAAAATCAGTATTATCTACTACCACAAGAAGATGGCCAATGAAGTGGGAAGAATTTTGTGAATTTTGTGAAAAATATTAGTGCCAAGTTAGCAAAATTTGGAAAACCCTTCTATTCTAGAGAATCTATTTTTATTAAAGCATAGTAGATGAAACAACCACTTTTGCAATATTGAATGCAATCTCTTCAAATATTTCTTAATTTTTCCTATCAATATTACTGGCTATCTTTTAATGGCCAACATTGCTATGTCCAAAATAGATGTATTTTAATTCATATAAAAAATGGCTGGTTATTCTATTTAGATTTGTAATATTGTATTATGTTATAATTTTAACCATTTTTTTAAAGATTTTGGTATCCAAGTTATTCTTGTTTAATGATATTTTATGCTTTTCAAATTAATTATCAATTGTTTTTTGAAATTATGTTCTCTTCAATTTGAGTAATGGAAATTCAATAAAGAAAATTTAATAAACTGAATCTCTTATTTTAAATCATCGAGATTGAAATAAAATAATATTTTAACATAATTTAAATTTGACTTAAATTATTTTCAAGTTTGTATTATGAATAGAAGTATACATTTATTTGGCCCACTCTAAACTATAAAATCCTTTAAAGAATAGGATTCAGAGCCTCTAGCTTGGAGGACTACACTTTTAAAATTGAAATATCGAGAAGATATAGCTTCTTTTTTCCTTTCTAGATTTGTTTTTTTTTAATTTTAAAGTGTATAAACTGTATTACTCCTTTGTAAATTATTTTGTTGGGCTTCAAATAAAACATTGAGCATTCTATCTTTCACTATGGAATTAGAGCATCTTAAGTTCTATGTTTTTAAAATAGTGAAGAAATGGTGTGGTGTTTTATAGAAGGCGATTAGAGTAGGTTTACAAGAGAAAAATGGCGTATGTGGATTATGGACAAAATTCCAAATTGTTTTAGAAGGTTCAAGACAATGTATGTGATCAATATGTTCTAGATTCAAGACTTCCCTCAGTAACTCATAGAACAAGAGCAAGAGATAGAGTTGAATTCAGAAGAAAATACTCATAGAACAAGAGTATATCAATGCGAGAATACACTTGAATAGAATTATTGATTTTTTCGTATGTAGCTTTGATTTTTTTGGTAGTGTGAAGTTTAAAATTTATCATCAGGAAAATGGATGAGTGGTTATTTAATGTAGATTGATAGTTCAAATCTTCCTCATATCAAATTGTGTCTCACACCATGTTGATAGGAAAAGAAAAGGAGAAAATATTACCACATGCAAGCCAAGTAATTGCTTTGGATTGGATTTGATGGTTCAATGAGAACAAATAATTGTTTGTAAGATTATCACAAAGAACCATCTAAGGTAGTGTTGATTGTCAAAGCTAATATTTTTTTTGGATTGGATTTGATAATTTAATTGTAGAAGTTGAGAAATCCAACTTCATAAACCCCAAAGAACACCTGCATGCAAATAACCTGTCACAAAAAGGAAGAGATGAAGACAAAAAAACAAGGATGCTCTGCAAGCTTCAAGAGAGATTGTATTGACTAAATTGAAATAATTACAAAGATCAATCCTTAAAACGAGATCATGCAAAACCTAAAAGTAACCCTAATAGGTAGACATTTAATAATTTTAATATAATTATTAAATGTCACAATATGCAAACTAAAGTGAAATCTTAATAGAGGAATAAAGGTATCTTAATTAACATAATTAAGTTAAAACCCTTACTCTATCACCCCCCCTTAAGATGAGCAAGAGCGCAGCTACAAACATGTGCAAGAAAGCAAAGGTAACTACAATGCATGAAAGCCAACAAGGGTCCTGACAACTAGGCCTGATGAGGTACCCAAATACAACCAAATCTTTGTAAAGTGCAAAAATAGAGAAAACCTCATCAGAAAAACTCTACTTCAAAAAGAGATGCACAAGACATGAAGAACATCACTCAAGCGGAAGAAGCTACAAACAACTGTCAAAAGATGACTACTATGGTGCTGAAAAACCTCCTCTGAAGATAGGATGATCGGGACAAGAAGAAAACAATCTGCATGAGTTCCCTAATTGACACTACTCGAATCAGATGGAAAACAAAGGAAAACACTTGGAATGAATATACAGATGGCACAAGTACCAATAGTCTGAAAACACTGATCAACTAAGGATGAAATATTCCTTCCAAGGTGAAACCAAGGAAGCATTAGCATGAACAATATAATACCCCCTATAATGCTGACTAGGAGAGCCTAAAAGATCCAATGAAATGCTATGTAATGCCCTATAGTGCATGAAGGAGAAGAAAAAACATCTGAAAGTGCACAAGAAAGCACTTGCAACTGAAAAAGTGGTGTAAAAAACAAAGCACACATGCATGAGGTTGGAATCATATGGATCCACTATTGTCGTGGAGGGACACTCACTAGACAAAGGTGTGATGGAAAAAACAAAGGCACTACACAACACCCCATGGCACTTTATAATACAGTGTGAGTACAAAATATGACACAACCTTATGTGCAAAATCCCCAAAATATATGTACAATAGTGTGGCACTTTATCTCAGTGTGTTTACATAATATATTGTTTACAAATAATTCTCATAAATTCCCAAAAAGGACAAAAACTTGGAAATACATGAAAAAAAGTCAGAAACAAAGCAACCCATATAAACGAGAAGTTCCCATGAGCTAATATGTCCAGGTAATTCACCAGAGTGTGGAAACACCAAAAATTGAATGAAATGTACCTGGAGTGAAATCTAGAAAAAATTATTTGATGGAATTGAAGAGCTTTGAAATACAGTTCCAACGCCACTAAGATTGAGAAAAATGGAGAAATTGGTCAAAACTTACGAGCTCAAGACTGAAAACAGCTCCTTTGACTTCAACTGGCTATAGAATGCACCAACAAAAAATTAAAGGAATGAGACCCACACCATTGGAATGTTGACAGAATCAGCTTTCTGACAATATCTCATTTGTCAAGAATTGATATCGTATGCCCAAGTTATGGCCTCTAGAAGAAAATAACTCCAAAAGGGAAATAAACCAATGTTGGATTAAATTTGATGTCCGTATGGTCGTTGTAGCAAAAATTAGGGCCTAAATTTGACGGCCAAATGGCCGTCAGTGGATTTGCACAACTGGGCTTATAAAAAAAATATTTTAATAATAATAATAATAATAATTCAATGAATTTTTATTTTTTTTAAATATTTAAAAAAGTTTTGATTTTTTTAAATATTTTAAAAAGCTTTTTAAAAATCATAAAAACAAAGGGGCCACCGGTGGTCTGCTAGATATCTATAAGGCCTTTAAAAGGATTTTTTAAAACTTCAATTTTTTTTATTTTTTTGAAAAAAAAAATCAAACAATCTTAACAATAGGTCCTTTTTTTTTGAAATTTTTTTTTAAGAAAATAATTTATTTTATTAGGGCTAAATTTTTTTGTCGGTCTGTGTGCAGACGACGTACAGGTAATTTTTTTTTTCCTTACAAGTCAATTGCTCTGATTTCAACGATTTTACAGTAGATCTTAGAGTTTTTGGTTGTTGCGGATGTAATGGTGAGGTCTGTTTGGGCTCAAAGTGCTCTGATCTAATAGGTATTCCCTAGATCAAAAGAGACAAACCCCAAACCCTTGAAGCTCCAAAAATCCTTCAAAACATGAACATGAAGCATCATGTCTAGAGCTCTCATACCATGTAGAAGTTGAGAAAGCCAACTTCACAGACCCTGAAGATCACCTACATGTAAATAACCTGTCACAAAAAGGAAGAGATGGAGACAAAAAAGCAAGGGTGCTCTACAAGCTTCAAGAGAGATTGCATTGACTGACTTGAAATAATTACAAAGATCAATCTTTAAAAGGAGATCATGCAAAACCTAAAAGTAACCCTAATAGGTAGACATTTAATAATTAATATAATTATTAAATGTCACAATATGCAAACTAAAGTGAAATCTTAAGAGAGGAATAAAATTAACTTAATTAACATAATTAAGTTAAAACCTTTACTCTAACATTAATGAGTACAAGGAAATGTTAGGATTTGGAAATAATATTGATAGTTTAATTTGGTGAAGTAATTTAAACAATATTAAATTTTTAATTTCCTTTGATTTAAATGGTTAGGACTTGATTGGATCTAAATCGTTTGTTTTGTTGTTGTGGCTAGGTTTCCCTCTTTTTGTGAAGGGTGGGATTTTGGTTTTTGGTGTTGTTCCTAGCATTGGCCTTTGCACCTTAAGTGTTGGTGTTAGTTCCTTGGGCCAATCTTAGCTTTTTCTTGTCCCCTGGTTGGTTCAATTGTTTCCCTTTCCTTGGGGGCTTAGTTTCTATGTTAGGAGTGGTTTGTTGCTTTTCCTATGGCACTTTGTTGGTTTCCTCCTTATTCCATTGTTGGGGGATGTTCTTCGCTTGTTGGATTCTTTGTATGTTGTTCTTTTTAAGCATCCTTGTTGACTAGGTTATTTCTTGTGTTTGTTTCATTGGTTGTGGTATTTTTTGGAATTCTATTTGATTTGTTTAAGTCCTAGATATGTAAGTTTTGGGTATGTGCAGGATCATGATGGTCTAAAAAGTGGCGAAATGATGGGTATGTGTAGGGTATGTGGCTGATGACTTTTTTTTGACCCAAAATTGATGAAATGAAAAGGGTTTTAAAAGGAGATTCTCAGCTTTCCACCAATATAAATTATGTTTTATTTTGAATTTAATTATTAATAATTATTTATTTTCTATTTCAATTATGACTAAAGTCCTGATTGATAGGCTGATTAAAAAACATCTATAGCTTTCAAATAGTATCACATTTTTTCAATCCAAAACATGTGTCGCATTCTATGCTTCGCATACTATAGGATTAAAAAAAATGAATTTCATGAAGTTTTGACCAAGTTAAGGTGGTCAGACATACAAGTTTTTATACTTTTAAAAATTTGTAATAAAAAAATCATAATTAATTATTTACATGGAAATTTTTTTTAAAAAATGCATCACATCCGGACATGAGTCCTCTACTTATATATAAAATATTATAAAAAAATATTATAATTTTATTGTGGTTAGGGTGGTCAGACAAACACCTACTTCTTTTTTTCCTAAAATTTAAGTACTATTGGATTGAAATTTCAAATTTTCACCATATAGTTTAAAAAGAAAAAAGAAAAAACCTAGTATTCTAGAAACTACATTCAATTTTCTATAGATTCTATTTTTACATATTTTTGAAATAATATAGATAACTTATTCAAATTTTTATGACAAGTTGTCTAACTTTGATTTTTCCAAATTTTTTGCCACTTAAGGGAATTCTTTTTCCGTGATGATCCTACACATACCCTTTTAGATTATGAAGATGATACTTGGGTTTTCTATCTCAATAGAGGTTATTACTGCTCAAGAATTATTCTTATTTGTTCTAGTTGTGATGCTCCAAATGTGCTTTCTAAAGTCCCAAGAAAGTCTATTTTCTCAACTTTTGGCTATGGTGCTTTCAATAGCTTCTTTCATGTATTAGAAGCTTGTGATGCCAAGGGATGAGATGACAAATCTTTCTACCAAAGTGTTTAATTTCTATTGGTTTCTATAGTTTGGATCATCTATGGAGGTGGAGACTGCTCCTAGAGAATGTGAACCCTCCCTTATTAAGGTGGAGTGGGATGTTTGAGTCCTTGTTGGAAGTTCCATTTTCTTCTGTTGGTTTCTTTTGATGTGTAGCTTGAATGAGAAAAATAATGGTGGCTCTCATGGTAATGGTTATCATTTCATCCTCTCTTATAGAGGGGAGCTCTCTCCTATTAAAGTGGACTTTGATTTGGTGTTTCAGATGAGGTGGTTCTTTGTGATAGCTATTGCTCCTCAATGTTATGTTGTACTCTCTTACTCCCTCATTTAGGAAAGGATTTTTGGTGTGCTTGACTTTCTAAAAAATAGGAGTTGGGGTTTTAAAGACTTTGCTATTGGGAAGGTTTTGCTACTTGGATAACCTTTCTCCTATGGAGGTGGATGTAGGCAAGTTGGTTGATGGTGGTCCTCTACTCCATTAGTATTAATGTTGTTTATGGATCAGAATTAGGTTCTTTGAGTGATAGGTTTGATACAGGATGGCTCTCTCAAAGAGTGTTAATGGGATTAGCTCTTTTACTAGTGCTTTAGGTTTTAGTTTCCTCTAAAACTTGCTTGTATTAGTTTTAAGTATGGGTTGTCTTCCCCACCCTTGGGGTAGTTATTGTTTAAGGCTATTGTTTTGGTAGCTTAGTGGGTGGCTTGATGGCCTATTATGCTAGCCATGAGCCCTATTTTGAAGGTATTCTGGGTTTTAGGTCCCTCTAAAACATGCATGTAATGGTTGAAGTTCGCTTAGTTGCACCCACCCTTGGGGTGGTTGCTATTTTATAGCTTTGTGAATGACCTTTTGGCATGTTCTGCTGGTAGTGATGCTTATTATTCTTTAAATGCTTTGTTTGGATTTGATCTACTAGGCACAAGGCCTATTTCATGTTTTTGTCTCATCTGTTGATGTTCCTAGTCTTGTTGGTCTCAATGTTGAATCTTTCTTTATGTAAAAGGGATTAGAGCTCTTTTAAAATACCTACTTTTTCAATAAAAAACATTAGTAATCTCAATCCATTATGGATATTTTTAGTTTTTCTATCGAGCATTCCACTAGGAGAAATTTGTTGGGAAGAAATTTGATTCTAACTTATAATCTTGTTGTTGAATTTTTTTTTATTTCTACAATTTATGGTTCCTTGTGGTCTAGATAGATTCCACCGATCCATGCTTCTCCACCACCCATATTAAGCCTTTCTTGATTCAATACACCTACTATAATCACAATTCTACATCTCTCTTGTACTTTGACCTAATTGAATGGCATTCACTTTGGTAACAAAGTGAGGGATCTACCCTTCAAAACCCTCAAGCAATTTCACATTGTCATACTTTTGAAATTGACATTGAATCCCTTATGCCCATTTCTTCTTCTCCATTTCCCTATTTCATATTGTTGATTCTTTGTGGTGTAATATATTTTGAGTCATTTCTTTGTATTGCCTATGCCATCCATACCAATACCTTTGAAAATTAGACCCATTCCACCATCCATATTTGTGATTAATTCTTGTCAATCCCTTGTTCCTCCATTTTCCACTAACCTCTAATCTCTAATTATTATTTCTCCCCCATTTGGTATTTTTCCAATTGTCCTTCCTTACTCCATTCTCACTACTTCCTTGCCACTTGTTAGGATCCTTACCTTGGTAGTTAGTATTTTTTCCATTCTCTCTATATGAGTCGCCTATTTGGGATTCTTCCACCTTCCTTGGGTATCCCAACCTTTGTGGGTGCTCCTTCATTGAGCTATTTCTTGCATCTTGCATCAGCAAGTCTACATCCACCACATCTTCCCATGCTCCAATTTTTCACTCCATCTCCATATTGTGACAAAAAATATTCATGCTAAATACCCATTACATATTTTTTTTAAATATTGATGATGTGTAGAATCATCTATGTATATAATTAAAATTTATGAATGCTCAAAATTTTAACTCTACTATATGCACACAATATAAACTATATTTTTTCTTTTGAAAGTCATGATCACTTTTTTTTGCAATGTTCTTTTGCCCAATCTTGTTGGATGTTTGTCTTGGGAAAAATGAATTATAATACTACTCTTCTGAACATAATTTGGGACCTTTTTCTACCTAGCATGTGCTTTACAAAACTTCCTTCTTTTCATGCATTTGGCAAGTATCCCAGCATTGGTCATATAGGCCATTTGGTGGGAGAGAAATAAATGTATATTTAGGAAGAATTCCACCCCCATGCAGTATGTCCGTGCTTTAGTTGAAAAATCTATCTTAGAGGTAGTCAATACATGGGTTCAAGATCATTAAAATGTAGGAACAATGTTTTCATCCTAGGTTAATAATATTTTTAAGAAATGGAAGCATATAGAACTTCCATTTAAAAGAAATTTGAAATAGAAACATATTGCAAAGTTGGATAGGAGTTATATTAAATGGTCAACACCTTCAAAAGGATTCCTAAAATTGAATTTTTATGGAGAATCTAGAGGTAATCATGGTGTCTTAGGAGCAAGATTTTGCATTAGGGATGAAAGAGGTATTCTCAAGGTATCTAGATCAATACATTTGCCACCTGGGACCAATAATATGGTAGAATCACTGTCTTCTTCATGGATTACTTCTTGCAAGGCAATTACAAATCAAATAAATACAGATTGAAGGCAACTTGCTAATAATTGTAAATTCTTGTAAAGAAAGGACTTATTTTAACTAGGCCTTGAGGCATGTTTTATAGATTTTTTGGAAATTAATAGATGAATTTGAAGATTTCCATATTTCACATATTTACAGGGAAGACAATACTTTAACAGATCATCTTGCTAATTTAGGGTGTGATAAAAAGGAGATTTTTTACACACAAAATAATAATAACACTTAGGATTTGTACAATAGACATGAGTTAGTAGAATTGAGAGAAGTAATAGGACAATATTGTATTTCTATATCCTAAGTTACTTCTTCTAAGAGATATAGAAATTATTTGTTCAAATTTTAATTTCATAACTTTTATGGATGAACTACCAAGCTACAAATATTTTTAACAAACATCATCAAGATGAAATCAACTATCAAACAAGTGATAGCACACATGTGGAGTCAATTATTTACATGGCTTTGATAGGACGAGTGGCATGGATGTTTTATTTGTTCACATGGCTTGTGAAAAAAGCTAAAATTGGAACAAAGGATGGTATGGTTAGTCAAGTTTTGTCCTAAAAAGTTACTCATTACAAGAAATTTTGTGGTTATTTGACACTGCTTTGACATTCTATACTCCTTGTTTTGTGAGTACATCCTCAAGACTGGTCATATCTAATAGTGATTATTTTTCATGCTTAACATAGGGAGGTGGCTTCTATGTTAAATTTGGAGTATATAGTAATAATGATATCGACACCTAGTGTAAATTTTGGAGCATGTCGAGGCATCTGATATCTTATCCTCCATAATATAGCTCAGTACTTAACATTCCTAATCATCATTTCTTCACATGGTTTTGAAGAGAAGGTGGGAAATTCTTATTACAGAGGTTGTACATCACATGTGAACACGTAGAGTTTCAAAGATTATCCATCGTCAAGGTAGATTTTCTTCATGCCAACATTTAAATCCTTATCCTTTCTATAGTCCTTTACTTCAAAAATGGGGCATCCTTTGCCTTTATCAATGAAATTTTTTCAAAGGAAGATCAAAATTTGCATTTGTATGACAAAAGAAGCATCAATAAGCTTTTTTTTGTTGTAGGGTTTTCAATTTCTTTGCTTGTAGGTTTGGCCCAATGGAATTTCGAGTGTGAAATTATAGATTCCCAGTACAGGTGAGACTGTGGCAAGAACCATTTTCTCAATGCATTGAGAAGGTGTAGCTCCAGTCCATGCTCAAGGTGAATTGTTCACTAGTCATGAAGAGCATCCAAGCAATTATTGGTGAAGAAGAAATTACATATAGACTCACAGAGAATCATTTTCCCAGCAAAAATTTTGTGAGTACTTTTCTCCAATATTCTTGACTTGGTACAAAATTATAATACTTAAAAATTCATAGCAGACCAATTCGTGGTGGGTTCATTATCTAGAAGATAATGCATTACTCAGAGGGGTGCAAAAATATGATTTCAACAATGGATAAGGATTCGTTGGGGGATTATTTCCTAGACATTTTCTTCATCATAAAAAGAGGTATGTGGAGGAACTTCATGGATTTATTCTATCAAATATGCATGTATCCTCTTCCTTTTTCAATCAAGCCAAATATAACTATGAGTTTCATTGGGAAGAAGAGGATCAGTTTAGAAGGAAGTACCAAGAAATTGTTTTTATTAAAGCTCATCAATTCCTTCAAGGTCTGCAAGTTACTACTAGGCCACTCATTCATAGGAGCAATAGGGTGGTTCATCAAGTTTATGATATAAATGTTACAATTCATTCTTAGGAAATAGTAGCAGGGCAAATGCAAGTGTTGTCACAAGGAAATTTTCAAGATGAAAATTTAATTTATTGCCAGCGTAGGGGTGGTGTTCAAGGAGGTTCATTTTAATTTATGGGAAACATGGTCGTTCAGTTAATAGATTTTGGTTATAGTTATAGCCATAAAGTTTAGGTGTTGTCATGGATTTTTGTAAATGATCACTATGATCAGGGTATATATGGGAAAATCAACACTGGCATTGTAGATGGGGTCTATTAAAAGAACAAAGGGGTTTGTAATTTTGAATATTATAGATAGTGATAGACATAATAAGATTATTTTTTACCTTTTTGAGCTACAACCAGAGGTTTTTTTTTTGGTTCTTTCCTACCAATATGCTCTTCAAAACCAGATTTTGTATTATTTTTATAAATATATAATATATTATAGTGGCTTGCCACTTTCACCTAAAAAAAATCTATATTTTTTCAAGGGTATTGATAGTAGTCATAGTTATCACACTAAAAATATATTTAATGGAAATTGGGGTATTTTCTAGATTACAATATTTGTTGTTTTGAGGAAGTTGGTTTGAATTACCGTATTTGATTTATATACCAATGTTTTTACAAACCTCTAAACCTCCAACATATTTTCCTTTCTAGAAAATTGGTTGTGAGTCTTGCTCCTAAAATAATATCACTTGAGGAGGGCCTTGTATTCAAGAATAAATTAAATAGCATTATTCATACCTTGTAACTAATTCATGACATATCCTTGAGACAATAAATGAATATATAATTTTTCAATGTTTGGCCACCTTTATCATGAATTTTGATATGTGATCAAGCACTTAAATGTGTTCATCAATTATTATTCTAAGACACCTTATTATAGAAAATTTTTTGATGCCAAAATTTGGCAAGGTGACAACCCTTTGTGGGAAACTCAGTTTATGGGGAACCTATTGCACTAAATTGAGTGACCTCCAAGTTTTTAAAGAAGTCAACTTCTTTTGTAATTGGGGTTTGGAAAGGGAAAAGTGAAGTATATATAAAAATAAAGGATCTAACTAAGGCGATGCAATATAATTTAGATAAAAGGAATGATAAATCTATCTTTTGGATATGATCTAAGGGCCTGTTCAACAATTTGCTATGTCCTAGAATGAAAAAATTAAAGATTGAAGCATGAAAAATGCATTCAATGACATAAAATAATTTTAACACCCATTGAATAAAAAGAAGAGTCAAAATACATGATCCAAACCAACAAACTTACATTAAAATTATAGAAGTTTTGCAAATGAACCATTCAAACAATAATGGCATAGTATAAAGTTAATCAAATAGCTTAAGAAAAATAGAAAGTCCAAACAACGACACTGTCTTTGAGTCTTTCTACAATAATCCAATAACAATAAAAGGCCTAGTGTATATATAGTGAGCATTCCCACTGCCTGAAGATTAGTAAAAAAAAATATTTGGCATCCTTAGCAATGATGTAGTAGCAATGATTCGTCTCAGTTTTTGTAGTAGAAAAAGATTCGGGCCATAGCATGTGGTCGCTCCCCATCTAGGTTTATCCCTTATGAATGATAGTAGTGGTCCTAGCATAGTTCCGTGCAAACAAGTGTCACCACCCAGTTTAGGCAGTTAGAATATGCGATAACATATCACAGCCCATAGTTTGCTCCATCCTTTGCTTTGAAGAAGTACCCACCGAAGACACGTGTTGCAGCATTTTGAAGCTCATGGTTCATTCATCCTTTTCATTGAAGGATTGCACTATGAAGACATGTGGAAGCGTGCTTTTTCATTGGAACTGACTATGGGGTCTGCCAAAGAATATGCGGATGAAGGAAAAGTGGCACACGGTCAAGGCCCAACTCAAAAGTGAAGGGAAATATACTTTAAGCATGCACGATAACAACACATGGAAACATGGTGAGGGAAATTTGATTAGTGGATGATTTTTTCAATTGTTCCACCACATTGAATGGTGACAGGTTTAGAGGCTTCTACTCCTTAACTTTGGTTATGACAATTTCCTTTTCTCAGTGAACATTGTTCTGTTACTATGGAGCTATTGGATATCTAGTCAGAAGCACCTTTGGGCTGCGAACTAACTAGTTGTGGGATGACTAGTTCACCCATGAATCTCATCTTTGAGTGGGTGTTGTAATTGGACTATACTTGTAGTGTTTTAAATGTGGATGCATCATTTATGAACACCACCTCTTCTTCTTCCATCCAAGAGAAGAGTGTGTGATTAGAAGCAATGTTCGTTTCTTGCTCTAGTGACATCCCTTGCATTTGTGCGGTGAACACTACATTTTCCATTTGCAAAGAGGTATACACATAGCTTCTGGGATCTCACGTTGCGCCTTGGCTGCACTTCTCCACCACCTTTTGTCATAGGTTTTCGCGCGGGTAGTTTTAGGGGGCATATGTGAGTTGTCGCAAGGAAAGCACTAGGGGTTGGTGTCATCAACTAAATTGTTTTTCCCCACAATTAGCTCTATTTTCGAACTTAGGGTAGCACTCTACAATGAAGAAGGAACTGGTACTATTTGATTAGTTGTTTTTTCCTATGGATTCTTGCGAGCACCTCCTTGGAACTAGTTCTATTGGTAAGAAGACCTTTTTCCTTGATAATTTTGATAAGTTTGTTTCAAAGGTGTTTCCTTGTTTTGCTTGATGACAGTTATTTCATTGACAATAGTCCGCAAAATTTCTTTGAACTTGCTCATCTCTTCCTTCAAAGAGTTAGATGTAGTAGCAACATTCTATGGTGCATTTGGATATGTGTACATAGATTGAGGAGGAGACGAGACACTGGTAGGAGGCATCTCCTGAGTAGGAACCAATATTTCTAGAAATATAGGAATGATTGGCCGAGGTGGCAACTTCCTGGCGTCTATCAAATTGTTCTCCACCTTGACAATGACACTATAGGTGCCCGGTAGTGTGGTCTTGCCCAAAGACTGGATCATCATAGAGATGTCAAGGTTGATAGATTTCAAGTAAAACATGAATGCCATCTCAAGTAGTGGGTGGATCATATCAACTTTGATTCTCTAAAAACCTATATGGAACCAAGCATTGAAGCTAGTAATGGCTTTGTGCGGGGACCACTTTATGGTAGACAATTGATAATATAAGCAGGACAAGTCTTTTTCATTCAAAAATATTTGATAGAAAGGATCTCCAAGCTCATCCCAAGTACATATATAATTTCTCAATAGTGTGTGGTACCTTCTAGCACCTTGCCTCTAAAAGAGGCTACAAGCATCCTTAACACTACATTTTGGGTTGTAACTTTGTGCACCAGACATACGTCCGCAACATCTTGCAAATGTTCAGATGGGTTTTAGAGAAGAGGTCGGGATAGTGTCCCAAATGGTAGGCGCTACTGGTGTAGCAAGAGGGATTTTGACGTCGCATTCCACATAATTTCTATTAGAAATGGGAAACATGGCTAGCTGTAGGGGCAGAGGAAGTAGAACATTCACTAATTGGGTCACAAGTTGTACTATCGCTAATGGCGACACTAATAAACCAATATTATTCGATGTTTGGGACCTAGTAACCTGTTGATGGCCCATACACCCTTATTGAATTTAGATTCATTTAAGCTTGATCCCACTAAGCGTTCCAAAAAAGTAAAAACTATTGATGCCAAAATTTGGCAAGGTAACAACCCTTTGTGGGAAACTCAATTTATGGAGAACCTATTGCGCTAAACTAAGTGACCTCCAAGTTTTTAGAGAAGTTGACTTCTTCTGTAATTAGGGTTTGGAAATGGAAAATGAGGCAAATATAAAAATAAAGGATCTAACCGAGGTGATGCACCAGAATTTAGATAAAAGAAACGATAAATCTATCTTTTGGATACGATCTAAGGGCTCATTCAACAATTTTCTATATCCTAGAATGAAAACAAATTAATAATTGAAGCATGAACAGTGCATTCAATGACATACAATATTTTTCACACCCATTGACTAAAAAGAGGAGTCAAAAGACATGATCTAAACTAGAAAACTTGCATTAAAATTATAGAAGTTCTAGAAATGAACCATTCAAAAAATAATGGCACAATATAAATTTAATCAAATAGCTTAAGAAAAATAGAAAGGTCGAACAATGGCACAGTCTATGAGTCTTTCTGCAATAATTTAATAACAATAAAAAGGCCTAGTGTCTTTCTAAAATTCTATTTTTTCTACAATTCTTGAACTCCTAGAACCCCTCTTCAGAAGCAAAGAACAATATATATAGTGAGCATTCCCACCTCCTAGAAAGCAGTAATAAAAAATATTTGGTATCTTGAGAAATGATGTCATAGAAATGATTCCTCTTGACCATTGTAATAGAAAAATATTTAGGCCAAAGCTTGTGGTCACTCTTCATCCAGGTGCATCCCCTGTGAATGATGGAAGTGGTCCTAGCATAGTCCCATGAAAACAAGTGTTTCCACCCAGTATAGCTAGTTAGAACATGCAGCAACATATCACAACCCATAGTTTTCTCCATCCTTTTCTTTGAAGAAGTACCCACCAAAGAGACTCGTAGCAGAATTTCATAGCCTGTGGTTCACTCCTCCTCCTTGCTGTTGAAGGCTTACGCTAGGAAGACAAGTGGAAGTGTGATTTTTCATTGGCACCGACTGTGGGGTCTTCCAAAGCATATGTGGATGAAGGAAACATGGCACACGGTCGAGGCCTGACTCAAAAGTTAAGGGAAGTAGCCTTTAGGCATACATAACGACGACACGTGGAAACATGGTGAGGGTCGTTTGAAAAGCGAAGGGAAGAAACCTTTCGAATGGAAAGTGTTGAGCAGACACATGGTAGAGATCTATAGTCATTTATCAAAAAGGGTCGATAATGTTTATTTGAGGCATGGGCCAGTACTTAGGAAAAAAAAACTCGAAGGGAGCTTGATGAATTTGATATTCACAATGTAATTGAAAAATCAATTAAAAAGCACAAGGATTAAATAAATTAAAATAAATTGTTCCTAATTAATCCTTAATAATAGAAGATGAGTTTTCTTAACTTTAATAGTCATAAATATTGTGAATCATTTGATCATTTGATTAGTAGAACATTTATACATAAATGTATGTAATAAATTCTCATTTTTTCCCTTATTATTATTCATGAACTTGTATTTTTCTATTCTTAGTCCCTACCTATATAGGCCGAGACTAATGTTTTTGCTAGATTTTTTTGCTTTTAATACTTCACTCGAAAATTGAGTAAGAGGAGCATAAAAATTGATCATATGGTCTAGAGCTAGTTTTATATTAAAATGAATTTTCAACTGATTTTTCTAATTTTTTGATTTGAAGTTTTGATTTTCACTAGTAGTTTTTTGTTTTCCCATTACACATTGTTCTAGCGACCAATAAAAAATAGAGAGAGGAAATTTTTTCATTGGTTTCTTATATTTTCAAACTGTAGATGTGTCATTTTTGCTGGTGGGTAGGTGGCAACACGTGCCTTAAATCTTCTATGACATTTTGCATGCCTAGCATAACAATTTACATTATTCTAAGGCCACCATTTTGGTACAAGGAGGGAGGATGCCATTAAAGTTGTGGATTTTGACTTTACAATTACCAATTGTGTTTATTGAAGTTTCTAAAGCCTTTTCAACACATCCAAATTATGAATATCCTACAACCACTACAACAATTTTAAGCTACTTTGTTATATTCATTATGTGAAATATGTAATTATTTCTCCTCAATGTTTTTTTTAAGACTACAGGAATCAGTTGGGTATTTGTCCCCCTATAAACTACAGTGTGTCTGGTAAACTTTTTTCACATGACTGGTGATGTAGGCATGACACACCCTCTAGTACCATAGGTTTGGGAGGATACTAGACCTTGTGACCTCTTTCCTACAACATGATTCTTTAGTCAATCAAGCTAAACCCCCCACCCCATTATTTCTCCTCCATGTAGGTGTAATGATAAGCTACAAATTTCTTTTTTGCTAAGTTATAGTTTTGATGATAGTTTTTTGTGAATTATTTTAAGTCTTTTCAATGGTGATTCTTTAGTAGCTAAGTCATGTTTTAAATCATTACAGAAGAAATTTAGCACTTGCTTCCTTGCAATTAGAGCTACAAATTCTTGTATGGATATCAAAGAAAGAAATGGATTAGTGAAGGAGAATGAGCATTCACTATACAAGGGCATCAATATATTTTATTTTCTCAACGACAAAAACATTCTAGTCAGAGGCATAATAGGCTTCACCAAGTTCTTCCTCTTTATCTTCTTCAAGGTTTCCATCCTAAAATTCAAGCCTTTTGTGAGAACAAAGCCATGTGGTTCATCACTTTACAAGCAATGCGTAGAGGAATTCATTCCTTGGTTTTTTTTTCAAAGCTAGTGTGTATGTAAGTCCTATCAACTCTTAAAAATCTCTTAATCAAAGCATTACTTGCATGCAAGCCATGTAATTTTTCTTTCTGGACCTACAGGTTCAATTTTTTCATCTTCCTTTATTTACCCCCTATTTACATTTACATTTTACTTTGCAAATTCACTTCATAGTTGTAAGATAAAGATTTCACCATATTAATTGGTAAATTTTGAAAAAAAAAAATTGCATGATGTATACCATATACATTTTTTTCCACCATTAATAGGGTGCAACTCACTTGAAACATGCAGAATAGTGGTTTTCACAAAAAAGGACAACACCAATTATAATTGCAGAAGATCAAAATTAACACTTACAGGCTCCACTCTTGTTATGGTGGTCACTTATGACACCTATAAAAAATTTCTCCAGTAAGATCTTCCTTTTTGTCTCTTAACCAAGCAGTTCTACACACAGTTACCACACTAGCCTTGCACTTCTAGAAAAATGAAATCCCTTTAAATGTCTAACCACCCCCCTTTTTATGTGTTCTTCTTCCTTTTCCTTTTCTTAAAAAAAAATATACTTTTGCTACTCCTATCCTTCCCATGTAGCTTTCTTTTCTCCTTGAATTTCTCTGCTATATGGTGCCAAAGTCACTGCTACTATGGTTGTGTATGCTCTTCTCTTTTCTTTCACATGGTCTATATTGCTTGGTTTTCACATCTAGATCAAAGTTCTTTCCTATCCAAAACCAATTATATTCCTATTGATTGATAAAATATCTTCTTCTCCTCTCCTAATTGTAGACACTTCAATAATTTTTATATGTTTCCTCCTACCAAAAATACAAGGGAACAAGTTTATAGTTGAATGTCACCCTCTTCTCTCTCCTCAACATATGGTCAGTGCTTTCCTTTCTTAGTGTACTTTTCTTATAAACCATGTTCATTGTGTTTCTCTAAAATTTGATTTGGCTATCACTCTTATGCTAACCATTCCAAACCACTATCTCATATGTATAGATTCAATATGGTGAATAATTCATGTTGTATTTCAAGTAACTGAATGGCCCCAACAATTTTCACCATTTGATTCATTTTTTTAGTTTAAGAGGTTGTTCAAAACTATTTAAAGATTTTCTTATATGATTTCAATAGAAATGTCTCAATAGTGTATAATTACACTTGTTGCTTAAATCTATGTTTGTTTGGGTGGAGTTAGGTCTTTTACCCATCGATCCTATATTATCTTTAAGGAGTTGGAGTTGATGTTTTGGGTCTATCTTTATTGCATTTTTGGGTAGATTAATGCCATGCTTTGTTTGAGACTCCAAAATGACCTCCTATTTCTTGCTCTTTAGTACTAACTGTATATTGTATCAATCATTGTTAATACAATTAGAAGAATGACTATCAGAGGAATTCCTTTTCCTATTAATCAAGGAGGGAAACTATTTTCATTTAGCCCCACAAATTCCCAAGTAGAAAAAGTTTAGCATAGACTTGAATCGTCACATCATCTGTATATGTATGAAAACCCATGCTACAAAAATTCTTATGAAGCCCACTAAAACTATATTACATGTCACTATCATTTGGAAAGAAAAATAAGTTAACTAACAAGTACATCTTAAGGCCCATGCAAATTGTACATAAAATTGAAGATTTTGGAACAGGGTTGTCCTCCAATAAAAGATCTATAAATTCAACTTTGAGCTCAAGTTTTGATCCAATACCTCTAGTTTGGATTTAAGTTCTTCTTGGAACCAATTCATTCATAGATATATTCAATTTATTTTGTAATTTGGTTATTTCCTCTTCCAATTTGTGTGTTATATTTGTTTTCACTGTCCAATTTCGAACGTTTTCATTCATTTTTCATTATCATGTTTGTTTTATAAATTAAATATATGCCTCATAATTTCATAATTTTCATTATATTTTGCATTAGCATAAAAAAATATTTGTTGTTTCTTTTACAAATTTGTAGGGCTAGGGAAATTTTCTAATGCTTAAAAGGCGGAATGATAGACTATGGATAAGATTATAGTACTCAATATGCCCATGTCCAATTTGGCAAGACTTGTGAGCAAACTACATTTAATATGTTATGTTTATGCATTAATTCTAGAGAATTATAATTGTTAAAATGTATAGAAATATTCATTAATATGTTGTGGATTTTCACAGGCCATTATCTTGAATGGGATGAAGACCATCTAGCACACTTTGTCGATCACTCTGCTAGCATCCAAGTAATTAGAGTCCTACAACAAATGTTAGCTGAGAAATTAATTAAATGCCCATGCACGAAGTCTTAAATTGTTTGTCACTTCAAAATTATCTCCAACTATGATGGATGTTCTTAACCACTTGATCATCCTATAGACATGTATGATTCTCATGTAAGTTAAATATGAGCAATTTTTTATATAAATCTTATTTGAGGCTAGTTTTCTATTTTGTTTTGGGATCATGTATTGCTATTTTTTGTCTCTTACTGAATTGAGAAGAAACCCAAGCTTAATTTTTATTTGGAAGATCTATACATCAACATGCAACATCTTTTCTATGACCCATAAATTTGATCTTACAACATGAAGAGGACCAAAGGCATTATTTTATTGGTTGATGATGCATTTTTCATTTATTTAATGACTAACATATACTTTAGGCATTTGTGAATGAGTATTCTATGAGTGAAAAAAGATGTTGGAAAAGGAAGTTTATTGACAACACTAGAGGAAGTATCAAATATTAATCATGGTGTAAGAGAAGGGTACTGACCATGCTCAAGGCTCTAGGTCATGGAGGGCCAAGAGTAGAAGGATTCCCTAACTTAACTCAGCTTAACAAGATGTTGGGGAATGTTGGATGAGAATGATGAGGATTATAAGGTCCTTCAATCACCCTATAGACCTGAAAAGAAAGATGGGGCTAGGCGAGCTAGTTTTCAGGTTTAACACTATGCCTTAGGAGGTTCTCTATCTAAGGACAAAAGTGCAGTCCTAAGATGACTGCGTGGCACACTGGCATCTCTCAAGTGCACTGGCATCCATACAACTAGGCAACTTTAGAGACAAGGTCAAACCTAAGAAAACAAGCTAATGACCCAACTAACTACTACTAGAGGTCCAAAATAACATGATTAAGTAAATGAAATACTCTCTAATGTGATAAAGAAAAAACATGAGAGTTAAGGTGGCAAGAAGGATCTCACAAAGAAACTTGTTCGTCAACTAGCTCCTCAAAATCACGTTCACCTACACACAAGAGAGAGAGAGCGAGAAAATGTTTGGTGGATGCATAGGGGCCTTCCTTAGTCAAACCCCCAATTAGGTGTTTCCACCTCCATAGATAGCCAAGAAAGTGAGATAAAGAAACCAATATAGTAAAGAACACTAAAGCACTACAAAATAGTAAATGTGTTTACTCTACCAAGTAATAGAGGAGAGGAATGGGAAGCTTACCACATCCACCTAAAGCTCTCACAGCTGATGGAGGGGAGATTAAGAGTACTTGAGTATTTTTTGCAATGGTGTGGTCCCAAACTTGCTCTACTAAAGTGGTGGAGTGAAGTTGTTGCTAGAATGCTTTCGAGTGAGTGCAAGAGTGTGAAGTTGAATTCTTGGAGGCTTGGAAGAAGTTTTCTAGAATGCTTAGAGGATGAAATTCTTGTTGAAGTGAATTTGAAGGAAAGAGTGAAGAAAACAACCATATTGGGGTTAGTTGACCAAAGAGGACATTACAACTTAACCACCCATGAAAAGTGTAACACCTTTGCAGGTTCAGTGGCAAGAATCTACCAGGGATGTAAGTGCACCACATAGACATCTACACACTGTGTGAGCGTCCTGGACAAAAATTCCCTCACTAACACTCAAAACAAGAACCAAGTGGGATGCAAGTAGTGGGATTAGGTGAAATTAAGCCTCCTAACTTGGTTTTCTAAGGTGGAAAAGGGAAAAAGGGGAATTTGCATAAGGGGTGCAAATTCACTCTTATACATTTTCCCCCCTTTTTAGCAAGCATGAATACTGATCAGTGCTTCGATAAAATAAATCAAGGAATGATTAAGGTTAGAAATGTATACCTAAACCATCAAGGAAGTAGACCGCAATCTAGCTAACCTGAAGGTATAGGGAAAGTGAAGAACTTCATAGCTTCTCAAAACTATGAAGTTGAAGAAAGCATTTTGCAAACCCACGGACCTGCAAGGAGGCAACCCCCAAGATCTCTCACATGAAGGAAGCCTTATGAAGTAGGCACCTTACAAGCTTGTATACCTACAAGGAACATGTCCCCCAAGATATCTCACATGGAGGATACCCAAAAAGAATATGCCAAGATCTCTCTCATGGAGGAAGCAAGGAAAGTTCCCTATAGACCTACAAATATGTAGGGAAGGTAACCCCCAAGATATCTCTCATGGAGGAAACCCAAGAAAGTTCCCCATAGGCCTACAAATTTGAAGGGGAGCCCCTCCAAGGTCTCTCGTATGGAGGAATCTTGAAGGAAGTTCCCTACATGCTCTTAGTTCTAAAGGGAGGTATCCCCCAAGATTACTCGCATGGAGGAAACCTAGGAAAGAAGACTCCATAGAGTCAAGAAGCAGCCATGTAGGCAAGTAAGTGGATAGTCACATAGACCATTTATCAATTTGGAAAATTTTTGAAGGGGTCCCTTGGGGACCTGACATGAAGAGGAGGTCCACTTAAGGGACGCACACTTCAAAAGTAGATATTTTCTTTCTTCGAATTGCTCCATCATCAAGGGATCCTTTTGAAAGATGTTTACTTCATCTAGGAATTTGAAATGAAGAATATGCCCCCATGTGAGGGGAAGGTCCAATATGTTCCCACTTTAGAGGAATATTTTCAAGTCCTTTCTTTACAAACCATTGATGAAGGAAACATGTTATGCTAGGGTTCGAAGTCGTGAATGTGATTTTCAAGAAACATTTGTGAATATTTTCAAGAGAAGATTCATTGGCAATGAATGCATCCTCCAAAAATTAAAATGTTAAAGAAATGTGTTGTCACACATGAGAGGGACAACCCAAGCAAAGAAGAGGGAAAGATAAAGAGGAAGCGAAAGACAAAAGAAAAAACAAAGGGCACAGGGGTAGCCTGATATTTTGGGGTCAGAACTACTCATAAATATATATATATATATATATGAATTATCATCAACCCCCTACTATATCAAAACATGTGAAGAATGCATGAGAAAATAAAGTAAAAATAAAAAATTAAGTCAACATAGAAGGGAAGGCTAAATTCCTCCAACGCTTTGCATTGTCCTGAATTTATTAGTCAAGAACAAACATGAAAGAATGATGATACAAATAGAAGAAGGTTTATGACACAAAAGCCATGCCTACATCCAAGCACCAATAAGGGTGACAAGGGTTATTTAGGCACACATAGCACAATCACGAGGGAACACATCACAAATCACACACACACAAGATCAAGAAGAGGCCTCCTCTTAACACTGATTGACCAAGAGGTCATCTGCTTCCCACTCTAGATCATCATAGGGGGAAGGAGGATGAGCCTGCAATGGTGGGATGTTAAGAGGAGGACCAGCTGGCCCTCCCACAACAAGAGCCAAGGAAGAAGGCCCTGAAAGTTCTTTTTCAAGCTCTTATGGAGCTAGGGTTAGAAATTTCATGAAGATTGTTGACAAGGTTGAAAATCCATCCAAAAATTTAAACATGCATCCTACATGAGTGTCATGTTTAACTTTAGTAGAAGGGGTAGGCTATGCCTGAGATTCACTTCTCGGCTCGCTGAAAGACTCGGGAGTGGTGACGAACTCAGGGGAGACTTGGATTGGTTCCATCACTAGGATAGAATAGGTCAGCACAAGATCACCTTATGAAGAAGGTGGGATCCTCTTATGTCCTTCGTTACTAGAAGGAACACACTCCACCTTTTTCTTCATTGAAGGAGATAAACTCCCCATAGACAAACCAAGAGGTGTAGAGGAAGAGGAGGAAAGAACTACAGTGGATATAACCAAAGTATTAACCATATCCATGGGCTTTGGGAAAGTTTGGATATCTAGAATAGACATTAGCAAAGGATGCTCCACCTGAGGAGCGATGAACATAGTACCCCATTGGGGTTAGGGCCATTCGCACTTGTAGCGGAAGCTAGAAGCAAAAAAAGACCAAACTAAAGAGAGGAAGAAGGGAGGGTAGAAGAACACACTATGGGAGACCCTGAAGCAAGGGTGGTCATCTCTTCCTCCTTTCACCAGTGCTTGGGCTCATGCGCAAGGTGGTTTATATGACTCTTTGAGTTGAAAGCTAGAGGTTGCAAAGGAGCAGAAGGCTCCTACTCAACCATGGGAATGGCCACTACCACCATCTCTTGTGGAGGAAAGGATTCCTAAATAGTAGCAAGAGGACTAGGTTGAGGAGAAATGGGGGTAGTCGGCTCAAGAGCCTTGGCAATGGGCCTCTTCCCACTCACTACTTTGGGAGTGAGAGCAATAGGAGGCCGCAAAGGTCAAGAAAAAGAGGACTCTCCATGAGAGATCTTCTTCCTATTATACTGAATGGGTCTAGGTTCTATTGAATGAATAAGAATTTACAATTCAGGACGCTTAGGCTTTCGTCGAGTGGGAACCATAGGGTTCTCCTGCAAATGCAGAGTAGAATTTGACAGTACCACAATAGAGCACAAAGAAGCATCAAAATGATCAATGGAAGAGGAAGAAGGAGGATCTTGAGAACACTTATCTTCTTCCTTTTTACGTACCTTAGTGGCATCGTTGCTAGCTTTTAAACAAGCCCTATGTGAAATAGCATAAGGTGAGGGTGGGTACCTCACTTTTGGCCTTAAACACCATTTCTTATAGCTTTGATATGTTTAGTTCAGAAGGTTTGTCCTAGGTGGAAGAGGACCAATTGGCATAGGCCAAGAGTATTCCAAGGAGTGGCTACCATGCACAACCAATAGTCTAACACTGGTGTCATGCATTACATGTATGAAGCCCCCATGAATAAATTTTAAACATTTATGCACAACCAAGGGTACTATGTTCATTGCCACTAACCAAGGGATACCCAATTTCACCCTAAAGTGTTTTGACCCAGGGATAATGTCAAATAGGAGTTTTATAGATTTAGTTCCAACTAAAACTTATAGGATAATACTACCCAGAGGAGGCACAGAAAGCCCATCATGCATGTGAATGGTAGTCACGAGTGCATCATACCCATTTTTATATAAAAAGTTAATCAGCATAATCTCCTCCATAATTATGTTTACTTGTGCTGTTAGATGAATGAGAACACCCACTATGATGTTTCTATCAATCCACATAGGAATATAAAGAGGAGATGGTTCTTTATTGAAATCCATTGGCAAGTCATATGAAGTGAAGGTTATATTAGTACCCCTGTCCACACTAAAGGATAAGACGATGACCCAATGAAGGTTTCATTACGCAACACCTTAGGAACCTTCCAACTACACCAACTAAGGGTTGGAGGTTGGGTTGTAAGGTGATAGCCTCACAAAAATCACACCTAAAACACTCCTAGAATATGAGGAAAGGAACTTTCAGTATTACAAAAGGAACCAAACTGGTTCACGTCGGGTTCACCAAAAATGTAAGAGAGGGGGATCAACAATGTTCAAGGCCCCAAGTCACTTAGGGCCAACAACGGAAGGCTTCCCTAACTTACCTCATCTTAACAAGATGTTGGGGAATGTGAGATGAGAATAATAAGGATTATAAGGTCCTTCAATCACCCTACAGACCCAAAAAGCAAGATGGGGCTAGGCAAGCTAGTTTTTGGGTTTAACACTATGCCTCAGGAGGCTCTTTGTCTAAGGATGAAAGCACAGTCCTAGGAAAATAGCACAACATACTAGTGACTCTCAAGTGTGTTGACATCCATAGGACTAGACAACTTCAAAGACAAGGTCAAACCTAAGTAAAGAAGCTAACGCCCTAGCCAACTACTAATAAAGGGCTGAAATAATGTTGGGTGGTTGTATAGGGGTCTGCATTAGTCAAACCTACATTTAGGTGTTTCCACCTCAATGGAAAGCCAAGAAAGGAAGATAAAGAAAACAATATAGTAAATAATACTAAAGCATTACAAAATAATAAATGTGCTTACCCTACCAAGTAATAGAGGAGAGGAATGGGAAGGTTACCACCTCCACCAAAAGAACTCAAGGCTGATGGGGGCGAGATTGAGAGTACTAGAGCCTCTGTTGCAATGGTGTGGTCCCAAATTTTTTCTACTAAAGTGGTGGAGTGAAGTTCTTGCTGCAATGAGGTGCAAGAGTGCTGCTAGAATGCTTGAGAGTGAGTATAAAAGTGTGAAGTTGAATGCTTGAATTCTTGGAAGAATTTTTCTTGAATGCTTAGAGGATGAAATGCTTGTTAAGGAGTGAATTTGAAGGAAATAGTGAAGAGAACAACCATATTGGGGTCGGTCGGCCGAAGAGGGCATTACAACTTGACCAACAATGAGAAGTGTAACACCTATGTAGGTTCAACCATGGAAATTTGTCAAGGATGTAAGCACACCATGTGGGCATCCATGGCAAAAATTTCCCTACCAACACTCAAAAAAAGTGCCAAGTGGGATGCAAGTAGAGGGATTAGGTGTAATTAAGCCTCCAAACTTGGTTTTCTAAGGTGGAAAAGGGAAAAAGGGGAATTTGCATAAGGGGTGCAAATTCACTTTTATACACATGGTATTTTTGTTTTCTCTTTCTTTTTAGAGTTTATGATTGGTTTCATCTTTCTAAAAGATGCATCATTCTTTAATTTTTATTCTTGACAGGCTCATTCATGGGGATCCCTTAGATTGAAACAAACAAAAAAATATGATAAAAAAACATAAATAGTTGTGAATTATAGCAATAAGATTAAAAGGAACTATTGTTGAAATGGAAAGGTTGTGCTTGAAGCATGAGTTACATTTTGAAATTATTTGGAATTTTTTTCTCTAACCCCAAAGTGGTAGGTCATATGATAGAATTTTGAATGTAGAAAAATAGTAAGTATGAGGTATCACAACATTGAAATTGCTTGGTCATATGGCCAAGATTTTTGAATGGAGAAAAATGGTAATTATGAGGTGACTTAGTAATATTATAATGTAAAGAACAGTGTACTATTTATGTTAATTTTAAATGATAAATGTGACTATAAGAAAGCAACATTTTATCCAAAATTTTGTATTATGAAAAGATAGTTTATGTTATTAAAATACATGTAAAATATTTTTTTAATGCTCCTGCAATCATGATGAAGAGGGTACAATAATAAGTATGGAGGAAGTCAGGTTAAGTAGGTTTTCATCATTCTTTTACTATATTAAATAGTTTAATATGAAACAATTTGATATTTTAGTGGGTACAATTAGTGGGCATTCACCATTAAAAGTTCCATGTACATGGTTTTTTTGGTAATTGATTCGGTAAAAAGTGGGGAATAATTTTGATAGTGACAAAGAATGACTCTGATTGTGTAGCTAGTCTCTTCATCTACCATTTTCTAGATCTTATGTTTCTTTGTGACTTTTTTTTATCTATGGAGGTTTTCATATTGCATGTCTATGTTCTAGTCCTATGTGTGATCAAACATCTACCGGTAATTTTTTGAATATATTCCTCATCATTTTACTAAACCAACAAACATAAGTTTTATGGTTTTGACTAAATGTTCCTAAAGAAACATTATTCTCATTTGATTCATAACCTATCTCTAAACGGTAAATCAATATGTAGACATCTTGAATAATTATTTTAGATTTTTCAATGGGAAAGTGATTCTTGTTGGCAATATTGGTGAATTCTAGCTTTTGGGATCGTTTAAGAATATTGTAATGTGAAATCATTTGAATTTTCATAGTTCAAAACATTAAAAGTATTTATAATATATAATTGTAATGATATTTTTGAGTTTATTTTGATAGGGTTGTTCTTGGAGCCTTTTTTATCATTCAAATTTGATGCCGACGAGAACATCGAACAAAACTTAGAATAAAACCACACAAAATAATGAGAAAGCCTTGTGAGAAGGCTACAACAGAGCTAAATAAAACATGCTTTTTCACATTGCAAAAAGAACACACTTGTGAGCGTCCTTTAAAAATATGCAAACACTAAACTTCAAACATGGGTTTATATCTACAAATTCCTCAAGAATACTCCTATGAAATACTTTGTGAATGCTTAAAAATGTAACAAATGACAAGAGAAAACTAAAAGCATCATGAAAACAATTAACAAGTACCTATTCCATAGTGGATTGGTGTCAAATGTGCAAATGACCCTTTCTGAATCCTTGCTCAAAAGCTGAAATAATGGAAATGCAATGGAGATGAAGAGAAAAATCAGTTATCAAACCAAGAGAGTGACTTTGCATAAGTTGTAGATAGATTTGATGAAGAATGAGGTTCTTATTTATAGATTTTCTTGATGAGAGATTGGCCAAATGGGTGAATGTGGGACTAAATGTAAGCCAATGAAAGAAGGCCACTTGTCAAGTTGTGATAGGCTTAAGGGTGTACAAGATTTGGGAAATGTGCCTATGAGAGGGAGTTTCAAATTCAAATTTGTGCAATAAATTTTTAGAGGGGGACAAGCAAATGGGAAATAAATGCAATGTTGGACAGGACAAGTCAACTTGTCCTCATTTTTCAAACTTGAGGGAATATTCCCCATAAATGCCATGTTGAAAGAAAATAAGGGATTTAATAAATCAATAAATTGATTTATTTGTGCAAGTGGCATTATCCAGAGGATGTGATGGGTGATTAGGTTAGGCTAATTAGGATTAGGTTACCTTAATGATGATTTGACTTTTATGACTTAAATATTTGATTTATTTAAATTAGAAAAGAATGGAAAATGCATTTGGATTTAATTAAATGAATGTTTGATTTATTTGATTAAAAGGTTGATGATAAAGTTTATTTAATTTTAAATTAATGACCTAAATGGATGAAGGTGAACTTGATTAATGAGTGGATGCATGTGAAACCTGGTTTATTTGATGAATGAACCTAATTGAATGCATAATGCTAATTTTGTATGTCTACATTTTTCCCCTCTTTGAAGCAATGTACTTGTTGCGTTGGTTCAAAGAAAAAACTTGCCGCAATCAAAATAAAAAAAAAATGATTTTTTCAGTTATCCCAGCAGAAAGAAGTACACCGGTACATTTCCCCCTCAAGAGATTGAGCAAAAATATTCGATTTGAGGGTCGATCTTGTGATAAAGAGGTTCAAAATGGATGGTTATGGATGATGATGCAAATGAGATGATTTTAAGATGCTTAGAATAACAAATCTACATTATCCTAAACAACTTAAATGATGATATGCTATGAAATGGATGAGATTGATGATGTGATATGCTGTGATTATTCAAATGTATGATTTATGCAAATGCTTAGACTAACAGATCTATATTATGATTATGATATGCTGTGATGTGATATGCAAAATACTGATGGTTTGTGGATGCAAGATGGATGTCCTATTGATGATGATTAACTATTCATGATGCAATGTTAGTGCAGAAAAGAAGAAAATAGATGATGACAAGAGGACCTAACAAGCCAACTTTATGAGAGATGATGATGATGAAATGATGATTGATAGATGGATGATTTGCTTATCAAGGATTGGGATTTTAAAAGGGTCACTTACCTTATGTTTGATAACACACATAAGCATGATGCATCAAGGTATAAAGGACCAGGATGGATTTGTACTTAGTGTGATGGACTTTGACTTGACAGATAGATAGGAGTATTATTGTTCACACCTGAGATACAGAAATCTTGCTAGGATGCACTTTAGAATTTTCAAACCTCTTAGACCAAAACACGGAAAGGTATAACCAATCAATGCAATAGTCAACAAGCTACAAAACATCCTCTATCCATATCTAACAAAGCAAGTATTCACCAAGTTATTTTACAAGAATGTCCAACAAGCACAATAGACAAAAGAATAATGATCGTTGGCCCATTCCTATCCCTCTAAATCCTTCATTTGGATATCATCGAGAGGTCCTTGGATTGAGCGCAATAAGATAAGTCAAAAGACAAAGATAAAGCATGCAAACAAGTTGATGTTCTTCAATACCGCTAACCAAAAGGGAATGTGTTTTTAAGGATAAGAACCAAAACTTATTGCCAAAAAATAATGCCCATTGTAGGAAGGATACATCCTAGGACATGTTAGTGGATGGCAGCATGTCATTTCGTTTATCCAAAGTGTTCTTTCTAATAAATAATGTCCATTGTTGTGCTGTCATAATAGTGGTTTACAATTCCTGAGAGGAACGTAGTTTAGCTAAAATCACATATTTTTAGAAAATATAATGATTTAAGCCTTAAAAATTTCTATTTTAAGGATTCCAATTGAAGAGGGTTTGATCAAATCACCTTAGATCAAACCCCTTTGGATAAAACCTTGCTAGTTTTAAACCATACCTATAAATGTTTCTCCTTTACACCTATCAAAATGCTGATAAAAAATCACTTTTGATTTAGATTTTGGGCGATCAAATGAATTCATTTAGAATTTATTTCAAATTATTATGGTATTCCCAAGAACAAGCTATCCAATGAATATAATTTTAATATTTTTTGGTTTTGTTATGTATTTGTTTTTTAAGTTTTATTAAACATAGGTTTTTCATCGAAAATGAATTTCTTTGTTCTTCACATGTTGAAAAATAGAAGATTATTAAAAAAAAAAATTGAAAAATATGAGTGCACTAGATATTGAAGTCCTTGATCCAACAAAAAAATAAAATAAAATTTTGACATATACAAAAAAAGTTACGCGTTATACGGTCGCGCTGTGTCTGAATTGTAATTCGTTTGACTTTGAAACTTGATTAAGGAAAAAATATTCAATAAAAAAATATGTAACCAAGTGGAAGCACTAGATATTAGAGTTACAAATCTAAATTTGAAATAATTATAATTTTATCCTTCATGGAAAAAAAGTTATGCATTATACAATGTGCGTCACTTTTTAAAAATGTTGTTTTCTACAAAAAATCAATTTTCGTGGGAGATGGAAAAAGAAGTGCAATTTGATTCCAAAAATTTTGAAAAAAATATTTTTAGAATCTACAGATAAAATTTGATGAGACTCTAGTTTGTACCATCTTCAAATTCCTCACAGTTTAGCCGCTATAGGTGCCCGAATGTGAAGATTTAGTTAAAAATAATAATTTCAGTGTCCAGTTTGGCCAAAAATTGTAAACCACTATTATGGGATCACCCTGTAGGAAGGATTCATCCTAGGACATGATGTTATCAGATGATTGATATGGGACTATTTGGATGATGGACTATCGACACAAAGAATTGACCAACTTACTTACGTACTGACTTAGACTTGAGACTTAACATTTTTGTGTTTTCACTTTTAACCTGCTAGACTTGTTTCTAACTGTTTCACCAAAGGTTGAGGATGACGATTAGTTTATTATGGATGGTGTTATTGTGGGTGCAAGCGAGATGAGGTGGATGGATTTTTTGAAATATTTGGATGTTTCTGGAGTTTTGCAATGTTTTGAGGCTGTTTTTGGTATTTTTTCATGATTTTCAAAAGTTTTGATTTTCGAGTTTCCAATGTTTTTGGTTTTCTAAAATTTTGACCCAGAAACTAACTTAAAGACCTATCCTAGGTGCCTCGAGGGCTGATCAACAAACTAGCATTGCCTATGTCATATACGTAGAGACCACGTAGTTCGACTAATGACTTGACCAATTTATAGATGAAGATATACATGATGAACTATCAGTTTATTATGATAGACTCCTAAAGGACTGACCTAAGTGTCTCAGGGGATGATCAAAGATCAACCTTACCTACGTTCAAGCTCAAATATGGCGTAGTTTGACAAGACGACTCTGTTTTTTGACTTTTTGACTGACTTTTTGACCGATTTTTGTATTTTGGATGATTTTTCTGAATGCTTTTGGATTTTTTGATGTTTTGATGTTTTTGGATTTTCTGATGTTTTGATGTTTTTGGATTTTTTGATGTTTTGATGTTTTTGGATTTTCTAATATTTTGATGTTTTTGGATTTTCTGATATTTTGATATTTTTGGATTTTCTGATGTTTTGATGTTTTAGGATTTTCTAATTTGAGGACTTTAAGATCATACACGAATCTGATCTGATAAGAACATGCCCCCAGCATGATTCAATAGACTACTCCAATAAAGGTAGGACAAACTAACTTTGAGGATGAGCCGAGTAGTACTAGGAGGGACCATGATATGAAAACAGGACCAAGCTATGGTGCAGATGAGAGTGGATGAGTGATGGATGGAGACCTAAATGCGATGGATGAGGGAAGCAAAATGGGTGGAAGATGTAGAACAAGCCGTAAAGTCCTTTGTGGATGGAGAATGCTTATTTATGCAAGGCACCTGTTTGCCAGGTTTTCACTGAGGTACTTGCCCAAAGTGCCACCAAAGTGGTTTTCACTATAGGATGATTTTTTTGATCCATTTTTTTATTTTTTATTTTTTTTTCTTTTTATTTTTTATTTTTGTTGTCACCAAGATGCTTGTTTTCCAAGTTTTCACCAAGGTAACCATTTTTTCAAGACATTTTCTGATTTTTTGGATTTTTGGTTCTATACCTTGAAATATTTGAGGCATAAATTTTTTTGAGATGGGAGCTATTCATGGGCTCCCGCAGAGGTTCCCCTTCAGGTGTTGATAACTAATATGCCCCTGATTTGTAACTTGTCATGATGACAAAAGGTCCTAATCAATTAGTTCAAACTTGCCTTTGTTGCTTGGGTTTGAGACATTCTTTTGATTCTCTTTTAAGACTAGTTCTCTGACTTGGAACATCCTACTTCTAATTTTCTCATTGTAGCTCCTTTTGAGTCTATTCTGATAGACTTGCAAGTGATTTAGAGCATCTATCCATCTCTCGTCTAGTAGCTCTAGCTCATTGAATCTTGACACTTGGTAGTCTTCATTAGTAATGAGGTTTTGCAATGATATCCTGAGGGATGGGAGCTTGATCTCAATGGGGAGGACCACTTCTGATCCATAGACAAAGGAGAAAGGGGTAGCACCAGTGGGTGTGCAGATGCTGGTTCGATAGGCCCAGAGGGCAAGATTAAGCTGCAGATGCCAGTCATGACCTGCATCATTGACTATTTTCTTGAGGATTTTCAAAATAGTTTTTCTTGTAGCTTATGCTTGGTCATTTCCTTAAGGATAGTATGGGGTGGAGAAGCAATGTTGGATTTTTGAATTTCTTGCACAAGTCACGAACCTCCTGATTCTTGAATGGTGTCCCATTATATGAGTAATGGCTTATGGAACACCATAGCAACATATGAGATAGTTCAAGATGAATTTTGAGATCTACTTCCCAATGATATATGTCATGGGTATGGCTTGCGCCCACTTTTTGAAGTACTCAATTGCAGTTATGATGAATTTGTGGCCATTGGATGAGATGGGTTTGATTTTTCCAATGAGATCGAGGCCCCACTATGAAAAGGGCCATGGTGTGACAATGGGATGAAGCTCTTGAGTTGGTGCATGGAAGAGGTCCCCATGCTGCTGGCATTGTAAACACTTTCTGGCATGATCATGTGCTTCTCTTTCCATTGTGGGCCAATAATACCCTATCCTCAGCAGTTTCTTGGCTATAGTCATTCCACTCAAGTGTGACCCACAAACATTGTTGTGTATTGCGGTTAGAGTGGTCAATGCCTCCTCAACATTTAGGAAAAGTAGCAAGGTTCCTTCTATGATTCTACGGTATAGGGTATCACCTAGGATGACAAATATGGATGCCTTTTTAACAAAGGTTTGTTTTAGGTTTGATGGTAGGTGAGCGTGTATGACTCCTATGTGAAGATATATATAGATATTATGGTACCGAGGATCACCGGGACCAATGATTTCACACATGAATTTTGATTCTAGTACCTCGAATGTGGGAACAAGAAGTTGCTTGATCAGGAATTCATACTTTGGAACATTGTGAGGGATGTCCAGTAGGGAGCCAATTGTCGCCATGGCGTCTGCTGCTCTGTTATTTCAATGAAAGATTCTTTGAGAGTATCCACCAATTTCTTATATGGAGTGAGCTTATTATCCTTGGTCTGATATTCATTATTGACTTGATTTATGATCAACTAAGAGTCTCCATAGACTTTAAGAGCTATGATATTCCATTGAACTACTATCCTGAGACCTATAGTCAAAGCCTCGTATTTCACGATGTTGTTAGTGCAAGGAAATGCCAGTCTGTATGACCTTGGTATGCAATCCCTTTGTGGAGTGATGAAGAAGACACCAGCTCCTGATCCATGTTGCATGTATGAGTCATCTAAGTACAGTTTCTAGTGGTTAGCTATGTTGAGGTTAAAAATGGATTCATCTGGAAACTCTGAGACAAGAGGATTCTCAAAATAAATAGGTGCTTCTGCTAGTTGATCTACAATAACCTGAACCTTGATTTCTTTTCTCTCCACATACTTGGTGTCATATTCTGATAATATCATTACCCATTTTTCCATTCTTCCTGTGAGCATGGCCTTTGATAAGAGATACTTGAGGGGTTCAATTTTTTCCATGAGCTTTATCTTGTGTGCCAACATCTAATGTCTAAATTTTTGGGATGCAAACACTACTGTGAGGAATGCTTTCTCGATGAATGAGTAGTTTAGCTCATGACCGACCATTGTCCTGCTGATATAGTGGATAACCCTCTCCATTCGATTTTCATCATGTAGAGCCAAGAGAGCCCCAAGGGCTATTGTTGTTGCTGACACGTATAAGATCAATGGCTTCTTTGGGATGGGTGGCATTAAGACTGGTATTGTCAGTAGATATTCTTTGATTTTTTTAAATGCCTCTTTGCATTTTGTATCCCATTTGTATGCTACCCCCTTGTGGAGTAGGTGAGAATATGGGTTCTGCTTGTCTACTAGTTGTGCTATGAATCGTCAGATTGATTGAAGTCTGCCTTGGAGACCTCTTAGTTGTTTTAATGTCCTTGGTGCTTCCATCTCAAGGATTGCTTTAACTTTTGCTGGATCCACCTTGATACCCCTCATGGACACTATGTATCCTAGCAGTTTACCTGATTGTATGTCGAAGACACACTTCTTGGGATTTAGTCTGACTTTGTATTCCTCTAGTCTGTCAAAGATAGCACTTAGGGTTTTTATATGATCTTGTCTTTTTCCTGACTTAGCTAGAATGTCGTCGACATAGTCTTCAACTGTTTTATGAATCATGTCATGGCTCTTTGGTATATTGCTCCTCCATTCTTTAGGCCGAATGGCATCATGTTCCAGGAGTAGGTCCCCCATGGACAAGTGAAATTTGTCTTATGTTGATCCTCTTTTTCTATCATGATTTGGTTGTATCCTAAAAATTTGTCCATTAGTGATAGCATATCATGTCCTACTATCATGTCTACTATCCTGTCAATATTCAAAAGCAGGAAGTCATCTTTCAGACATGCTTTGTTCAAATCTCTGAAGTCTATACAGATTCTAATGGCTCTATCAGGCTTTGAAACAGGTACCAAGTTTCATACCCATTAAGGATAATCTATTGGTCATATGAATCCTACACTTAGTATCTTTTTTAGCTCCATTTTGACCAATAAGGTGATCTGAGGGTGTATTTTTTGGAGCTTTTGTCTGACAAGATTTGCTTATGGATACACTGCTAATTGGTGAACCACAGTCTTTGGATCAAGTCCTGGCATATCAACATAACTCCATCTGAAGTTTATTTGTCTTTCCCTTAGGAATGATACTAGGAGTTCCTGCTCTTCTGATAATAGTGATTCCACATAGAATTGCATTTTTTAGCCAAGACTGCTAACTTTTCTTGATGAATAGATCTTAAAGTAAGATTGAATCCTTCATCGTCAGGCACCTCAGAGAGGTTTTCACCATTGGATATAACCTTTCTTTTTACTTTTTTCTTGTTTGAGAGTGCCACGGTGTGGTTTTCACTCAAAGAATTGGATATGATTCTTAGTTTCTCACTTTTGCGAATGAAGGATTCAATCGTTTCCCCATAATAGACATGTGTGTCCAAATCCATTATAAACCCTACGTTATGATCTCCATCTGGAATGTTATCCCTCAGTCCCATAAATTAAGAGAGTGCCTCATTGTTTTTGAATGTATCAAGAACTGGTGGTCCTCGTTGGTCATAATTGATCAGTTTGGGGTAGACTAGGTGGATCCCATGATTTTAATGATTGGATTCGAAAGATAAGGTACTAATCATGCAAAGGGAGGTATCCTCGAATAACCTAGGTAGATTGGTCATGGTATCCTTGTCATCGCTACTAATATAGGCTTCAGTTATAAAGTTATGTATGTCTCTACCTATGGATGTTGATGAGTGTACTTCTGCTACTATTGGCTGAGGAGAAATATTAACCATTCTAACTAGAGGACTTCGGCCATGTATGGTTATACTCAGAGGGGTACATCCAAGTCCTAGATTTGTTATCGGTCGAGTCTCTAGCATGATAGGTATTATGAGCCCATTGTCATTTTGTCCCAGTCTTTGGTTTCTGTTGTAGCCCACTGTGAGCATCATTTGTAGGCCCTTGCTTGTGTCATCCATTGGTAAATATGGTACTGGTCTTTCATCTTGATAGAAAATTTGTGATGGATCTTCCTCAATAACCTCCTGGCCAAGATCTCCCCAGCTTGTGAATTCGGGATAATCTTTAGGAGACATTTGTGATGCGGAAGCGTGATTCTCTTGTGGGCAACCCCGTGATCTAGGAGATTGTGGTAACTCTCCTACCACAAAAGCATTGTTAGGGAGCTTGTAGCTTCCACAACCATCTGATTGGATGATGATATTAATGTCTGAAATGGTGGGAATGGTGAGAGTGGCGGGTGTCTTTGTCACAGAAGTGGATGCAAGGGTGGTGGGATCGATGTATTGTGTGGATGGGCCCTCATCATTTTTTGGAACTTGGGGGATCTTGTAATATTTTTCTTCAAGATTCTTGCAGTATGAGAAAGTTTCAGGATCTCCATGGATAGTAACCTCTTGTCCATTATGTGTAAATTTCACACATTAGTGGAAGGTTGATGCTATGGCTTTCATCACATGGATCCATGGGCATCCCAGGAGGATATTATATGGCAAGTCCAGGTCTAAGACCTGACAGGTGGTTTCCATGAGCATTGGCCCTACTTGAATAGGGAGTTTAATCATGCCCTGAGACACTCTTTCTTGGTTATCATATGTTCTTATCATGACACCTTTTCCTTTGTTGATGGAATCTTCTAATATTTTCAACTACTTGATGAGGCTTAGGGAACATATGTTCAAGCCTGCACCTCCATCCACCATGACCCTTTTGAGTTTTCTCTTATGTACAATGGCTTCCAAGTGAAGTGCATAGTTGTGAGATGGTTGGGCAGGAAAATCTTGGTCAGAGAATGTAGGGAGGTTAGGCATTATGATATTTCTGACCATAGCTTGGAATTGCTCCGCATCGAGATTTGCTAGGATAGTGGATGAGGCTAGTGCTTCTTTAAGGATCCTTCTGTGAGCTGATGATATTTTTAACAACTCCATGATGGAGATGTGTGCTGGCATTCTCTTGAGTTGATATAGGACATTGTAGCCATTAGGAATGGATCTAGATGTAGGGACTCTATTTGGTTGGGATGATCCTACAATGGTTACTTTGCCGCCTCTTGTGGTGACTCCACAATCTTCGACATGGTCCCCCTTAATGGTGATGACCATGCAGTTTTCATTTAGGGAGGAAACCACTATTTCATACACATGATTTACACTACTTTTTCCTTTATCATTCTTATTGCCTTTGTTACCATGATTCGACATCGGATTTGTATATATCCTAAGATCTTGATTTCCTGTAGGTTGTTCCATGTTTATGATTTTTTTATCGATGTGATCTTGGATGATGTTTTTCAGTCTCATGTAACTATTTGTGGTATGGCCTTTGATTTTATGGAATTCACAAAGTTGATTCTCGTTATACCAAGGAGGTTTCACATCCGATTCTTGGTAATTTTTGAATGTAGAAGGCTTGATGAGTTTTTCATTGATTAAATTTTTCATTATGTCCTCAAGTGGTTCCCCCAAAATGGTGTATTTTCGTTTGGGATAACTTTTGCGTTGGGGTGGTCCTCTTTGGTCATTGAGATTATTGATGGTTGGATTATTGTTTGGATGGTATGTCATGTGATGATTGTTTTGATGTTGTGTTTGGATTTTCTATGCAGGTGTGTTTTGACGAGGACCACTAATGACCACCTTGGCATCTATGACACCATCATTAGTAACATTTTTATTTCTTTCCCACGTACGAGGTTTATCATTGTAATTGGATGGTGGGCAGTTGTTTTGTTGTTCATGGTATGATGTTGATTCTACGGGTTGAGTCACAAGGGATTTTTCGATGTTGAGTGCCTTGGAGATCAATTGATCATATCTGGTGATGCCTTGAACCTTAAGATGAAATTACAAGTGACCTTCAAGGTTGGCTATGATGGTGAAATATTGTTGTTCTTTTGGCATGGTCCACTTGCTTCGATTGGCCTTGGATCACCATCGTTGAAGGAATGAAGCATAATATTCATTCTTTCCTTGTTTTAGAGCTTATAGCTCTTCGAGACTAAAATCCATTGCAATGTTACATGCGTAGTTCCTAATGAATGAATCCCTAATTTCTTGGAATGTTCTAATGCTTGAAGGTCAGTGAGAGAACCATTCTATAGCAAGGCCTGCCAAGCTTCTAGGAAATAGCCGCATTAGATAAGTATCGTCATATGCGACTTCCATGCAACAAACATAGAATTCCCTAATGTGATCTTCAAGGTTTCCCATCCCTCAATATTTGTCAAATTTAGGGATCTCAAATCCCTTGGGGAATGGTTTCATCTCTAGGCTCCTATCAAATGGATATGAACACAAGTTACTTGGTGTGTTAGTCGTTCGCCCTAATTGAAGGTTGAGCACTTGTTGTGAAAGCAACCTGAGTTGTGTGGTCACATCATTTTGTGGATCAAAGGGTGGGATGAAAGTGTTTTGAGGTGTTTGAATCGTGGGTTGGATGGGTGGGTGGGTTGGTGCATTGTTTGATGGTATTTACAAGTTTTGGCGAGCGAGGTAGGCTTCCACCTACTTTTGTATGAACAATGCTTGATGTTGATCTTGTTGTTGCTATGCTAAGATTTGTGCTTGATGTTGCACTTGTTGCTGTTCCAAAAACACTTATTGTTGGGTTGCCAATTCTGCTACTTCTTGATATTCTTGATATTGCTTTAATTCTTGCTGATATGCCTGTAATTGCACTGCTTTTTGTTGTGCAGGAACTTGTGCTAGATATTAGGCTTGATGTTCCTAATATTGAGCTTGCGCTAGTGCTGCTTGTGCTTGTGCTGCTTGTTGTTGCAATAGAAGTTGTTATTGAGTGGCATTTTGTGCTTGCAATGCTTGCACATCTTGGGCAGCTTCTTTTTGTTGTTGTTACAATAACACTTGTGCTTGTGTAGCTTGTTGCATTTGTAGTGTGGCTTGGGCTACTTGGGTGACTTTCGCAGCTTGAGTGGCTTGTTGAGCAGCTAGGTATATGGATTTTTATTTTTGTACTTGTTGGTATCCTCTTTGAAAAGTGGCTTGCAATGCTATGTTAGATTGACTTGATGTGGTGAAAGTTGGTGGTGGTGGGGGTGGAGGTGGATTCAAAATGGCATTTGTGGTGGTGGTGAATGGTGATGTCATTTTTTATTATTTTATTGGTGGATGGTGTTGTTGGTGTGGTGGTTTGAGTGATAAGTAGCACCATTGATGTGATTGGCCCTTAAGAGACCATGCTTTGCGATGTTATGGGGGTGTTTGATGATGTTGCAATTGTTTGCACATTTATTGCTTATCACTGTGATGTCAACAATAAGTTGAGTGTTTGGCATAATGCTTTGGTTGATATTTGGGATGTTCTTTTGATCAAAACTTGGTAAAGGGGGAAGCCCTAAGCCAAGGAGTGGTGCAGATGATGATGGCAATGGTGGAAGTGGTGGAAATGTAAGGGGTGTGAGTTGTTGTGAAAATGTTGTGGTACCGAAAATAGCCCCAGGTCTGAACATATCTCCTTCCTCTTATGAATTTGTGAGGAGAGGTGTTTGAGAGGTTGCGTGAAAAAATGATGATGATGGTTCATGATGAAAGGTGAGAGGAAGATTCTTGTGTAATGGATTTTGTGGTATATTTTGTTCCAAGATGGTATGTGCATCCACATCTTGATAATTAACAAGGGGGTGTGTTTTGATAGCATTAGAAAATGCATTTCCCTTATTAACATTGGGTTGGGTTCGAGCAAGAGATGTCATGATTTGCAAAATTTTTTGCATGATGTTTTGGGATGGGGGTGTAGATGAGATGGGAATGGTGGATGAGATTGGAGAAAATGTTGTCTCCACTATGGTACTCACGTCAAAATCTGAAGGTAACTTCGCTCCTTGTTTTGCTAATTCAAGCATGTATAATGAAGGGCTGAGCCTCATCATGATGTTGATGATTTTATGGTTTTCCAGATTTTGAAGCATTTCAGTCATTTCATCATTCCAAAGGTAAGATCTTCTCCTTAGTTTTCCTCCTGCAGGTTTTGTGATGATGTTGGAAGGTTAACTATGAGACTTCTAGACCCAATGGGATTCATTTCAGGAGTGGTTTGACTCAAATCACTTGAAGCGGGTGTTTCTTTGTTGGCTTCCATGTTCTTATTGTATTGAGATATGGTTTGAACCATAAAACAAGGATCAATTTTTAAGAATGGGAGATGAATCTCTTGATTTCTTTGGATTGATCTTTGTTTTATGCCCTAAAGTGGAAAATTTTAGGATAATTTGTAGATCGAAAGATGATATGATGATGATGTAAAAGATGAATGATGTGGATGTTATGATCTTTTGGTAAGTCTTGAAGGAAATACTAGGATTTTGGGACTTTCATATATGTTGCGGATTTTGATTTTGGGACTTGTCCTTGATTGATTTTGATTTTGATTTGGACTTTGAAAAAATAGACCCTACGATGTTTGGATGATTATCTAAGGGATATATTTGACCAAAGGATGATAATTTTTATATGTGCGGGGAGAAGGATGCATCTACCCACACCTATCCAACAAGATGATAGTTTCACTAAGCATATGATGAAGGATTCATCTACATATACTAAGCTAAACAAGGTGATTTTTGATAATGTTTTCAAGGATTTAGTCTCAATGATTTTGATGATTTTTTATTTTTCCAAAAAGCCTAGTATTAAGGATGATTTCAAGATTTTTCCAAAAGGTGATTGTGACATGATTTTTTTTTTGATGTTTTGAAGGATGGATGAAAAGGATTTTGATTCGATTTGATCCTAAGATGAACCTAAAAAAGATACTTTGTTTTCCTAGACCTAGGTATTGAAGAACAAGCTTTTCATTAAACAAGATGTTCAAACTATCTAAAAAGATTTGGGTTTTGGCAGTAATAGAATGAATACAAACCGGGATTGTTCCTTGAAGCCTTCTTGTAAAAGTTGAAAATCAATATTTTTCTGACTTTGTATAACATAGAGAGGCATTCTTGATGGGCTATCAGACTAAGGGCTTTGACCTTTGGTTTCTTGATCTTGATTTTATGTGAAATCATTGGAGACACATGTGTGGGGTCCAATTGTTTTTAATCTTTGCTTAATGGATTATTTTTACCACAAACACACTCTTGATTAGATTTCAAACTAAATGTCCAATGTCTTAACTTTGTCTTGTTTCACAAGGTATATTATGTGAAACTTTGATGAATTTAAGGCAAGGGTTACCTATTGTTTAACTTTAGTGGGAAAATTGAGATGTAAATTCAAGTGTTTAGAAACCTCTAAGGATGTAATCCCAAGGGAAAGCAATAACACGAGAATTTGGTCAATGGAATTTGCCTCCTAAAGTGTTTGAAATTTTGAGGATCATGTTGAATGTTTGTTTACAAATGTTTTTGAATAAAGCAGTGTGTTTCAAACCAAGAACAAGTACAAACCCTATGGATGTGTAAGACAATATTTGTTGAATCCCCACTTAGACAAGTCTAGCTACACTTATCTTTAGTGAATGGTTAGATGCTTGACCCCACTGGCTCCCCTCCATAACACTCACTTATATGGAGTAGCCAAGCATCAACACCCATGAAACTCCCATGGCATGTTTTCCATTTCTACTAAAGACAGTAAAAGTGTGGGGTGGCTTCAGAAAAACCATTCTTGCACCAACAAATAGATTAAAGGATTTTGGAAAATTCTAGCATATGGGTTGTAGTAAGGACTTTCTGTTCATGGAGATTGACCCATATGGCAAGAGTCCCCTTTCAGATCCATCTTGTCAGAATCAACCGCGTGATATTGGCATTTCTTCCAATACCCACATTTATATCTCGGTTGGAAATACTCTTGGCTTTAGAGTGTTACTGGTTGAGTCATTCCCTTGGGTGAGTACTTTTTCCCAAAGGTAGGCCCTATAGGATAAAAAAAGTGAGCAAAGACAAAATCCATAACTCAATCAATATTTGACGACTCAAAGAAAGAGAATATACGTGATGATGCTCTACTAACACTCGCACAAGATGTTCAATTTTAAACCCAAATCAAAGTGTGTATGGGAAATTATTTACGCAACTTAATGTCACCAAAATCCTTTTCATTCTCAAGATCACCGTGAGGCGCGAGAGAAGTGCATACATCTTTTGATGATATTACTTTGTGTAAATAATTACAAAATAATAAAGGCACACATTCATTTTATCCTTCAAAGTAATGATTTGATTCACTTTAAAATACCAATATCAAGTGTGAAGTTGCTTGTTCAATTTTAGCCCAAATTGAAATCTAATGGGTGTCTAAGTTTCAATTTTAACCTTTTGCAAAAAAAATCAAAGTGTTCTTTTTAAACCCAAATTAAAATTAGTGTCCTAAAATGAAAAGATAAACAATTTCATGAAAAGTGTTTAAAAAAAACACTAAAGTGTTAATAAACACTTTAATCTTCCCCAAAATGTCATCTTCATTCTCCTCCTTTTGTTTTTCTTCTTCATTTCACCTTCGCTTTCCTTTCCTTCCTCACTATCCTATTCCATCACAAATAAAAGTTTAGGCATGTAGTTTGCAAATTGATAAAAACATACACAAGTCTTATCTATCATTTAAAGAAATAAATGGAAATATAGTAATTTGACAAAACAAATGTCAAAATTATTTCAATTTGTACCTCCCTTCTCATCTATGACATAATTGATGGTCAACATAAAAAGATTTTCTTTTTGACCCAAATGTATAATTTTTATGAAAGGATATGACTTAATTTAAACATATAATAATGACTTTCAAAAACCACAAGTCAACACCTACATATGCCTATAATTCCAATAAACAACAACAAAAAAGAAGGATCGGCTGATAAAGATTGTTTGAAAAGTTTCCAAATTGATTGTAATATTAAAGAAAACCAATTAAAGTTCTCAAACTAATTGTAATATTAAAGACAATCAATTAAAGTTCTCAAACTAATTGTAATATTAAAGACAATCAATTAAAGTTCTCAAACTGATTGTAATATTAAAGACAACCAATTAGGTACATTCAAAACAAACTAATGGCATAAATATTTGTAAGTACCATGTTACAAAACTCAAACAGATCAATCAAAGAATTTTTTTAAAAATAACATAAATCACAACATGAATGACTGAAGCACCCAACAAACAAGTTGCACCATGAATGAGTTTGTTTTAGACACTTAAATGAAATAAGTGGCATACAAATGAGCTATTTCAATTCCTTAAGAAGATTTAATCATTAGACCAAAGGTAGTAATGAGTGCAACTCAAATTATACAATCGCAAAGTTAAGCTTTAATCATTCAATACCAGAGATTTGTGATTCGCCTTCAAGAGTTGTCTGCAAGAAGAAAAAATGTTAGATTACAGTTGCTCAAAATTAATGCCTACACTCCCAAGATGGATGCATCCAATTAAACATTATCAACCTAATCAAGTCCATGCAGTGAGAACATAAACCATAATGAATGAAAATAGGTAGGTGAAGCACATTGTTCAGAGGAAATAATTGCATGTTGTTAAAGAACATTAGGTTCAAAGCATTGAAACTCATAGGCAAAGATTATGACAGTGGAAACGATTTGACATCAGCTATGCATTTGAGCATTATGCACCACTACACTTCAGATAATGCACTTCTACGTGAGCTATCACATAACAATAAATGCAGATTAGTTGTCGTTTGTTTGACTAAGAGACCTAGGGAATCACATTCTATGCAATCCATTTCAACAAGATAGCACATGGTACAAGATTAGGCAACCAGTTTGATGGATTAACTTTCACAACAAAAATTGTATTTGTAACGTATCCTTAGTGTGTATCATAGGCCAAAAGGGGTATGCTCAAATCTCAGCCAGCTCGCCTAAAGCATTTTCCTCCCTTCATTCTGAACACACAATACAAAAGCAGTGATTTATATGCTATTTGACTCAGACCTCCAACTAGCACATAGGATCAGATCAAATTCATAAAGGAAGGTTCCCATCCCTTCTTATTGTGCAAAATACACCATCTCCTTTCCACCTATTTACAGTCAGAAAGCTACATGTACCTTAAGTGCTGCACCAGAAGAGGACATAACACATCTCCTGCAAGAGTAAAGATTTTCCTTTGGGAAAGGTTAGGTGACAATGCCTTCTGCAAGAATGGAAAAATTCATTTGAAAGGAACCTAAAGTGAATGCGCATGTCAGGTGTAAAGACAAATTTCGTAGCCTTTCTTAGTCTTTAATAATTTTTTAAAGACTGTCTATTTAATACAATTTGCACACATGTAAGATAAATCCTATACGCATCCCTCCTACCTGTGCAATACACCAAAAGTCAATAATTATAAGCAGGGTAAATAGAGCTCTTCTCACATTAGATAATGACATAATCCAAGTTCAAATTTGTAAGTGAGGCTTCACAATTTCTTATACTCCAACATGTAGCCCCAAACAAAAAGAATTCAAAACCCATGCCAACAAAAAATGGCATATATCAATGCTTCCACTGTTTCATTGAATTCAACGTGTAAACAATAATAATTGTGATTTAGACAAACAACAAAAGCCCCTGGTGTAGGTGAAATGCAATATGATTAGCTCCCAAGTATTCAAGAAATGGTGAGAAATAAAATGAAGTGTAGGTAGAGGACTGAAAAAAGAAACATGCATTGCCTTTACTCGAGTCTTGAGAAGACAATCGAAGCACAAACTCTCATGTCTTCTCTATGGTGGAGATAGGAAACAGCTCAAAATTCATATGTTGCCTATAAATTGTGTGCTTTGGGCCATTTATTGTTATCATTGCAGGTAGAGCAGAATCATCTTCTACACGCAGGCCCAAATATATATAGAGAAGAGTAGAATACCAAGCATAACCTTTCTATCAACGTAAATCATTCATATAGAAGTATAAATCTATTAATTATATTCGACAAGTAATGTTTGGAATATTATTAAAGCTAGTCTATGGACTATTTTTCAAATACCAAGCAAACAAACTAAAAGTGGACGTGCCAGAGTGGTTATCGGGCATGATTAGAAATCATGTGGGCTTTGCCCATGCAGGTTCAAATCCTGCCATCCATGTTGAATAACAAATGTATGTAGATTGATTTTAAATTGAAAATAATGATGCTTGTATGTCAAATTGATACAAGAAATGTAATCAGTCAAATAATTATAAGCTGCAAGTCAACTACAAATCCACAAAACACAGTAAAAATGAACACATATGAATCAAGTAGAGAAAACAACTTCAATCATGCATACTTATTAGAGATATGGTGCAAACAAAGAAGAATGCAGACTCAAGCCCTCCTTCTAGTGCCACATGTGAGCATCCTTTAAAAATATGCAAACACTATTCCATAGTGGATTGGTGTCAAATGTGCAAATGACCCTTTCCCAATCCTTGCTCAAAAGCTGAAATGATGGAAATGCAATGGAGATGAAGAGAAAAATCAATTCTCAAACCAAGAGAGTGACTTTGCATAAGTTGTAGATAGATTTGATGAAGAATGAGGTTCTTATTTATAGATTTTCTTGATGAGAGATTGGCCAAATGGGTGAATGTGGGACTAAATCTAAGCCAATGAAAGAAGGCCACTTGTCAAGTTGTGATAGGCTGAAGGGTGTGCAAGATTTGGGAAATGTGCCCATGAGAGAGAGTTTCAAATTCAAATTTGTGCAATAAATTTTAAGAGCCCCGGGGACAAGAAAATGGGAAATAAATGTAATGTTGGAGGGGACAAGTCAACTTGTACTCATTTTTCAAACTTGATGGAATATTCCCCATACATGCCATGTTGAAAGAAAATAAGGGATTTAATAAATCAACAAATTGATTTATTTGTGCAAGTGGCATTATCTAGAGGATGTGATGGGTGATTAGGTTGGGCTAATTAGGATTAGGTTAGCTTAATGATGATTTGACTTTTATGACTTAAATATTTGACTTATTTAAATTAGAAAAGAATGGAAAATGCATTTGGATTTAATTAAATGAATGTTTGATTTATTTGATTAAAAGGTTGATGATAAAGTTTATTTAATTTTAAATTAATGACCTGAATGGATGAAGGTGAACTTGATTATAGAGCAGATGCATGTGAAGCCTAGTTTACTTGATGAATGAACCTGATTGAATGCATAATGCTAATTTTGTATGTCTACAGCACTAAATGCCATCAATAGTGTTGTATTTGCTGCTTTCAAATAGGGGATAATCAGTTTCAATGTTTCCAAAAATCACTTTTTAGTTGGCAATCTACATCTTGGATAGATTTTTTTGGAGGGGATGAATTCCTCATGGAGAAAATTCATGATATCCCATTCATCTAGGATGTCACTAATTTTCACTGTGGTAAGAATTGCTCAATTTTTGTATGAGCAAGGAAGTCCACTATCCAATTTCCTTCTCTAAAACAGTGCTTAAAAGAGATCAGTTTGAAATGCCAAGCAATCAAGTTGGCATCTTTAATGATATTTCACAACTTCTAGTTCTCCAAAGAATTATTTTGCATTTCATGAATGATCAACAAGGAGTCTTCTTCAGCCTCCATATTTTTGTATACCATAGAAGCATCCAAGTTTAGAGGTTCCAAAATGGCAGGGCCATTTGCTTCTTTATTTGTCTTGTTTCCCAAATAGAAAGAACCTACATTGAAATCTCACATCTCATACAATTTCCTCTACTTTTGAAAGTAATGAACATGAAAATTGTATTTTCTTAATGTTTAATTTTAATCTGTAGAACCCTACCCTCAAACACTTACTAAGGGATTATCACATTACTTTGCAGCAAAATTACTTTTCCTTTATACCATTGACTTTTGCTTGAAGGTGTGTAAAACAAAAACACTTCTAAAGTTTTGGATGGCTAGTGCATTTTATAGTTTGTGGCATTGTTTCCCCTTGGTGTAAATTTTGATATTTTGTATTCATTGGATCCTCTAGCAATTTCTTCTGTCTTATATCAGATGCAAATTTTTTGTTGAATATGTTTCTTTACATTTATTGCAGTTGCAAAGGAAACACGGTGGAGGCACAGATTCTTTAAAATTATTTCTCTCGCAGCTTAGAAGATATTCTAAGGCCTTGACATGTTTTATATTGTTATCCTAACAAGATTCCAAGTCTATAGAACCAAACAATTGCAAATCAGATTTGTCAGGTGCTAGTGGAGTTTAGGAGGTTTGTTTATTTAAGCTAGGAGATGGGAGCACCTAGGGATTCTAATGCACTAATATTGGATTAATAAGAGCCATCCAGGCTTTCCTCTGATTACAAAAGCAATGTCTAGTTCATCTATAAATGACTAAAGTTGCCATTATTCTTTGAAAGACATCTCTATTGTAGAAATCTGAAAATTGGACTTGATTTTTTGTAGGATCTAGAGTTAAATACTGGCATATAAGTGTTGCTTTGCAGTTGGACATTGCATAATTATTACCACATTCTTTTGGAGCAATGTACTTGAATTGAGTGACTTGAATCTTAATGTGGTGGTTGATGGACTACATGTTCTCTTGCCTTCTCTACACAAGATCTGTTTATGAATCTACAGGTGTTATGGCCAATTTTATGTGCTCTATAGGTTTATGTATTTTGCTGGTTTTATAGGAAAATTCTTTATTTGCATAGTATCTTTAAATATATATATATATATGTATTTATCATCCCCATCTATATGTTATTATCTAGTTCTATATATTAAAAATAAAACATAAATCTTTGCATTATTGTTTAGCTCTGCATAATTTTTTCCTCTCTATCAATTTCTTCCAATGTTTCCTTAGAGGGACTCCAACTGCAGTACAACTCTTGTTGATGTTGAGAAAATGTTCAAAATTTAAGTAAGATACAGAGTATTTCTAAATGAATATCTAAAGAAGAAAACCTTTTGTCTCTAAAACAATGCAAATATATTTCTTAGTCATTGCATATTCTGTGATTTCCTTTATATTTATTAAAATTCATCATACTGAAGTGTTGTCCTACTCAATATTTACTTAGTCATAATTTTGTGAAAATGCTAATTGTTATTAATTTATGGTTTTTCTATTAAATTGTCACTATTATATGTGACATTTATGTTAATATTTTTGTGTTTAAAAATTATTTAAAAAATATAAAAAATAAAGCATATTTTAAAGTCAAGTGACAAAAAATATTATTGGTTCCTAAATTGTTTGAATGCAAACACAAGTATTGATGTGCTAAATAAAATATTATTAAATTTCAAAAATTAATATATTGTAAAATATCATTAATAATGTTAATTTTTTCAAAATATATAAGACAAAGTATAGATTGTACAATGTGCATTGACATGTCATGATAGTTTTTATATACATTGACATAATGATGTTTGTTTGATTGAAAGTAATGGTGAGCTGGGTTATTAAAGTGAATTTTGTGTTGTTTCATGCAAAATTTGAAATATGGGAAAATGATACTTTTGAATTTTTATTTTTATTTTAGTGGAGTTTTTAGTGTTTAGGAATTGAAAATAAATGTTGACAATAATGTCATATGACTCCACAATTTTTTTCCCTCCTTTGTAACATTTACCTTCAATTTTAACCTCTAAATTTTATCTTTACAAATTATTCCAATTTTTCTTTGGAGATTTTATCTATACAAATTATTTCTTAAAAATTATTAATTTAAAAAATAAAATTAATAACTCCTTAAAATGTCAAAACACTATCTACAAGGACTTCCCTACCCTTGGAATTTATACCTTATCATATATATGTCATATTTCCCATTACAAATGTGTTAGGTCATGGCCAATGGTATACAAACACCATTAAATATACATGGATTGAATCTTTATATTTATATAAATCTTTATCCACATTCTAGAGGTTCTTTTGTACTTAAAGAAAACAAGATAAGCACTAAGGGAGAGTGTCCAATAGTGGTGCACCCTAACTTTATGGGTTGACATAGCAATGAACATACAACATTGACATTAAAAATTTATATCCTCAAGTGGTGAGGGACGTGGACACTTCAAATATTTCGTTTCACCCACATAGATAGAGAATAAAGGTGTCATCAACATGCTTTTTGTTGAGGGGTCATAATAGACCCCCCAAAAAAAATTAGACCAATAGTGGTGCATCAAGTCATATTTTTTAGTGTGTCAATGTGGCATCATATAATTTGTTGCTTTTTGAATGTAATCGGAATATTTTGTTCAACTATTGGATCGTCTCTTACAATTACTAGTTCCATACTTTTAAAATATTGGGCTTTGAATGTACATGTACTATCACAACTATTGGGCCCTCTCCCCTAATGGAAAGAGCATTGACAACTATAGTATATCTACATTATCAGATAATTATCTTTTAAGTCAAATATTTCTTATAGAGATGTTGTACGCTCTTCCCTTCTCTCTCAAATTTCTAACTATTAAAAAAAAAAATTGTCTACCAAGGTTTTAAGAAGAGCAATTTGGTATTCTAGAAGATAGGTAGGGAATTATTAATATTGGAGCATTACTTGCAGTAATGAATGATTTAGTTATTATTATTTATTTTTGTCTTTTCAAATTATGAATATAACTAGTCGATAAGTTATATATAGTGTGAGATTTGAACCTAAAACAAGTCTCACATCTGTAAATTACCATTGAGTCATTAGAAAACAAGCTTTGGTTGTCTTTAATGGTAAAAGCCTACAAAATATCATGTAAAAGCATCCAAAATGTCACTTATCACATAAAATTCATTTTATAATCACATAATACTTAATTTCTTCAAAGAAAAAATCTAGAAGTTTATTGCATTCCATTATTTAGCATTTATTATTAATTGTTTAATCTGCCTACACACAACTATAAATTACATGTACAAACATACACTCTCTAACATATTAACATACATATAATTTTCTATCAGTATAATCGTTAAAACTCTTTTAAATGAATTACTAGTATTTATTATTTCAAAAGTATTGATATTTTGAAATAAGGATTGAACAATTTCAAAAGGTTAATTTAATAAAAAAATGACACAGAAAAAATCTTTTGAAGTCTTATATTATGAAGGGTTGAAATAGTAAAATGATTTTTAATAAATTACTCTACAATTAAAGAGAGGATAATAAAGATTTAATAGCTATTTAAACAATTTTTAATAAATTCAAAGATAAGGTAAATAAAAATAATAAGAATAAATGATATTTTAGTCATAAGTAGTGAGTTAATCAATTAAAACATATCTTTGAGGTCCTTAGTATTCAAGCCTAGAGGCCCCTTCTTTATCATTTAAAAAATAAAAATAAAAAAATTGTATATGTAAAAATCTGTGTATGATCTTGAATGAGAGAAGGTATAATTAATTATTTTTAATGAAAAATTTAAATAACAAAGTAAATTGTTTTACAAACTCTTTTATTCTGGGAAGAAGAGCACATTAATGAAAGGAACTATGAAAAACCTAAAACAAAAATTCAAAGTGATGTAGTGTTCCACAAAGTTGACCGTAGAAATGTAAATAGATGGGATTCTTGTTGTCGGCATTACAGAAGCCAATTTTGTGAATCTTGTTATCCGATAGGCTATTATAGGTGAGAATTCAATTGGAAAAGTCTTACTATCTAATGTCCATAATTTTTTTAGGCTTCCTGCTGCCGGATTATGGGTATTCCAATTCACACTGACATTTTCCCTGTGCATTCCAATAAGCAGTGTACAATGTCTATTAGCAAGTGAGTGGAAATGGGTATGACAATTTGACAGATAGTTTTATGGCCCTATGATTTCCTCAGGAGTCCCCTGTACTGTGCATAGTATCTGCCGTCTCGCTATGAAAAAGCTTGGGAGATCTATGATTGCAGCTTAAAATTTTGGTACAATAGGCCACACCGATCCTTCTCATATTACTTCTAACTCTTTGATACAGAAACCTAGGGTGCAATGCTGTAATGAGAGAAGTCATTAGAAAACTTTCTACTGTGATGATTTGCAACATAAGTATGGGTGAATATTAAATGCTATTAAGAAGGAATGGCCAGAACTGAGCGAGGAGGCATTCATGCCATTAATACTATATGGAGACCCTTGATTTATCATAGAAAAGGTAGGTCATGTAGAAAAAGAAGGAATGGAGCACATCTTTAAATCGATGTGACCCCCTTTGTTTTTTAGGGGAGTTTGGTTTGTTGGGAAACAGAGACTTAGAAGATGCAAATAGGCTTGAGGAGAGAGAGATCAGGAATCTTGGGATAGGAAGGAAGAAATTGTATAGGAGAGGAAGAAAAGAAACCACAAGCAGGAGATTAGGAAGGGATGAGGCACATAGAGAAATTACATGTCTATACATTGCATCAACAACACTCCCGTTTTATAAAGTTTGAGATAAATGTTACAGTTTTGCAAGAGTAAACAACTGAGTCATGGCATTGTCAGACAGTTGCAAAATGGTTTCAAATAGTACGTACATGTTACAACATTGGGTATTTTTGGAGATTTTTTTGAGGTTTCAAGGAAGTGAATAGTTCTCAGAGTTTCAGTAGCAGAGCCTTCTATTTTTTGCAGAGATACGTGTAGAATTAACTGTCATAGCAGAGGAAGATGGGCATCTCTGTTTAGACACATAACGGTGAAGAAATCAGACATGTTTAGTCATAAGTGGCCATTGTGTCGAGGCATCGAAACCCAGAGCAGCGTGGGACGATCTACATCACCACTAAGTATGGATAATATTTGTGTATTGTTTATTCTTTCTTTTATTTATGTTCTTTTACTACTTTCATATATTACATTGTCCTTATTGTTAATTTGTTCCAAACTTCTATGGAGCAGCTAGGACTCATAGTTTAGGACCTCTCATAGGCTACTGGGTCACTCTAGAACTGAACTACTAGCCCTCGTTGGTCCAGAGTCCTAAATGTGGGTTTTTTCCAACATTCCTTGGTTAAGGTATAATGATAGTATTTGTTCTGTACAGATTCATCGTGGAATGCTCAAGTAACTGGCCAAACAATCATGGCTGAACAATCCCTATAGGGTTTCAACCTAAGTCACCATGATGGCATGCTCCCGCCTTGCAAATGTTTTCTTGCCAATAACTGTCTGTATAGCCCTGCTTATGGTTAAATCATCTTTCTTCCAATGTAAGGCACTTTTTAATTAACTAGTTAATTAAGAATTTGAAACTATGGTGACCATGTAGTTAAAAATGGTTAATATTGGTTTACTGTTTAGACATCGAGGGCTTCGAATGGCAGGCAATTGGTGGTTTGGTATTAGATAAAGGGCATTTCAGACCTTTTGTAAAATTTACACATGATAACATGTTTCGGCATCAGTAATAGGGTCCTTTATGCCAGAGACCTCAATGGCCCCTGCCATCCCCTGAGGTTTGTGTTTTGTTCTCATGTTAGCGCATAACTACCTTAGCATATAACATGTCTAAAATAATTGGAAGTCCCTAACATCCATTCACCGGCTCTGGCATCTTTGTGTGTTTCCTTTATGAAACTTCTATAAGGATTTAATGGATTTATTCATACTATCCTATAATAAAATCTCTAGAGTTTGTGCGAGTTGAAAAAGACACTTGTGGAAGTGTCTGAATTCTTTAAGGTTGTAGAAGAGCTGCTATGGTATCTAGTCTAATGGACCTCAATGGCCCCTGCCATCCCCTGAGGTTTGTGTGTTGTTCTCATGTTAATGCATAACTACCTTAGCATATAACATGTCTTCAATACTTGGAAGTCCGTGACATCCATTCCCCAGCTCTGGCATCTTTGTGTGTTTTCTTTATGAAACTTTTGTAAGGATTTAATGGATTTATTCATACTATCCTATAATAAAATGTCTAGAGTTTGTGTGAGTTGAACAAGACACTTGTGGAATTTTTTGGATTCTTTAAGCTTGTAGAAGAGCTGGTATGGTATCCAGTCTAATGGTTTTTCTTATATTTTGCAGAAGTTTCTTGATTCTTTAAACTAACAATTCTTTTGATTCTTCATAGAATTCGTGTTAGTTTTAGTTTTGATAGTCTTGACATATTTGTTTGACTTGTAGTGATAAAAAAGACCTTATTGGGGAGGCTACATGCCGCATATGCCAGGAGAGTTTCAGTACCAGTGTAAATGGTTAGTGTTGTTTTATCTGCTTGCTAGATTTTAATTCCTAATATCTCTATATAGTATCTTTTCCACATTCAAGTCCATACTGAATATTGTTTCTCTTCTTTGGATTTCTTGGACATGATAGCATTGAGTGAGCCTATTGATGTGTAAGCTTCAATAAAAAATATACACTTCTGTTATTTTATTTCATTCTATTTATCATACTTGGGGGAAGATTACATAAGCAAATCTATGTATTTCTAAGATTTACAATTCTGGAAATGAAAACAGATACCCCTTCATTTGAATTACAATTTTATTTATTGTAACAAAGCAATTATAGCTCTAAAGTGCAAAACTTAAGTCAAACATTGAATAGCAGGGCCTTATATGTTCTCTGAGTATGTTTTTCAGGTATAGCAAGTGGATTGATGAATGTGAACGAGTTAATAATTTTGGATAAATGGCTTACATTTGCATGGTGTTTAGTAGAGTATATCCTTGTAGCACTGAGCTGGTCATCAGAGAGTTTTTGTAATGTAATGGCTAAGAATCATTACAAAAAAACTTTAAGTCCCATGAAGATAGCAATCATGGCCTCAAACTTACAAGATTGCAACAATCTCCTCTATATCAGCCTAATAAATATATATTTGTAGAAATAAATGATTGCAATAATTTAATACATTTTTTATAAATCTTAAGCAATTTGCAAAGCTAAATTATGAGAAAATTTCTCTTTTCTACCAACATATAACAAATCTTCAATCTGAGATAGTGTTGCCTATGCATATAAAGATGCTACTTCAATCTTCAAGCATGAAGAATATATTTTTTTTTATGCAAGGAGAAATTAGATTGGATGGTTTTTGTGAAAATAATCAAAGGAATTGTATGTGAGAACTTGCGAAATTATGTTGTGAAAAGGGATATGCTCTCATTTTAAAGGAAGATGAGCATGCAAGTTTAAAATTTGTCCATGATAGTGCAACAAAACTTAAATGCCTCATCCAATGTAGTGTACGTGGAGAATATATAATATTCAATATTTTGGCGCACAATAAACATTAGGCCTAATTTTAAGTGAACTCAATTCAATAATTTTTTACTTTTAGTGGGGATTGATCACCAAAATTTTCACTTGTGTATCCACCATGCAATACAAGTCAACATACACAATGCAATACAAGTCAACAACAAAATAGAAGTGATGTAAATAGAGGTAATAAGCCATTAGAAATTCCATCATTTGAAATTATTGAGCATAGGAAGGTAAAAATGTATAAGTTTATATTCTTTTATATGCATTGCATCTCGGGGAGTGATCACATTGCAAAATTGATATAATGGATCTCTCTTACTAGACAGGGTAATTATTTTAATCCAAGTTAATAGATCTGTAAAAGATAGTTTTATATATTATTGGTAATATAGGTTTCCATTATTACTATGTCATGATGTAGGTTGTAGATTTTGGATCTATTAATCAATTTTGTGTTTTTAGGCATTGTTAGATACTAGAGAAGGTAGGAAGGTGGGTAAAATTCCCTCAAAGAAATATGGTGTCATGGGACATCGATTGCATGATATACACAAATATATGAATGATTTGTTGAAAAGGCTTTAGAAACTTGCTAGAAAATGTTCACATTTTACTGTCGAGGATAATTAATCAAGGTTGATTCATGCTCATAAATTGGGGACAGATTAGGGTTGACATCTCTTATTATGTTCAACTATCTTCACCCCTTTCTGATGGTGTTTAAAATGGTTGAATTACAAGTTTATGTGGGTAAGTAACTAACTTTAAAAGAAGACAAGAAAAAAAAAACAAAACTTAGCTCTCTTTATTTTCAAATAAATCACATTATATATTTATGATCTTTTTACTTTATACATGTTTTATCTTGGTTCTTGTGAATGCTCTTTTTAGTATTAAGGAATGTAATTTAAGATTTCTTATATATTCTATATATTTACCATTAAATATGACATTTTATTAAGGTTTTTTTTAGTCAATAAATATATATTGAAAAGAACATGAATACTAAGTTGATCATTATTATTTTTATAATAATTGAATTACATATTATCATATATGTATATAAATAATTTAGATTTCTTAATTTAGAAAATAAAATGAATATGGAAGATAATATTAATAATACAATTAAATATGCATATATGATTTTAGAGATACTAAATGCAATATTATTGTCAATATTAATAATTAATATTATTGTTGATATTAGTAAGTAAAGCATTGATATTAATATTCAGAGCCACATACTACTAGTGTTATCGTTAATAGAAGTGAAAGCCATAGTAATATTAATATTAAGGGAAAATAATGGCACATTAATATTATTACATCGAAAAAGGGGTCAATGGTGTATAATACCTCCTCAAATTTCGAGATGACTAAGTAAGCTATTTAAATAATGTGAGGTAAGCTAATTAAAGGCAAGGTCAAACTTAAGGACTTGACCATGTATGAATTTAAGTAGGTACCAATTGTTATTAATGTAACCTAACAAATTGTAACTAAAGGTTTTTTAATATTTAACAAGGGGTGATGATTATTCCTTGATGCTAATCATGTGTGATTTAGTGCCTCCTCATTGTTGGGTTAAAAATTAAATAACTGGTATTTGCCTAATTGACAAGGCCAAAAAGAAAAATTGTTGGGATTTTTGCTAACCATTCCATTGCTTTTGTTCTATAGGTCTTGAAGAAAAATGGCATATATCATACAACCTCATCGTCAACAACCAACAATTGTATTATACATAACCAATCTCTTGAGTTAGTCATTTTCATGTGTCATAACATAGTTTTTGTATTATAAAAAATATTTCCCCACAAAATGGAGTTTTCCATTATGTTACATTCGATCACAAGGTATATCATTGACCAACAACTGTACTTAATCCAATCGACCTTTTAAGTTGCATGTCTTCTTTCATTGTACAAAAATATTATGTTGTGAAACCATTTAGCATAGCATACCGATTTAAATAAAGTTCAATTTGTTCATATTCAAATCTTCTTGCATCCCATCATCAACTGACTTTTGCTATAAATAGTTAGTCTTAAGAAAAGCAATTTACATTTCCTTGCATTTTTTCCCTTGTCCTTCAATATATTGCCAAGGTATATCCTGCTATCGGCACCTCATTGACGTGCAAGCGCTAGTATATATATTAAACAAATATATCTGTGCTTTATTACTCCACATTCCGCACGGTGGGCACTCTCCGTAGATTTCTAGAGGTTCTTTTGCAGGCAAAGAAAATAAGATTGCAGTAATGGTAACCACAAGGCTAATGGCAAGGGCATTGGCAACAGACAGGTTGTATGCATTATCAGATGATTTTCTTTTAACTCATATTCTGTCAAAGATTTCTTACAGAAATGTCGTACGTTTCTCCCTCCTCTCTCAGAGATGGCGAGTCTTATGGAAGAAATTACCCTTTCTCAATTTTCGTTGCCAAGATTTTAAGAAACAAAATGATGGAAAGATACTCGCCATAATTAGCAATGCCCTGCTCCACTTGGATGCTCATCTTTGCTGCTTGGACCTTCAAGTTGCCTTGGATAACCCTAACAGAGCCGATCTGAACAATTGGGTTGGCCTTGCAGCTGAAAAACAGGTGAAACGCATGGTTTTAATAATCTTTTATAGAGATCCCAAGACTGGTAAGATGCTGAACGATTCTTCCATGGTGGAGCTTGGGGACTCTTTTTTTAGGTGTGAAAACCTCACTTCCCTAAAACTGCAATTCATCAATCTTCCCAAGGTACCCACTAATTTTGGGGTTTTCCAGTCCCTGAAAACATTTTATTATTTCTATAATCCGACTGTGGATGATGCCACTTTTGAAGAATTCATGCACGTGTGCCCACATCTTAAGAATTTGCAGATTCGAGGTTGTTTGAGGTTAAAAAATTGAAGATACATGCTTCCAATCTCAAGTACCTGAATCTAGGACTTTTAAGCCCTGTTATATCATTGCAAATGGCTTGCCCTCGGTTGATAGAAATCTCCCTCATGGATTTAGGGCGATATCAAGGGCTTAGATTACTACAAGGAATTTCTGGAGCAGAATCAGTTAAAGTAATTACTCTTCAGAATTATAGTATAAACAATGTTGTCAATCCAGGAATCCCCAGTATTACTGTTTTAAAGGGTTTTCCTCAGCTTGAAGAGTTGACAATGCATGGCATATGTTTCCAGGTTAGTATTTTGTACATTGATTGTGATGATAGTTTGATATCAGGTCTTGTATGCACTGTGGAGAATGGTTCTTGGCTTCTCTCAGTAACAATATTATCTTCTTGGGGACAGTAACATTGTTTCTTTCATTCTTGTAAACAAATGAACACACATTATGTTTGATGCAGGAGATGATGTCAGATGAGAAGCCAGCACAGGTGGCATTGCGAAATTTGAAGATGGTGCACGCCCATATTGGGCCATACAAGGGTGCACAGGCAGTGAATTTTCTACGTTTCCTTCTTAGAAATAGTCCATTAAATGTAGCAAGGCTTCTTTTCCCAGAATACTGCCCTGCAACCATGCAAAATAATTTGCTAGCTTTGGAAAAGGAGTTTTCAAAATCAAGGTTATCCATTGCCACAGGAAGATGGTCAATGAACTGGAAAGAAGTTTGTGAATTATGTGAAAAATATCCTGAATATTAGTGGCAGGTTAGTAGAATTTGGAATAAGAGAATCTATTTTTATTAAAGAATTGTAGATGAAACAACCATTTCTGCAATCTCTTCAAAGATTCTTAAGTTTTCCTGTCAAGATTATTGGCTATTTTTTAATGGCCAGCATTGCTACGCCCAAAATAGATATTGTTTCATTCATATAAAAAATGGGAATTTGCAATATTTGAATTATGTTATAGCTTTTATGATATTTTTAAAGATTTTGCAATCGACTTATTTTTGCTTACTCATATTTTATGCTTTTCAAAAAATTATTAATATTTCTCTGCAATTTGAATAATAGACGTCAAATAAAAAAAATCAGCAAATTGTTATTTTTAGATTATCACGATTGAATTAAAATGATATTTTTCTCACATGTGATTTAAATTTAACATTCATTTTACACTCTTTGTTACAAATAAAAATATAAATTTATTTGGCTCACTCTAAATCTATAAAATCCTGCAAGAATAGGCTTCATAGTCTAACTTGGAGGCTATTCAGAAACCAGTAAATAATGAAATATTGAGAAGACAAAGGTTTTTTTTTCCATCTCCTTCCTAGTATATTTTCCATATGTTCCTTTTTCAAATCTTAAAATGTATAAATAGTATTATGGTTCTTAAAATGTATAAACAGTATTAATTTTATGTCTAATATAGGAAAAAAAAGTTATATTTAATCTATAGTTAATGTAATAAAATTGTGTAGACACTTAAAATATGCATGCATTTCAATTCACCATTTAATTGAATAACCTTTGTTTAATTAAATCTAACATTTAATCATTTAATTAAATAGATTCACTTTATTTAATTAATTCATTACCTCATTTGATTAAATAGATCAATTTTTAATCAAATCCTAACATTCCATCTTTTGATTAATAAATCTTCTCCTAAGTTCATCAACCTTTTAATTAAATAAATCTAACATTATTTAATTAAATCTCAAAATTCATCTTTCATCTCCTTTTTTATTTAGTTTAATCCATAAATCTAAGTCAAATGGGTCAAATCACCTAAACATCATCTCAATTAATCAAACCATGATTAATCTAATCCTAATCACCCATCACATTCTCTAGCTTTTCCCACTTGCCCAAATAAAACATTTTAATTCATTTATTAAATCCTCATTTTCTTCAACAAGGCATCTTTGGAGAATATTCCCTCAAATTTGAATTCAAATCAGGTTGACTTGTCCCTTCTAACATGGCATTTAAGTTCCTTTTTTCCTGTCCAACAAGCCAAATTTGAATTTGAAAAGGCCAACTAATCTCATTTATTGGCATATTGACCAAAACTTGCACATCCTCCATCCACTCATATTTGGACAAGTGGCTCCTTCCTATTGGCTAAATATTTGTCCCACATTCACCCATTTTGCTTCTTGTCTCATCAAAATATTCTATAAATTGGAGCTCTCATTCCTCATTTGATCATCCACAATCTTCATGCAAAGTTACTCTCTTCAATTGAGAGCTAATTTTGTCCACTTCATAGAATCTTCAACAATCTTCATCATCTGAGCTTGTCAAGGGTTGGGAAAGGGTCACTTTGCACAATGACACCAATCCACTATGGAATAGGTATATTTCATGTTTTTATATGTCTTTTGATCATCTTGACTATTTTTTTTGCATTTTAGAGCATGATATGTTATTTCATAGGAGTATTTAGAAAATTTGCATGGACTAACCTTTATCATGAAGTTTAAAAGCCATGCAGATTTTATAGATGCTCACATGTGGTGCTAGGAGGAAGGCATGAATGAGTTTCTATTTCTATCTTTGACCATGAGCTTTTCCCTTATAGTGTACCTTCTTTAAATTCAATCTCTGACATTATTTACTACAAATTTGTTAAAGTTAATCTACTTTCAATCTTTGATTTTTGAATAACCATTGATTTTCAGTCAATACTTGTTGTAGAAAGAAGGCTTTTTTTAATTTTCTATGGAAGAAACTTTAAGCCCAGTGCTTTGCATCAGCTCAGTGTGCCTTACACAAACCAGAGGAGTGTACATTTAAAATATCCAACACAACCCCCAAGTATCCCAATGCACTTTTGTAGGGTATTGATATTGGAGGGCAAGACCTACACTACCAAGTAGCCCATTTGGCACCAGCTAGTGCTAGCTTATTAAGACCACCTGCTAGAGTTGGTCCATTGAATGAATTTCTTGGGTGATTTATTAAGACCACTCTTTGGCTATCACTATCTTGGGTGGTTTATTAAGACCACCCTCTGGCTATCATTATCCCCTTTGTGCTTCAATATTGTCCAACATATCCACTAACCACACTACCTTCAATGGCCGTAGCCCTCGACATTCCAGCAATGGCCCTTCGAGCTATCCAAATAACTGTCGGTGGTTTTGGTTTTCTTGGATTTTACTTTTGATCTTGGTAAGCTTCCTAGTGCCAGGTTTACATTTTTGCAACCTTCCCATAATTTGTATGGCGTACCTTTGTCTACTATCCATTCATTATTTATGACTTCAGCTTGTAGGCTCATTATACTCCTTTTGAACATAGAGATTTTTAGCATCTGTTGACTGCTTCATTTTGTCTGCCCCATAAAGAATGCTTGAATGACATTGTAAAGTGTGTATATCTCTTGTCTCCATTTGTTGATATTTTTGTTCGCTGATGTCAAGCTAGCATGCAATAAATAACCTTATGTTCGTGCTTACTCCTTAGCAAGTCAACTTCCATGCATTGACCTATGATTATTTTGTTGTTACATGGCAATGGAGAGGCCAAGGACTCAGTACCAGTACATAGCCTACAATATTTTATTTACACAGGATGATAATAGAGAAGATTCCTATCAGTACCATGATGGAAATTTATTAAGAAATTCGCTTGAACAAGGATAGGCGACAAGAAGTAGTTGGATTAAATGAGATAAAAGCTTTGTTATTAATATCATTGCTTCTCTTAATGTTTTTAGAATAGTTGGTTCATTAAATACTGACTTAGACTTTAGATTTTTGATTCATGCTTTTAATGGATAAAATCTTTGTTGGAAATAAGTCTTTCTTAAAATACTTAGAGGTTACTACCCCATTTTTCTTGCTTCAGCAAGTGGATCAAAATAACTACATTATTATGAGCAGAATCAATTATTGCATATGGAAAATCCTTGTTGAAAATCAATTAATGCATATCACTTTTTGCATAATCAATTAATCACTCTTTTGAAAAGTTAATTAACATATATCTAGCTATTGGTGGGTTTTGAATATTTGAATGTTGATTGAAACTTCCAACTTGAAGTGGCTTAGAATATATCTTTTTAACATTATCAACATTATTTATTTTACAAAAAATTGTAGCATAAATGTAATTTATTTTTTGTAAAATAGTGGTGTATTCTTGATCTTAAACATATTTGTGATTTTTAAAGAAAATCTAACTTTGGGTTTTTATTTTATAGGTAAAGGTTGACATTGAAATCAAATGTTGGAATCAAGCGAAAGAAAGATTGGAGTGAAGGAAATCAGGCATTGAAAATTGAAACTCACAAAGCATTTTTTAATTCTTAGAACCTCTATTTTATGCTTTAATTTTCTCTTTTAGACTAACCCCCTTGTTTTTGGGCTTTAAAACAAACATTGCAAAATTTTTGAAATTTTTGTGGCAAAGGGTTAAAATGAACTTTGCATAAATTGACTAGATTTCATTGGAAGTTAACAAGTGAGAAAAACAACTCTAATTTATCCTTTGGTGATTTAAAAAAGGAACTCACAATTGCTTTGAAAGGTTAAAATGAATGTGTGCTACCTTGTTTTCGTGATTGCTTACTTAAACCAACATCATCAAAAAGGTTCACGACGATCTTGAGAATCAAAAGGCCTTTTTGGAGATCCTAGATTGAGATAAAGTAATCGCCTCCACACTTCATTTTTGGTTTTAAAATTGAACAAAATACTTTGCAAGTGTCAGTAAACCTATTACATGTGTTCTCCCTTTGTTTCTAAATGAAGGTTGATCGAACTATGAATACGTTTACTCACTTTTTTCTATCTTAGAGGGCCTGTCTTGGGGGAAAAGTACTCACCCAAGGGAACAACTCAACCGGTAACACTCTCAACCTAAGAGCATTTCCATTTGGGATATAAATATGGGTATTGGAATAAACGCTAGTATCACATAGTTGACTCCGACGAGAAGGGCATCAATGGTCTCTCACCATGTTGGGTCAACTCCTACAAACGGAAAGTTTGAACTAAAACCCTTTGTTAAAGAAAGGCCAAAATCCTTGTCTATTTGTTGGTGCGAGAATAGTCATTCTGAAGCTACCCCACACTTTTACGGTCTTTATTAGAAATGGAAAGCATTCCATGGGAGTTTCATGGGTGTTGATGCTTGGTTGCCTCATATAAGTGAGTGCCATGGAGGGGAGCCAGTGGGGTCAAGCATCTAAGCATTCACTAAAGATAAGCATAGTTGGACTTGTCCAAGTGGGGACTCAACAAATATTGTCTTTCATATCCATAAGATTGTGTTTTTGTTTTGTTACAAAAATCCTTTTCTTGTTCGAAAACATGTGCAAACAAAAATTTAACATCATCATCAAAATTTAAAACCCTTTAGGAAGAAAATACAATTGACCAAATTCATGTATTATTGCTTTCCCTTGGGATTTTATCCTTAAAGGATTCTAAACACTTGGATTCACATCTCAATTATCCTACTAAAGTTAAACAATAGGTAACCCTTGCCTTGAATTCATCCAAATTACACATGACATACTTTGTAGGATTCAAAGAAATTGAGACATTGGACATCTAGTTTGGAACCTAATCAAAGAAGTGTTTGTGGTAAAACAAAATCACTAAGAAAAGATAACAAATTTGGCATTCACATATGTTAATTCCTCATGATTTCCAAGAAAGTCAATATCCCAAAATGAAAGTCCTTGAGCCAAAGTTCAAAATTTAGGAGTCACACTCGAAAGTTCATCAATAAATACATTATGAAGTGCAATCAAAAGCAACACATCAAAATAAGAAAAAAATTCATAAGGTTCTATAGAATCATTCCTTTGAACAATCCAAAAATGTATGCTCAGTTTGAACCACTTCTTAGTTATAATGGTCCTTAGAAGTATCATATGTTCTTCAATATCGAGGTCTAGATAAACAAGTTTCTTTTTAGGTACATCCTAGGATCAAAATCAAACCTTCATCCATATTTAAACATCAAAAACAAAAATAATCTCATCAACAACTCTTTCAAAGTCTTGGAAAAATCCTTCATGTTAAACTTTGGGAAAATCATTTAAAATCAATCCAAAATCACCTTGTTTGATTGAATGTGTGTAGATTCATACTTCTCCACATATTTGATCAAATTATCAAAACTTGTGAAAAAATTCATCCATTGATAACATCCAACATCTTGGGATTTAGGAGTTCATTATCAAAAGTATCCTTTTTGGATAGGAGTGTTTAGATGAATCTTTCTTCACACACCTAGAGAAATTATCATCTTGTGAACGATTTAACTCTAGGAAAACATCCAACCTCTTAGAGTTTATGAGTCCATCAAAATCATAATTTGAATTAAATCAATCCTAAAATCAAGTCCTAAATTTTAACATACCATTCAAGATTCTCTCAAGAGTTCCAATCATCCATCAAACATCCATCTTACATCCATATCATTATCACCCTTTGATCCTTAAATCATCCTAAAAAAAATATTTTGTACCTAAAGTTAAATCAATCCAAAGAATTAGAGAATTCACCTTCCACATTTTTGAAGATTGAACCCTATTTTATGGTGCAGACTAGGTCACAATACAAGAAGAACATTGAAGCCAACAAAGAAACATCTAGTTCGAGTGACTTAAATCAAATCGCTCACGAAATGAATCCCATTGGGTCTAGCAATCTCACGATTAACCTTCCTCCATTTTCACAAGACCATCAAAAGGAAGGTGTCCAAATGGAGGATCTTACCAATAATCCCTTTGGAAAAGAACATGAAGAAATCATTGAAATAATACAAAATCTAGAAAATCATAAGATTATCAACATCATGATGAGAATCAATCCCTCACTATACATGCTCACATTAGCAAAGCAAGAGCCCAAACTCCCCTCCCATTTTGATGTGAGCACTATTGTGGAACCATATTTTGGAGTCATGCCTCCAATATCATCTACCATCCCCATTTCATCTACTTCCTCATTTCAAAACATCACTCAAAAAATCTCGCAAATCACATCATACATCACAACAAGACAATCCATTGTTAACAAAGGAAGTGCATTTCTCAATGCATCACAAATGCATCCTCTCATAAAAAAATAGGATTTGGATGCAAACACCATCTTGGGACAAACCACACCATTACATATGACCCTCTCACCTTTCATGATCCAAACGATACATCATCATCATCATTTTGTGCAACACCCCAAATCTCTCTCCCCATAACCTTGCAAGGAGAGGGTGACATGTTTGGACTAGGAGGCATTTTTGACACCACAACATTTCCTCAAGGGATCACATCTCTCACATTTCCACCACTTCCACCATTACCATCATCATCCACACCACTTCTTGGCTTAGGGCTTCCCCCTTTACCAAATATCAATCAAACCAACATCCTAAACATCAATCAAAACATCATGCCAATCTTTCAAAAATTGTCATTGAAATCACAACAACAAATGACAACTACACAAGAAATCACATCATCAACCCCCCCAACATCTCAAAGCATGGTCTCTCAAGGACTAACCACATGGATTGCACCATCTACCAATCAAACCCCAATTAGCAACATGACAACACCTCTCACCACCACAACATGCACCATTCTGAATCGACCACCACCTCCACCACCACCAACCTCCAATATATCAAGCCAATATAGTATGGCATTGCAAGCTGCTCAACAAGTTACTTATCAAAAGGAATTCCTACAAGTACAAAAAACAAGCCGTGCAATTATCTGCTCAACAAACCATGTAATTAGTTGTTGAAGTTGTGCAAGCTGCTCAAGCTTCCCAAGTTGCACAACAAGTGTAATAGGTTGCACAATCCCAAGCCTTATTGCAACAATAAAAACAACAAGCATAAGCTCAAGCTACACAAGTTCAAGTTGCACAAAATCAAGCACAAGCTCAGGCCCAAGCTCAAGCGCACACTCAAGCCAAAGCCCAATATCAAGCACAACAAGCACAAGAACAAGTAGAATATATTGCACAACAACATATAGCACAAAAAAAAGCATATTAGCAAGCACTAAATCAATATCAAGAATAGTAAGAAGTAGGCCAATTAGTTGCTTGACAACAAGCACAAGCATTAATAGCATAGTAGCAATAGGACCAAAAATAAGCATTGTTGGTACAACAACAATTGCAAACATATTTAGCTCAATAGAATATACAAACATCATCCATCAACATACCAACCAATCCAACCATCCCACCACCTCAAACCACTTTCATTCCACCCCCTAATCTACAAAATGATGTGACAACACAAATCAGGTTACTCTTGCAACAAGTGCTTGACCTTCAATCAGGATGAACCACAAAAACACCTAGCAACTTGTGCTCTTATCTGTTCGACAAAAGCCTTGTAATGAAGCCATTCTAGAATGGATTTGAGATCCCCAAATTTGATAAGTACCATGGGATGGGAAACCTTGAAGCTCACATTAGGGAATTCCAGGTTCATTGCATGGAAGTCGTGTATGACAATCTACCTATCTGATGTGGCTATTTTAGAGGAGTTTGGATGGCCATGCCATGTAATGGTTCTCTCACCTACCTACAGGCATCAAGACATTCCAAGAAATCATAGACACATTCATCAAAAACTATACATGCAATATCACCATGGATGTCAGTCTTGAGGAACTATTAGCTTTGAAACAAGGTAAGAATGAATCATTTGCTTCATTCCTACAATGATGGTGATCCAAGGCCAATCAGAGTAAATGGGTCATGCCCAAGGAACAATAAGTGTGCACTATCATATCTAACCTTGATGGCCTCTTTGCATTCCATCTCAAGGTCTAAGGGATCACCATGTATGACCATTTGATTTCTAAAGTGCTCAGCATCGAACAAGCCCTTATGACACAACCTAGAGGATCAACTTCATATCTTGAACAACATAATAATTGTCCACCCACCAATTACAATGAAAAACCTCGCACATGGGAAAGAAACAGAAATATTACCAATGATGGTGTCATCATTGACAAAAGTTGTCATCAGTGCCCCTCGGAAAAACACACCCGCACCACAACAACAAAACCAAAACCATCATCAAAATAGCCATCACATGAACACAACAATGCATCAAACAAACAATTAAGCGATCAGTAACGTCAATGATCAAAGGGTACCGCCCTAGCAAAACAATAATTCCATCAAGCAAAAGTACACCGCTCTTGGGGAACCACTTGAAGTCATCATGAAGAAACTGATAAATGAAAACCTCATCAAGATTCCCACCTACGAGAACTACCAAGAACCATATGTTAAACCTCCTTGGTACAATGAAAATCAGCTCTACAAATTCCTAAAAATAAAATGACACACCACTAACAATTGCATGAGGTTAAAGAACATAGTCCAAGACCCCATTGATTAAAGGATCATAAATGTGGAACAGCCAACGAGAAGCCAAAACCTTAAAAGATGCATGAATCCAATACCTAACCATAACAATAAAGGGACAAATAACACTGATAATTGGAAAGGCACCTTCAAAAATGTGAATCATGTGTATGAAACTGTCATCACTTCCCTAGATGAACACTATGCAGTAATCAGTATCAAAGGAGCTCAGGCTGATTATGGAGTCACCACAAGGGGTAGAAAAGTTACTATCGCAGGATCATCCCAACCAAATAGGACTTTCATGTCCAATTCAAGATCTGTTCCCAATGGTTACAATGTCCTTGATCAGCTGAAAAGAATGCCAACAAAAATATCCATCATGGATTTATTAAAAATATCGTCTGCCACCAAGAAAATCCTTGAGGAAGCATTGGCTTCATCCACCATCCCTGTAGATCTTGATGCGAAACAATTCCAAGCTATGGTTGGAAATATCATTACCCCAAATCTCCTTATGTTCTTCCATTAGGATTTTCCCACTCAACCTTCTCATAACCATGCACTCCATTTAGACGTCTTAGTGCAGAAAAGTAAATCCAAGTGAGTCTTGGTGGATGGAGGTGTTGGCTTGAATATTTATTCCCTCAAGCTTATTAAGTAGTTAAAAATCTCATAGGATTCCATCAACAAAGGAAAGGGTATTACAATTAGAGCATATGATGATCAAGAAAGAGTGTCCCAAGGCACAATCAGAATCCCTATTCAAGTAGGGTTAGCTATCATGGAAACCACCTATCAAGTCCTTGACCTTGACTTGCCTTATAACATTTTCCTAGGACGTCCATGGATTCATGCAATGCAAGCGGTAACATCAAATTTCCATCAATGTGTCAAATTCACATATGAAGGACAAGAGGTCACCATCCATGGAGATCCTAAACCATTCTCCTACTGCAACAATACTGAGGAAAAATACTACAAAATCCCTCAAGTGCCTAAAAATTATGAAGGCCCATCAACACCATACATTGATCCAGCCACCCTAGCTTCCACTTCTGTGACAAAGACACCCACCACTCCTGCCATTCCCACCATCTCTAATATCAAATTCATCATCCAAGATAATGGTTGTGGAAACTACATGATTTGTAAAAAAAAATTTGAGGTAGGAGAGTTACCACAATATCCTAGATCACAAGGACACCTGCAATCAAATGAAGCCTCCACATTACAAACATCCCTTGAAGAATATCCCAACTTTAGAAGTTGGGGAGATCTCAACTGAGAAATCATAGAGGAGGACCCATCTCATCTCCTACACCAAGATAATAGACCAGTAACTGATCTACCAATGGATGGTAGAAGCAAAGGTTTGCAAATGACACTTGCAATGGGCTATGACAAAAACCAGAGACTTGGGGAAAATGAAAATGGGTTTATAATACCCATATTTTTAGAGATACGAATGAGAAATTTTGGCCTTGAATGTACCCCTCTAAGTATAACCATACATGGCCAAAGTCCTCCAGTTAGAAAGGTCAATAATCCTCCTCAGTTATCCATAGTCAAACTTTGCTTACCTGTATCTACAGGTCAAGTCACAGACAACTTCACATTTGACATAACTAACATTTGTACTAGTAGTGATGACAAGGATCCCATAACCAACCTACCTAGTCTCTTCAAGGATACCACCCTTCTCATGATTAGAACCTTATCCTTTGAGTCAGACTATCAAAATCATGAAATCTGCCTAGTTTACCCCCAACTCATCAATTATGACCAACGAGGACCACCAGTTCTTGACACATTCGAAAATGATAAGGTGCTCTTAGAATTCATGGGACTACGAGATAATATTCCATGTGGGGATCACAAAGCAGGATTCATCATTGATCTAGATACACATGCATACTATGGGGAAACAATTGAATCCCTCAATCAAAAAAGTGAGAAAATAAGAATAATATCTAAGTCCTTGAGTGAAAACCACACTATGGCACTCTCCAACATGGAAAAAGTAAAAATAAAAGACACATCCAGTGGTGAAAACCTCTATAAGGCACTTGAGGATGGGGGATTCAATCTTCCTTTTAGAGCTCTCCATTAGGAAAAATTTGTGGTCCTAGCAGAAAAGTGCAATCTAGTTAATCTAGGAATAGAGGAGACCTCGTACATCACATTCTATGTAGAGTCATTATTGTAAGAAGAACAAGAACTCCTAGCAGCTTTCTTGAGAGAAAAACAAGTTAACTTTGCATGGAGCTATGTAGACATGCCGGGGCTTGATCCAGAAATTATAGTTCATCACCTAGTAGTACACTCTGAAGTAAAGCCCATTAGCCCAAAGCTCAGGAAAATACACCCTCAGATCGCCCTCCTAGTCAAAATGGAACTAAAGAAGCTATTGGATGCAAGATTCATTCAACCAATAGACTATCCAGAATGGGTGTCAAACCTGGCTCCCATCTCGAAACCTGATGGGGGCATCAAAATCTACATAAATTTTAAGGACTTAAACAAAGCATGTCCAAAAAATGACTTCTCGTTTCCCAACATTGACATGATTGTAGACATGAGGGTGGGACACGAAATGCTTTCCTTGATGGATGATTTCTCAGGATACAACTAGGTAATGATTGCTAAAGAAGACCAACACAAAATGTCCTTCACTTGTCCATGGAGGACTTACTGCTGGAATATGATGCCATTCGGCTTGAAGAATGCATGAGCAACATGCCAAAGAGCCATGACATTAATCTTCCATGACATGATCCATAAAATAGTCAAAGATTATGTCGATGACATACTAGCTAAATCTAGAAAGAGGAAGGATCACATGGAAACCCTAAATGCCATTTTTGATAGGCTAGAGGAATACAAGGTTAGATTAAATCCAAAGAAGTGTGTCTTCAGTGTACAATCAAGAAATTCGCTAGGATACATAGTGTCAATGAGAGGTATTGAGGTAGACCCTACTAAGGTAAAATAAATCCTTGGGATGGAGGCACCCAAAACATTGAGACAATTGAGAGGTCTCCAAGGCAGGCTTCGGTCCATCCAAAGATTCATAGCATAGTTGGCAGATAAATAGAATTCATACTCTCACCTACTTCACAAGGGAGTAGTGTACAAGTGGGATAACAAGTGTTAAGAAGAATTCAATACAATAAAAGAATATCTACTTACACCACCAGTCTTGATGCCACTAATCCAAAGAAATCCATTAATTCTCTATGTGTCAACAACAACAACAACCCTTGGAGCTCTTTTAGCTCAACATGATGAAAACGGGAGAGAAAGGGCCATCTATTACATCGGCAGAACAATGGTTGGGCATGAGTTAAATTACTCATTCATCAATAAAGCATGTCTAGCAATAGTGTTTGCATCACAGAAATTCAGACATTACATGTGGGCACACAAAATAAAACTCATCACCAAAATCGACCCTCGCAAGTACTTACTATCAAAGGCAATGCTCACTAGAAGAATGAACAAATGGGTCATGACACTATCAGAGTATGACATTGAATATGTGGAGTGGAAAGTAATTAAAGGAAAATTCATCACAGATCAACTTGCAAAAGCACCAATCTATTCATAGAATCCTCTCATCTCAAAGTTTCCAAATGAATCCATCTTCAACCTCAACATAACCGACCACTGGAAACTTTACTTTGATGGCTCATACACGCAACATGGATCAAAAGTGGGTGTCTTATTTATCACCCATCATATAAATTTGTGTTCCCTTGCACCAATTACATTGTAGAATATGAGACTTTAACCACAGGTCTCATAATAGCAGTGTGGTGGCACATCATGGCCCTCAAAGTATATGGAGACTCCTAGCTGATAATAAACCAAGTGAATGGTGAATACTAAACTAAGGATGATAAGCTCACTCCATATAAAAAACTGGTGGAGACTCTCAAGGAATCCTTTATTGAGATCACATTTGAGTAGATTCCCAGAGAAAACAATAGAGCAACAGATGCCATGGCAACAATTGGATCCCTACTAGACATCCCTTTAGAATAATGTCCCAAAATGTGAATTCTTGGTAGAGCAACTTCTCGTACACACATTCGAGGTACCAGAATCAAAATTTGTGTGTGAAATCATTGGTCCTAGTGATCCCTGGTACTATGAAATTTATACCTACCTATGAATAGTTGTCATATCTGCTAACTTACCCTCAACCTTAAAATGAACCTTTGTCAAAAAGGCATCCCAATTCATCATCCTAGGAGATACCCCGTATCATAGGAGCATAGAAGGAACCTTATTACATTGTTTAAATGCTAAGGAGGCATTGACCGCTTTAACTAAATTACATAATGGTATCTATGGTTCACACTCGAGTGGAATGACCCTAGGCAAGAAATTGAGGATGAGGTATTAGTAACCTACAATGGAAAGAGAAGCACATGACTGTATCAGAAGGTGTCTACAATGTTAGCAACATGGGGACCTCATCCATGTTCTAGCTCAAGAACTTCATCCCATCATCACACCATGACCCTTTTCACAATAGGGACTTGATCTCATTGGAAAAATTACTCCCACTTCATCTAATGGCCACAAGTTTATCATAACTGCCACTAAGTACTTTACCAAGTGGGTGGAAGCCATACCCATGAAATATATAACTAGGAAGCAGATATCAAAGTTCATCCTGAACTATCTCATTTTCCCCTATGTTGTCCTACAAGCCATTATCTCAAATAATGGGACACCATTTAAGAATCAAGATGTTCACAACTTGTGTGAAAATTTCAAAATCCAACATTACTTCTCCACCCCATACTATCCCCAAGGCAATGGCCAAGTAGAAGCCACTAATAAAACCATTTTGAAAACCCTCAAGAAAGCAGTCAATGACATAGGTCATGACTGGCATCTGCAGCTTAGTCCCGCCCTCTAGGCCTACTGAATCAGCATTCACACACCCACTAGCACCACCCCTTTTTCCCTAGTCTACAGATTAGAAGCAGTACTCCCCATTGAGATGAAGCTCCCATCACTAATAATATCATTGCAAAACCTCATCATAGATGAAGAGTATGAAGGATCAAGACTAAATGAGCTAGAGCTACTAGATGAGAGGTGTATAGATGCTTTAAATAATTTGCAAGTCTATCATAATAGAATCAAGAGGAGGTATAAAAAGAAAATCAGAAGTAGGACTTTCCGAGTCAGAGAACTAGTACTAAAGGAGAATCAGAAGAACGTACCAAATCCAAACAATAAAGGAAAAATTGAACACAATTGGTTGGGATCATTTGTTATCACAACAAGCTATAAGTCAAGGGCATATCAGTTATCAACACCCGAGGGAAACCTCTACAAGAGCCCATGAAGAACTCTCATCTCAAAAAGTTTTATGCCTAATATTTCAAGGTATGGAACGAAAAAATCCAAAATAATTAGAAAATTTCCTAAAGAAATGGTTACCTTAGTGGTGACAACAAAAAATTCAAAAAGCAAAAAAAATCCCAAAAAATAAGAAAAAGTATTAAAAAAACTAGTAAACAGAATAATCGTCCTTTGGTGAAAACCACTTCGGTGGCACTTTGGACAAGTACCTTGGTGAAAACCTAGAAAATAGGCACCTTGTCTAAATAAACACTTTCCATACACCAAGATCTTCACAGATTGTTCTGCATCATCCATCCATTACATTTCCATCATCCATCACATTCGAATCTCCATCCATCACTCATCCACTTGCATCTGCACCATAGTGTGGTCCTGTGTTCGTATCATGATCCCTCCTAGTGTTACTTGGCCCATTCCTAAGTTCAGTTTGTCCTTCCTTTATCAGAGTAGTCTATTGCATCATACTGGGGGCATGTTATCATTGGATCAGATTTGTGTATATTTTTTAAGTCAAGATTAAAAATCCAAAAACATCAAAAAATCACAAAATCCAAAAACATTCAAAACATATCAAAATCCTAAAAATAGGTCAAAAAGTTAGTCAAAATGTCAAAAAATAGAGTCGTCTTGTTGAACTACGGGTCTCTTAGCCTTGAACATTGGCAAGGTTGATCTTTGATCATACCCCGAGACACTTAGGTCAGTCCTTTAAGAGTTCGTCATAATAAACTGACATTTCATCATGTATATCTTCATCTGTAAATCAATCAAGTCGTCAATCAAATTACGCGGTCTCTGCGTGTATAACATAGGCAAGGCTCATTTTTTTATCAGTCCTTGAGGTCCCTAGGATAGGTCCTTAGGTTAGTCTCTTGGTCAAAATCTTAGAAAACCCTAAAACATTTATCAAAAAATCAAAACATTTGAAAATCCCAAAACTACCAAAAACAACCTCAAAAATTTCAAAACATCAAAAACATCCAAATATTTGAAAAAATCCATCTATCTCATCTCGCTTTCACCCACAATAAACATTACTCATAATAAATGATCGTCATCCTCAACCTTTGGTGAGATAGTTGGAAACAAGTCTAGTAGGTGAAAAAAAGTGAAAACTCAAAACGTTAAGTCTCAGGTTTAAGTCAGTACATAAAAAAGTTGGTCAACTTTTTGTGTCAACAACCTCTTATCCAATCAATCACATTTCAATCATCTGATAACATCATGTCCTAGGATGTATCCTTCTTACAATGGGAATTATTTATTTGAAAGAACACTTTGGATAAATTAAATTATGACGTGTTGCCATCCACTAACATGTCCTAGGATGCATCCTTCCTATAATGGGAATTATCTTTTGGCAATATTTTTGGTTCTTATCCTTCAAATCACATTTCCTTTTGGTTATCGGTATTGAAGAACATCAGCTTGTTTATTTACTTTATCTTTGTCTTTTGACTTATCTCTTTGCGCTCATTCCAATAACCTCTCGATGATTTCCAAACAAACGGATTTAGAGAGATAGGAATGGGGCAACGATTATTATCTTTTGTCTAATGTGATTGTCGAGCATTCTTGTAATATAACTTGGTGAATACTTGCTTTGTTAGATATGTATAGAGGGTGTTTTGGGTAGCTTGTTGACTATTGCATTGATAGGTTATACCTTTCCATGTTTTGGTCTGAGATGTTTGAAACTTCTAAAGTTCATCCTAGCAAGGTTTTCATATGTTAAGTTTGAACAAGATTACTCCTATCTATTTGTCGAGTCAAAGTCCATCACACTAAGTGCAACACCATCCTGGTTCTTTATACCTTGATGCATCATGCTTATGCGTGTTATCAAACATAAGGTAAGTGGCCCTTTTAAAATCCCAATTTTGGATAAGCAAATCATCCATTTCTCATCATTATCTCTCATAAATCTAGCTTGTTGAATCCTCTTGTCATCATCTCATTTCTCATATCTTCTTCTCTGCACTAACATCACATCATGAATAGTTAATCATCATCACCAGTGCATCCATCCTGCATCCACAAACCATCAAAATTTTGTAAATCATCTCACATGCATGTTCATCATCGTAATATAGATTTGTTAAGTCTAAGCATCTCATAAATCATACATTTGCATAAAACACCTACTACATAATAATATAGGCAACATCACATCGCATTATCATTTAAGTTGTTTAGGATAATATAGATTGGTTATTCTAAGCATTTTAAAACCATCTCATTTGCATCATCATCATAACCGTCCATTTTGAACCTCTTTATCATGAGATCGACCCTAAAATTGAATCTTTTCACTTGATCTCTCAAGGGGGCAATATACTAGTGTACTTCCCACTGGGGCATTCGAAAAAAATAAAAATTGATTTTTTTATTGCAGCAAGTTTATTCTTTGAACCAACGTAGTAAGTACATTGCTTTAAAGAGGGGAAAAATGTAGACACTTAAAATATGCATGCATTTCAATTCACCATTTTAATTCAAGAATAACCTTTTTTTAATTAAATCTAACATTTCATCGGGGTTGGGGCCATAGCTCGGTTGGCTAAATATTTCTTGTTGCAGGAGGTTGGTCACGGGGTCTAGTCTCCCCCACCCGGTTGGTACCGCAGGGTGTTTTGCACTAGCATTGTCGGTCACATTAAAATTTTTACCAAGCGCACTACAGTTTATAGGGGGTCGTGCTACCTAATTCTTGCAATCTAAAAAATAAATGTAACATTTCATCCTTTAATTAAATAAATTCACTTTATTTAATTAAATCATTACCTCATTTGACTAAATAGATCAATTTTTAATCAAATCCTAACATTCCATCTTTTGATTAAATAAATCATCTCCTAAGTTCATCATCCTTTTAATTAAATAGATCAAAATTTATTTAATTAAATCTCAAAATTCATCTTTCATCTCCTTTTTTATTTAGTTTAATCCATAAATCTAAGTCAAATGGGTCAAATCACCTAGGAACATCATCTCAATTAATCAAATCATGATTAATCTAATCCTAATCACCCATCACATCCTCTAGCTTTTCCCACTTGCACAAATAATGTATTTTAATTCATTTATTAAATCCTCATTTTCTTCAACAAGGAATCTTTGGAGAATATTCCCTCAAACTTGAATTCAAATCAAGTTGACTTGTCCCTTCCAACATGGTATTAACTCCCCTCTTACATGTCCCCCACTTGGCATTTAAGTTCCTTTTTCTCCCTCCAACAAGCCAAATTTGAATTTGAAAAGGCCAACTAATCTCATTTATTGGCATATTGACCAAAACTTGTGCATCTCGATCTACTCACATTTGGACAAGTGGCTCCTTCCTATTGGCTAAATCTTTGTCCCACATTCACCCATTTTGCTTCTTCTCTAATCAGAATCTTCTATAAATTGGAGGTCTCATTCTTCATTTGATCATCCACAATCTTCATGCAAAGTTACTCTCTTCAATTGAGAGCTAATTTTGTCCACTTCGTAGCATCTTCAACAATCTTCATCATTTGAGCTTGTCAAGGGTTGGGAAAGGGTCACTTTGCACAAGTGACACCAATCCACTATGGAATAGGTATATGTCATGTTTTTATGTATTTTGATCATCTTTGCTATTTGTTTGCATTTTGGAGCATGATATGTTATTTCATAGGAGTATTTAGCAAATTTTCATGGACTAACCTTTATCATGAAGTTTAAAAGGCATGCAGGTTTTATAGATGCTCACAAATTGTATTTTCCAAAATATATAATGAGATATGAATTTTCTATTTATTTTAAATTTTTCTTTTATATATTTTTATTTTAAAATGTATTTGGTTAAATCCTATATTAATAAGAATTGTCATATTAAAAAATATAATTTTATTAATAGGTAAAAATCATCTTTTAAGAGGGTCTAAAACCTTCTAAGCAAGCTAAATCAGATAAAAGTCACATAAACAATTGAGAAACAACAAAAGAATTGGAAACCTATAACAAACAAAAAATTCTCACAAAACAAAAGATCAATTCCTGTAACACAAGGGGGCAACCATCTACCTACAAGTACCACATGTAGATAAAAAAATAGGACTTCAGAAGAAAGAAATCATATTAACTTAACATTAGTGTAGTAGTTTGTAGTATTGCAATGTTATGTATGAAATTACACAGTTTATATTGTTATGTCTATTATGCAGTCAGTGTGTTCCATATTCAAGACTTTCCTTAAAAAATATGAGAAAGCCTAGGGTTTAAAAATATGTAAAGGAGATAGAGTTGTATTCAAAAAAAAAAATCATAGAACAAGAGTATCTCAATGCAAGAATACACTTGAATATCATTACTATTTCTTCCTTGTGAAGTTTTGATTGATTTTGAAAGAGGAAATAATGGGTTTTGTAGGGACCCAAAACCAGAAAGTTTACAAACTAAAGATAAGATTATTAAATACACTAAAAATGGAATGGTTGTAGAAACAAAAAGAAAATTCCACAGCCACCAAAAAGGCCAGGGAAGGCCACAAAACCAAAAAACTAGACAAAACACCAGAAACAACTAAATTTGGATCTTTAATAAATTCACAGTCTCAACTTCCAACTCATTCATATCCTGAATCCCCCTCTTTAAAATTTGAACCATCTGGATAGTAGGAGGTGCTTTTCTTTTAAGGTTGGCATGGGTCCTTTTCGAAATACCTTGGTCCTCATTTTTTCTTTTATCCTTGTTCTCTTCTAAATCAACGACCAGCGAACCCTGTTGCATTTTTTCTAGCTTTTCAAACATAGCATTGATGATGATGGCATTGTGCCTAGCCATTTTATGGTTCTCTTCCACAACAATTTTCATGTTATTTTTAATTTTGATCATTTCAACTTCCAGAGACTTTTACTTATCCTCAATGTCACCTTCTCCCATACTAGTGTTGTTCTTTTTATATTTTCCTTCTTTGTTGTTGAGAACGACCAACTTCAATTCTAGCTCCTTTGACTTGCTATGCAAAGCCCTATTTCTTTTATTAAGATCAATAATTTCTTGATAGGCCCATTTGAAAACCCTGAAAATGTCACCAATGTTATTTATTGCAGAGGCATGAATATCACTAGACTGAACTTGGTCTAATATGAGGTTAACATCATCTAGGTTGGGGGAACTAGGAAATCTGGTACCATCAACTCTGAAAGAGGTAGGAGGGGAGGGAAAAAATTTTTTGCTAGCTTTAGGGTTCTCAAATTTGTCTTCCAAGGAGTCAAAAGAGTAGGAAACCAACTTATTGGTAGGGGAGCCCTTGAGAACGATATTCTTAAAGGGGACAGGGTAGTCGGGGTAGGTCTCAGGGTTAGCTTTAGCAAGCTGAGGTTTTTTAGAATGGTTTTTCTTACCAGACATCTCAAAGGATGGGTGGGCTTCAAAAATTCTTTCCTAGTAAGGTTGATTCTCTGAACCCCGACTGTCTGTGTCATAGTCCTCAGATGCCATGGAGGCAACAAGTTTGGATAAAGCCAACATAATTTGATAGTGTTCATATATTAACCTAATAAGACCAAGATGAAGAATAGGGTATCTCCTAGGATTTTTCTTATGGTCATCAAGATTACTCAATGAACATAACATGTAGTGAGGAAGAGAAATCCATACCTTATGGCAGAAGTGGTTAAGAATGGAAAAATAGTGACCATACACTGGTGAATCTCTCGTCTAGGGTGATATACTCCATTATAACATGAAGCACCTTTCTCCACAATGCCTTAATGGTGTCAGTTTTGAAATAGCTATTGGAAATTTTAACCAGCTTCAATTTCTCCTTATGCTTCTTAGGAAATCTGATAACCACCTCCTCAAAAAACCTTCTGTTTGAATAAAACTTCACACCCTCAGTGGAAATTCTAGTAACCTCCCCTATAATTTGCTCATCCAACTTCACCTTTCTCCCAAAGAGAATAATTTCTCCATTGTTTCAATTCTTCTCAAAGTAATTAGTGGCCATTGTATCAGGCCCGTGAAGTTTTTCCAAAACTGGAACCAACCCACCTCTTACAATTTACTTCCATAATTTATCATTCCTTGTGTGCACCTCATAGCTTTTTGGCTCAACTCTTTTCCTATCCGCCCCATTTTCATTTGCACCTTACTGCAGACTCTACCAACATTGAGCACCTATTGTAGAATTATGCATCCTTTCCAATGCACCCACAAAGCATGTTGCTTTTTCTTCCTAGCTAAGTAATATGACGTGGCTCCATCAAATCTTTTGATTTCGATGTACTTAGCCCCTTTCACTTTAATCATTAAATGTATTTTCCTCTTTCGCACATGTAACATCACAATCTAGTAAGGGCCTAACTTTAGTTCTCAAGTCTCTACAATTTTTCCACGTGTTCAATCCTTGCTTCCTAACCCCTTCATTCACAAATTAATCTGCCACGTTGTTAGCTTCCCTATAGGCATGTGAAACTTTTACTTTTTCAAAGTTTTCTAGAATAGAATTTTCTTCATCAATCCAATTATTTATAGACCAAGAGAGGGGGGTCCTTCCTAAGAGACAATCAATGATATTTTTAGAATCCCCTTCTAGCCATAAATTTTTTAAATTCAAATTATAAGCTAACTTTAAAACTTGAAAAGCTCCTATAGCCTCTGTCGCATGGTTGGTTTGATGACCTAGGTATATGGCTATAGCCTCCATAAAATTACCATTAGAATCCGTTAACAAATCTCCACTTCTGGCCATGCTTGGGTTGCCCTTCGTGGAGCCATCAAAGTTGGCCTTATACCAACTATTAGGAGGAAAGGTCTAGCACACACTCTCCCTATTTTTTTTGGCTAGCTTTGAAGCTAAATAAACGTCCACTTTGATATTCCAATCCTTTGCTATCATTTGATCATAGGGAGTACACACCACTGCTTCAAGGTTAAGAGCTTTTTTGGGAATCACATTAAATTTTTCCTTTATAAGGCTAAATTTTTTCTCAAAGAAATTGTTCTTCAACATCTCTTTATCCTTGAAAAGTCTATTATTATGTTCTTTCCACACTCCCCAAACAACAAAAGGGAATATGAAAGCCCATAACCTTTGAATAAAGGGATTTTGAGTAGGGGATTTCCAAATCTTCAATGGTTTGAGGGAACACCCAAGAGATATTCCAGAGGGTTAATAATTATTCCTAGATTAAGGAAACAAACAGGTAGTGGAGAAATAGGCGGTTGGCTGATTTCACCTCACTTTTACAAAGGTAACATCTGTTGGGAATTTGAAAACCCTATTTACAAAGATTTTCCACCATGAGCACCTTATTTTGAAGCATAATCCAGAAAAATATATTAAATTTAGGAGTCAAGTGTTTAATCCATGTTCTTTTGACCAAAAGGGAGAGGGATCTTGAGAATGGGACAAAAAAGAGACAATCGAAGAGACAAAGTAGTTACCCAAAGGGTTGTCCATCTAAACAAGAATATCATCCTACTAGGACCATCCCAAACTAACAGCCTTTAAGGAGGATTGAAGCTGAGCCAAATCCTGACTAATCACACATAAGTTCACCCAGTCTCCTTCATGCCAATAATCTTTGACAAGCTCCCCGAAAGCAACTTTAGATAGCTCTGCCCATCTATTGAATATTTCAATTTTGATTAGGGGTTTCTTAAAAATCCATTTATCCTCCCATAATCTAACTTAATTGCCACTTCTACTGTGCCATCCTATCCCTGATTCTAGAATGTTTCTACCAAAAATCATATCATTCTAGAAATTTGAGCCACAAAGGGAGGATATGAGAGTCCAACAAAGCTTTAAGGGACATACAATCAGCCATATATTTATTTGTTAAAATATCTTTCCATTCTCCACCAGACGAGAAAGATATCCATATTTTTTTGGCAAGAGGAGTATTATTCAAAATTCTAATTTTTCTAAGACCTAAACCCCCTAAGGTTTTTAGTCTGCAAACTAAATCCCACCCTATAAGAGGCATTCTCTTTCTTTCCTCCACTCCATACCTAAGGATTATTTTTTGGATCTTTTCAATGGCCTCAACATATTTAGCAAGAATTTTGAAAAGGCTTAAAGCATGAACTGGGAAGTTCTGAAGAGAAGCTTTAAGAAGTTGAATTTTTCTAGCTTGGCTCAAAAGAGCTCCTTTTCAACAAACCAACTTCTTTCTGAACCTGTCAACCAATGAACACCAAAAAGAGTCTGAAGGTTTAAGGCATAACAAAAGTCCAAGATAAGAAGAAGGTAAGGATTCCACTCTGCAACCAAGGATTCTTGCAATTTTGGCATATATATGCTCAAGGGTATTGAATAAAAAAAGGGAACTCTTATGTCTATTGACCATCTTCCCAGTCGCCTTCTCATACACATGCAAAGTTTTTTTTAAAGTCTTAGCCTCATTCACTTTAGATCTTCCCATCAACATAGTGTCATAAACAAACTATTGGTGAGAAAAAAATAGATTAGTGGAAGAATGAATTAGACTTGTAAGAGACTTATGTTCAATCAATCTTTTAAGATTCCTTCCCAAGCTTTCAACCATTATAGTGAAAAGAATAGGTGAGCTAGGATCACCCTGTCTTAAACCTCTTGAATTTTGAAAGAATCTAGAAGGACATCCATTCACAATAATAGATGTGGAAACCGTAGTAACCAATTGATTCACCAACTGAATGACTCTTCTACTAAAACCAAACCCCCTTAGAATTTTGAATAAAAACTCCCAATCGACATGGTCATAAGCTTTGGATTTATCCAACTTAAGAGGAAACCCTTTAGTTTTATATTCCACAAGTGAATGAATATTCTCATTGACTATGATTATAGAATCTAAGATTTTCCTACTAGGAACAAAACCATTCTACTAAGGTGAAATCAATGAAGGAATAATAGAAAGGATCCTTGAGGTCAAAACTTTTGAAATGATTTTATAGAGTGTTGCAAAGACTAATGGGTTTGAACACCTCAAACTCCATTGCCCTTGGTTTCTTAGGAATAAGTACCAAAAAAGTAGCATTTAGTTCCTTAAGGATATTTTTGTATCTAAATAATTCCTTAACAACATTCGCGACATCATTTTCAACAATATCCCAAAACCATTGAAAAAAGAACATAGGAAATCCATCAAGCCCACAGGCCTTATTTCCTTCAAAAGAAAAGACAACTTTCATGATTTCCTCTATAGAGGGGATGGCCACAAGCTTTTCATTATCTTCCCTCTCAACAACCTTAGGGATAGCCTCTAATAAAATTTCTTGATCATTTTGATTGATTTCCCCATTCACCAAAACAAGGTTGTTATAGAAGAGGACAACTTGTTTTTTATGTCTTCCTCTTCCTCAAATATTGTACCATTGAATTTAATGAGAGAGATTCTATTGGCAGCCTTGTGTTTAGAAGCAAATAAATGGAATACCTTGTATTTATATCTCTAGCTAAAAGCCACAACACCCTCAATCTCTGCCTCCAGAACTCCTCCTATTTAGCTATTATATCATGTAATTTCACCAGCAACTCATTTTCTTTAACCTTATTATTTTCAATGTATCCTTCCTTTTGTATTTTGTCCTAGATCTCCACAAGTTCTATATGAAGTTAAAATTTAATACCAAAAATGTTTCCAAAGGATTCTATTTTCCATCTTCTTAAATTGTATTTGACTTCTCTCAATTTTTTAGAAATTCTAAACATAGCAGTATCTAGAACATCAATATTCCACCATTTCCTGATTTCATTAGAAATAAGGGAGTGGGAAAACCACATTCTCTCAAATCTAAATGGAGTGTTTTTCTTCACCTTTATAGGATCTGCCACAAAACTTATAGGAAATTGATCTGACCCTACTCTAGAGAGAGCTTTAAGAGAGTAGAAATAGCTTAAAAGCTACTGATGAGAAATTAGAGTTCTATCTAACCTTACTTGAATAAGATCCTTACCAATTCTTCTATTCGACCAAGTATATTGAGCTCCTTGCAAGTTCATGTCAATCAACTCCTTATTGTTGATGAAGTCAAAAAGATCATATTTACTCTCCTAATTCACCTGAGAGCCTCAAAATTTCTCCTCATTTAGAAGGGGAGTATTAAAATCACCCATTACTACCCAATGGTCATTATCAAAAATCCTACAGAAAGCAGAGAGCTCATTCCACAAATATTTTCTTTCTGCTTTCCCATTAGGAACATAGATATTTGACTAAAACTAACTAAAGTTGTCTCTGATATGTGTGAATTTATTAGCTACATGATTATTGCTCTCCAACAAAGGTTCCCATTTAATAAGGTTTTGGTTCCAAAAGGTATCAATTCCTCCTGATGCACCATTTGAACTATTTCCTTGATTCTGATAGTTCTAAAACATTTTGATCTTCACCTTTTCTTTAGACATTTTAGTTTCTTGGATGAGTAGAATATCAGGTTTATGATCCCTAAATTTTTTTGCAAAACATCCCTCTTGTGAAGGCTATTAAACCCTCTTATATTCCAAAACATAATCTTCATATCTTACTAGGGGATTGGAGAATCTCTAAAATGGTCTTTTGAACACCATCTGCTATGTCTTGAAAGCTTTCATGCTCTCTCTACCATTTTCCCAATCTTCGGCCTTGGCTAAGCTTAGTAGCTCCATAATCTTCCTTTGCTCTTGTTCTAGTAACAACTCCACTTGGAGTATTCTAATGTTTGTTTTTCTCCTTCTTTTTCTTAGAATGAGAAAGGACTTCTTCCTAATCAATATCTTTTTGGATCTCCATCTCTCTACCAAATTCCCATTCCTTATCATACATTCTTCTTTTTTCCCAAGGGAGGGTATCCATCTGGCCATTCCTAAGTTGATTCAAATTATCACTCGAAAGCACGGTGTTCTAGCTCAAATCCTCAAAGGTGTCCTTGAAAAAATCCAGAGTTTTTTTTTCCTTGAGTTTAAGAGGGTCTGTCGAAGGGGAGCATTCAACAGATGTAGTATTCAGGATAGGAATGCCAATATCTAGAGATAAACCTTGGATAGGAATGTCCTCCAACCCAAGATACCCATTTTCTTTGTCTTATGATAAGATCTTAAGAGTGGAGGAAACAAAGTCCTCATCCCTTTTACCTTCCTCCACACTCTCCAATGTTTTTTCATCATCTTCCTTAGGACCAGCTTTATCTTCTACCGCTGTTTGGTGATTCTTCTCCACATTAGGATCCTTAGGTTATGTTTCATCATTAAAGTCATAGGTATTCCTCTGACTTTCATGTTTCCTTCCAGCCTCCTCATTAAGGGTATTGGTATTGCTTTCTTGTCCTTCCCCATTAGATTTCTTTCTCCATAAAGTCTTAGGGTTGGACTAGTGGTTTTCTTTTTCTTTACTGGCATTTAATGGACATTTCTTAGCCCAATGCCCTATTTTTCTACATTTAAAGCAAGCAAAGGGAATGGATTCAAACTCTATATTTTGTGTCCAGGTTACCAAATTAGATTGAATATCTATTAAAGAAGGAAGGTCATCATTCTGTGAAACTCCCACATAGATTCAAGCAAAAACCAACCACTTTCTAGCTGTTGTCATAGGGTCAATATACAAGAGCTCTCCAAAAGAACTAGTAATGTCACTGAAAATTTCCCCATTCCAGTATTCCAAAGGGAGACCCGGGAGTCTAGCCCAATTTGGAACATTCTCAAAAATAGAATTAAAGATATCTAGATGAGAAGTCCACTTCTTAAGGGCCAAGGAATATTTTCCAATGACCCAAGGTCCACCACTCCCCACAGCCAAAATATCCTCCTTGTAGGTGAACTCAAAGGCAAAGAAACCTCTAGGAAGAGCAACCATCGTAACCTTCCCATTGGTTCTCCAATTATTTTGGACAAACTCCCTAACCACCTCAACATTTGGTCTAGGGCCCATGAACTTTCTAACTAGGACTTTTTCATAAAGAAAATGATGAAAGTGACATTTTCAATGGACATTGATAGTTCAAATATTACTCATATCAAATTGTGTCTCACACCATGTGAATAGGTGAAGAAAAGGAGAAAATATTACCACATGTGGGCCAAGTAATTTCTTTGGATTTGATTTTATGGTTTAATGAGAACCAATAGTTGTTTATAAATTAATCGTAAAGCACCATCTAAGGTAGTGTTGATTGTGAAAGGTAGTTTATGCTACGGACTTATACAAGATAATTTTTCTAAAGGAAAAGGTTGCATAGAATTTTGAGTACAAGGAGAGGTTGGGGTTTGGAAATAATATTGGTAGTTTATTTTGGTGAATTAATTTATGAAATGTTAAATATTTAAATTTCTTTCAGTCAAATGCTTTTATGGAAATTGGGTAATGATTGGGTTTAAATTAAGGGTGTAGGGGAATTTTTTGAAATAAGGAGAACAGTTAGAGGAATTATTTCATACAAGACAAAGTAAGGGGAATTAGTGCTGACTAGGTTAAAGTCTTATAACAAGATAAAGAGAATGGTCATCCTACATGCATTAAAGTTTTTTATTGTAATGGATGCATTGTCATTTGAATATAACATTCCTATGCATGCTCATATCTATGCATTTACTAATCATGTATTCATAGCCATTAATATTCTATTTGGTCATTAAAATATAAAGGGTCCAATTGGAGGTTGGGGTCACTGGAGGATGGAGTTTTTTTTGTCATCTCAAGATAGCTTCTCAAGAGATTTTGTGAACTCAATATGGATTGTTGCTTAGATAGTCTAGGATTTTGTGGATCTGGTGAAATATACCCTTCTAAGAGTCATGATATAACTTGATGCAGCAATGTAATGTTGTCCAATATTCTGGGAGATCTATTATTCAAGATTTTAGGGAGGTGCTAATCTGGAAACTCAAGAGTTCAACTTGGAAGCTACAGCCTTTCAAAGGTTATGAGGAAAATTGATAGATTTCAACCTAATTGAAGGGTTTTTTTAAAGAAAAATATTCTCAAGAATGTTTATTTGTTTTGTTATATGTTTCATTTGTGTTTTGTAAACCTTAAGGGAGGATCTCTTGGAAATATGGAATTTGAGGTTTGAAGGGTACATTTGGAAGAACAATGTGATAAGGGTGGGAATGTAAGCATAGTTGTTCATAGTATTATATTTTTATGTTTGTAATTACAATTTTTATATTGTTATGTTTGTTATGTGATTATACTATTACATATATAATTGTATTACACTTGTATAAATTCTTTTGTTGAACTTCAAATAAAACATTGAGCATTTTACCTTTCACTTGAATCTAAAGGATTAATTTCCAAATTCTTTGTTAATTGGGTATGTGTAAGATCATGATGGGCCAAAAAGTGGTGATATTATGGGTATTTTTAGGGTATGTGGCTAACGACTTTATTTTTACCAAAAAATGATGAAATGAAAAGGGTTTTTAAAGTAGATTATTAGCTTTCCACCAATATATATTATGCTTTACTTTGAATTTAATAAATTATTATTATTCATTTTATATTTGAATCACAACTAAAGTCTTGATTGATAGGATAATTGGAAAACATCTATAGCTTTCAAATAGTATCGCATTTTTTTAATCTGAAACATGTGTCACATTCTATGCTTCACATAGTATAGGATTAAGAAAAAAAAAATGAATTTCATGAAGTTTTGACCAAGTTAAGGTGGTTAGACATACAAGTTTTTATATTTTTTAAAAGTTGTAATAACAAATTCATAATTAATTATTTACTTGAAAAAAAATTACAAAAAATATGCATCACATCAAGACATGATTCCTCTATTTATATGTAAAATTTAATAAAAAAATATTATCATTTTATTGTAGTTAGGGTGGTTAGACAAACACCTACTTATTTTTTCCCTAAAATTTAAGTACTACTGCATTGAAATTTCAAATTTTTACCAAATAGATTTTTTTTTATTTTTTAAATAAACCTAGTAGTTTAGAGACTACATCCAATTCGCTACAGTTTCTATTCTTACATATTTTTGAAATAATATAGATAACTTATTCAAATTTTTACATCAAGTTGCCTAACTCTGATTTTTCTAATTTTTTTGCCACTTAAGGGTCTATTTTTTCCATGATGATCCTGCACATACCCAATTAAAAATATGATAAAAGTGAAAGGAAAAAAAACTATATTAGACTAATTTAATATTTGAAAGCTTTAAGTTATACTTACTCTTGTGTTTACCTTTGAAATTTTTGGGTCTAACTAATTAGGACAAAGATGTTCAAGAATTCTAGAGTGATAGTAGACATAGAATACTATGTCACATGACAAAAACATAAGAAAATATATTTCAAAATTAAAATAAAATATTAAAAAGTAACATAAATATACTATCATATCTATATTTAGAAAGATCTTCATAAAAGACTTTATGATATACCATTATTGAGGTGCCTAGTTTTGTCTAGATTTGTGATATAAGTGGAATAGGTGCCTCAAGAATGATATATTTCAACATCTTTTACATAGGTTTTTTGTAAGAAATATTTTGCTAATAAATTATGTAGTTGCAAAATTTAAGATGTCAATTCAGCCCGTAACGTTATCTCTCCCTCCCATATTTCTCTCTACCTCTCCCTCCCTCCCTTCCTCCCTCTTTAATTATCTCCATCTCACCTCTCTCTCTCTCTATCCTTCTAGATATATCTCTCATCTCTCCCTCTCACTCTACCTACCTCTCCCTCCCTCTCTATCTCTCTACCTCCCTCTCTCTCCAACTCTCCCCCTCTCTCTCTAATGGAATTATCAAAGTAGGTTATAATGTGAGCATGTTTATTGGAATCATTAAAAATGAAAAAAAATTAAAAATGACTTGATCCTATGATTTAAGACCCAAATGCTTTATTTTTTCTAAAATCTATGCTTTATTTGATATAGGAACACACTTTTCATGTTGTTCACAAAATATCAATGATTATTGAACAATTCCACCACTTTTTTAATTTTTTCAATGTATAATAACTAAATTATATGTTTTTAGACTGAATTTGATTCAATGAACTAATATTTTCATTTTCCTAGTGTTGGAATAATAATTATCATATTTTTTGTTTGAATTTGATAATATAAAAATGTTTCAATACTGTTTACTAATTCTATTAGATTGATTAAGATTTGAACATTGGATGCCAAGGAAATTGGTAAAAAATTTAAATTTTGTTTGAGTGTAAAGTTTAAAATGAAGTAGAAAACATCATGCCATTAGTGAAGTTTAATCCTAGAGTTTAAGGCATGCTCTCTTTGTCTTTGTACCTTTTTTCATGTCACCTCATCAATAGGCCTATATTTACACATTGTAATACCTAATAGGCCTATTCTAGTGTAGATATCCTTTGAAATTAGGTTGGATGTTATCTGTTTACCATCATTACTTAAGAAATATCCTCCAATTTTTTCTCCTCAATATGCATCATTTCAATAAAATATGTCTCATTGTATGATAACATGATATGTGTTGATATAACTAGTATATGATGACTCATTTCATCATATGCCTTTTAGTAAAAATATTGACTTGAATTCCCATGTCAAACATAACATCTTGTAATAGATAAAAATGAAATTACAAATGTAAGAGTAACTCAACAAATGCATTTTAGAGGAGTGCCATATCATCCTTATCTTGCACAAAATCCTTTCCACATCCTATACATTTTTTGATGATGATTTCATTCTCAAATTTCTCTACATAACAGGGATCTAAAATGACATGACCCTAATGGTCCAATGTCAACTTAGTCTTAACTTAGAAATTAGTAAAAACCCTCTTTTTCACTATACAATAGTCCTATTTCATTCATTTTCTTATTTTTTGTGGCCTAATGACACCACCTAGTTAGGTTTTGGTTTCAACCACCATAGGAAACTAAAAGTATTAAGTTTTATAATCATATTTTCACTTTAATTATGTTTTATTATGAATGTCCTTTGACTTTCATAATATTTTTTGTAGTTGAGGGAAGCCTTCCCATGGTGTTTCATTTATTAATATTCATTTATGAACACCCATCTAGTGTTTTTTTATCATTTTGAAGGTGTTTAATGAGTTTTAAACAATGCAAGATAAATGAAAAATAAACAAATCATAGATCTCTCCAAGGTGTTATAATAATGTCTTAAGCTCTCATTTGAGATTTATATCATTATCTCTTATAATTTAAAGGTTCTTGACATGTATGCCACTATAGCATACTTTTACATGTAAAAAAATTTATTCAAGGTTCTTGTGACAATATTAAGGTGTGATTAGTATCCTAAGATCCTAATTTCTAATAAGAAGCCCATGTTAGGGATGATAGCATATTGTATGGAATTTTTTCAATCACGTCACTATTGTCCAAACCAAATGAAAAATAAAAAGTGCTACCATGTGTAGATGTACTATTGCAAGGTGTGTGCCCTTGGTATCCTTAGGTTGTGTAGTGCAATGATTTGGTTTGTGACATAGATTAACTGTCTCCTATGGATTCATTAACTCTAGTAGTTGTATTAAAGATTAACAAGTTGATCTTTTGGTGCAATGACAATTGTCTATCCAATAATTGGTATTAGAGCCTATGTTACAAGTTCAAACCCCTCGCTTGTAGTGGGGGGATTATTGCAAGGTATGAACCCTTGGTCTCCTTGTGTTGTGTCGTGCAGTGCCCGAGTACGTGATATTGCTTAACCACCTAATGTGAATTCATTAACTCTGTCTATTATATCGGGCATTAAAAGGTTGATCTTTTGGTGCAACGGCAATCATCTATCCAACGTGCACCTCCTATATGCACAAAATATAAAGGGGTATGTGTAGGATCATGATGGGCCAAAAAGTGGCGATATGATGGGTATTTGTAGGGTATGCGATTGATGACTTTTTTATCCAAAATTAATGAAATGAAAAGGGTTTTTAAAGGAGATTTTCTATTTGAATTATGACTAAAGTCCTAATTGATAGGCTGATTGCAAAACATCTATAGCTTTCAAATCGTATCGCATTTTTTGAATTTGAAATATTTGTCACATTCTATGCTTCATATACTATAGGATTAAAGAAAAATGAATTTCATCAAGTTTTGACCAAGTTAAGGTGCTTAGATGTATGAGTTTTTATATTTTTTAAAAGTTGTAATAAAAAAATAATAATTAATTATTTACTTGGAAATAAATTACAAAACAATATGCATCACATCGAGACATGATTCCTCTACTTATATCTAAAATATTATAAAAATATATTATAATTTTATTGTGGTTAGGGTGGTCAGACAGACACCTACTTCTTGTTTTTTCCCTAAAATTAAGTACTACTGCATTGAAATTTTAATTTTTTACAAAATAGATTTTGTTTTTTAAAAAATAAACCTAGTAGTTTAGAAACTACATTCAATTTGCTACAAATTCTATTCTTACATTGTTTTGAAATAATATAGATAACTTAGTTGCCTAACTCTAATTTTTTTGAATTTTTCACCACTTAAGGGCCTATTTTTTCCATGATGATCTTATACATACTCAAAGACCTGATTTTAAAGTACAAAAAAATTTGGAGTAATGAAAATAACTACTTGAATAGTAAAAGGAAAGGAATTTACATATAAAAAGAAATTTTGGAGAGGATGTCACTAGATGAAACTTCTTCTCCAAAAAATACACAAACAATAAAAAGAAGGAAAAAATTATTTTTGGTAGCTTTTGTTGAGATTTCCTCATTTAAAACCCCATTTTGGTCTTTCAAAACCCACTAACAACATAGACATTTTATATATTTTGATGTAGGAAATAAAAATTATTTGAATTAAAAAACAAATATATATAAGATGCGGACAATCCTAAACACACAATGCTAATTCTTAGGATTTTATAAAATAAAAAATTAGAAACAAAAATAAGAAGAAAGGGAAAAATATTTCAGGAACAAAATCAGTTGAAATATTTCTAAAAAAATCCCTAAAAGATTTTTATTTCCTTGTTTCTACTATTCACTACAATCCCGCAAAGATATTACATGAAATTATGAAAGGAATTCACATGTCGAGTGTTGTTATGGTTAAATAGATTGTTGGTTTTGAAGATGATAAAGATTTTTTCTAGATTGTCAAAGTGAAAACATATAAGTGAAAAAATATCTTTCTTGAGAACCAAAATGTGATGTTTTAAGTCAAGATGTGGTTTAGACTCACATGTAGAGTCGTTAGTTCCTTGACTACCAGTGAGAGAAGCGGAAAGTAACACTCAAACAACCATTAGATTCATGATTTTTTGTGGGATGCTAGCACATCCCATAAATGTCAACACATTGTCTCCTATTTAGAAAAAATATACTCAAGAAGCCTAGATCACCAAAAAAATACAAGAAATATGGAATCCAAGTGCTAAGATTTTATATTTAAGATGGTTTATATCAAAATGTTGAAATGGGGACATTATGTAGTATGAAATTGTAAGGGTATACAATATTTGACATTGCACTAGTGCACAAGTTTGAACCCATACTAATATGTTTGGTCTAGTAAGAAATGGATGACTAACACTCACTTGATTCAATATTTTGATATCTAAACCTTAGCGAGGGATAGAAATATCCATAAAAACCTTTCTAGAATATATTAGATTATTAATTTAATGTTTTCCTTAGTGAAATCCTTGAAATGACCAATTTAGTGATTTTGGATCAATGATTGGGGACAACAAGAAAGTGCACAATGAACCTAGAATGGTTTGGTATTGGTGTATAATTTAATAATCCTCTATAAAAATATTCATTAATGATTCATAAAATTTTTGATAGTCCTTCATTATTTAAAATGAATGAATGGATTCTTTAAATATAATAAAATAAAATAAAAATCTATATAAAAATGTGTTAAGTTCGTTCATAATAGCTAGTGAAATGGTTGAAAAATTTTAGATTTAAATTTTAAATTTTAAAAGTTTTGAGTTCAAATTTGTGACCATAGAAATGAGCTATGTTGCTCCTTCAACCACATGTATGATATAATGTGTAAAATAGAAGACTATGAAGTATGATCTAATCTCTAGGATAAGTGATAGTAAATTCAAGATATGGTGATGAAATTAAATGATTTTACACAATAATATATAGTTTGAGGACTTATTAGTACATCAAAGACACTCTAATAAAAAAAATCCCAAATTATAAGGGAAAAATCCATGACTGTATTTCTCGCCATTATACGAAATAACTAGGTGGATGAATACTATAGTTTAAAAAGTAAAAATGGAAATGAAGTAATTTTCATGCACTAAAAAGGATATGAAACAACTCAAAGTATACAAGTCGTTCTTAAACTTTTCTTGTAATAATAGATCCACTAAAAGCTTGTGAAATAGAAAAGTATGAAATGTGTTGTATAAGGTATGCCCTCATTCTAGCATTGAGTCATGGTGCTAATGGGCACAATTTAAATTTAAAATTGAATTGGGTAGACGAATATTTCCCAATAAAATTATGAAATCTAGCATCATTTGACACCTTTCTATTGAAAAAATGATTAGTGTGCTTATCCACAACAAGTAAATAGGTTCTTGTGGGAGATGTCACAAAATGAACTTTTAAATATTTTGAAAAAATTGTGTCATAATTCATGATCAATTATCACAATGATAATTTATTTATTACATTGTCATCATAATCATGAATCATTGATTGTGACTAAAAATATTGATGCTAAACATCTATTATATTTTTTTAAAGATTGATGTTGTGTATAATTCTATATTTCTATAATTACAATTTATTACTATTATAAGTTTTTTCCTTATACAAGTGAGTGTAGGAAGAAACAACATGACCATGGGAATCAAAATACTAATGTAGCAAATGAGAAAAAGGCTAAAAATAATAAAAAACAATCAAATGTGTTTATTTTTTGCAACCTTGTTGAGTTTCGTAGTGATGAAGAATGGTACTTAGATAGAGCTTACAACAACCACATGCATGGTAACAATTTTTTTTTTTTCCTCCATAGATAACAACATAAAAACTGAAATCAAAATGGGAAACAATGAGAAAGTTCTCATCATGGGAAAGGTAAAATCAACATCTAAACTAAGAATGATGAAAGGAGAAAGATCCTAGATGTTTATTATGCCCTTGGCATAAAACATAACCTATTGAGCATTGGAAAAATGGTCCAAAATGGTTATAAAATATCTAATAGAGAAAGGAGAGTGCATGAAATTTGACAAAGGAGGTACAAATAAAGTGATTGTAGTAGTGTAGGTGCCAAGAAATAGACTGTTTCCTCTTAGATGCATATAGTATTCACGTGCTCACAATAGAAGGACAACAAATAGCAGTATAACAACAAGTTTCTTTCACAACAGTCATCAAAGACCCATCTAAACTTTGGAATTTTAGGTATGGGCACTTGAGTTTTTCTAGTTTGAGTTTATTTTCTTAGAAAGGCATGGTTAAAGGGTTACCATCTATTGCAGAAACCAATGGAAAATGTGAAGCCTGCATTTTACAAAAACAACATAGATAACGCTTTCAATCAAAATATTCTAGGAGAGAAAAAGCACCATTGGAGTTAGTGCATGTAGATTTGTATGAAACCATGAAAACTCAAACCTTAGGTGGAAATTGTTATTTCATGACATTCATAGATGGTTACAACAAAAAAATATGGGTTTAATATCTGAAAATAAAATTGAAAGTGTATTGTAGAAAAATGGCCCTTGGACATTTTCATGGTCTTTTAGGCCTTTCCTCTCGATGCTTGGTCTATTTTTCTCTAATTTAATGTTACAATGTGGCTTAAACATTCACATTAGGTCCTTAAAATTCAAATTATGACATCTTGTAACTTGGTATTGTGAAGTATTATGAAACATTTCTACACTTTTCTAGACTCTATTCATTACAATTTACCTAAAAATCACCTTTTCATCACTTATTAAGTCCTATTTTGAAGTGTTGTAAAGTCTTGTAACAATATTTCACACTTTTTTAGGCATAAATTCACTATTTACACCTTTCATATGCTTTATTTTACCCCTTTATGCCCTTATAAGGCTTAATTAAGTGTGTTTTTTAATGTAAACCCAACAAACAACGTTAAATGTGACTTAATTCCCCACACCCACTTTCAAGTCCAAGGTGGGACACATTTTCCATGGGTGGTGAATGAGTCCATCTTGGCTCAAAATTCAAAATATTTCAAAATTTCTATCAGTTTTTTATTTAAAATCACCTTATGTTGGCTTCTGATGAGGTATCACTAGGTTACTAAGGCACAAGTGTGTATAAATATGTGTTTTTCTCCTCATTTTACATCTCCTAATTCATTCAAGCATTCATTAAGCATTCAAATCACATTTGAGCAATTTGCATCATCCAATCAAGCATCAATCAAGCATTTAAGAGCAACCATTGTTATATCTTCAGATTTTCTTCAACAAGGGTTTGGTAAGTTGATAGAATTTTCATGTTATTTTATCATTCTCTTCATATTTCATTCCATTTCTTCATTAAGGGTTTGATTACCAAAGTGGAATTTGACCAAGGAAAATCCATAAAACCTAACCCTTAACCATTTTTTCCCCTTTGCATGTGTTATGTATGCAGATTTGTCAAGCATTTAGGTGTTGAAAAGTGGATAAGAGGTCAACAAAGTGTTTCAAGTTAATCATAACCTATTCCAAGTTTGGAGAAGACATTCTGTCTATTTTCTATAGAATTAACTTCATGAACTCAACATGCAAATATCCTCAAATCTGGTGCTACAAAATTAGTTCCCAATTTCTCAAAATTTTGTGAGAGGAATGATTCACCATCAGTGGTGAATGATTCCCACCTTAAGGCTGGAAATCTAGATTTTGTTAGTTTCTAGATCCTGACACTTAAAAACTAGCTCTCAACAGTTTTCCTCAGAAGCAGGATTGATTCACCATCAGTGGCGAATGAGTCTCACTGGTGATTTTTAGTGATTTATTTCACAATTTAAAACACTCTATAATCTTCATCAAACTTCCAGGTGCACTATGTAGTAGTCTTCTTCTTGTCTATTTTGCAGTTGTTCATACCTAGTTCATGTTTTCATATCACATTGTGTTTTCCAACATAGCATAATTCATAGTTTTTACATTCATAATCACTTAAATAGTTCATTTAATTTCACTTATAACAATCCATTTAGTGTAAATAACATCGTATATTGCATAATTTGAGTGAACCTAGCTAGACTTTTGAGTGGAGTTTATCTCTCTCCTTGTAGGTGAAACATTCCTAAGAGTGCAAGAGTAGCTTATAAGCCCTACCCAAAAAACTACAGTTTAAAAATCCTTTGAGAAGTTCAAGTTGTTTAAGGTAAAAGTTGAAAATAAAATAAACCACTTTATCAAATCCCTATGAATGGATAGAGGGTGAGAGCAAATGTCCAAATATTTTTTGAATTTTAGTAGGAATGAAGAAATGGATACATTGATAAATAATTCACAAAAAGGTATACTCCACAATAAAATGGAATGGTTGAAAGGACGAATAGAACCATTCAAGAGATGGAAAAAATTATGTTGAAAGAAAAAGGGTTGTCACATGTGTTTTGGGGTGAAGTTGTAGCAACAACACTTTACCTATTGAATATGTGCACCACAAATGTTATTCATGATAGGATTCCACAAGAGGTGTGGACAAACAAAAAATGAAGTGTTCACCACTTTACCTATTGAATATATTCCCCATAAATTTTTTTCATGAAAAGATTCTAAAATTTGTATAATTACAATGTTCCCACATCTTTAGAATTTGTAGATTCACGGTTGTTTGGTGTTGAAAATTTTGAAGCTGCATGCTTCTAATATCAAGTACCTTGATTTAAGGTAGATGGATTTCCCTTGTTTGATGGAAATTAGCCTCATCGATTTAATGAGATACCAACAGCTTAGATTACTACAAGGAATTTCAGGAGCACGATCAGTTAAAATAATTACTCTTTAGAATTATAGTAAATAGAATCCTTTTGGGTTATCAAGATTGAAATAAAATGATATATTTTATTTTTGGTTGGAGAGAAGTATAAATTTATTGGCTTGTTATTACATATTTTTTAAAATAATCCAATGTATTTGATTCAAATTTTTATTTGATTTTTTATTTAAATTTAAATTTATATTGGATAGAATTGTTATCTTGATAAATGTTTTGACAGTAAAATGTATTTTTTTTTTTTAATATGTGAGAAAAAAAGTTACATTTAATTCAAATTCAATATAAGATATATATATATATATATTAATATTGAGGTGTGATCCTTTCTATTTTTTTGAATTTTATTTTTTATACTTTTTTAATTTTTTACTTAGAAATGTATTTGATTAAATCTTACATTTTTAAAAAAATTTAGACTATATGATATCAAAGGTATTTTTTTATTACTAGGTAAAGGTGGCTATTGAAAGAGCGTAAAATATTATAAATAGGCTTTAATAAGATAAAGGTTGCACAAAGAATTTAGAAACAATAGGAAAAGGGTAGGAAACTCAAAGGAAGTATAGAATCCCCACAAAATAAAAAACTTAAGACCTATAACACAAGGAAACCATCCAAATACAAGGACCACATGTAGCTAAAGAATAGGATGAGAAGCAACAAACCTAAGTAGCTTAAATCTAAAAATCATGTCCAAACATTTTTTTAATTAAAAAGATGACAAAAAATAGAAAACATATATATTTGGCATTGAAAAAAAGGAGTGAGATTGGTGAAGGAGAAATTTCACACTTGCAAAGGGATGGAAGGATCACAAAAAATTTCAAAATGAAATTATAGGAGAAAACCAAAGAACTGAGGATGGAATGCATTAGGTTGAGGCGGGGGTTGGTGTGATCCCAAACCCAAGTGATTCAAACAAAGGGGCGATTAGGAATCATGGGATAGGATATCACCCATACCATAGGTGTGAATAAGATTCCTTGCTTTTCTAGAGTAGAAAATCGGTGACATGTAGTGTCTATAGAAGGTGGGGAAGTAGCTAGGAGGAAAAAAATGTTAATAGAAATTATTTTTTTATGAAATGGACTAGTCACTGGCCAACACTAATTAGGGTTAGGAAAAAGTGCAAAGTAAACTACGGGAAAGGAATATCCCTCAAAAATCTACCCAATAGATTTTACTTAGTAGAAGGCCCCATTGAAAGAGTAAAGAGGTAGATCCTTAATTAGGGACCATGTATTATGGGTTGATAATGTCATAATATCAAGGACTAGGAGGGTAACTTTGATCCCTTAAAGGAAGAAATCCTAGACATTGCATTTTGTAGATTGTATAATTTACCATCAAAATACTGGATAGAGGAAACTATTTAAGGAAATTAGTAATAAATTGGGAACACTTATGAAAACCAACAAATCTATAGAGGATTGTTAGTACAACATGTATGCATGGATCTATGTAAATATCAACCCCTCACGTCCCTTGCTGGTAGAGATAGAGATCTTATCTGCATTTGGAATATGGCACCAAAAGATTAAAGTAGAAGAAATAATGGAAAGGTATAAAATCCGTAGAAAGAAGAGGCACCTAGAAGACAAGTGTCAATTTTAGGAGAAATAAGGAGACCAAGAGGATGCAATTCAAAATTAAGAAGGGTAGCAAGATAGGTGTCAAAGTATGCCCTAGTGAGTGTAGCATTAGAATCATCATCCAAGGTTTGAGGCAGTTTACAAGAAGCCTCAAAAGGAGGGAGCTCGACCACAAAGGAGGACAAGAAGGTGAGAAATGGTATAAAAGTAATGGTAGAGAGAAGTGTGCAATTTCCTTGAGAAGAGCAAGAGGATTATAGCACAATCAATAATTCTAACGTGGAGGAGAAGTCTAGAGAGACTAAGGGAAATGGTGAGATATCAAAGAAAGGAGAGCCAACTAAAGAAGTAAACAACAATGGGGTTCTAAATGAAAAACAAAATCAAGCAATGTGAAAGGATCTAACCAATAAGATAGTGAGGATATGGAGAATACCCCTAGAGAAAACTAAGAGGAAGAAAAAAAATCTTAGATGAAGAGGAACATATTGATTTTAGAGAATCAGATGAGGGTATAATGGAAAATAGATTCCACAATCTAGAGCCTAGCTACAAAAGTGAAACCAAGACTTGGTGAGAAAGAATTAAAGAAAATCAAAAAATATGATGATATAAATTGTAGGAGATTTTATTGGTGCTTCCAACTAATTGTCTATAATTTCCTAAAGGGTAGATAATGTTTATGCTAAAAAATCCTACGTCAGTGGCTAATGAATACAAGAAAGTTTTTATAGTTTTCTCCTTTTCTCTTTAGGCTCTTAAAAACCAAGGTGGGTTTCCCTATAATATCATTCAACATACAACACTTCTTTACAATGATTCCTTTCATAAGATATTCATCATACTGATATGGTAGAAAGTAGTATGATGGGCTAAATCATCTTTGTAACTGTCTATATTTTCAATGGTTCTTTGGAGTGTGGTAATGGACATTAAAAAAAATACAAAAAAGTAAATGGTTTTGATTTTGAATTTATGATTTGATTATACCTCAAACTTGACCTTTGAGAATTAGACTGACAAGTTCCTTATCCATAGTGATTCAGGAAATGAAGCAAAAATCTTATGTAACAGACCAACATTTGGCTTCTAAGATCCATATTGCAACACCACAAACTAGATAAATGAACTCAAAGAAAAATTACTCCATTCCTTGAATAGAAGCAAATAATTCATGCATCCATGACACAAAATGTGAAATGAGAATTAAAAAATAATCTTTTATTATATTAGTTCAAAGGTAGTAGGTAGGACAATGGAGAGAATGATAAAGTGATATTCAACACTAGGTACATTTCAATGTGTATTTAGGTCATCTATTGTTATTATAGAAAAAAACCTTAGAACATTTCCTCTCTAGATTTTAGAAGAATTAACTATACAATCTAAGACCTATAAAAAAACTTACAAAAAATAAGAAGTAAAAACCTCTGAAAGATTACAAAAATTTCCTTTATAGTTTAGGCATAACTCAAAAATTACCAGAAATAACCTCGACCAAAGTAGGGTTCAATGCCAAAATAAGAAGAAATCTAAGAATACCTTGGGAAGAATCCAACGTGATGAACCAAATAATCAAGTAAATTTACTCCCCAGAAGAAATAATTCTTGAGCCATGCATGCACGTTTCCATCATCTTATAGCAAGTAACAAAAAAGAAAGAAAGCATACTACTGGGCCAAAATCCATGTTGAAACCCTAGTAAAATCTTCTAAATTCCTATGTGCACAGAGCTGAGAGGAAATCCCCAACATAAATGCTCCACGTACCCATGCCATGGCACCATATTCATGAGCACACAAATAGTGAAGCAAAACCCCCATGAGATCTGCCACAAAACATGGTAATGGATGGAGCTCAAGAAAAAAGGAGGTTTGCAACACATAAAGGAAGCATGGGTAGAAATCCACCATTAATGGGGTTAGGTCAAAATGTTACTTAAGATAATCCTACCCTTTTCTTTAGTCCAAAAATGAGTCATTGAGGAGATAGCTACAACAATAATGGTGACACATGAAAAAGTGTGCGAATCATAAGAATTTTTGGACTTCAGAGTCTCCTCATACCTAGTGCTTATTGACACTAATACATCGAACCTCACTCGTTGGGGTTTTCACATGCCTCATGCTGAAGAAACATCGAGCATCAGGCTAGAGATGTTCATCATGTGAGTATCAGAGGTTTGACTTATGACTTACCTCTTATTCTTTAGTGGTAAGAGGTAAGAAGGGATCCAAAACCCTAAAAATTTAGAAAAAAGACTTAGGACATTTAAGAAAAATTACTCAGGGGGGAAACTTAAAATTTTGAGAGGAAAGAGGAATGGAAGAAGAAAGGCAGAGCAAAGACTTGAAGAACTTTAGGTGTTGGGAATTAGGGGAATTCCCTACATCATACCTTATAAAGGTAGACTAGGAAGTAGAATTTTGACCTCTAAAAGGTTGAAGTGGAAAAAAATGTCAAGGGTTGGGGAGATTACATACCTCTGACCTTGGTTAAGGTAAGAGACAAGGGGTAAGGCCAAAGCTCGATCCTCAAAAAATTCACACTTAGTCAATTTTAAAGGGATTGAGGGGGGAGAGAAAAAGGGAAGGAAAGAACAAGGTAGAGGATAAAGGGGAAGCTTGATGGGGGAAACATGAAATATCTAGGTGAACCATATATTTTTGGGACCCTAATGCTACTCTTGCACTTCTAGGGTATTTCAAATAAAAGGAGAGTGATAGGGCCAAAAATTCTAATGATTCACTCAAATAAGAATGTATGCAATTTTTTTTAATGTAAATGAACTTAACTAAATGAAATTGACTAATCTAAATGAATGTAAAAGTGCAATTACAACTATGTTTGAAAACACATTGTGATATGCAAATAATGAAGAAAATGAATGAAATGTGTAGAATAGAAAGAGGGATGAATCTGAGTGCACCTAGGAAATGTAGGATGATTCTAGAATTTCTAGAATGTTGATGGAAATTACTATTTTTTTATAGTGGGACTCATTCTCCCAGGGTGGCGACTTAGTCCTTCTCTTGGTGAAAAATTGTCGGACACAAGTTTCTATCTATCAGGATTTGAAATCTGACAAAATTAAAATTTTCAGTCCTAAGGTGGAACTCATTCACCATAGGTATAAAATCATTCCTCTCTCAAATTTATGAAAAATCAAGAGACAACTCTACAATACCAAATCTAGAAAAGTCTGCTTGTCGGGTTGTCAAAGTTCTACAGAAAATGGACAAATAACTCTCTCCAAGCTTGAAATTGACTAAAGTTGACTTGAAGCACCTAGTTGACTTGGAAATCAATTGTCAAAACCTAATAATTTGTCAAATTGGCATACAAAGAGCTACAAACAAACATGTAATAGGGGAAAAATGATTAAGGGTTAGTGAATCGGGGTTTGCCTTGGTCAAACCACAATTTTTGGTAATTAAACCCTTGAAAAGATAATGAAATGAAATAGAAAGATAAACTAATAACATGCAAGTGTTATAAACTTACCTAACCCTTGATAATACAAATTTGAAGTAATGTCAATCGTTGCTTCAAAGTGCTTGAATAGTGCTTAAAAATATGATGTAAAATGCTTGAATGCTTAAAATGTGAGATGGAATGCTTGAATGAATGAGGAGATGTAAAATGAGGTGAAAATCATATATTTATACAATTATTGTACCTTAGTATCCGTTCATACCTCATTATAGGCCGACATCAAGTGTTTTTGAATAAAATCTCGAAAAAAATTATAAAATATTTTGAATTTGGGGTCAAGGGGGACTCATTTGCCATCCATGGTGAATGGGTCCTACCTAGGACCTAGAACTATGTGTCAGGAAATATGTTGCATTTAATGTTGTTTGTCAGGATAATATGAAAAAATAAACTTAATTAAGCATATGAGAGCATAAAGAGACCAAATAAATCATAAGAAAGGTGTAAATAGTGAAAGTATGCCTAGAAGAGTGTGAAAGTTTGTTACACGACTTTACAACACATCAAAATAGGACTTGTTGATGTGTAAAAAGGTTATTTTTAGGTGAAATTATTTAAATAGAGTCTAGAAGAATGTAGAAATGTCTTACAACAGTTCACAACACATTCACAAGACATCGTTCTTTAAATTTTAATACTTAAATAAGCATGTTCAAGCCATGTTACAACATAAAATCAGAGCAACATAGTTCTAACACCATGAAACAAAACCTAAAAGTACATTTAGTCCCCACTTTAGTGAGAGGATGAACCTGTTTCAAACTCACACTAAAGTAGCCATGAACATCAGGTGGAGGGTTTAAATGTACTTACACTAGCAAGATGGAATAACAATGATCAAGAGGGATTATCAAGCCCCTAGGATGAAGATCCCATGGAAAACTAAACATAAGAACAAAGGAATACACAAGTGTTGAAAAGAATTGGATGAAGCTTCGATTGTCAATCCCAACTAGTTGTGAAAAGAGATCTAGGCTAGTTGTTTTGAAAAAAAAAATGTGTACTTACTCTAGGGCCACGAAACTTCAAGCTGTCTACGCCGTGAGAAGGCCCAATTGTATACTCACTTTGGGGCCACTGAACTAGTTGTCTGCGAGGTGAGAAATCCCAAAAGGTAATATACATATGATAGTTGGTATTCACTCACAAACAAAAAAGTGGTTATGGGGAAAAGTCATGCCACTAGGTGGGCTTCCCGCTGAACCATGCAAAACTTATACCCAACGATAACTTGAACAAGGCGCCACAAAGAAAAATGGTAATGAACAAAAAGGAAAAGGGTACCACAGTCATGCAAGTTGCATTATGCAAGGTGGTAAAAATGCAAAATGTAAAGTGTAAAATTTTAAAATGTTTGAAGGAGTCTTGTTCAATTTATGCAAGGTATATCACTTAGGGAACATTGTATCTAATGTCTCCAAGAGAGGACCAATCAAAGAATAGTATATTCGCAAATTAAGGGATGCAGTGTGTCACATCAAGCCACTAAGAGGAATGTAATATGCTGAGATAGATCACACTTATGAATGACATCACACTCAATGTCATCCACAAAGCTGTGATGAATGCATCATGCAAATGACAAGGCTATACTAGGAACCAAAAATGCAAATGAATTAATGGTAATGTATGCCCCCCACTTTAAAGGAATCGCTACACATCATTTTGTGAGAAATTACTTGAAAGTAGAGAACAAAAGAAAAAGAAAAAAAAGACATGAGAGCCAACTTAGAAAGCCCTATGCCAAGTCATATGTTTCAAAGTTAGGTTGCGTCATGTTAAGGAAAAATGAAAAAAAAAGAAAGGGAGTTTCCCCCCATAAAAGAAAGAACAGCAAAAACATAAGGGATCTATGGATTTGGGGTCTGTATGCTCATTGGAGCAATGTTTTTATGAAAGAGTGCATAACTGTCATCATTCCCCAAAGCACATAGAATTGGAAGAATGACACAAAGAGAACAAAAACAAAGGGAAACAAATTTTGTTTTGGGTCAACATGGAAGAGACATTCCGGTCTCAATGCCTTGTATTGTCCCCAAAAGGAAAACACAAGTGAAAATAAAGAAAATGAAAAGGAAAAAGCTTTTGGGTCAACATGAAGGAGACATTTTAGTCTTGATGCCTTGCATCATCCCCGAAAGGAAAAACACAAGAAAAAACAAAGTAAAAAGGACAAGAAAAATGGTTTAGGTCAACATGGAAGATACATAGGGCATCTCAACGCTTTGCATCATCACCAAAAGGGAAACAAAAAAAAACAAAGAGAAAAAGACAAGGACCATTTGGGTCAACATGGAAGAGACATAGGGCATCTCTACGCTTTGTATCATCCCCAAAAGGAAAACACAAAACAAGAAAGAGAAAAAGACAAGGACCATGTGGGTCAACATGGAAGAGACATAGGGCATCTCAATGTTTTGCATCATCCCCAAAAGGAAAACACATAAAAAGAAAGAGAAAAGGACAAAGAAAGTTTGGGTCAACATGGAAAAGACATAGGGCATTTCAATGCTTTGTGTCATCCCCAAAAAGAAAACACAAAACAAGAAAGAGAAAAAGAAAATTATGCACAAAAATTAGAAGAAAAGAGGTAAAAATAAAATAAGTGTCCAAAGAGAGAGATTATCAAATGCACGATACGAGGGAACATGATACACACATGAAAAAAAAATTCAAATAAGTAATGGAAATGTAAGTCAACCATTCACAAAGTTACTATTTTATCAATCTTAAATATTGTAAGAGGAAAAGAAATAAAATATTTAAGAGACAAAGACAAGTGTGTTACAAGAACAAAGGCTAATAACTACTTGTGTCCACAAAGTGGAAAAAAAGCATGAGCCAAGGGTGACAATCATGTAATAGTGAGAATGAGAAATCCTTCAACTATGGCCTGATAAGTCTATGGTGTTTAAAGGGATAATAGGAAAGTAGAAAGTATCAGTATTAGGGATAATATGACTCCACATGAATTTGTTTAGGGGTTGGAAATCGGTAGAGATTTCCAAGGTAACTTAGGAAGAGGGCCGATAATCTAGGAATATTCACTAGGCTAACAAAGAACAACTATGTGATGACACTCTTTCCTGAAGCATGTTTGTAGATTCTTGTGTAGAGTTAATTGTTGTATTGTGGTCGTCTCTAGAAGCATATGTTGTGATTACTATGGTTTGATGCGGTCATGTCATTATGTGATTGTCAACCATGTGATGTTATGTTCTACTCTCTTGTGTGTTTGATTATCATTAATCCATTCACCAGGTAAATTGGGTATATTTAATTTAATCTCCTAAGGTCATCCATTTAAATTATATAAATCAACTTTGTTTAATTTAAGTCTCACATCATTCTTTTAATTAAATAAACCAAAATTTATTTAATTAAATCTCAAATTCATATTCCATCCCTTTGATTTAAATAAAACCAAAGTATTTAAGTAAAATGAAGAAAAATCATCTAATATCTTCACTAATCTAATCCTGATTAATCTGATCTAATCACCCATCACATCCTCTAGCTTATCCCACTTGCACCAATAAAGCATTTTAATTCATTTATTAAAATCATCATTTTCCCTCAACAAAGCATCTTTTGAGAATATTCCTCAAGTTTGAATTTGAAAGCAAGTTGACTTGTCCCTTCCAACATGGAAATAACATCCCTCTTACATGTCCCCCACTTGGAATTAAAGTCACTTTTTCTCCCTCCAACAAGCAAAATTTGAAATTTGAAAAGGCCAACCAATCTCATTTACTGGCACATTGACCAAAACTTGCACATTCCTTGACCATTCACAAGGTGACAAGTGGTTCCATCTCATTGGCTAAGACTTTATCCCACATTTCTATAGTTTGAGCACTCTTAGCATTTGAGATTTGATAAATGGAAGCTTCATTCTTCAACAAATCATCTACAATCTCATGCAAAGTCACTCTCTTCACATTGAGAGTTGATTTTGTCCACTCTGGATCTGCAAGGAATTTTATCATAAAGCTTATCAAGGATTGGGAAAGGGATTCTTTCCATAGAAGCACCAATCCACGATGAGATTAAGTTTTGATCATGTTTTTATATGCTTGCAATTAGCTATTTTTGTTCTATTTATTTTTTCATATTTTAGCATGGTTAAGTATTTCATAGGGATGTTTAATCTAATGTGTTTCAAATGTCTAACATGATGATATTATGTTAAGGTTTAAGCATATGCAGATTTGGCGTCCAGAAAATGACACTAGAAGGAGGGTTAAGTCTCTATTTTTGTATTTCAAGGATCAGATAGTAAAAAAAAAATCTTTGTTTCTTATCATGCATTTTCTATATCTCTATTTATAAAAATATTGACTCATGGAATGAGTAGGGAGGGAAAATATTTGTTTTTGACTAGTATTTACTTCTAGCTTTGTTTGATTCATGATTTAGATCAAAATGCAATGTCTCTTTTCTATATAAACACATAAACTTTACGCACCTCTAGGTTGTAAATGGAAAGTATTTGAATTATGTTCTTTATTTTTCTGGTGGATGAAAGATAGTTGTCAGAAATACCATATTAAATATGCCTCCTCATGATAAGATGCAACTTTGATTTCATCTATCTCTCCATGGGACATGAATGCATCATTTCCAATTTCTATTTAGAGCTCAAAGTTAATGAGAGAAAAGCTTCAAATGGTGCAAACACGTAACTTCATCCCTGCAAGAATATAATCCATTAAAAATTTCTTCACTACACTGCTTTGGATACCCAAACACTATCAATAGCTTTCATCATAAGCATGCTTTCATACTACCATTGGTGGTATTGTTGCTTGAAGCTAGAATAACAAAACTATTGTCTTATCTAGGGAAAAGGTGAGAACACCGTCCTCTGAAGAATGAGTGTTATAGATATTTTGGGACATAATAAATTCCAAATATTTGTTCATTGATGTGAATACTTGTTTGACATTCAATGCGCCTATCTGAAACTTGTGAATGGCCTATCCAAACCATTGACTTTCCAATACTTTCATTAACTGACTAATGACAAACTAAATGCCATTTCTTAAAGAAACCGCAAATTTTGTGCCTTGAACTCTATTCTTCTTCAAAAACATATCATTATTTCCTCTAAACAATGTGCTTCACCTACCGATCCACATTCATTATGCTACCTTTACTCACTATGTAGAGTTTATCGATATGTTGACATTCAATTTGATGCATCCATTTTGAAGGGACTTTTCCATAGGCATTGATTTCAAGTAGCGATGGTATGGAAACTTAGGGTTTTTTATACTCATAGGTAAATCTCATTGTAATCCATTGTCTCTAACACATTTATTTCTTGCAGGTAACTCTTTAAACTGCTTACATATTATCTTGAATAATAAAGCTTTGTTTTAGATTATGGTTTTTATTTAAAAGGATCTCTAACAATGGTGATGACCAAGGGTAGGTGGTACGTATTATTCAAAAGTTACTATCTTGACATGTTTGTTTTCTTGCAGAGAACATAAAAGAGACTGCGCTATCCCTTCAGGAATTCTATGAAACTGTGATTCTTTGAAGCATTCTATCACACAATTCATGTGCCTTTCCTTTGTTTCACATTTCTTACAATAGAATTCTATATAACCATGCTCTGTAACCTCTTTTCATAGGCATTGGTGGTGGCATAGGAAGTGGAGTTGGTGGTGGTATCCAACATTGCTTGACTGTCCTTTACACCTGCCAATAACACTTGGTTAAAGAGTCATATAATCATTACCAGTTGGAAATAGTTGTAGAATTCGGCTTTACATTAGCTAATAATGTTTGCTTGAAACTATCCAAATCCTTTTCATAGAATCCATTTGATTCCTATCTCACAATCATTGTAGGTGATGAAACCATGTCTCTCTTAGGCATTATGTCAAAAGGTTCACACACCCTCTCTATTCTTTTATTCTAGCATGGGCAGAGAATTCATCAATAGCATTGGCTCATAGGCTTCCAAGTGGGGTCCATACAAAAGCGAGCTACTCATGACTCAAAATAATTTTTTTTATCTCAGCATAATGCAGTCGTTGTGAATCTAAAAGAGATAGACCTAATCATTACAACACACATCAATTGTAATGTAGCCGCTAAGAAGCACCAAGAAAGGAAGGGCCCAAGGAGTGCCTTACCTTAAGTGCCACATTCAATACCTTTTTGAATCAGTCTATAATTGTGGATTGTGTATGCTTATTCCAAATCTTTCAAGGTGCAAAAGATGAGTCATTAAACGAGCTTCAAGCAAAGTCAAACTTCACTCACCTCAGTGGCTGTTTATTTGGGCTTTTAATACTAGACAACTACTTTCTCACATCTGTTGTCATGAAATATGCCCTTTTGATCGACTTTGTGATCAATTTGCTTCTTTTTTTTATGATAAATCAACTTTATCTACACTGATCTTCTCTAATGTTTTATCTTTTTTCGCATATTTTATGTGCTTAAATGGTCAGAGTCGAGAGGGTATGTTTCACTTACTCCAAGTGGTAGGCCAATTAATATTTTTGGTTCTTTTATGCTTATTATTTGATGAAATGATGCTAGAGACCATTGGGTGGCTAATTAATAATCTTTTGGTGTAATCATTTGTGTTTAGATTAAAACACTTTTTCTTTTTTGGAACATATTTAAGGAATTATCAAAAGAAAAAGAGAAAAAATAAGAGGCTTTATTGTGGACTAAAGTACATTAGGGGTATTATCAATATATGATTTAGATTTTTTTGTAAAGTTATCATTGATTTTTTTTGAAATATCATATTTCTTATTAATGATAAACTTTTTATTATTCACAGGGTTTTGCATCAAGAAAGAAACAGTGGGTTTGCTCGACCATTGGAATAAGGCAAAAGAAAGCAAGATCATAGTGAAGTGAAATTTAGCATTGAAACTTGAAATTCACAAAGTATTTTTTAATGCTTGGAGCTTCTGTCTCATGGCTTAATTTTTTGTTTTAGACTATCTAACACTTTTTCTTTGGGATCTTAAAAAGAACACTTCAATTTCTTGTTACAAAAGGGGCTTAAAATGAATCTTAGAACAAATTCACTAGATTTTTTTTAAGTCTAAGAATTGAACAAGCAAACTTCAAATTTGATTGTTGGTGCTTAAAATGAACTCATCATTGCTTTGAGGCTAAAAAAAACAAGTGCTTGAATTGTGTGATTTTGTATTTGGTGCATTTTGAGTGTGTATCCTCTCCCCTTGCACTTCGTGTGATCTGGGGTGCAAGAGAAACACTCAAAATGCATTTTATTGTTTTGAGTCACCATTAAGAGAGGGCTTATTATGAGAAACACCTCGCAATAGGAAACTCAGCCAAGTTCTTGCAAGCATGTTTACCTGCGGGCTAGATCAAAGAATGTGAAATCATGAGAAATTAGCATCAATCTGTGCCAACAATAGATTGCACCTGATCCCATGCCTTAAGTGGAATGAGAACAGCTGAGGAGCCTTAAGTGGCCAACCAAGTGAGTGTTGGTTTCGGTGTTCATGGTTTTTTATCATTAAGAACCTTGTTTGTAGCAACCAACCAACTTCCATCCAATGAGTTTATTAAAGTGGTGCATTGGAACTTAGATTCCAAGAAGTTACTTTCCATGTCTAATCCTTGTTAAAATATAGAGTTTAAGTCTTCATTCTTAACGTACCTTTATATTTTTCCTTGGTTGCATGTAAAATCATCTTTTCTACTACGAAGGGCATGAAGCAAGCCCACCAAGAAAAATATACCAATTGAGCTATGGTGTTATATTGCTTGTGAGTTAGTTTGAAAACACAGTGCTTGGTTCCAAAACATTGAGACAAACATTAAACAAATCATCAAAATTTAAAAACTCTTTGAGAGGATAAAATACCTTTGAACAGTCCACGTGTTATTTCTTGTCCCTAGGGGTTCTTATCCCTAGAAGGCTTCTAAACACTAGGACCTATATCTCAATTTTTTAATCACAAAGTCAACTATAGGAAACTATGCTCTTAAAACCTTGATTTTACATAATGGACCTTGCGGAATGAAAAGGAATTGAGACATAGACATTCAGTTTGGAAACTAAGCAAGAAGTTTTTTTGTGGTAAAAGCAATTCATTAACAAATATTAACTCAAATTGAACCCCACACATGTGCTTGTTTATCTTTTTATCATCTTTTGAGCAAACATTGGTCATTTGGTTTGAAATACTCTTAGAGAAAAGCATGTTCTTCAACATATTGGTCTAGTAAACAAAGTATCTCTAAGTCTCTTAGGATCAAAATAAAAAATTTCATCCATCCCCCAAACATCAAATCAAAATAATCTCATAAACAATTCATCAAAATTTTGAAAAATCCCTTATGCTAAACTTTGGGAAAATCATTTGAACCAAATAAAAATCGTTTTGTTTGATTAAATGTGTGAAGATGAATCCTTCTCGACATGTTTAGTCAAATTATTAATCTCTGTGAACAAGTCTATCCCTTGATAACATCCAACATCTTGTGGTTTATGAGTTCCCTATCCAAAATCCAAAATCAAATCAAAATCAAAATCGTCTAGTTTGGTTAGGTGTGTCTAGATGAATCCTTCTTTACACATTTAGTCAATTTAGCATCTTGTGGATAAATTTACTCTAGCCTCTTAGATTTTGTGAGTTCACTATCCAAATCAAACCAATCCCAAATCAAATCAAACATCCATCCAAGTCCTAAAGTTTAGTATACTCTTCAAGGTTTGCTAAGAGTTTCAATCATTCACCAATCATTCAATATCTCATCACCATCCTTTTAATCCTTAAAATCTTAGACTTTATTTTTTGTACCTAGAGTTTGGATCAACCCAAAGAATTAAAGGTTCACCTCCCACATTCTTGAAAATTGATCCTTACTTTACAGTCCAAACTGGAACTCAACACAAGAGAAACATGGAATATAAACTTGCTCCATACATTGTGAATAATTCAAATCAACTGAACTATCAAATTCTTACAATGCCAATTGATTATCAACACTCACATTTATACAATTTGTACATGGGATCATTATCTCCCGCAAACCTCAATGGTACAAAAAATGTGAGTATTCCTAGTCAAAAGTTTGGATCACTTTTCCTGATGGTAGATTTAAATCTAAGTCCAAACCTACAAGTCTATCAAACAAAAAATCAATGCATGAGCATTCAAATGAATAATGTCATCCCATCAAATCCCAACATGCCAAATGTGAATGTACCAAGTACAACTTCACAAAAAATGAACATTTTGAATCCAAACTTGGTAAAATTTGGGATGGATATGTTTGAAAATCATACAAATATTGTTCAAAGTCCAAACAAGATGTTAACGACTTTGTGTATTAATCCAAGTCAAGGTAACACCATGCAAAACCAAAGTTACCTAAATCAAGGCAATGTGATTCCCAACATCAACAATGTTCAATTTCAACCTATCATGCCAAATATGAGCATCATCCCAAATCAGAACATTGTCCAAAATTGATCGATTCAAGGAAATCCATCAAGCACCAATCAAATCATTGCATCCAATCCTCCAAATATACCATTTATATCACAATAACCGATGGTGTCCAATTAAACAACAATGTCGACAATGACAAATGAAAACATGGTCTCCGAAGGACCTATCACCTCAGTCATTCCAACCATCACTATAACTTCAATCATTCCAAACACCACTCTCACACCCATCACATCTCAACCCCTCACTACCATGATCACTCCAGGAATATCTCAACCACTTTTCACTACATCCAACACAATTCCAAATCCGCCACCACTACCACCTAAACTAAACACAACAAGCCAATATGGTAATGCACTAAAAGTTTACCAAGCCTGCCAAAAAGCACTCTAATAGTACCAAACTGCTCAAAAAGTTGCTCAGGCTACCCAAGCCTCCCAAGCTACGCAAGCTACTCAAGCTACCCAGCAAACACAAGCAAAAATACAAAAAATGATAACCATTGGGGACAATGATCAAGATTCAACCAATGACCATATTAAAAATGTCTCTATATCACCTAACGAGTTAGAGGGAATATCTCAAGAATTCATTCCAAAGCATGATCAACATATTTCACCAAAGTCTAGCAATGGTCCTTTCCAAGACATATTGGCATCCTTCGACCTCATGGTTTTAGATATTGAAGGAATCTTCAAATCAACATTTGATCCAAGTCCACTCAAAGATCAAGAGGATATTGAGCTGCTTCCCATGCCTAATGAGGACATCCAAGAACCCTTTATAAATAATCCATCCTTTGAAACTAACCAATGTCAATAACTTGATCCAAAGCATGTCGAAAGCAATTCTAAAATCATTCAAGATCAAGAATTCGTATCTCCAAGATACTATAATGATCTAATGGGAACTTTCCTATCTATACAAGGTGATCATTGGTCACACCCACAAAAGGATATAAAAGTCACAGCAGAACTAAACATGGGAATTGGACATTCAAACAGGTGACTAACATCTTCTCATGGTCATTCATTTACTTTATCAAACCAGGGAACGTATACTTGAAATGGAGCAGCACAGTATGTGCACTAAGAACTAGTTTCCAGTCACCATCTATAGAAAACAAATGCTTAAAAGTAATGCAATGTAAAGCTTTTTAACTCAAACACAACACGGCTAAAACAGATTTCATAGCAACTATTATTAAAGGACAAACTGTGAACTAGCCTTATGCTGCAGGAACAGACACAGGGATGGATTCCTGATGTTGTAGGAATAATACAAAGTTGAGTTTGCATTGAAATCTACATAAATAGATTATAACTAGTAATCAACATGAAATGAATAGTTAATTACAACAACTTGCTACAGAATACTTACTAAGTGGGCCCCCTTAGCAAGCATCAACTAGATTACACAAGAAGTTGACTCAAACCTTCATCGAATTTTATTCATACTCAAAACCAGGGTACATCGATTACTTTGTTTGAAAATAAAACTTAACACAGAACTCTATTGCTTATTCAACTTAATTTTAACACATACTATTTCATCCTCGTTCACTCACGCAGGAGGAACGGTTATTTAAATGAAAAAGGGAAACTAACTAACAAACAGAGGGAGTCGTGATCATAAATACATTCTAAATCTACAGAATAGATATTCATAAATGAAAGTCTATCTACTCGATGCAACTTAGAGAGAATATAGCTTTACACACTCCCTAGATCAAAGGACTGTTTAGGTATATTCCCAAAGATTCAGTCAAAGAGTTATTACTGGAACAACTTCTTCAACAGAGCCGAGATTCTTTGCACTTGATTAGCTTCTGCTCCCTCCAACAACCTGCAATAAGTGACAAAGGCGCAGGAAAGCATACACACAAGTGACATGACATCCATTCATTAATCACACGTTAATCCTATTTCTTTATCTAAAATCATAAGCATACATCAACAATGCGGGAGGTCAAAAAGGTAATTAATAAAGTTGCCAAGCTATAGGAATATGGAATTCGTTGCTATAGGATACCACCCAAAAAGTCTTTAATCAACAAATTTAAACAACTATTAATAACAAAATTAAAAGTATCAAAAGTTTCAAACTATGAGCATATTGAAGGCTCATCATTCTACCCCCTACTTATTGTAATGTTGGTTCTCCAGCATTGACTTTACTTGTTATTTCCCTGAAATTTGTTGGAGCAACATGACCCTGCAGCAAAGTTCCAAACTTGAAGTAAAAACCTGTGGTAAACTGACATCTTTCAAATATGTGGTTTTCTATTTCTTCATTGATTTCCTTGGCTTGGTAGGGATAGAGCAGCCACATTAAAATTGGGGGTTGGAAGGTCAGTGGCATCCATAATTCAAATCTTCTTTGCAAACCCAGTTGCATGCACCTTTTTGTTCTCCTGAGTGCTGCTGTGAAGTTCAAAGGGCTGTGAGGCTCTATCTTTCTTAGACTAACCATCAATCTTTCCCTCCTTGTCTCAATTATGAAAGAGGCGAGTTTCCAAAATGTATATTTCTGCTCTTTGAACTCACTGTATACTTTTTTTCTGATGTCAAAAATTTTCCTTCTTTCCTCAGTGTGATTCCATTCATAAGTAACTTCAAACCAAGTTCTTAAAACTATGCGTGGATCTGAACTCTCAGCTCTTAGAAGAATAGGTTCATCTCTTTCTGCTTCTTCATATGTTTCCAATTTTCTCCCATAATTGACCTCATTTGCAGCCCAAGACATAAGTGCTCTTAGATGGATATCACCTATATAAAGGAGTGGGTTCCATTAAGTTTCTGCAGGAATTAAATAACCATGTAAATAAAGAACTCACACATGGATTTATTCAACCAATTAGGGGCCACTTCATAGGAATCATAGAATTCCTTGGTTGTTTTAATATCAAGATCCAAATTTCTTGAGATCCTCATTAGTTTGAACCAAAGAAACTGTTCCTTGAGGCACATTGCATACACTTTGGGTGGCGGCCTACACTCCATTATCCGTCTAGTTATTTTCATCATTTTATCCATTTTCTTCTGCATATCTTGAATTTCTTGCTTTTTCCTTTCAATTTCCCTTTGCATCTTTTTATTTTCCTCATCCCATAAACTTTGCTAGACTTCAGTTTTGGCGAGATGGCAAAAACATGAAGTCTGGAATGACACAGGCTTCCACTTAATTCTCAAAAATTCTAAGTATGCAATCAGTAGAGTTCTTTTATACACAACTAAATCTATGCAAAATTTAGTGGGAAATAGATTATCATAGGGTATTTCAGGCAGTTCAGACACACCCTCTTCTTGTTGTAGGACAAAATCCTCTTGTTGTAGGATGAAGCCCTGTTGCTACATGGAAGAAGATTGTTCTTCCTCAAAAAATTTCTCAGCCGCACAAGCCAAGTTGTCCAGACTTAGCATTTTCCCCTTATCAACATTACTGGGTTGTGCTACCTCAAGAATAGTAGAGGAGCTTTGTGGAAAATTTGCAAACATATCCAGGGAGTTATCATGACCTAATTCAGCAGAGTCCTCCAATATTATGGCAGTTCCTATTTGAACAGAGGTTGTAGCAGGCTTAGACTATTTTCTCAATGAACTCCTTTTTGGTAGTTTTTTAGAAGGAGCAGTAGCAAAGGATGCTTCCTTAGCAGTCCTCTTCCTAGTTGGTCTTGAAGATCCAGATTCGGTAGGGGAAGAAGATATTGAAATTGGAGTATTAACGGGTGTTGCTGCAGGAGAGACAGAAATAAGGGAAGACTCCGCAGGAGAGGATGAGGCAAAAAGTTTTTGTCTTTGAATATATTGGTCTGACTCAAGAGTCTTCCCTACCCCAGATGACTCACCTACAATTGTCTTTCCTTTTTCTCTCCTAGCGGTAGACCTTGTTTGCACACCGGTAGAGGATGTTGGTATAGTAGCTGCAGGACTGGGCACTGCAGGAGCAACGAATTCTTGTTTTGTTTCAGTACTTGTGGATTGAGTTCTCATTTTCTTTCTTCTAGGCTGCACAAGTAGTTCCCTAGGGGGTTCAGGTAGTTGAAGAAATTTTCGGGCAACAAACTCATTCTAGGAAAGAAGTGAAACATCTCTTAAAGATTACTCAGTCAAAAGTTTTATTAGGGCATGATGTGTGACAGAGTTTTGTTTACCTTTTTCGGTTTCACGTGCACTACTTTGCAAAAGGCTTAACAAAAAATTTGGAACATTCACTACCAGTCCATGTCTCATATGACTTAACAATTTGAAATGATATGAATGTAGGTAAGAGAAGCGCCCTTCACAAGTTAAATACCTAATAACAAAGATGGTGTATTTAGAGTATGAAGAAGGTAGGGACATTATTTTGCACCCTTGCTTTGAGATTTCCAAAGGCCCATTAGCTGGTAGGGTAAACTCTGCCTTAGCAGAGACAACATCCCTTCCAATAGGAAAATTTTCACCAACTGCTAGCAATTCAGTAACTTCTACAATTCTTTTCTCTGTCACAGCCAGTGCCAAGCCCCATACCGTAGCTTCATTTTCTGAAAATGTTCTTAAGAATTCACCTAGAGCCTCTTCATCAAAAGAATCAATTCTCAAGAAATAATTTAACCATCCACAATTGGCGAATGCTTGCATTAACAGAGGATCCTGTATCAACGCCTCATGAGCTGTAGGCTCGTGCCTCACTAGTTGGCCACCCATGATAAAAAAATCCTTAAAACAAAACTCAGACTGATGTTGAAAGCTTGAAAAAGACTCTTCTTCCTTACTGCCCTTCCTTTTCCTTACCAAGAATAAGAACTAGACATTTGCATAAAATAATTTTAATAACTACTTAAACTAAGTAGTTAGCTTGTTCGTAGGATATGGCTTCGCAATCATACGTTTAGAAAGTACAAGAACATAACTATTTTGGTAAACTTAATTTGGCATAGGAAAATTTGAAATTAGAATACCCTTGCCCCCTACTTAGAATTTGACATGTGTCCTCACATGTGCAAGGTGATAAGATTAAAGCATGCAATTACGGCTGATGTATACATTACAATTAATGAATAGACAGAAAGAATAAATTATGCGATAATGAAAAGATTTCACGTACCTTGAATTTAGTTTTTGGGCATGCTGTAAAGGACAACAGCGTATCATGAAATGATAGCTGGGAGATTGAATGCATGAATGAGGAGGAGTGAAAATATGGATGATGTGGCAGATAAAGGAATGAATGATGTGATAGATGAAAAAAAAAAGAGAAAAGTGGTTTTCTTTAAAAAAAGAAAACTTTAAATTATAGGTGGTCAACACAATACTTAAAGAGAAGCTACAGGAAAAAGGCCTAAGCCTTTTGCTGTAGGAAGACTAGTCGAAAAAAACTTTTTCAGGAACTCTTCCTTTGATGTCGGCTTATGATATAACCGTAGTCAGTGTCCATTAACTAGCAATTTGAAATGGACTGGATCAATTGTGGCCAGCTATACTGATCCATTGTCAAACACATTCTCAACTTCATAGGGACCGAGCTAGCATGTTGTGAGCTTACCTTAGTTTTTTTGATATCTGGAATCATATAGCAGAGCCCAATCACCAGCAGAGAATTTCTTGGTTTTGATGTGTTGATCGTGCCATTTCTTCCTTTGTTGTTGGATAGCTTCTGTATGCTACAGGGCAGCTTTTCTCACTTCATCCAATGCATTTAGCTGCAGGAGACATTCCTTCTGTGCTTCAAAAATTTCTATATTGAGTTTGAGAGTTGTTCTCAAAGTTTTATGTTCAAATTCAATGGGCAACATGTTTGTTTTCCCATAAAGCAGTTCAAAAGGTGTAAACCTAGTTGTTGTCTTCCATGCAGTTTTGTAGGCCCAAACTGCTTCAGGAAGTCTATTGCTCAATTTCCCTATTTGTAACCTCTTCCTAACCATTGGCTTGAGGGTGATAGGGGCTGGACTTCCTATGTTTGATTTTATAGTCATTCATTAGTGTAGTGATCAAATTGGATGTGAACTGAGCTCCCTGATCAGTTACAAATTCTCTGGGAACTCCAAATTTAGTGAAAATTTGTTCATACAAAAATTCAGCAACCTTGTTATCACGAGCATGAGTCATTGCCTTTACTTCAACCCACTTTGTTACATAATCCATGCAAACTAGAATGTATGACTTGCTATTTGATGGTGGATCAATTGGTCCAACAAAATCCATTCCCCATTTATCAAAAGGGGTGACTATTACTTGTGGATACAGTGGCATTTCATCTGACCTGGTTGGTCTTCCCATACATTGGCATCTGTCACATTTCCTTGTATAAGCTACAACATCCTTGTGTAATGTTGGCCAATAGTATCATGTTGTAAGAACCTTCATTGATGTTCGCTTGGCTGCAAAATGTCCCCCACATGGTTCATCATGGCAAGCATGCAAGATATCATAAATCTCATCTTCTCTTACACATCTTTGCATATCTTGATCAGGTCTAGTGTAAAACAGACAACTTTTAATGCATGAAAAGTTAAAACTTTTCTCAATTAACAGTTCTTTTCTTTTGGAGAGAAGTGAGCTAGTATTTTGCTTGCTACTAGATAATTGAAAATTTCTGCATACCATGTAGTGTGTGCAGCAATGGAAAACAAGTATTCATCAAGGAACCTATCATCAATGACTTCATGTTCAGCAGGTGCAGTTGTGACGCAGGAGCATCCAGTGGTGTAAGGGCAATCTTGCATCACCCAAAAATAGTTAGATTTCAAGTTTTCAAATGTTTTTACATTTTTGGATACCCTTTTTGTCATAGTAAAATTCCCAATTTATGGTTTTTATTTTCTATTCCTAGGTTGAAAGATATTGCAATTTTAGTTTCTCATATTTGCACCTGAAAATCTTTTAAGTTGGATTTTAGGCACTTAGAGCTTCCAAAATGGCCTCAAAATTTGCCAAAATTAGCATAGCCAATTTTGAGTACGTTCTTGACTTCGATACCTTTCCATCGGTTCAAACGGTTTTCGAATCAGAGTCCCAGATCAAAAGTTATGGCCCCGAGAAATTGGCACACTTTCTAGAAGATACAATTGCAAATGCTCTTTTGAAATTTGAACTTCATGTTATAAATTTTCGGCGCCAAACCACCTAAACTCAAATTTGAATGTTGTTTTGGCTCCAAACTAATGAGGAGCTCTATTTATGGGTGGGTTTCTAATTTTTGGGTAGCTTTTTGGGGGACAAGCTCGCATATTGCGAAAGGGTTACTCTGTAGCTTTCTGTAACTTGCATGTGTTGTAGAACTTGGGGACTTGAGATCCTCTGCATGTAAAAAGCTCCATTTTTTGAATGATAAAATTATTCTCTTGTTTGTGGGTTATTTTTTGTGTCTCGGGTTGCACCTTCATCAAGTTGTTTGAAGCCTTGATAAAAAATCAGCCACAACATTAGCTCTTCCTGGCTTATCAATTATTGTAATGTCAAATTCTTGTAGCAACACGAGCCATCTTGCCAACCTACCAGAAATGGCAGGCTTGTTCATTAGATACCTGATTACTGCATGGTCAGTGTGGACAAATATCTGATAACCTGTGACATAATGCCTAAATTTATTCAATGCATAGACTACTACTAGCAACTCCTTTTCTGTAACAGTGTAGTTTAGCTCAGGACCTTGAAGGTTTTTGCTGATAAACTAGATAGCATGCTCAATTGAATTTTTCTTTTGGCTTAAGACTACCCCTATGCCAAAATAAAAAGCATTTGTATGTATGTGAAAAGGCAGAGTCCATTTTGGACTTTGAAGAATAGGGGCTTTAGTAAGCAAATCCTTTAACTGTAGGAAACATTTTTCACAGGCCTTTGTCCAATTAAATGCATAATCCTTAGTTAATAAGGCATAAAGTGGACTGGAAATTTTGCTGAAATCTTTTATAAACTTTCTATAATACCCTACATGGCCAAGGAAGATTCTGACATCCTTTTGTTTTGCAAGAGTTTGTAAATTCAGAATAACTTCAATTTTAGCAGGGTCAACCTAAATTCCATCCTTGGAGAGATGATGGCCTAGAACAATACCTTTTTGCATCATCATAAAACACTTTTCATTGTTCAGAGACAAATTTTTCTCACTGCACCTTTTCAATACTTTTTCTAAATTCACCAATGCTTCTTCAAATGTAACCCCATAGGTAGTGAAGTCATCCATATAAATTTCCATACAGTCATGAGATATATTAGCAAAAATACTAATTACTGCTCTCTGAAATGTTGCTGGCGCATTGCATAGACCAAAAGGGAAGACTGAGTAAGCAAATGTTTCACATGGACAGATAAAAGTGGTCTTATCTTGATCTTCAGGGGTAATTTTTATCTGATTGTGCCCATTATAGCCATCTAAGAAGGAAAAATATCTTTTACTAGACAATGAGTCTAGCACTTGGTCTACAAAGGGCAGTGGAAAGTGATCTTTTTTAGTGGCAGTGTTCAACTCTCTGTAATCTACACACACTCTCTCCATTTTCCACCTTTCTTAGGGACAATTACTAATGGAGAGACCCACTATCTGTCAGAGATTGGGTAGATAAAACTAGCATTAAGCAACTTTTGAAGCTATTTCTTAACTATTTCTCTGAGTGTTGGATTTATTCTTCTTTGAGGCTACCTAACTGGTAAACAGTCTTATTTGATATAGATCCTATGAGTACAAATTTGAGGATCTATTCCTTGCATGTCCCCATATTCCCATGCAAAAGCTTTATGTTGATCTTGTAGGATTTTGAATAGGATAGCCTATTGAGATTGTAATAGCTTGCTATTGATATTCAAACAGTGACTTGGAGACAATTCTATATGCTTAGTGAGATCACTCATAGAATCTATAGGTGATGTTTGTACCTCTTGTGGAAGCAAGTTATAAAAAAATGCAGGAAATTTAGGCAGTGAACTCTCAAAATTTAGTTGCTGTAGGAAACATTGTAGATGACTGCTATTTGGATCAGGTGAACTACCCGTATCAGAGTTAGACTGCAAAATTTGAAAAAGCAAGGAATCTTCATTCTGAAGTTGTGAGAATGGATTTTCTTGAAGCATCATTAACTGAACCAACAAATTGGCTTCTTCAGTTTCTTCCCCCACATCTGGCCAAACAGGTTGGGACAAATTTGGTTGAGGTCTCGCAGGCATATACAAAGCTAATTTTTTTGTGGACTGTCCATCATAAATAGTCATATATCTAGAATGGAATCCTATAAAAGCATCAGCAGTTGCTAACCATGGTCTACCTAGGATAACAAGGTATCCTCCTAAAGTTGCCTTAATAGATAATACTGTAAAATCAGCTGGATACTCCCAAGATTCAAGAGTGACAATTACATCTTCCACCATTCCATTAGGTGTGACAGTGGAGCTATCAGCAAGCTTCAGGACTATAGGTGTAGGCTGAATATTTAGATTGTTCAAGTAGTACATAGTATGCTTGGTCATGACATTGATGGCAGCACCAAGGTCAATCAAAACATTTTTTACAATTTGGTCATTTATATATATTTGCACTACAAGACTTCCAGGGTCAATATACTTTGGAATGACTATATTTCCTAACATTATATCAGCCAATTTCTCTAAGACATGAATTGTTTGGGGATCATTTTTTTTCTATCCAGGCTTCTTCAAATAGGCCTCTTTAATGACTATTTCATAAATTGGAAGATATTTAATGGCCTGAAATAAAGGGATTTGAATTTGTACATTCTTTAGCTGATCCGGAATGTCAAAAGTGGGTTCTTCCATGGATTTAGGTGCAACACTTTGTAACCTCTGAGGAAAATGTGGTTTGTCTTGACTTTGCAAAATAGGTTCCTTAGAAACCATATCAGTTATAGGCATATGCTCAGTAGGAACAATAGGTGCAGCAGAAGCAGTAGGTTCTTCAGGGGGAGAATCTAGTATCTCAGTAATTAGAGGCAGTTGTGGAGCAAGAAGAGTGGTTCCAGACCTCAAATGGATATCATGAATGTTTAAGGTATAAGCTAGATATTGGTTGGCTTTAGCAAAATACATGGGCAGTTATGGCTGTTGTTGTTGCTTATTATTGGGATTTGGCAATGGCTGAGCAGGCATAGGCGTTTCTTTTGGAGGGCCAATATTTGTGGCAGTTGCTACAGGAGGTGGCATGAGGGCCCGAGGTTATGGCTGTGGAAGCTATAGGAACCCAGGGGACTTGTTCTACCATTGTTGAGAACCTCTCCATTAAGGATTCTACTACCAATTACCTTAGGGTGGGGTCCATTGTCCTTGTGGATGCTGCCAACCTCCTTGAGGAGATTGCCATTGAGGGGTCTGAAAGTTAGGCCAATTTGGTTGAGATGTATTCCAAGGTGGTGGTGGTCCATATGTAGGTTGTCATTGGTTACTATAGCTAGAATAAGGATTACCAAAAGTCAAAGGGTCTTGAGGCATACCTTGTCTTTGAGCCCATGGTCTCCTTTGTGCAATGAAGAACACTTGATCATCATCACCTTCTATTAGCTTAAAGTTAGTAGGTAATTTCTTAGCTTCCAAATTAGCCACCATCTTGCATCTGCAATCACATTTCTTCTATCTGCAATGTGGACATAACTTGGCAAAGACTGCTTCAGCTTCCTCATGTTTCTTCTGATCTTGCATAGTGTCTAGTTGTGTAGCCATATTGTTAATGATATCCTACTTGAAATTAGACAGAAAATTTGTTATCTCCATCCAGGAAACTCCACTGGAAGAAGACTTTCCCACTGTAGCTTGATGACCTCTACCCTTCACATTTGCTTGAGAGTAATTGAGACATATTTTCTTGATATCATCCCAAGGTAGTTGGGTTATATCACCTCCTCCCATCAGGTCCAGGGCATCTATACAGGTATCATTGATTCCCCTTAGAAAAAGTAGTTTATGAGATTCTTCATTGAGAGTATGGTTTGAATTCCTTTTCAGGGAAAACAATAATCTTGAGATATAATCCTCCAGACTTTCATCCTCCTTCTGCTTAATTCTAAATATATTGTCTCCCTTACTGCCACTCTTACAATATTCCTTATATTTGTCTAGAAACTTTGTTTGCATGGCTGCCCAACTATCAACAACACCCCTTCCCAAAGTCATGAACCATATAAGATCTCCTTCCTTCAAGGTGGAAGGAAACAACTTCAGCTTGTGAGCATCTGAAGTGTAGTCATAACTGCAACAGAGGATATCAAACTCAAATAGGAAAGTTTATGGGTCCTCCGTAACTAGGCCATAGAACTTGGAAAGTAATGAAGAAGGAATATTTTTAAGGTTATCAGTATCTCGCTGGGGAACAATGGGAAACTCAAAAGCAGGAGGTGGATTAGGTGGATTATTTGCCATATTTGCATGCTGGAATATCAGAGCAAATGGATTTTCCTTAGTTCTTCATCAGCTGGGCCAAATGGCAATTCAACAAATAAGTTTTCAGGGAGGAACCTTCCCAGCATGTCTCTTCTTCTATGCATGCAATAGAATAAATGGTATTTGAAAAGAATTTGAAAATACTTAAACAATTGACTAAACTACTACTAACAATGACTATAGTAGGTTCTTAGATCAACAACATCCCTAACAACGGCACCAAAAATGGTCACACCCACAAAAGGATATAAAAGTCACAGCAGAACTAAACCTGGGAATTGGACATTACAACACGCGACTAACATCTTCTCATGGTTGTTCATTTACTTTATCAAACCAGGGAACATATACTTGAAATGGAGCAGCACGGTATGTGCACTAAGAACTAGTTTCTAGTCACTATCTATAGAAAATAAATGCTTAAAAGTAATGCAACGTAAAGATTTTTAACTCAAACACAACATGGCTAAAACACAAATCATAGCAACTATTATTAAAGGACAAACTCTGAACTGGCCTTATGCTACAAGAACAGACACAGGGATGGATTCTCGATGCTGTAGGAACAATACAAAGCTGAGTTTGTGTTGAAATCTACATAAATAGATTCTAACTAGTAATCAACATGAAATGAACAGTTAATTACAACAACTTGCTATAGAATACTTACTAAGTGGGCCCCCTTAGCAAGCATCAACTAGATTACACAAGAACTTGACTCAAAGCTTCATCGAATTTTATTCATACTCAGAACCAAGATACATCGATTACTCTGTTTGAAAATAAAACTTAACACATAACTCTATTGCTTATTCAACTTAATTTTAACACATACTGTTTCATCCTCGTTCACTCATGCAGGAGGAACGGTTATTTAAATAAAAAATGGCAACTAACTAACTAATAGAGGGAGTCGTGATTATAAATAGATTCTGAATTTGCAGAACAGATATTCATAAATGAAAGTCTATCTGCTCGACACAACCCAGAGAGAATATAGCTTTACACACTCCCTAGATCAGAGGACCGTTTAAGCATCTTCCCAAAGATTTGGTCAAAGAGTTATTACTGGAACAACTTCTTCAACAGAGTTGAGATTCTTTGCACTTGATCAGCTTCTGCTCCCTCCAACATCCTGCAATAAGTGACAGAGGCGAAGGAAAGCGTACACACAAGTGACACGACATCCATTCATTAATCACATGTTAATCCTATTCCATTATCCAAAATCATAAGCATACATCAGCCATGCGGGAGGTTAAAAAGGTAATTAATAAAGTTGTCAAGCTACAGGAATATGGAATTAATTGCTACAGGATACCACCCAAAAAGTCTTTAATCAACAAATTTAAACAACTATTAAAAACAAAAGTAAGTATCAAAAGTTTCAAACTATGAGCATATTTAAGGATCATCAATCATATCCACATAGCACATACTCCTCCATCTACCCATGAGATACTTTATGTGGATGGACACATAGATGATCTTCATTCAGAACATGATTCCTTTACTCCTGACATTATTACACAAAAAGAGTAGGTTATTGACTTATATAATCAAATTGAATTATCAACATCAGGATCAAATATATCCCAAATTCAGACTGAGGACATCAGGGATGAGGATATCCAACATTATCCACTCAAGGAAACAAGTCAGATAGAGCAGGATATTATAGAGTTAGTAGAGGAGCAAATGGAAATAACCTTATCTACAGTGATCATTGATCGAAGAATGTATTCTAAAAAAGAGCTCTCATAACAAGTAGAATCAAAGCATGAAGTTATTTCTACCACCATACTGGGGGAAACTATGTCTCAAGAAAACATCAACATAGGGAGCACAAAGAGTCCTTATGATGAAACTAGTGTCATTACTACAACCAACCACGTCATGAATCTTCATCCACCCATAGCCCCATCCACGAGTTGGGACCAACATCAAATGAAGGATGTGAATAAAAGCACAAAGAACATTATCAAAGAAAAAGAAGCTAAGCATGAAGGAAAAATCAAATACATATGGATACCAAAAAATACAAAGAAAGATGATCCCTATCAAACTCCATTAGTTAAAGAAACTATGGGGAAAAATAAAAAAGGGAAAAGTATCCATCAAGGATGTCCACAAAATCAAAAGCATGCTTTTCAAGTGATGTATAGAGTGTATCAAGCAGTTGGTCCTAATTCCATGCACACTTATGTATCCATCCATCATTCCTCATCTTCCCATATTTGAGAGTCAATGGTTCCAAAATTTTAACCAATCCATCTCTTACCCCTAAAGACACTCCATGCATGCCTCCAAGCATGATATCTAGTTCTTACATTGACCATGTATTGGCAACAACCCTTCATCATAAGGATTTAGAAGGCACTCTATCATGATCTGCCTACAAATACAAAGTCAACTCCGATATCAATAAAGTAGATCAAGAATCTCAAAAGTTGTATTCAAGTGCATATATCTTAGCCAAAAAAAAATTCAAAAAGGATATCGATGGCACATTATAAAAAAGCATCTACATCAACACTACCAGGTGGGTCAGCAGGAATCTTTCAGAAAAAACCAAACAACCAAAAATTTAAAAAAATATGAAAAAAAAAGAAAAGAAAAAGGATTAAAAATAGTAAAGAAAAAAATTGTCCTCTAACGAAAACCACTATTGTGGCGCTTTGGATAGGTACCGTGGTGAAAACCTAGAAAATAGGTGTCATGTGTAGAATCAAGCATCTGTGTATGCCAGTTCAAGAGGAAGCACCTTATCCCATCCATAATAAGGCCATCACCCCATCCATCTCAGCCATAATAAATCCATGCATCCATGAACCATTTATCCAATCCATTTTCATCCATCTACATCCATCATCCAAGTTATCTTGATCTTGATGAAAGTTTGGGGCACACTTTATGCTTGCTTATGATAAAAATATTGGCATGGGTCATTTTCATTGATTCCATCCCACTCAATAGTATCTAAGCTATGCAACATTATTCAAATGAGCATTCTTTATTTGAACACCTTATCTTATTGCAAGATAATCCTATGAATTCTTTGCATGCTTACCATATCCATCCATCCATACACCTATCTGAGCATCCATCCATGACATTCCCTACATTGCTAGACACTAGGGGTAGGTATTTACATCTTGCTTCAAGAATAAATCTTGATCTATATCCTTCAACTTATGTAGTGATTCGAACATTGGTAAACATGAAATCAAACTGGTCAAAGCATTTGTGATCAAAAAATCCAAATCACTAGCCCATGGCACATTTTGATGAGTAGAAATTCCTTATTAAGCTTTATCTTTCATTGAACATCAATCCAAACAATCGATATTAGTCGCATCTAATTTTCACATCAATGTCACATTAAAACATTCAAAACAATTTTGTTCCAAACCAAGATTCAACAATCCTGATCAATCGAATCCAATTAATCCATAATCTTGGGATATCCTTCCCGATCATTGTGTTGCTTAACACTATCCTTGCATTTTTGAGCATCATCAATCATGATCATTCAATCCTTGCATTGTTATGCATCCTAAACAATGTTATCGTCATCAATCCTCAACAATCAAATCCTTGCATTGTTGTGTATCTTCAACAATGTTATCATCATCATTAATCCATTGATTTGATCAATCAACCTTAGCTTGGTCTTCAACAAAATCCCAAACAAAGCACTGATATCATCACACATATCCATATCCAAGTCATCAAAATTGTGTGAAAATTCCAAAAACATCCAAAACACATAAAAATCCAAAAACATTCATAAAAACAGAAAACATAAAAAACATGGAATCCAAACTACATCGTCTCTAAGCTTAAACGTAGGCAAGGCTAATATTTGATCAACCTCCGAGACATCAAAATCCAAAAATATTCAAAAAACATCAAAATCCAAAAACATTCATAAAATTGTAGAAAACCCCAAAACATTTGTAAAACATCTTGAAAATACAAAAAAAAGCCTCAAAACATTTCAAAGCATCCAAATATTTGAAAATATCCATCCTTCTCATCTCGCTTTCACTCGAAATAATCAATCATCCATAATAAACTAATTGTAACCTTCATCCTTTGGCAACAAAAATAGAACCAATCACAACAATCAACAAAAGCAAACTTCAAACACAAAATCAAAATTGAAACAAAATCATTTTTTTTGCACATTATCTTGACTCTGGAGTCTTCTATGCACATGACTGCCAAGTTGTTTTAATGGCATGGCTCCCTCTTCATCTTGTGATCTTCTCCTCATTAATGCAAAGTGTTTGTGGCATGCAAAATGAAATATCTACCCTTCCTTGAAAAAACTCATGACTCCCTTTTTTTTTTTTTTTTAATACACATGATGCATGGTTCACTTCTTACTATTTATTTTCTCTTTTCCTTTGCTCTCATTTTTACTTATTTTAATTTGCATTCACTTCCCAATATTTTCTTATGTTTTATTTATTATTGTGTTTTCTCATGGTTTCCTTTTATTTATTTAGTTTATTCTTGGGTGATCCCACAATACTAGTTTGCAATTTTTGTGGCCAAACCGTGAGGAATTTGAAGATGATACAAAGTAGTGATTTGTGACATTTTGTCTGTAGATTCTAAATATATTTTCTTCAATTTTTTTGGAATCAAATTGCACTTATTTTTCGATATCCTTCGAAAACTAGTTTTTTTTAGTAAATACCATTTTTAATGAGTGATGCTCATCATATACAACATAATTTTTTTTTATGAAGGATAAAATTCTTTTATTTGAATTTAGATTTTTAACTACAATATCTAACGCTTTCATTTGGTTTCATAGTGTTTTATTGAATATTTTTTCCTTAATCAAGTTTTGAAATCAAACCAATTACATTTCTGACATAGGAAGACTGTATAAAACATAACTTTTTTTTGTATGTATCGAAATTCAAATTTTTTTTGTTGGATCAAGGACTTCAATATCTAGTGCACTAATATTTTTCATTTTTTTTTTGATAATTGGCTATTTTTCCACATGTGTAGAATAGAGAGTTTGATTTTTAGTGAAAAACCTACATTCACAAGAAATAAAATATAAATATAATAATTAAATTAAATTTATTTAAAATTATACTTTTTGGGAAGCTTATAATAAGGCTACATACTTACAAAAAATAAATTTTAAATGAATTCATTTGATCCCCCAAAGGTAAATCAAAAGTGGTTTTTTATCAGCATTTCGATAGGTGTAAAAGAGACTTTGTTATAGGTATGGTTTAAAACTAGCGGGGTTCTATCCAAGGGGTTTTGATCTAAGGTGGTTCGATCAAACCCTCTTCAATTGAAATCCTTTAAATGAAACATTTCAAGGCTTAAATAATTATATATTTTAAAAATATTTGATTTCAGCAAAAATCATGATCTCTCAGAAATTGTAAACCAGTATTGTGGGATCACCCTCTTGACTCTACACTTCTACTTGTCTTTCATTTTCTGTTATTTTCTTTTAATTCACTTCTTAGGTTTATTTTTATTTACTTCCCATTTGTGAGGTTTGAGTTTACATTGGATGATATTATTTTATTATTATATTCTTTCAATTTTCCTTATGGCTCAATTTGAGGGTGGTCATAAAGGAGTAAGGAGGTTAATTATCCTACTGAAAAGGAAAAAACATATATAAAAAATCTTTACTTCCAATGGAAATTAAACTCTTAATTTGAGGTGAGATAACTGGAATGACTTAGCTTCCAATTAGTACAATTTGGCTACTAAGTTTGACGTTCTTTCTCACAATAGGTTGCAAGGTCCACCTTTGGTGCACCCCTAGGACCTGCAAAAACTCATCCATGTTCTCACAAAATTATTAGTACCTGGTTAGTCTGATACACAAATAGATATATCCATCTCATAATCAGATAACACCATTAATTTCATAAATATCAATTATTTAATAGTTATTTCACATGGCCATTTAAATGTGTTTAAATCAAATATTAATATTTAAGTCCTTATGATCATCAAAGTAAGGGTGCAAACATAGTTTCATGTTCAAAGTTTCATCTTGGTCCAAATTACATTGGGATGACAGGCGATCAATACTAAATAAAGTCTAATGCTTATGGGGGATGTGACATCTCCCCAACCAAAATTGAGGATAAGGGAAAACTAGAACTCTGATTACCTAAAGTAACTTCAACATAAGACTCTTGCAAATGTTGCTCAAAACTAGAAACAACAGCTTCCACATTTGGTTTTGCCTCATATTCATCCTATCCCTCTTGCTTCGACACTATGTGCTATGAAACATAACCATCAACACCTGGTACGATATTCCTTTGTCCATTAGATGTATTTTGAAGACCAAAAGCATCCACCCTAAGCTCAAACTCATGCACACAAGAGGGACTAGAGGAAATATCATTAGCTAGAAAGGAAAGAAGGGCCCCACCTCCTAACTTTGTTCATGGTCCTCAGTGATTGCAATAACTTATTTTTGAAGGCAAGTGGAGGAGAAAATTTTGACATGATTTTGGGGATCCAACTCCTCCAATATCCTTCCCAATGGATGCAACCAACATGAAGCCTTCCTTGTCACATGATCTAGCACACTTGAAAATGTCACCTTATGAGCCATAGAGGTAGAACTATGTTGGTCCTTTAGCTAAATGTTTATTATTTTATCTTCATTCTCTTCAACTGATGGATGGTTCCATTCTTCCTCAAATTCCCACCAAAATACTCTTCAAAATATCCATTGTAGTCTTTATCCTTTCCATGTCTTGGCTCCTCCCAAGCATTACTTACTTGAACCCTATTCAAAACTTGATTTTCCACTGATCACTTTCATGGAAATCTTATTTTAAATTTTCAAAACACTTCTCTAGTTAGTATAACTAATATATTCATCCACCCTTTATTTGTAAATTACATGTCTTTATTGTTTATCAATTTAAATTTACTATCTCTTATTCATCGCTTATTTTTAATGTAAAAAATCAAATGTAAAAAAATGGATTTGATAGAACTAAATGAGAAAAGAGATAATTAGTCTTTTAAAAAAAAAAAAAATTGTAAGAAAAAGAAGACATTTTATTTTTAATTGAAAATTTTAAATAAAGTAAATTGATTTACAAACTATTTTATTTTGGGAAGAAGAGCACATTATTGAAAAGAATTCTGAAAACACTAAATGAAAAATGAGGAAGTGATGTTGACTTCCACATGGGTGACGGTTGGAATGTAACTAGTTTGTAAGCACATTATTCCTTCTTGAATACGCACCCCGAGAAGGATATCTCTCGGCATATTTTATATATATTATTAAAATAATATATATATATATATATATATATATGCTAGTAGCAGTCGCCATGCAACATGTAATATCTTAAATAAATTATTTTTTATATTTATTATCTATTTTATTATAAAATTATTATAATAATTAATATATTATAATATGATAGTTAATATGATTAGGGTTAGGATTAGGGTTAGAATTAGGGTGAGGATTAGGTTTAGGGTTAGGGTTAGTATTAGGGTTAGGATTAGGGTTAGAGTTAGCATTAGGGTTAGGGTAAGGTTTAAATTAATTTTGTTTAGGATTAGGATTAGGATTAGGGTTAGGGTTAGGATTAGGTTAGGCTTAGGTTAGGCCACATTTGTGCTTAGGCCTAGATTAGGCAGGGGTTGAAGCTAGGGTTAGGGTTAGGTTTTGACCTTTTGTTTAGGTTAAAATTGGGGTTAGGGTTAGGGTTAGGATTGGCATTAGGGTTAGAGTTAGGGTTAGGGTTAGGGTTAGGGTTTAATTAGGTTAGGATTATGATGAGGGTTAGGGTTAGGGTTAGGATTAGTGTTAGGATTAGGGTTAAGGTTAGAATTAGGAATAGGATTAGGTTTAGGGTTTAATTAGGTTAGGATTCTAGGATTAGGCTTAGGCTTAGGCTTAGGATTAGGGTTAGGATTGGGATTACGGTTAAGTTTAGGGTTAGGATTAGGATTAGGATTAGGGTTAGGGTTAGGAATAGGATTAGGATTGGGGTTAGGGTAAGGATTTAAATGAAAATTTTAAATCAAGTAAATTGATTTACACACAGTTTTATTTTGGGAAGAAGAGCACATTATTGAAAAGAATTCTGAAAACACTAAATGAAAAATGAGGAAGTGATGTTGACTTCCACATGGGTGACAGTTGGAATGTAACTAGCATATATATATTATTTTAATAATATATATAAAATATGCCGAGAGATATCCTTCTTGAGGCACCTATTTTTTAATCAATTTTTTATAAAAATTGAATAGGCACCTCGAGAAGGATATCTCTCTGCATATTTTATATATATTATTAAAATAATATATATATGCTAGTAGCAGTCCGACCCAACATGTAATATCTTAAATATATTATTTTCTATATTTATTATATATTTTATTATAATAATTATTATAATAATTAATATATTATAATATGATAGTTAATATGATTAGGGTTAGGATTAGGGTTAGGGTTTAATTAGGTTAGGGTTAGGATTATTTTTAGGGTTAGTATTAGTATTAGGGTTAGGGATATGATTAGGGTTAGGGTTAGGATTACGGTTAGGGTAAAGATTAGGGTTAGGTTTAAGGTTAGAGTTAGGATTAGGGTTAGGGTAAGGTTTATTAATTTTGTTTAGGGTTAGGGTTAGGATTAGGGTTAGGGTTTAATTAGGTTAGGATTGTGATTAGGATTAGGATTAGGGTTAGGTTTAGGAAATGGGTTAGGTTTTGGGTTAGGGCTAAGATTAGGGTTAGGGTTAGATTAGGGGTAGGATTACAGTTACGGTTAGGATTGGGGTTAGGGTTAGGGTAGGGTTAGGGTTAGGGTTAGGTTTTTTAAGTTTGTTTAGGATTAGGATTGGTGTTAGGGTTAGGGTTAGGATTGGCATTAGGGTTAGGGTTAGGGCTAGGGTTAGGGTTAGGGTTTAATTAGGTTAGGATAACGATGATGGTTACGATTAGGGTTTAATAAGGGTTAGGGTTAGGATTAGGTTTAGGGTTAGCGTTAGGGTTAGGATTAGGGTTAAGGTTAGAATTAGGAATAGGAATAGGGCTAGGGTTTAATTAGGTTAGGATTCTAGGATTAGGCTTAGGCTTAGGCTTAGGATTAGGGTTAGGATTGGGATTAGGGTTAAGGTTAGGGTTAGGATTATGATTAGGATTAGGGTTAGGATTAGGAATAGGATTAGGATTGGGGTTAGGGTTAGGATTTAAATGAGAAATTTAAATCAAGTAAATTGATTTACACATTGTTTTATTTTGGGAAGAAGAGCACATTATTGAAAAGAATTCTGAAAACACTAAATGAAAAATGAGGAAGTGATGTTGACTTCCACATGGGTGACAGTTGGGATGTAACTAGCATATATATATTATTTTAATATTATATATAAAATATGTGGAGAGATATCCTTCTTGAGGCGCATATTTTTTAATCAAATTTTTTATAAAAATTGAATAGGCGCCTCAAGAAGGATATCTATCAACATATTTTATATATATTATTAAAATAATATATATATGCTAGTAGGACCCAACACATGTAGTCATCTTAAATATATTATTTTCTATATTTATTACAGCATTTTATTATAATAATTATTATATAATAATTAATATATTATACATGATAGTTAATATGATTAGGTTAGGATTAGGCTAGGAATTAGGTGAGGATTAAGCTATGGGTTAAGGTTAGTATTAGGGTTAGGATTAGGTTGTGGCTTAATTAGGTTAGGTTAGGATTAGTTTTAGGTTAGTATTAGTATTAGGTTAGGATATGATTAGGTTAGGCTAGGATTACTGCTAGGGGTCAAGATTAGGAGTTAGGCTTTACAAGCCAGAGTTAGGGATTAGTGCTGCAAGGTTTAGCTAATTTTGTTTAGGCTAGGATTAGATTAGGTTAGGGCCAGGATTAGGCTAAGGTTTAATTGGGTTAGGATTGTGACTAGGGATTTAGGATTAAGGCTAGGGCTAGGAAATGGGTTAGGCTCGTGTTAGGGCCAAGATTAGGTTAGGGCTAGATTAGTAGGATTACCATACGGCTAGGATTGGGGTTAGGCTAGGCTAGGTTAGGGTTAGGGTTAGGGTTAGGTTTTTTAAGTTTGTTCAGGGTTAGGATTGGTGTTAGGGTTAGGGTTAGGATTGCCATTAGGGTTAGAGTTAGGGTTAGGGTTAGGGTTAGGGTTTAATTAGGTTAGGATAAGGATGATGGTTACGATTAGGGTTTGATAAGGGTTAGGGTTAGGATTAGGTTTAGGGTTAGCGTTAGGGTTAGGATTAGGGTTAAGTTTAGAATTAGGAATAGGAATAGGGTTAGGGTTTAATTAGGTTAGGATTCTAGGATTAGGGTTAGGCTTAGGCTTATGATTAGGGTTAGGATTGGAATTAGGGTTAAGGTTAGGGTTAGGATTATGATTAGGATTAGGGTTAGGATTAGGAATAGGATTAGGATTGGGGTTAGGGTTAGGATTTAAATGAGAAATTTAAATCAAGTAAATTGATTTACACACTGTTTTATTTTGGGAAGAAGAGCACATTATTGAAAAGAATTCTGAAAACACTAAATGAAAAATGAGGAAGTGATGTTGACTTCCACATGGGTGACCGTTGGATAAAATATGCCGAGAGATATCCTTCTTGAGGTGCCTATTTTTTAATTTTTTTTTATAAAAATTAAATAGGCCCCTTGAGAAGGACATCTCTTGGCATATTTTATATATATTATTAAAATAATATATATATGCTAGTAGCAGTCGTGATGCAACATGTAATATCTTAAATAAATTATTTTTTTTAATTTTTTATATATTTTATTATAAAATTATTATAATAATTAATATGTCATAACATGATAGTTAATATGATTAGGGTAGGGTTAGAATTTAAAGAGGATTAGGTTTTAGGTTAGGCTAGCATTAGGCTAGGATTAGGGTGAGGGTTTAATTTAGTTAGGTTAGGATTAGGCTTAGGGTTAGCATTAGCATTAGGGCTAGGGATATGATTAGGTTAGGGCTAGGATTATAGTTGAAATGCTAATTAGGCTAGGCTTTATGGGTTAGAGCAAGGATTAGGTTATGGCAAGGTTTATTAATTTTGTTTAGGTTAGATTAGGATTAGTGTTAGGCTAGGATTGTGGCTAGGGTTTAATTAGGTTAGGATTGTGATTAGATTAGGATTAGGTTAGGGTTAGGTTAGGTTTAGGCTTCTTAGGTTAGGGCCAAGATTAGGCTTAGGCTAGATTAGGTAGGCTACTTGCCACGGCTAGACTTGGGGTTAGGCTAGGGTTAGGTTTTTAATTCCTTTGTTTAGGTTAGGAATGGGGTTAGGCTAGGTTAGACTGGCATTAGGGTTAGTGGGTTAGGGTTAGGGTTTAATTAGGTTAGGATTAGGATGAGGGTGAGGGTTAGGGTTTAATAACAGTTAGGGTTAGGGTTAGCGTTAGGGTTATGATTAGGGTTAAGGTTAGAATTAGGAATAGGATTAGGGTTAGGGTTTAATTATGTTAGAATTCTAGGATTAGGGTTAGGCTTAGGCTTAGGATTAGGGTTAGGATTGGGATTAGGGTTAAGGTTAGTGTTAGGATTATGATTAGTATTATGGTTAGGGTTAGGATTAGGATTAGGATTGGGGTTAGGGTTAGGATTTAAATGAAAATTTTATATCAAGTAAATTTATTTACACACTATTTTATTTCGGGAAGAAGAGCACATTATTGAAAAGAATTCTGAAAACACTAAATGAAAAATGAGGAAGTGATGTTGAGTTCCACATGGGTGACCGTTGGAATGTAAATAGATGGGATTCTCGTTGGCGGTGTTGCAGAAGCCAAGTTTTTGAATCTTGATATATATATTTGTTATATATCTGTGTTTTGTTACTCCACATTCCGTAGATTTCTAGAGGTTATGTTGCATGCAAAGAAATTAAGATTGCAGTAATGGCAACCACAAGGTTAATGGCAAGAGCATTGGCATCAGACAGGTTGTCTGCATTATCAGATGATTTTCTTTTAACTCGTATTCTGTAAAAGATTTCTTACAGACATGTCGTACGTTTCTCCTTGCTCTCTCGGAGATGGCGAGTCTTATGGAAGAAATTACCCTTTCTCAATTTTCGTTGCCAAGATTTTGAGAAACAAAATGATGACAAGATACTAGCCATAATTAGTAATGCGCTGCGCCACCTGGATGCTCATCTTTGTCAGTTGGACCTTCAAGTTGCCTTGGATGACCCTAACAGAGCCGATCTCAACAATTGGGTTCGCCTTGCAGCTGAAAAACAGGTGGAACGCATGGATTTACAAATCTCTTATAGAGATCCCAAGACTGGTAAGATGCTGAACGAATTTTCCATGCTGGAGATTGGGAACTCTCTTTTTAAATGTGAAAACCTCACTTCCCTAAAACTGAAATTCATCAATCTTCCCAAGATACCCACTAATTTTGGGGGTTTCCAATCCCTGAATACATTTTATTCCCATAATCCGGAAATGGATGATGCTACGTTTGAAGAATTCATGCACGTGTGCCCACATCTGGAGAATTTGCTGATTCGCGGTTGTTTGAAGTTAAAAAAACTGAAGATACATGCTTCCAATCTCAAGTACCTGAATCTTGGAGCTTTAAGCCCTGATATATCATTGTAGATGGCTTGCCCTCGATTGAAGAAAATCTGCCTCATGGGATATCAAGGGATTAGATTACTACAAGGAATTTCAGGAGCAGGAATCCAAGTAATTACTCTTCAGAATTATATTACAAACAATGCTGTCAATCCAGGAATGCCTAGTATTACTGTTTTAAAGGGTTTGCCTCAGCTTGAAGAGTTGACAATACATGGCCTATGTTTCCAGGTTAGTATTTTGTACATTGAAGTGGAGAATGGTGCTTAGCTTCTATCAATAATAATATATATTTGTGGGCAGTAAGATTATGTCTTTCATTCTTGTATACATTATGTTTGATGCAGGAGATGGTGCAGGAGATGACGTCAGATGAGATGGCAAAAGCAGAGGTGATATTGCCAAGTTTGAAGAGGGTGTGTGCCCATATTGAGACAGACAAGGGTGGACGGGCACTGACTTTTCTGGGTTTTCTTCTGAGAAAGAGTCCATCTATTGTAATGAGGGTTTTTCTGCCAAAACGCTGCCCTGCAATCATGCGAAATAAATTGCAAGCTCTGGAAAAGGAGTTATCAAAATCAAGATTATCCACTGCCACAAGAAGATGCCCATTGAAGTGGAATGAACTTTCTGAATTTTGTTTTGAAAAACCATTGTAATCTAGAGAATCTATATTTGGGCCCAGGACAGAACATTTCATCACTCGTTTCCAGAATTTTTGAGACATTAAATGGGGTGGTTTTGTTATTTGGATTTCCTTTTGAACTTAGTGAAACGAAATTCTGTCAATCAGCCTTTTCCATTGTTTTTTTTTAAAGTGTCGTGAGAACCTAATCAATTTATAAAGCAATGTGCCATTTCTGTTTCAAAATTCATTGCACTCTGTTACAATACTTATGATTTTCTTTAAAGATTTTGGTATCAATCTATTCTTGCTTCAAAATTCACTGCACTCTGTTAAGTACCTACTTATGATTTTCTTAAAGATTTTGGTATCAACCTATTCTTGTTTACTGATATTATGTTTTTGTTTTTAAATATCAATAATTTATTTGCAACACTGTTCCCTCCATTTTGAATAAGAAAATTTAGTAAATGGAATCTATTTTTGGATTCAAAATTGAAATAAATGACATTTTTTATTTTATTGGATTGTTATTATATATTTGATTAAAAGATAAATGCTTATTATTCAAATTTTTATTTGATGATAATTTTAAAATATAATTTTATATTAGATATAATTGTTATTTTGATCAAAGTTATGATAACAAAATATATTAATTTTGTTTTTAATATGTCAGGATAAAATTATATTTGATTTAAAATAAATATAAGAAAAATAATTAATATATATTGAAGTTCTATTTATTTTGAGCTATTTTTTTATATTTTTTTAATTTTTTACATTGAAGTGTATTTGACTAAATCTTACATTATTATATGATATAAAAGGTATTTTCTTCGTATTAGGTAAAGGTGGTCTTTTCAAAGGGCTTAAACCCTTATAAATAGAGTCAATAAGATAAAAGTTGTAAAAAACAATTGAGAAACAACAACACAAGGGAAATAAACCTAAGGAAACACAAAATCCCCACAAAATAAAAAATTAAGACATATAACACAAGGCAACTGTCCAACTACAAGGATCTGATGTAGCTAAAGAATAGGATGAGAAGCAACAGATCATAGTAGATTAATTCTAAAATACTCTTGTTTAATTAAAAATATGATAAGAAATGAAAAGTGTGTGTATATATTTTCTAAATTAAAGTAAATTAATATTCAAAAGTTTTGAATCATATTAACTCGTACTAATTTAAAAAGGAAATTTGTATAACTAACTAGGACAAAGGTATTCAAATGTTCTAGAGTGGTAGTAAGCATGTAACATTGTGTCACATGACCAAAATACAAGATACATATATTAAAAAATAACATATATGTATACCAACATATCTATGTTTAGAAATTCTATGTAAAAAATATTGAGAGATATCATTATCAAGGTGTCTAGTTTTGTCTAGATTTATAATTTAAGCATAATAGGTGCCTTTAGAATGACATCCTTCAACATATTTTATATAAGCTTTTCTAAAAATATATATGGTAGTAGCAACATGTAAGAAGCTAATTTAGTCCCAACATTATGTTAAGATAAGTAATTTTACCTACTTGAAATAGTTGAAAAAATATAAAAAAATCCTTTCAAATTTCTAACAAAAAAATTATATATTAATTGATCCATTATTAAGCATTTAGTAAGACACCCATCCATGTATGGTTATCACTACACTTACAAATAACCATCACACCTGCTTATATTAATGGGGTTGCCAATTACAATATAAACAATGAAGTCTATATATATATATATATATATATATATATATATATATATATATATATATATATATATATATATATATATATATATATATATATATTAAAGATCATAAAATTCAGCGTTGAGAGAATATTATGTTAAATAATTAAATAATTTATTTTTGTTGATCACTGTTAAATTCGAGTATGTTAAGAATAACTCATATATTATATCCAATGAAAAATGCATTCCAAGCATTCTGGAATGAATCTGCACCTTTAGCGAACACTTCTCTTACCATCTAAGAAGATGGGAAATTAGTTTTTCAAATGTCAAATGATGTGTTATGTGAAATAATAATTCATCTAAAATATTTTTTCTGGGACTTCTTCCGCTTCTCTGATTTGAGACAACATGGACTGATATTAAATTACTTTTCGAGAGGATTTTTTTTTTTTAAGGGGATTAAAATTTGGAATATAGGAGTTTCGTTCTACATATATTATAATTTTAATTGTAAATATTGTATGTTGAAGTTAATTATAAAATTAATTGTATTTGAAGGATTAATTTTAGTTTATTTTAAGAGATTTTGTGGTTGTAGAAGAACTTTTTGAGTATTTATTTGTACTACAAATAAGGGTATTTGTAAAAGTTTGATTATTATTATTTTTTTAAGAAAAATATTGACTTAGTATCTTAATAATTTAATCAAACAAAGATATATTTTGTATTGGAAAACTCTCAACCACTTAAATAGTTTTATATAAATTCAAAACATGTCTCAATAAAAATATTAAATATTTTATAGAAATCAAATCTCTATGACTAGATCAACAATAAGGTTTCATATTTTAGAGATTTTTACCAATTTTCACAATATTGACAAGTCATTTGGAATGTCTTTTTAATCATATATTTGCATCAAATTTCAAGTATGGTTGTTCTATTCATTTAGTTATGTCAAGAGGCCTTATATAATTATATTATGGATTTTAGAGAATTAGTGCATATAAAAACTTGTATTTAAATAAAATTTATTGATTTTTTGCACTTGTAAATTATATAAAAATATTAATAATTAATTTATTAAAAATTATGTGAGTAAATATGAAATAGCTTTCTTAAATATATTAGTGTTTTGGTTGTTAATTATATGAATAGATGCAATTTTCATGTTGAATGCACTTTTATAAATAAATGATGACACATGCTTAGGAAAAGCCATAATTCATTTTGAACCTCTCAAAATTGCAAATTGAATGTTTTTCCAAAAAAAAGGAAACATCAACCTCACCATCTTTGGGAATGGATAGTTTGAATATAGATCATAAGATTATAGGTTTATTATTTTTTAATATTTTTTCACTCATTGAGTAAAGATATATGTAGTTGAAATGAAATCTACACATATCATTCACTATAAAAATGTGTTTGAGCTCCATCTTCATAAATTCAAAAAGAATGTTCAAATACTTTTGGAGCTGTTGATTATTTTCTAAGAATATTTAAAATGATATTCAATTTTTTTATGATGTATGAACATCTATTCAAACATTTTGATTAGGAATGATAAAAAAATGTTTTATAAATGAAATTAGGAATATTTGAAGATAGTTTCATCTTGATGTGTTTTTGGTTGTTGATTGAATAATTTTGCATATAGTCTCATTTTGAACCATCTTCAAAAATAGTAATAAGTAAAGAGGAGGGGGTAACATATAAAAAGGATGCAATAAATTAGACGAAACGATAAAAATTGATATAAAAGTGGTAGAACTTTGATTGAATGATTTTTTTGAAGTACTTTGATTAGGAAAATAAGATGCTTAAAGATACAATCATGCAAAAAGATTAGTAAAGCTCCTCTCAACATGGAAAGAATTATAAACATGTTATTAAAAAATATAACTTGTAAAAAGGAAGGTTAGCATCACATATATGTTGATCTTCTAATTGGTTGCATTCAAAAGATGCAATAAATTAGATGGAACGAGAAAAATATTTAATTATGATAAGGTATGTAAATATATTAAAAATAATGGCATCCAAGGAGAAATAAATCATAGTAAAAATAAACCCCTAGTCCCTATTGAGAATTGTTTTCCATGTGATGATTTAAACTTGTATTATAAATTATGTATCTTCCTCTTCCAAACCTTATGTTCCTCTTTTATAAATATCCTCCTTAAAAGTTGTTGACCAAGATAAATAACCCCCACAAAACTTTCATCATGTCATCATTAATAGCTCCTAGTGCCTAAGGCTTTGTACTAAATAAGTCATGAAATTCACATTAAAATTGAGCTTCTTTAAATTATTAACATTTCATATAACAAGATAATTTCATTAAATATTATAATGGTATGCCCCTACATGGACATATATAGTTAAAAAACTAAGATAAGCAGTTATTTTATTTTTCATTTATAATAATGTTAAAAAGTTTTTGAACAAGGAAAAAATGGGTTTTACAGGGACCTAAAACCACAAAGCTTACAGAACAAAGAAAGAGTCAAAAGACACATCACAATAAAAAAGGTTGTAAAAATAATAGCAGTAAACACCCACAACCAACAAAAAGGCCAGCGAAGGCCACATAACCAAAAAACTAGATAGAAAGCCAGCAACAACTAAATTTGAGTTTTTAAAAGATCAGCAGTCTCAGCTTCTAGCTTGTTCATGTTCTTAACTCCCCTCTTTAAGATCTGAACCATTTGTGTTGTGGGAGGAACTTTCCTTTTAAGATTGGCCTGGGTCCTTTTAGAAATACCTTGGTCCTCATTCTTGCTTTCCTTGTTCTCTTCCAAGTCAATGACCAATGAACCCTATTGTGTTTTTTCTAGCTTTTCAAACATAGCATTGATAATAATGGCATTGTGCCTAGCCATTTTATGATTTTGTTCCATGACTGCTTTCAAATTATTTTTGATTTTAACAATTTCCTCTTCAATAGACTTGTATTTCTCCTCAATATCACCTCCCTTCTTTCCAATCCTACTCTTATTTAGTTTCCCTTCCTCATTGCTGAGGGCAGCTAGCTTTAGCTCCAACTCCTCTGACTTACTATTCAAATCCCTATTTCTTTGATTGAGCTCATTAATTTCTTAATAGGCCCAATTTAAGACCTTGAAAATGTCATTGATGTCATTTCTAACAGAGGCCAGAATGTCACCAGACTGAACTTGGTCTAATATGAGATTTATATCACCTGGGTTGGGTGAGCTAGGAAATTTGGTACCTTCAAATCTGAAAGAGGTAGGAGGGGAGGGCACAAAATTTCTACTTTCTTCAGGGTTCTCAGCTTTTTCTTCTATGGAATCCGTAGAATAAGAAACCAACTTGTTGGTAGGGGATCCCTTAAGAGATTCCATATAGCTAATAAGTTTTCCTACATTAAGGAAGCAAACAGATAGTGGAGGAACAAATGGTTAGCTGACTCTCCCTCACTCTTACAGAGGTAGCATCTATTAGGGATTTGAAATCCCCATTTACAAAGATTTTCCACTGTGAGAACCTTATTTTGAAGCATTATCCAGAAGAAGATATTAACTTTTGGAGTTAGGTGTTTAATCTAAGCTTTAGACTAGAAGGGAGGGGGGGCTTGAGAAAGGGACAACAAAGAGACAATCAAAGAGACAGAGTAGTTACTTGAAGGGTTATCCGTCCAGACAAGGGTGTCATCTTGTTGATTCTGTCCCAAACTGACAGCCTTTAAGGAGGATTGAAGCTGAGCCAAATCTTGACTGATCACACATAAGTTCTCCCAATCTCCTTCATTCCAATAATCTTTGATAAGTTCCCTGAAAGTAGCTTTACATTGCTCTACCCATCTGTTGAATCTTTCAATATTAATAAGGGATTCCTTAAAGAGCCATTTATCCTCCCAAAATCTAGCTTGATTGCCACTTTTGATGTGCCAACCTATCCCTAATTCTAAAATTTTTCTACTAGCAATCATATCATTCTAGCAATCTGAACTACATGGGAGGACATGAGAATCCAACAGAGCTTTGAGGGTCATACCATCAGCCATATATTTACTTATTAAAATATCTTTCCATTCTCTGCCAGACGAGAAAGATCTCCATATCTATTTGGCTAGGAGAGTATTGTTAATAATTCTAATTTTTTTGAGACCTAAACCCCCAATGTCTTCAGTCTGCAAACCAAATCCCACCCTATAAGAAGCATTCTCTTTCTTTCCTCCACTCCAGACTAGAGGAATATTTTCTGGATCTTTTCAATGGCCTCTACGTATTTAGCAAGGATTTTGAAGAGGCTTAAAGCATAAATTGGGAGATTATGAAGAGAAGCTTTAAGAAGCTGAAGTTTTCCAACTTGGCTCAAAAGAGCTCCTCTCTATCATGCCAACTTCTTTTTGAACCTATCAACCAAAGAGAACCAGAAGGATTCTGGAGGCTTGAGGCATAACAAAAGTCCAAGATAAGAAGAAGGTAAGGAATCCACCCTGCAATCAAGGATTATAGCAATCTTGACCTATCTATGCTCAGGGGTATTGAAGAAAAAGATGGAAATCTTCTGTCTATTGACCTTCTGTCCAGTCGCCTTTTCATACATGACCAAAGTTTTTTTCAAAGTCTTAGACTCATTCACGAAAGATCTACCCATCAGTATAGTGTCATCAACAAATTATTGATGAGAACATATCAAATTCATGGAAGGACTAAGACCAACAAGGGACCTTTGTTCAATCAATCTCTTAAGATCCCTTCCTAGCCTTTTAGCCATTATAGTAAAAAGAATAGGTGAGATAGGGTCACCCTATCTTAAGCCTCTTGAATTTTGAAAGAAAATAGAAGGAGATCCATTAACAATGATGGCTATGGAGACCATGGTAACCAATGACCGATTCACCAGGTGAATGACTCTGATACTGAATCCAAACCCCCTTAGGATTTTCAATGAAAACTCCCAGTCAACACGGTTGTATGCTTTGGAGATGTCTAGCTTGAGAAGAAACCCTTCAGTTTTATATTCCACAAGTGAATGAATATTCTTATGGACTGTGACTATTGAATCTAGTATTTTCCTTCTAGGAACAAAACCATTCTACTGAGGGAAAATCAACAAAGGAAGGATAGAAAGGATTCTTGAAGTCAACACCTTAGAATTGATTTTATAGAGAGAGTTGCAAAGACTTATGGGTCTAAACACCTCAAACTCCATTTCCCCTAGTTTCTTAGGAATAAGGACCATGAAAGTAGCATTTAGTTCCTTAAGGAGCCTTTTGGAACCAAAGAATTCCTAAACAACATTCACTACATCATTTTCCACAATATCCCAAAACCATTGAAAAAAGAACATAGGAAATCCATCAGGCCCAGGGGCCTTGCTTCCTTCAAAAGAAAAGACAACTTTCTTGATTTTTTCCATAGTGGGAATGGCCGCAAGCTTTTCATTTTCTTCCCTAACAACAACCTTGGGGATGACCTCTAATAGAAAGTATTGATCATTTTGATTGATTTCCCCATTCACTGAAAGTAGGTTATTATAGAAGAGGATAACTTGCTTTTTGATGTCTTCCTCTTCCTCAAATCTAGTACCATTAACTTCTATGGAAGTGATTCTATTGGAAGCCCTGTGTTTTGAAGCAGTTAAATGGAAGTACCTTGTATTTTGATCTCCAACAGAGAGCCATAACACCCTCAATCTCTACCTCTAGAACTCCTCCTCTTTTTATATTATGTCGTGTAGCTTCACCAACAACTCATTTTCTCTATCCTTAATATCTTCAATGTATCCTTCCTTCTGGATTTTGTATTGGATCTCCACAAGCTTCATTTGAAGTTTAGATTTAATCCCAAAAATGTTTCCAAAGGATTATTTTTTCCATATTCTTAAATTGTGTTTGACTTCTCTAAGCTTTTTAGCAATTCTGAACATAGCAGTTCCCAGAACATCAATATTCCACCATTTCCTAATTTCATCTAAGATTAGGGGATGGGACAACAAAATTCTTTCAAATCTAAAGGGTGATGTTTTCTTCACCTTTATAGGGTCTGCCACAAAACTTATGGGAAAGTGATCTGACCCAACTTTGGAGAGAGATTTAAGAGAGGAAAAATAGCTTAAAATTCACTGATGAGAAATTAAGGTTCTATCTAACCTAACTTGAATTAGATCCCTACTAGTTCTTCTATTCGACCATGTGTACTAGGCCCCTTGCAAGTCCATATAAATCAGCTCCTTGTTGTTGATGAAATCGAAAAGATCAGACTTACTCTCCTAGTTCACCTTAGAACCTCCAAATTTCTCCTCGTTCAAAAGCGGAGTATTAAAGTCGCCCATAACTATCTAGTGGTCATTATCAAAAATCCTGCAAAAAGAAGAGAGCTCATTCCACAAATATTTTCTAGCTCCTTTCCCACTGGGAGCATAGATATTCGATTAAATCTAGCTAAAGTTATCTCTGATATCTGTGAATTTAGTAGCCACATGATTGTTTCTTTCCAAAAAAGGTTCCCCTTTGATGAAGTTCTAGTTCCAAAAAGTAGCTATGCATCCTGATGCACCATCTGAACTGTTTCCTTGAGTTCCATAGTTTTGAAACATTTTGACCTTCTCCACCTTTTCTTTAGGAATTTTAGTTTCTTGGATGAGGAGAATATCAAGTTTATGATCCCTAACAAAATTGTGCAAAACATCCCTCTTGTGAAGGCTATTGAACCCTCTTATATTCCAGGACATAATCTTCATGTCTTCCCAGGGGATTGGAGGATCTCTGGAATGGTATTTTGAACACCATCCGCTATATCATGAAAGCTTTCATGCTCTCTCTACCATTTTCCTGATCTTCTGCCCTGGCCAAGCTTAGTGGCACCACAATCCACCTTTGCTCTTATTCTGGTAATAACTCCACTCAGAGTATTATGATGTTTTCTTTTCTCCTTCTTTTTCTTAGAATGAGAGAGGACTTCTTCCCAATCAGTATCTTCTTGGCTCTCCATCTCTCTACCAGATTCCCATTCCTTGTCATTCATTCTTATTTTCTCCCAAGGGAGGGTATCCATTAGGTCATTCCTAGGCTGATTTATATTTTCACTCGAAAGTTTAGTATCCTCGCTCAGATCTTCATAGGTGTCCTTTAAAAAATCTGGGGTTGTTTTTTCTGGGGGATTAAGAGGGTCAATCAAAGGGGAGCATTCGATAGAATTCATATTCAGGATTGAAATGTCAATATCCAAAGACATACCCTGAATAGGAATGTCTTCCAATCTAGGAAACCCATTTTCTTTTTCTTCTGGCAAGATCTTAAGAGTAGAGGAGACAAAGTCCTCATCCATTTTCATTTCCTCCATATTTTCCAATGTTCTTTCCTCATCTTCCCTTGGGTCAATATTATTTTCTGCTCTTGTTTGGTGCTTAGTCTACGCATTAGGGTCCTTATAAAAAATACAATTAGTATGTAATATGAATAATGTATCTAAGATAATTATTGGGACAATTTATTAAAAAAATGATGACTAAAGTAGAAAGGCTATAACACATTGGAAGATAATATTCGATACTCTCATTTTACCATGAGTCATGGTGTTGACAAGCACCCTTTGAATTTAAAATTGAAGTGAGTAGAGGATTATTCATCAATCAAATTACAAAAAATAGCATCATTTGACATCATGTTATCCATCAATTGATTAGTGCACTGATCCACAACAAGTAAAATGGGTTATTGTGGGAACAAGACATAATGATTTTTTAAATATTTTGGGAAAATCATGTTAAATTTTTAAGTATCAATGTTATAGGCCATAATTCATGACCAGTTAGCACAATGACACTTTATTTATTCCTTTGTCACCCTAATTATGGATCATGGATTGTGACAAAAAATATTAATGCTAAAAAATTATTACATCATTTTTCTAAAAAGTTGATGTGTAAAATTTTATATTTGTATAATTCCTATCATAAATACCCAAAAGTTTAACTACACTATATATAAATAATTTACTTTTTTTTTTAAATATCAATAATGCTCATAATTTTGGCTTGTAAAATATATGATGATGGTGGGGATGTTTACAGAGATTACTAAGATTTATTATTTTGAAAAAGAAGGTTTGAAATGAATTATATGAATTATGTAGGAATGTTCTTACAACCTTTCAACCTCCAACATATATGACTTTCTCAAACCTTGGTTGTGAGGAGGGCCTTATAGTCGAGAACAAATCAAACAATATTATCTCCACCAAGATTGATGTGTTGAGTAAAATTATTAGGGTGTGTTAACTAGTGGCTTAGAATTGTATAGTATTGTATATATGGAATATTTCCCCATTACATGTGTTCATTAAATGTACATGGATTGATCTTTATCTTTATATATACATTTTTGTTTTGTTACTCAGATTCCAATTTTTTTTTTTGAAGTTGAATAAAATAAGATAGCATTAATGGCAACAACATTTGCAATAGACATGCTATTTGCAATGTCAAATAATTTTCTTTTAACTCATATTCTGTCAAAGCTTTCTTACAGAGATGTCATACATTTTTCCCTACTCTCTCATAGATGGTGATTTTTGTGGAAGTAAATAGATATTCTCAATTTTCATTTCCAATATTTTGAGAAACAAAGAGATGACAAGATATGCATCATAATTAATAATGCTCTTCTCCAACTAGATGCTTGTCTTTGCTTGTTGAACCTTCAAGTCACCTTGGATAACCCTAACGTTGTTGATATGGACAAATGAATCTGCATTGCTCCACAAATCTCTTATAGATATCCAAAGGTTGCTAAGAGTCTTAAGGATTTTTCCATGGTGGGGCTTGGGGATTCTATTTTCAAGTGTGAAATCCTCATTGACCTATAGCTGAAATTCATCAATCTTCCCAAGATACCCACTAATTTTAAGGTTTTTTGATCCCTAAAAATATTTTCTTATTCAATCTTCCAAATGTGGATGATGCCATGTTTGAAGGATTCATGGACATGTTCCTATTGGAATATCTAATCTTGAGTAGCAATGGGAAAGTGCATTTAATGCATAGTTAGATGGGATCCATTTTGAATCACTCCCCCAATTGCATTGTCAAATATTTGTTGTCCCAATTGATGTGCTTTGGTAGTAAATTTATTCGGGTAGGTGAATTTGAAATTGAGTGCTAGTTTTTGGAAAGGGAAAGTAAGACAAAAGAATAGAATATATTAATTTTTTTGTAAGAGGAGACTGCAGGTTTTAAATGTAGCAGCAAACAAGGAGGAATATTCAACAGAATACATGGCAGCAAGAAGGGAATCTTTAGGAGAACCTACAGTAGTGGAAGACATTGACAAAGAGTTGTGCTTTAGTGCTTTGGAATATCTCTAGCACGCAATAGCACGCAGTAAGCTCTAGTGCACTAAAATATGTGCAGTATTTTGTATGAAGGGAATATAGAGCCACTCTTTGAGTTTTGTTTGTAATCTTTTTTAATGTAATATTTCTGTGAATGAATGATATAGAATATGTTTCTCCCTCCTTGTCTTGTTTTATCTCCTTTTCTCTTTGTTGTGTGTGTGTTTTTATCTTTTCCCACTCTAATTGGGTTTATTTTCCCAAAAAATTCATATTAGAGCCCTAATTTTTCTAGGCATTCAATTTTTAAAGCCCTATCTTTTTTCCTAGGAATGTAGTGATAGAACCCTAGTTTTTGGGTATCTGGGAAAGCCCTAGTTTTCTGGGCAATGAAGAAAAGCCCTAGATTTTTTCTGGGTATTTGTATTTTCCCCCATTTAGCAAAATGGCTAGAGGATATAATAGGAGTTGGCAGCAACCACTTATATTTGATGGTAAAAAGTATAATGTCTAGGTAAAGAAAATGAAAACCATTTTAGTAGCAAATGGGTTCACAAATGTGACTAAACCAAATGCATTTACAACATTGAGCAATGCTCAAAAGAACTAGTTGAAGGAGACAAAAAAAATGATGCTAAAGACCTCATTTTGATTGAGGCAGCCTTGACAAAGGCTATTTTTCCTAGAATAACAATAGTTAGTTATGAAAAAGAAGCATGGGAAATACTTCGAACCACCTACAAAGGGACTGAGAAAGTAAGGATAGTGAAACTCTGACTACAAAGAAGAGAATTTGAGACCATGTTGATGAAGGACAATGAGTCCATTTTAGATTTTCGTACAAGGGTCTCCACCTTGGTTAACCAATTGAGGATAAATGGAGAAAACTTGGAAGAGTAGAAAATCATAGAGAAGATTCTCAGAAGTTTACCAACCAAATTTGACCCAGTGGTTATTTCCATAGAAGAGGAAAAGGACCTCTCATAAATTTCAGTTGATGAGTTAATGGGTTCACTTCAAACCCATGAGCAACACCTAAATAGGCATGCAAATTCTTCCCAGGAGCAAGCTTTGAAAGCTCAAGCCAATGTGAGAGGCAACGAAAGAGGAAGAAATGTCAAAGAAAGAGGTCAAAGAGGCAGAGTTAGAAGCAACTTCGGAAGAGGAGGCTCAAACTGTCAAGAGGAGGCCAACACCTCCCAATCAGACTTCCAAAACACAAAGAGCACCAGCTCCAATTAGAGATATGATAAGATCAATGTGCAGTGTTACTACTATCATAAGTATGGTCACTATGAAAGTGAATGTAGGATGAAACAACATGACCAAGGGATTGAAAATGCAAATGTGGAAAATGAGAAAAAAGATGAAAATGAAAAATAGTCACAAGTTTTTATTGCATGTAATCTTACAGAACAAGGCAACGCTAAAGTTTGGTATTTGGAAAACGATTGTAGTAACCACATGAGTGGTAATAAAAATTTATTCACCTCCATAGACAATAAAATTAAGTCTAAAATTAAAATGGGGAACAATCAAAAGGTTCTAGTCATGGGCAAGGGCATAGTGTGCCTAAAAACCAATCATGGTGAAGAAAGATAGCTCCATGATGTGGGTAAGTGCACAAAGTTGAGTCCATGAAACATGGTAGTTTTGGCCTTAGCCAAAAAAATGAAATCAGCTTTGCAAAAATGGAATCCTAATTCTAATAAATGGGATCCCGAGCCTAAATATGAAACGGGATCTCGCTTTTTAAAAATTGGGATACTGCTTCCTATAGGATCCTGAACCAACGGAGAAGGAATAGGATCCCAATTACTACAAAACGAGATCCTGATTTATAAAACTTGGGATCCTGTTTTGTAGAAATCGGTATCTCGTTTTATAATGCTATTTATTTTTTTTAAAAACAAAGTTAATTTTACAATGGATGGGATCTTGAGTATAGGAAACAACAACCCCAACAAACAGCTCTAGGTACCTGCCCATGGCCCCTTTTTTTGCATTTTTCCATTTTTTATTGAAATTGTGAAGAAAATAAGTGAATTTAGCATGTTTTTTTAAAATTTATTTGACTATGTTTTGAACATTTTTTCTTCCTATTATAGTAGAAATGAGTAACTGTAAAAATAGACAAAAAAATGCAATGAAACCTAAATATTTTTTAATAGAAATGAAAAAATAAACCTTGAATTGTGTTTTACAAACAAAATTTAACTTTTGAAACCTAAATTGTTCGATTAAACCAAAAAAAATGAATTTGAAAACTCTAATTGAAATGTAACAAAATAATTGCATTTCAAAACCCTACAAATTGAAATGAAATAAAAAAATTACATTTAGAAACCCTAAATTCAAATCAAATGAAAAAATTTGAATTTGAAAACCCTAGTTTGAATTGAAAGAAAAAAATTGCATTAAAAATACTAATTGCTTAGAAATTGAAATCCTAAATTTAATTGGAACAAAAAAATTTGTTAAAAACCTAAATTGAAATCGAACAAATCATTTTGATTTTGAAAACTAGGTAGTTTTAAGCTAAAAAAAAATCAATTACATTGCTTAAATGTTTTAAATTTTAGTTGCATTGTATGGAAAAAATGATATGTTAAACTTTAGTTTCAATGTTAAATTATAATTAGATTAGAAAACAATATGTTAAAGAATAGTTAAAATTCATAAAGTTTATCAATGTTTATTTGCAAATTTAGTTAGAAAATTTGTAAATCTAAGCACGTACAATTGATTCCAATTGGCACAAACTTGCAAGTCTAAATTATTCCAAGGGCCACCAAAACTTCACCCTAAGTTTGCTGAACCCTAGATCCTAAACTGTAAAATCTAAACCCTCAACACTAAAGCATTTTAATTTTGTCTTAGGGTATGAAGTTTGGTTTCCTTATAAAACCCTCTATTGTCACCATTCAATAGAGCTTTTTGTAATGTTTTCACTTATTTGAACAAATAATATAAAACCTTTTGGTTTCTACAAGTTTATGAAGAGTTGATGATCACTCTCTATGACACTTAGACATGATCATTAGGGATCTAAATCATTGGAAGAAAACTTTATTCTATTATATCCACAAGATAGGAGAGTGTGAGTGAGAGTACTATGGGTAAAGTTTCTTTCATTGGACATACCTAAAACTATGTAGGTTCAATGTCAAGAATGGGTCTATTTGGTAGATTTATGAAAACTCTTATGAATATCTAGAATACCATAAAAGTATAATTATAGCAATTCCAATTGGAAACAGTTGGGTATATATCATATGAAATTTAAATCTAGTAAGGTGTCTATTATATAGGAGAGTTGATAATACATGTAAAGAGGTTTTTATGGGAATATATGTATTAAGAAACACATACCATGACCTCTATAGGATTTTTAAGATGTGATCGTAGATAATAATCCACCCATCCTCAATTATAATGGATTCTTTAGCAATTAAGAGAGATTCAATAACCATAAAATTACCTATATTTTGATACTATATAAATTTATGTGGAAGGATAGAAATGCATCAATAAGGAGACCAAGATGGAACCATTTAACAACTAAGGTACACCTATTACATGGGCAAGGGAGGAGGTACATGATGATAGGTTGGAGGAACTATGCTATTATTACAATAGAGATAGGAGGAGGATTCATATTATGCTCCTATAAATGAGAGGTTAATTTAGAAGATTAAAAGAACTAGATAATAACAAAGGAAATAATTCTATAGAGGGAGTGAGTGGGATTTTTGGAAATATACAAGGAGAGAGGTGAAGGTCCCAACACCTACATAGAGTCCTACATGAAATAAACCAATCTAGGCACTTCCTAGAAGGATCAAGATCCATGTGAGTAGCCTCTTTTGATTTTTGTATCTTCTACATATGTATATTTATTCCTTTATTATGTGATTAAAATTATGTATGATATAACTTATTAATAAGTGATTACAAGTATAATTATTAAAATATTTCATATTTATTTTGATATCCTCTAATGTAGGACAAAATTTTTATTTGTTTTGATAGATGTATGTTATTTTTGTGATATGTATAGATTAATTCATTTTTAACATGATACTTTTTTTATTAGAGGGGTAAACACTCTTGACCTAGAGCTAGATGAAACCAATGAGGTCACAGTATGACTAAATTTGTTCCTCACTAGACATCTAGATCCCCTTAATCCATCCTATCACCCTAAATTGTAAATCGATTTCTTAAGGGGTCCCAATATGACATTTATTAAGGGGATTAAAGAAGTTCTTAAAATTTGGTGAAGTTTCCCAAGGAAACCAAATTTAACAATAATAAGATTGTGCAAGATTATAATATGAATGAGATTTCATGATCTAGGTTGGTCAGTTGAAACAAGAGTAGATCACAATCAACTATTCCACAAGAAAATGTTCTTCACCAACTTGAAAGTTCATTATATTCCATGGGGCACCAAAAATTCACCATAAGTTTTTTAAACCCTAAACCCTAAGCTCTAAAATCTAAACCCTAAACACTAAACCATTCATTTTGTCCTACCTGACCTTAAAGTGAAATTTGGTTGTCTTAGGAAAATCCACCAAATTTCATTCCCTTATGCCATGTAATTTTTTCATAGGATCTTACTACACATATCCCCTTAAGTTATCATATTACCCTAAACCCTAAACTCTAAACTCTAAACCCTAAACCCTAAAGCCATCATTTTTTCTTAAGATCTTAATGAAATTTGGTTGCCTTAGGAAACTCCACCAAATTTTATTCCCTTATGCCATGTAATTTTTTCCTAGGATCTTACTACATGTAGATCCCCTTAAGCTATCCTATTACCCTAAACCCTAAACTCTAAAGTCTAAATCCTAAAGCCATCATTTTTCCTTTAAAGGCTCTTAATGAAATTTGGTTGCCTTGGGAAACTTCACCAAATTTTATTCACTTGAGCCATGACATTTTTTCCTAGGACCTCACTAGACATAGATCCCCTTAAGCCATCCTGTCACCCTAAATCATAAAATGATTTCTTAAGGGGTCCCAATATGACATTTCTTAAGGGGATCAAAGAAGTTCTTAAAATTTGGTGATCAAAGTTTCCCAAGGCAACCAAATTTAACAATAATAAGATCATGCAATATTATATAATATTAATAGTTGATTGTATTTTCATTCAAGTAACACGTTCCTTAGACATGTATTTTCATTTATGTCTAAGGCACATTTTTTTTTCCCTTTATCAAAAACATGTGCCTTAGACATAAATGAGTCTTACATACTTTATCATTTGTATATAAGTATTTAATGCCATTGATATTGAATGGTTTAAAGGCATTTCCTAAACATGTATCTTACATCTTGAAATTACAAATCTAATGCAGGTTCACTCATATCTTAAAGGTCACATGGATCCATTCAATAATATTCACAATCCACCTCCACGCCATCCATCTCCACCACCTTCACCTCCACCTCCGCCACCTGAAATCAATGAACATGCTCGTTTGCAAGCACAAATCAATGTCAATGTTAGAACCATCCAAGATCAAATCAACATTATTCAAAATGAAGAATGTGTCGCACCTCCTATGAGGATGTTTGCATCTAGGGTGCAAACCATTGTTGATGTTGTCAGGGCTATGGATGGGATCTTAGATGAGCATCGACAATGGCTAGAGGAGAGGAGAACTTCTGATTCTGAAAAGGAAAACACAAAGAAATGAAGAGATGTAGTAGAGAGCCACAATAGTTTCTAAATTAAGACAATGATCTTAAATAGTTATGAATTTATGAATTTGGTGAATAATGGATATTTTGTGTGATGAATTTATAAATTTGGCTCTAGATGGATATTTTTAGTGACATGGATTTATGAATTTGGTGGAATTTATGAACTTATAATTAATAATATATAATAGTATATATTTTATGACTATCTACTAGATCATGATTTCTCCTGCTAAAAAATTGTAATATATATATATGTGTGTGTGTGTGTGTGTGTGTGTGTGTGTTAGACATAAAATGAGCTTTTGTGAATGTTTCAAGTTTATTGTTTAGTATGTATGTGCATGTATTAAAAAATTGCATATATAGTTCTTAAATTTTGAAATTTGTATGTATGTACATGGTTTAGTTTAATGATCTGTACGCATGCAAATTATGCATCATATTTTTAACTTTAAATCTACATGTACATGTTAAATTTTTAATTTTGTATGGACATGCTCAAGTTGAACAATCAATGTATAATATGTTCATTTCAATTAAATATATGATCTTAATATATGTATGCACATCCTATTTTGTATGATTTAATGTAGGTGCACATTTATATCTCATATCATGGATGGTTTTAACATTGATGATATCATCAATCCACCACCTCATCCACATCCACATCCACCTCCCCCTCCCCCTCCACCTCCCCCTCCACCTAATATTCCACATCCAACACCTATCACATCTAACGAGGCTCACTTGAGAGCACATATAAATGACCAAGTTGCATCCTTACAAAATCAAATCAATGTTATGTAGAGTCAAGCATTGATTCCTCCACATGTGAGATATTTTGCATCTACAATGCAAAACATTGTTGATGCCATCAGGATGATTGATTATGATCTTGATGGGCATTGACAAGAGAGAGAGAGAACAAATGAGACAATTTTATTCCGATGGTCTCTCTTACAAACAAATACTAGACCTTAAAAAAATGAAATCCCATCTAGCTCCCTACTTTCTTGACCTCGTTACTCGACAACCCATTCCACCCAATAAATCTAGAATATCCATAAGGTGGTACATACATCCACAGATGAGTGCACATTTTTGGGATCGATGATATATGGTTTTTGATAGTCCCCCACATGCTAATTGGGAATGCCCATTGTATTTTTTGAGAAAATTGTATGTAGAGTTTGTTTTGGGGAAAAATCCCAATTATTTTGATTTTAGATCATTTCAAGGTGTTGGTGGTGGCATGCCACAATAGAGGTTAGGGGCAAGGGTTGATCCCCAATGCCCCGTGCATGCACAACCCTTTTTTGTTGCTCCTGGTCCTCCCACTCTCACACTTGTACATCATCGATCTCTAGTCTCAACATTAGGTTCCCTTAGTACACTCGTAGGAGACCTTGATCAACATGCTTCTATGATATCAGGTGGGGAGCATAGAGACGATGATGATGGAGGATTTTTTTATGGAGTTGGTCTGTGTACCACTCCTAGAGTGTTGAGGCTTGTCCCCCATATATGTACTAGTTGTCATCAAGTATGCTATGGACCTGATCAGGCCACACCTAGTTCAGGTGAATGGGGATATTCTCGTGGTTCATCTGGTCACATCAATTCATTTGTATAGTTTCTTACAGTAGACCATCACCCTAAGGACACTACGACACAAGTATAAATATGCATCTAGATGTTCATTCATTTTTTAAGAATTTTGATGGATGTATATATCAAAGAAAACTTTGTAATACATTTTAATAATCAAACTGTTTGGTGTACAAATGACACTAATGATGGGGCAATCATTTGCTCCACGAGTACATACATTGACACTAGTCATACTCAGCAACCCTTATGGGGTATTTTGATTTCAATTTTTAGAATTATATATGAGATCATAAATTTAACTTCAGTTTTAAATTTATAATTGAATCACATATATGTTTGAAATATTTATGTTGCTTTATGTGAGTCAATTGACATCCACGCCGATTCCTCCTAAGGGATTTTCAAGCACTCCTCCATTATCGGGCATCACAGATCAGGGGAAGGTACATTCATATTGTAAATTTTTTTTAAAGTTTACATTAGTATAGTTACAATTTTATGATTTTTGAATTCACTAGATATATGAAATGCATGCATGTACACTTGTAAATATTACAAGCTTTAAATTTCTATGTACATGTATGTCTAGGTTGATACCACAATACGAATGGGCATCAAGAAAACATTTGATATTGCAGCTACTCATGAGGCCACTGATTTCCAGGTTGTTTACAAGACTTTCTACACAAAATGTGCAAACTTAAATATATATATATATATATACCTAATTCAATTATACATGCTTTAATTTTGATCTTGGGGGACTTTTTTAGTGCAACTTTCATCCCTGACCTAGACATAGTTGCACCACCAGGAGGACATGTAGAGCAGGCTCCATATCAAATGGTAATTTATTTATTTTATTATATTTTAAGTCAATTATTATATTTTAAGTCAATTATAAATTTTTAATTAAATATATACATAATATGAGATTTGTTACATATTATTTTTCTTTTATAGCATGAGAAACATCTTGTAGTTGAGCATGTATAGACAGGTCCTAGAGAAGAGCCTGGTGCACAACCTCAGAATACAATACAATAAAAATGTGATAATTTATAAATTAAATTGAATTAAAAAAAATTAATTGTAGAGTTGTACATCTAATTTCAAATTTCCTTGTTTTGTTTATGTAGATTAATTTAGAGAATTTAGTGGTTGCTTCAGGTGAACCAGAGCATCTAGACGTAGATATGACGATAATTTAATTTTATGATGGATTATAAATTAAATTTTCATTAAATTATTTTTCATTGTCTTACATCTGATTTCATCTTTCTCTCGTACATAGTGTTTCAGGACATCCACATAGTCCACATGGTGTGAAGAGGTCTCTTGATTATAGAGACAGTACATGACCTTGAAACATGTGATTTTATGTGTTATAATTGTTTATTTCATGGACTATATTTCTTGTTTCTCATGTACTCTGTTGGACTTTATATTTCATGGCTCAAGTACTTAGTTGGAATTTAGTTCACGAGTCGTACTCTGGACTTTATTTCATGCGTTTAATATATTGGTTTCATGCACTTAATATGTTACATAAATTATGGACTTTATTATTGTTTCAAATTTTAATTTACACATGTACATTTATGCATTTTATGTTCATAGTCAAGACATTAATATAGGACATTAATGTGAAATTTAGTGATCTCACACATGATATTAATATAAGACATTTTAATATTTATACTTTACAAATTTAGTGATTTCATACATGATATACATGATATGTACATTAAATAAATAGCGATAATTACTCAATGAACTTATTCAATTTATGTCAATCGATAATTAGACAATAAATCCTAATTTACAAACAAAAGTAATATATTTATATACCAGAAAGGATAAAATTTTAGCAAATAAACAATACCATAGAAGATTAGAGAATAAAAGCATTAATAAATTATATAAATAATAACATCTAAAACTAATTTATAAGTTATCAAAACAATAAATGACGTCTTAAGGGGATGTCTTAAGGGGTTATAATATGTCTTAAGGGGATGTGTAAAGGGGTCATAATAGAACATCTTAAGGGGATATCTAAAGGGGTCATAGTAGAACATATTAAGGGGATTTTTTAAGGGGTCTTAAGGGGATGTCTAAAGGGGTCATAATAGAACATCTTAAGGGGATGTCTTAAGTGGTCTTAAGGCAATGTCTAAATGGGTCATAATAGAATGTCTTAAGAGGATGTTTTAAGGGGTCTTAAGGGGATGTCTAAAGGGGTCATAATAAAACATCTTAAGCGGATGTATAAAGGGGTCATAATAGAACATCTTAAGGGGATGTATAAAGGGGTCATAATAGAACATCTTAAGGGGATGTCTTAAGGGGTCATAATACGTCTAAAGGGGATGTCTTAAGGGGTCATAATATAATTTATTAAGGGGATGTATTAAGGGGTCATAATACAATGTCTTAAGGATATAATTGATTTAACAATAATGTATGCATGAAATTTAGTGATTATACAATTAGACATAAAGTTTCAAAGTAGGAAAACATGCACATTTAACAAACAAAATATATAGAATATTGATTTGATACATAGAAGTACATAAAGTATGTTTAATTTTGTAAGTATGTATGTACATATATGTCATCTCAAAAAAATGTTAACAAAATTTGGATATGCCATCTCAAGAAAATATCAAACTCATGGCTAGAATGTAGTAGGTCTTCAGACCACCTGATATAAAAAAGGTACAAGCAATATCAATGAAATCATCAAAACATACATATTTTAATTTATATAAAACTATCTATATGTATAGAACTCAAGTACTTGCATTTAAAATTATTCCACACATGTTTGTAGGTTGAATCCAAGCATCCTCTCCTTTTTGTTTCAAAGTATGAGATCAATGCAATGATGGCTTAAGGATACAAAAAATGAAAAATAAATCAATTTTAACTATTAATGTCCAAGCAATATCAATATGTAATCAAAACATGTATTTAAATATAATTTAACTAATAATTACCTGTTTTTACCAAGTATTCCATGTTGGCTAGGCTGAATCTAGATGGACTAGATCCTTTATGTGATTATGCCTTAAGGATGTATAAAAGGACAATTTAAATCAATTTCAACTAATAACACACTTGACCAATGCCGAAACGTGTATTTAATGTATTTAAAAGGAAAAAATAAAACTAAAACTATATTTACTTGTATTTACTTATTCCATTGTACCATCTACATCCTCTCTTTTTTGCAATGCATCTATGATTTCCTCATGCTCTTCCATAGAAATTGACCATAGCACTTTTTTTGAAGGTATTCCACGATACCGGTATAGTTTTATATTTTTTGCCACCACCAAATGTGAATAATGTATAATCTTTTTATGTGTTTCATAGTCTTCAAATGTAGGTAGACCATTCTTTCTTCTCAAATATTTTCGTAGCCAAGTGCCAACAACCACTACCGATCCTATTGGAAACATGTTCAAAAACATCATCAAATAAGTTCTCAAAAATTTCTTAAGGGGATCAAAGACTTGTTCTAAAAAATTGCTTAAGGGGGTGTCTTAAGGGGATCACCGTGTCTGTTGGATAATGAAATCAATCATCATCTTCTTGAGGTTTTATTAACTTATGTTTAGTTTCCAGACAATGAGCCAACCAATATTTGGTTTGCTTTTCATTCCCCTCAGGTGCACTAACAGCATACACATGTCCTGCCAACAAAATTTGATTTAATAACTTGTGCATATCCATATAAATAATTAATTAGTATTACAAAATAACTTAATAAAGTGAAATAAAATGAAATAAGTTGAATTAAAATTACCTTCTTGTACAAGGTCTAAAACATGGTCATAATCTTCAGATGCAAACACTTGATCATTTTCTTCAATAGTTCTTTCATATTGATTATGTACTTCCGCAAGTGTCAATGATCTTTGCTCCCACTATTCAACCCATTTTGTATTTTCACATGCTTCCCAATCTCCCAAGATACAAAACTGGAAAAGTCATGCAAGATCCCTTGTCCAAATAGTCCATGTGCTTGTGGTCATGCTCCTAAATTAATTTCATTTAGTAGATCCACTGATTGTCTCACAATCAACTCTAGGTACAGAGTATGTGCAGGATCATGATGGGCCAAAAAGTGGCAATATGATGGGTATGTGGCTAACAACTTCTTTTTACCCAAAATTGATGAAATGAAAAGGGTTTTTAAAGGAGATTCTCAGCTTTCCACCAATATAAATTATGCTTCACTTTGAATTTAATAAGTAATTATTATTAATTTTCTATTCAAATTATGACTAAAGTCCTGATTGATAGGTTGATTGAAAACATCTATGGCTTTCAAACAGATCACATTTTTTAATCCAAAAATATGCACATTCTGCGGATTTGTATAATATAGGATTTAAAAAAGAAAACTTGAATTTCATGAAGTTTTGACTAGGTTAAGGTGGTTAGACATACAAGTTTTTATATTTTTAAATTTGTAATAAAAAATTCATAATTAATTATGTACTTGGAAAAAAATTACAAAAAAATATGCATCACATCAGACATGAGTCCTCTACTTATATCTAAAATATTATAAAAATATTATCATTTTATTGTGGTTAGGGTGGTCGATAGACACCTACTTTTATTTTTTCCCTGAAATTTAAGTACTACTGCATTGAAATTAAAAAAAAACCTAGTAGTTTAGAAACTACATTCAATTTTCTATAGATTCTATTCTTACATATTTTTTAAATAATATACATAACTTATTTAATTTTTTACGTCAAGTTGCCTAACTCTGATTTTTCTGAATTTTTTGCCACTTAAGGGCCTATATTTTCCATGATGATCCTGCACAAACCCTACAATGTTCTCTTCTTCCACCAACCAAAATAATCGATGAACTGTAGAGTAATCACTCGAACTAGTTGTAGAGAATCTTCTATTACACCAATCGACAATATCACATGCATCTTTAAATTTTACTGAATCCTCAAATTTTAATTGTTCTCTAGCAAGAATTATTTTGACACATGCACCAACTCCATCATGTTCTCCTTTACCATGCCCAGCTTAAAAAAAAACTCCATATATGCTATAAATTAAGTTCCTTGTGAACCTTACTTAACCAATAGAACATTCAAGCATTCTTGAACTGCCTCATATAATTATCTTACCATATGAGGTTTTCTTTCATTTGGATTCCTCTTTCTCTTAAATTTCTATAACATATACTAAAACATTATTGAACAAACTCTGACGAGTGTAACCGATTGCCACTCAAATAAAAATGATACTCCCTCAAAAAATTTCTATCGTCCTCAGTGCTATCATCTACATGTCTATAACCAATATGGACAAACATAGCTACTTGCAATGAATTATAATATTGAGATTGAATTTCCTTTTGCAGAACAAGAGTATAATTCTCCACAAAATCAACCACTGAAAATATAGTACCAATTGGAAATGTGTTTCTACATGCGCAAAATTGGGCATCAAGCCATAGAACATGTTCAAAGTGCATGACATATTTTGGTACAATTTTATTCTTAAATTCACTCATGAATGCATGGACACTAACTTTTTTTGTAACTAAATCACAACGCTTTCCTATTTTTCCATATTTTAAAGAATAGTGAACATTCCTAAATATTTTGACATCTACTAATTGTTGTCCAAAATCATGATCAACACTTTCATGCTAGTATGCAAGGTACAACGTATATATCAAAAAACATGTTAGTATGCAAGGTACAACATATATATAAAAAAAAATCATAAAATAATGAAATTGAACATGTATTTTACAACAACAAGATATTTGTTGCTTATTAATTTTTACATACTAGGGTTTACATTTTTCAAAAGACCTTTGACTTATTTTAATATTACCCGGTAACACTGAATCGCTACAAAATTTTCTATAAAATTTAGCTTGTGTTGTATCTAATAGGTGTTCTGGGTGAGGATTGTGAACTTTGGATCCCACCCTTAATTTTAAGACATCTCTAGCATTAGATGAAACCCTAGTATTATCATGCCAATATTTTTCAATCAAATATTTAATTTCAACATTCAATTTTATATTAGACCTCGGTAGTCATCCATTAAAACTCCAACTTTGATTGATAGGATCATTTTCTATACTTTCTCTTCTTTTTGCCACTCTTAGCAATGTTTTAGGATGTATTTTTAAAACTTCACTAATATTACTTACCATTCTTTTATTCAAAGTTGCTTTATTAACGATAGCAGTTGTTATAGCTCTTCTTGCTACGTTTTTATCTTTAGATTGACTATTTTTCCCAATAGATTGAATGGCACTAGCATCAGTAGACATAACATGTTTTAATGATTGATCTTTTCTTTTTAATTTAACATAAAACCCTAACCTTTTCATTAATTTCCTCATTTTTTGTATTCTCATCAATTGCATCATTAGTTGACATTGAAATGCAATTTTTTTTACGATAAAAGAATTTGGTGTATATTCTATTCACATGTGTTCTTATTTTCCTCCAAGAAATTTGACCGGGAAGATTATCGTAAACACCACTTCCAATTTTAAAAAAAGTATTTTCATTAAATTCAACATCACATTCTAGATTTTAATCTTCATTTTCATTTACATTTTCATCTTCATTTTCATCAACAAAACAGTTTTCATTTTTATTTTCATTTTCATTTTCATCAAAAATACATATTTTGTTTTCATTTTCAAGAAAATGATCATTCTGATTTTCATTTGCAACAAAAGAATTTTCTTTTTCGTTTTCAACAAATTCTATAAAATTTTCATCTCTCTGAATATCATCAATGTTAACATCATTAAGTCCAGCATCTTGTAAAACTTCTACATACAAATTTACCATTTCACTAACATGTGGATTTGAAGATGTACCTAGATTTTTGCATATTTAAACATTCTCCATAGCATTCAAAGAGGGATTTGAAGAAATAGTAGGACTTGTTTGTATAATCATATTCTTCTCCAAATTAACTTCTTACAAATTAGCTTCCTCTATAACCATGGTATCCTCAATGTTTTCATCTTCAATATTTGTGGAATTGGTTGCTCCACCATCATTCATTGATTTCATTCTCATTCTTCTTTATCTTTGTATTTGTCTCTCCTCTCTATTTGCTTCAACTTCTTGAGGATTCAATGTCTTCCTTCTCTTATTATGAGCTTTATCTCCCATGATTATAAAATTATCAAGCACAAATGAATGTTAATAGTGAAATTATTCAAAATATTCAATCCAAATTAGAAGTTGAATACCTATTAGGACAAAATTCTTCCTCTTGTTTCCTCAAAACAAGTAGAAAACTAGCACAATTCCAATTTAAAAATTGTTTTCTTCATGCCTCCTTTGAAAAATTTAATCCATATTGCAAGTTGAAGACCTTTTGTTCCTCCAAACAAGCACAAAAATAGCACAATTCCACTTCAAAAATGGTGTTACAGATGATGCCTCATTCGAAAAAATCAACTAAAAATCAAGTTCACCACCTGTAAATACAATAGCTCACAAAAAATAGTTTACTTTTACTACTCTCGGCCATACATGTGAAGTTGTAGACTTCATAGTAATTTTTACAATAAATTTAAATAAAAGAAATAGGACCCCATTTATAAAAATTGAGATCTTGTTCTATAATCGGGATCCCGTTGCTTGATATTCAATGTGGGGACTGTTGGAAGGGAAACGGGATCCTGTTTATAAAACGAGATCCTGTTTCCCTCCCAATGGTCCAAATATTATAAACTAAGGAACGAGATCCCAATTATAAAACGAGATCATCCCATTTTTTAAAATTTGAATTTCTATTTGCTTTGTAGTCGGGTTTTTGCCTCAGATTTTGGTTTGGGAAAAGCATTGGAAATCCAAACCTAGGCCTTCAACTTGGTTTGACTTGCAATTTGAAGGTCCTATCAATGTCAGAGAAAAATACTGACTCTAGACATATGGTTGACGACTTTTTTTGCAGAATTTTTTGACAAAATTAAAACCCATTTTAGATGAGACAATGCAGATTATAAATATGTAATTTTTTTTGCAATTGGATTATATTTTCTATTTTTCAATTAATTTATAATAAAATTGGTCCATACACTTTAAATATTAGGGGTTTTTACTATTTTAATAAATTTTGATCAACATAACATTTTGACAAATAGATTACACGAGAACAAACTTCAGACAATTCTTTTCATTTAAAAAAAAAAAAGAAAAATGATAAGTTTAGGTCATCTTATGCATGTCGTACACGACAATTTTTCAAAATGACAAATCTTCCTAATAAAAATTTAACAAAAAAAATATTCAATAAAAATTACAAAAAAATATCAAGAACATGCTTTAGTGAGTCACAAATCTTTTCCCAAAAGGATTTAGAAAAATATGATAATTTAAGTCAAAATATGGATGTCGTACAATGTGCATGGTATGCTAAAAGAAAGTGACTTTTAAATAGTGGTTTTTAGAAACGCCTATTGAAACTCAATTTGTACAATCTAGGTATTGAAATAAATTACATATTTGGAAACTAGACTCTGAGCACTACATTTTATGATTAGTGACTTTTTTAAAGATTTCATCTCTAAGTGCTTCAAATTTTAAGGTCAAATGTGTCAAATTCTAAAAAATTAGGAAAAGCACTTCCACTTTTTGGCCAAAAAGTGGACTCAACTTCTTGCACACACCCACATCTTTTATGCCTCGGGCATGAAATACAATCTCTTGACCATTGGAAAGATGGTCAAAAATGATTATAGAGTGCTAATGGAGAAAGGGGAATGCATCATCTATGACAAGAATGGAAGCAAGAGAGTTATGGAAGCAGTGAAAATGATACAGAACCAAATGTTTCCCCTCAATATGCAAATCTCAACACAGTCAACAAGCCTGCAACAGTTAGCCTTCAAAACACTCATCCAAGACCCATCCAAGCTTTGGAATTTGAGGTATGGGTATCTAAGCTATTCTAGTTTAAATATTTTAGCAAAAAAAGATATGGTTAGGGGCCTACTAGCAATTGTAGAGCCTAATGGAAAGTGTGAATCATGCATCCTACATAAACAACATAGGAATCCCTTTCAATTAGGGCATTCTAGGAGAGCTAGAGCACCATTAGAGCTGGTGCATTTAGATTTGTGTGGTTCCATGAAGACCCCAACCCTAGGTGGAAATGTTTATTTCATGAAACTCATAGATGATTATAGTAGAAAAATATGAGTGTATTTTTTAAAGAAAAAATCAAAGGCTTTTGAGAAGTTCAAGGAGTTTAAGGAATTGGTTAAAAAGCAAAGTGACCACTATATCAAATTACTCAGAACAGACAGAGGGGGAGAGTATATCTCTCAAGAGTTTATGAATATTTGCAAGTCTCATAGTATTCAGAGACAACTCACACCCTGGTATACTAAAAAAAAATGGAGTGGCCAAAAGAAAGAAAAGAACCATCACGGAGATGGCAACCAACATGTTGAAGGAAAAAAAATTGTCTAATGAATATGGGGTGATGTTGTAGCAACAACATTCTATATTTTGAATAGGTTCCCGACAAAGGTCATTCATGATAAGATCCCACAAGAAGTGTGGAAGAAATGAAAATGGAGTATTGAGCATTTGAGAATATTTAGATGTGTGGCATATTCACTCATGCCAAAAGAGAAAGGAAAACATTTGATGAAAAAGGTGAAAATGCATTTTCATAGGCTATAATGAAGAATCCAAAGCCTATAAATTGTATAATTCCATCACCAAGAAAGTGGTGATCAAGAGAGGTATTGAATTCATTGAAAATGAGTCATGGGATGGAATGATGGACAACAACATGGGTATTTATGTCTCAATACCCTTTGAAGATGAAGAAGCTCCAGAAGGAAGATGTGTCAGAAATATACAAAAAGATAATAGTTAAAAAAAAAATCCAAAAATTCTTAGCAGAGAAGTTGCTCCAGAAATTTCCAACATCATGGTAGATGTGCCAAAAAAATTTACTAGGGAATTTTTTCTAGAAATTTATGATAGCCATCTTCTTCATCAGTCCAACAGTCAAGCAGCTCCAAAAATTCTGACCCTATGCTTGCATCATTGATGCCATGGAAGACTAGAAGTGTGAGGGAAATTTATGACAACACAATGTATGATGAATTTGATGAGAATTCATATTTTTCTATGTTTTCTTATAGTGATCCAATGTATTTTGAAGAAGTTGTGAATGAAGAAAAATGGTGTAAGGCCATGGATGAAGAGTTGGATGCTATAGTGAGAAACAAAACATGGGAGCTCACTGATTTACCTAAAGTGAAATCAGTTATTGGAGTTAAGTGGGTCTATAAGACCAAATGTACTATTGATGGTAAGGTTGAAAGGCATAAAGCAAGGCTAGTTGTTAAGGGATATAAACAATAGCCTGGAAGAGACTACGATGAGACTTATGCACTAGTTCCAAGGCTAGAAATAGTGCGGGTAGTCCTAGCAATTGTAGCCTAGCACAAATGGAAAATATTTCAAATGAATGTGAAATCAACCTTCTTGAATGGAGTGTTGAAAGAAGAGGTGTATGTGGAGCAACCACCTGGCTATGAAGTCTTAGGGTAAGAAGAAGAGGTCTACAGGCTCTGAAAAACTCTTTGCAAGTTGAAACAAGTACCATGAGCATGGTACAATAGAATTGATTCGTATCTTCTAAGCAATGGATTAGCAAACGTGGTAGTGAACCCACACTCTACATCAAGGAAACCAATGGTGAGATTCTTATTATTGTTTTGTATGTAAATGATTTAATTTTCACATGGAATAGTAATCTTTTCATTACTGATTTCAAAGAGGCAATGAAAAATGAGTTTGAAATGACAGACCTAGGTTTGCTAAAATATTTCTTAGGCTTAAAGGTCTAACAAATAGAGCATGAAATATTTATTTCACAAACAATATATTCCAAACAAATATTGAAGATATTTTAGAATGTTGGATAGCAAACCAACCCCAACCCCAATAGCTATAAGTCTAAAATTAAGCAAAGAGGATAGCAACAGTAATGTTAACCCAACCCTCTACAAGAGCATGGTTGGAAGCCTCATGTATTTGACAACAACAAGAATTGATTTGATGTATGTGGTAAGCTTGAATTCTAGGTTCATGGAGCAACCTAAGGACACACACTAGTAAGCAGGAAACATAATTCTAAGGTATTTTAATGGAACAAAAGGCTATGGCATTATGTATACCACATCAATTGAGTTTCAACTAGTTGGGTGCACAAATAGTGATTGGGTAGGAAATGTAGATGATAGGAAGAGCACATCAGGATATTTGTTCTAGATGGGTTTAAGATCAATATCATGGGCATCAAAGAAGCAGCCCATAGTTTCTCTCTCCATAGCTGAAGCAGAGTACATAGTAGCAAATGACCAAGATGTTAGGTTATTTGGCTTAGAAGAATCCTTGCATATTTGAATGAGTAGCAAGAAGATGGTACAGGCATATTTTGTGACAACGTGTCTTCTATTGCATTGACTAAGAATCCCGTCTTTCATGGATGAAGAAAAAGCATCGAAATCCACTACTATTTCACAAGGAAGCTAGTGGAGGATAGAGAGATTGAACTTTAGTACTATAGATCTAATTAACAACTAGTTGATATTTTTGCAAAGTCATTGTCAAAAGAATCATTTGAACACCTAAGAGATAAGCTTGGTATGTAGGAATGCTCTAAAAATTTAGTTCTGGAAAACACATAAAAGAGTAGATGCTCTAGAACTCTAGTTCTGGAAAACTTAGAAAAGCATCAATGCTCTAGAAATTTAGTTATGGAAACTCAGAAAAGCACCATAAATCAGAACAGGTGCAAATAGGTAAGCTCCATAAAATTTTCACTAGTGCTCTGAAAATTTTGCTTCATTGCTTTGGAAGTTTCACAGAGTGATAAAAAATAGGGACCAGTGCTTTGGAAAATTTGCTTCAAAAATTCTAAATGATGACGAAAAGAAAAAAATCCTCAAGATTAAGGGGGGGGGGTGTTGGAATATCTAATCTTGAGTAGTAACAAGAAAGTTCATTTAATGCATAGTTAGATGGGATCCATTTCGCATCATTCCCCCCAATTGCATTTTTAGATATTTGTTGTCCCAATTAATGTACTTTGGCAGAAAATTTATTCTGGTAGGTGATTGAAATTGACCGCTAGTTTTTGGAAAGGGAAAGTGAGACAAAGAATATAATAGAACATTTTTTTTCTATAAGAGGAGACTATAAGTTTTTTGTAGTAGAAAACAAGGATGAATGTTTAGTAGAACACAGGATAGCAAGAAGTGAATTTTCAAGAGAACTTGTAGTAGGAGGAGACATTGATAGAGAGTTGTGCTTTAGTGCTCTGGAATATCTGTAGCATGCAACAACACACAATAAGCTCCAATGTGATGGAATATGCCTAGTATTTTGTATGAAGGGAATACAGAGCCATAGCTATAAGTTTTGTTTGTAATATTTTTGAGAATGAATGAAATAGAATATATTTCTTCCTCCTTGTCTTGTTCTCTCTCTTTTTCTCTTTGTTGTGTGTGTGTTTTCAACTTTTCCCACTATATTTGGGTTTATTTTCCCAACAGTGCCCACATCTTTGAAATTTGGGGATTCATGATTGTTTGGGGTTGAAATTTTTTGAAGATACATGCGTCCGATCTCATGTACTTGAATCTTGGAGTTTTAAGCCCTCATATATCATTGTAGATAGATTTCCCTCAGTTGACAAAAATCAGCCTCATGGGTTGTGGCCAATACCAAGCATTTAAATTATTACAAGGAATTTCAAGAGAAAAATATATTAAATAAATAACTCTTTAGAATAATGGTATAGGCAAAGCCGTCAATCGAGGAATTCCTAGTATTATTGTTCTGAATGGGTTTCCTTAGCTTGAAGAGTTGACAATGCATGGCCAATGTTTCCAGGTTAGTATTTTTTACATTGAAGTTAAATATTATTTTCTTTATCAGGTTTTGTATGCACTATGGAGAATGGTTCTTAGCTTCTATCAATAACAATATTATTCTCTTGGGGATACTAACACTATTTCTTTCATTCTTGTAAAAAAATGATCCCACATTATGTTTCATGCAGGAGATGATGTCAAGGGAGAAGCTAGTAGCACATGTGAGATTGCTAAATTTGAAGATGGTGCATGCCCATATTGGGCCATACAAGGGTGCACAAGTAGTGAATTTTCTAGGTTTTATTCTTAGAAATAGTCCATCAAATGTAACAAAGTTTTTTATGCCAGAATTCTACCCTAGGATCATGCAAAATAAATTTCTAGCTCTACAAAAGGAGTTTTCAAAATCAGTATTATCTACTACCACAAGAAGATGGCCAATGAAGTGGGAAGAATTTTGTGAATTTTGTGAAAAATATTAGTGGCAAGTTAGCAAAATTTGGAAAACCCTTCTATTCTAGAGAATCTATTTTTATTAAAGCATAGTAGATGAAACAACCATTTTTGCAATATTGAATGCAATCTCTTCAAAGATTTCTTAATTTTTCCTATCAATATTACTGGCTATCTTTTAATGGCCAACATTGCTATGTCCAAAATAGATGTATTTTAATTCATATAAAAAATGGCTGGTTATTCTATTTGGATTTGTAATATTGTATTATGTTATAATTTTAACCATTTTTTTAAAGATTTTGGTATCCAAGTTATTCTTGTTTAATGATATTTTATGCTTTTCAAATTAAGTATCAATTTTTTTTTTGAAATTATGTTCTCTTCAATTTGAGTAATGGACATTCAATAAAGAAAATTTAATAAATTGAATCTCTTATTTTAAATCATCGAGATTGAAATAAAATAATATTTTAACATAATTTAAATTTGACTTAAATTATTTTCAAGTTTGTATTATGAATAGAAGTATACATTTATTTGGCCCACTCTAAACTATAAAATCCTTTAAACAATAGGCTTTGGAGCCTCTAGCTCGGAGGACTACACTTTTAAAATTGAAATATCAAGAAGATATAGCTTCTTTTTTCCTTTTTGGATCTATTTTTTTATAATTTTAAAATGTATAAACTGTATTACTCGTTTGTAAATTATTTTGTTGAGCTTCAAATAAAACATTGAGCATTCTACCTTTCACTATGGAATTAGAGCATCTTAAGTTCTATGTTTTTAAAATAGTGAAGAAATGGTGTGGTGTTTTATAGAAGGCGATTAGAGTAGGTTTATGAGAGAAAAATGGCATATGTGGATTATGGACAAAATTCCAATTTTTTTTAGAAGGTTCAAGACAATGTATGCAATCAATATGTTCTAGATTCAAGACTTCCCTCAATAACTCATAGAACAAGAGCAAGAGATAGAGTTGAATTCAGAAGAAAATACTCATAGACCAAGAGTATATCAATGTGAGAATACACTTGAATAGAATTATTGATTTTTTCGTATGTAGCTTTGATTTTTTTTGGTAGTGTGAAGTTTAAAATTTATCATTAGGAAAAGGGATGAGTGGTTATTTAATGTAGATTGATAGTTCAAATCTTCCTCATATCAAATTGTGTCTCACACCATGTTGATAGGAAAAGAAAAGGAGAAAATATTACCACATGCAGGCCAAGTAATTGCTTTGGATTGGATTTGATGGTTTAATGAGAACAAATAATTGTTTGTAAGATTATCACAAAGAACCATCTAAGGTAGTGTTGATTGTCAAAGCTAATAATTTCTTTAGATTTTATTTGATAATTTAATTGTAGAAGTTGAGAAATCCAACTTCACAGACCCCAAAGATCACCTGCATGCAAATAACCTGTCACAGAAAGGAAGAGATGGAGAAAAAAAACAAGGCTGCTCTGCAAGCTTCAAGAAAGATTGTATTGACTGAATTGAAATAATTACAAAGATCAATCCTTAAAACGAGATCATGCAAAACCTATAAGTAACCCTAATAGGTAGACATTTAATAATTTTAATATAATTATTAAATGTCACAATATGCAAACTAAAGTGAAATCTTAAGAGAGGAATAAAGGTATCTTAATTAACATAACTAAGTTAAAACCCTTACTCTAACACCCCCCCTTAAGATGAGCAAGAGCGCAGCTACAAACATGTGCAAGAAAGCAAAGGTAACTACAATGCATGAAAGCCAACAAGGGTCTTGACAACTAGGCCTGATGAGGTACCCGAATACAACCAAATCTCTGTAAAGTGTAGAAATAGAGAAAACCTCATGGGAAAAACTCTACTCCAAAAAGAGATGTTCAAGACATGAAGAACATCACTGAAGCAAAAGAAGCTACAAACAATTGTCAAAAGAAGACTGCTATGGTGTTGAAAAACCCCCTCTAAAGATAGGATGATCAGGAGAAGACAACAATCTACATGAGTTCCCTAATTGACACTACTCAAATCAGATGGAAAACAAAGGAAAACACCTGGAATGAATATACAGATGGCACAAGTACCAATAGTCTGAAAACACTGATCAACTGAGGATGAAATATTCCTTCCAAGGCGAAACCAAGGAAGCATTAGCACAAATAGTATCATAACCTCTATAATGCTGACTGGGAGAGCCTGAAAGATCCAATGAAATGCTATGTAATGCCCTGTAGTGCATGAAGGAGAAGAAAAAACATCTGAAAGTGCACAAGAAAGCACTTGCAACTGAAAAAGTGGTGTAAAAAACAAAGCACACATGCATGAGGTTGGAATCATATGGATCCAGTATTGTCGTGCAAGGACACTCACCAGGAAAAGGTGTGATGGAAAAAACAAAGGCACTACACAACCCCCCATGGCACTTTATAATACAGTGCGAGTACAAAATATGACACAACCTTATGTGCAAAATCCCCAAAATATATGTACAATAGTGTGGCACTTTATCTCAATGTGTTTACATAAAAGATTGCTTACAAATAATTCTCATAAATGCCCACAAAGGACAAAAACTTGGAAATACATGAAGAAAAGTCAGAAATGAAGCAACCCATATAAACGAGAAGTTCCCATGAGCTAATATGTTCAGGTAATTCACCAGAGTGTGGAAACACCAAAAACTGAATAAAATGTACCTGGAGTGAAATATAGAAAAAATTATTGGATGGAATTGAAGAGCTTTGAAATACAGTTCCAACGCCACTAAGATTGAGAAAAATGGAGAAACTGGTCAAAACTTACGAGCTCAAGACTGAAAATAGCTCCTTTGACTTCAACTAGCTGTAGAATGAACCAACAAAAAATAAAATAAATGAGACCCACACCATTGGAATGTTGATAGAATCATCTTTTCAACGATATCTCATTTGTCAAAAATTGATATCGTATGCCCAAGTTATGGCCTCTGGAAGAAAACAACTCCAAAGGGGAAATAAACCAATGTTGGATTAAATTTGACGTCCGTATGGTCGTCGTAGCAAAAATTAGGGCCTAAATTTGATGGCCAAATGCCCGTCGGCGGATTTGCACAACTGGGCTTATAAAAACAATATTTAAAAAAAAAATGCAATGAATTTTTTTTTAAATATTTAAAAAGCTTTGATTTTTTTAAAAAAGCTTTTTTGATTTTTTAAAAAATCATAAAAACACCAAATGGCCAGATTAGATAGCTATAAGGCCTTTAAAAGGATTTTTAAAAACTTCATTTTATTTTTGAAAAAAAATCAAACAATCTTTACAATAGGTCTTTTTTTTTTATAATTTTCTGAAAAAAATAAATTCAGAAAATAATTTATTTTACTAGGGCTAAATTTTTTTGTCGGTCTATGTGCAGACAATGTGTAGGTAAAAAGAGTTTTCCTTAGAAGTCAATTGCTTGGATTTCAATGATTTTACATTAGATCTTAGAGTTTTTGGCCGCTACGGATGTAATGGTGAGGTCTGTTTGGGCTTAAAGTGCTCTGATCTAGTAGGTATTCCCTAGATCAAAAGAGACAAACCCCAAACCCTTGAAGCTACAAAAATATTTCAAAACACGAACATGAAGCATCATGTCTAGAGCTCTCATACCATGTAGAAGTTGAGAAAGCCAACTTCACAGACCCCGAAGATCACCTACATGTAAATAACCTGTCATAGAAAGGAAGAGATGGAGACAAAAAAGAAAGGGTGCTCTACAAGCTTCAAGAGATATTGCATTGACTAAATTGAAATAATTACAAAGATCAATCCTTAAAAGGAGATCATGCAAAACCTAAAAGTAACCCTAATAGGTAGACATTTAATAATTAATATAATTATTAAATGTAACAATATGCAAACTAAAGTGAAATCTTAAGAAAGGAATAAAAGTAACTTAATTAACATAATTAAGTTAAAAGCTTTATTCTAACATTAATGAGTACAAGGAGAGGTTAGGATTTGGAAATAATCTTGATAGTTTAATTTGGTGAAGTAATTTAAAGAATATTAAATTTTTTATTTCCTTTGATTTAAATGGTTAAGACTTGATTGGATCTAAATCGTTTGTTTTGTTGTTTTGGCTTGGTTTCCCTCTTTTTGTGAAGGGTGGGATTTTGGTTTTTGTTGTTGTTCCTAGCATTGGCCTTTGCACCTTAAGTGTTTGTGTTAGTTCCTTGGGCCAATCTTGGCTTTTTCTTGTTCCCTGGTTGGTTCAATTGTTTCCCTTTCCTTGGGGGCTTAGTTTCTATGTTAGGAGTGGTTTGTTGCTTTTCCTATGGCACTTTGTTGGTTTCCTCCTTATTCCATTGTTGGGGGATGTTCTTCACTTGTTGGATTCTTTGTGTGTTGTTCTTTTTAAGCATCCTTGTTGACTAGGTTATTTCTTGTTTTTGTTTCATCGGTTGTGGTATTATTTGGAATTCTATTTGATTTGTTGAAGTCCTAGATATGTAAGCTTTGGGTATGTGCAGGATCATGATGGTCTAAAAAGTGGTGATATGATGGGTATGTGTAGGGTATGTGGCTGACGACTTTTTTTTAACCCAAAATTGATGAAATGAAAAGGGTTTTTAAAGGAGATTCTGAGCTTTCCACCAATATAAATTATGTTTTATTTTGAATTTAATTATTAATTATTATTTATTTTCTATTTGAATTATGACTAAAGTCCTGATTGATAGGCTGATTAAAAAACATCTATAGCTTTCAAATAGTATCATATTTTTTCAATCCAAAACATGTGTCACATTCTATGCTTCGCATACTATAGGATTAAAAAAAATGAATTCCATAAATTTTTGATCAAGTTAAGGTGGTCAGACATACAAGTTTTTATATTTTTAAAAATTTGTAATAAAAAAAATCATAATTAATTATTTACTTGGAAAAAAATTACAAAAAAAAATGCATCAAATCTGGACATGAGTCCTCTACCTATATATAAAATATTATAAAAAAATATTATCATTTTATTGTGGTTAGGGTGGTCAGACAAACACCTACTTCTTATTTTTTTCTTAAAATTCAAGTACTATTGGATTGAAATTTCAAATTTTCACCATATAGTTTTTTTTTTTTTTAAAAACAACCTAGTATTCTAGAAACTACATTCAATTTTATATAGATTCTATTCTTACATATTTTTGAAATAATATAGATAACTTATTCAAATTTTTATGACAAGTTGCCTAACTTTGATTTTTCTAAATTTTTTGCCACTTAAGGGAATTCTTTTTCCATGATGATCCTGCACATACCCTTTTAGATTATGAAGATGATACTTGGGTTTTCTATCTCAATAGAGGTTATTACTGCTCAAGAATTATTCTTATTTGTTCTAGTTGTGATGCTCCAAATGTGCTTTTTAAAGTCCCAAGAAAGTCTATTTTCTCAACTTTTGGCTAAGGTGCTTTCAATAGCTTCATTCATGTATTAGAAGCTCGTGATGCCAAGGGATGAGATGAAAAATCTTTCTACCAAAGTGTTTAATTTCTATTGGTTTCTATAGTTTGGATCATCTATGGAGGTGGAGACTGCTCCTAGAGAATGTGAACCCTCCCTTATTAAGGTGGAGTGGGATGTTTGAGTCCTTGTTGGAAGTTCCATTTTCTTCTGTTGGTTTCTTTTGATGTGTAGCTTGAATGAGAAAAATAATGGTGGCTCTCATGGTAATGGTTATCATTTTATCCTCTCCTATAGAGGGGAGCTCTCTCCTATTAAGGTGGACTTTGATTTGGTGTTTCAGATGAGGTGGTGCTTTGTGATAGCTATTGCTCCTCAATGTTATGTTGTACTCTCTTACTCCCTCATTTAGGAAAGGAGTTTTGGTGTGCTTGACTTGCTAAAAAATAGGAGTTGGGGTTTTAAAGACTTTGCTATTGGGAAGGTTTTTCTACCTAGATAACCTTTCTCCTATGGAGGTGGATGTAGGAAAGTTGGTTGATGGTGGTCCTATGCTCCATTAGTATTAATGTTGTTTATGGATCAGAATTAGGTTCTCTGAGTGATAGGTTTGATACAGGATGGCTCTCTCAAAGAGTGTTGATGGGATTAGCTCTTTTACTAGTGCTTTAGGTTTTAGTTTCCTCTAAAACTTGCTTGTATTGGTTTGAAGTATGGGTTGTCTTCCCCACCCTTGGGGTAGTTATTGTTTAAGGCTATTGTTTTGGTAGCTTAGTGGGTGGCTTGATGGCCTATTATGCTAGCCATGAGCCCTATTTTGAAGGTATTGTGGGTTTTAGGTACCTCTAAAACATGCATGTAATGGTTGAAGTTCGCTTAGTTGTGCCCACCCTTGGGGTGGTTGCTATTTTATAGCTTTGTGAATGACCTTTTGGCATGTTCTACTGGTAGTGATGCTTGTTATTCTTTAAATGCTCTGTTTGGATCTGATCTACTAGGCACAAGGCCTATTTCATGTTTTTGTCTCATCTGTTGATGTTCTTAGTCTTGTTGGTCTCAATGTTGAATCTTTCTTTATGTAAAAGGGATCAGAGATCTTTTAAAATACCTACTTTTTCAATAAAAAACATTAGTAATCTCAATCCATTATGGATATTTTTAGTTCTTCTATTGAGCATTCCACTAGGAGAAAGTTGTTGGGAAGAAATTTGATTCTAACTTATAATCTTCATTTATCCTCCCACCATTTTGTAATCTTCTCTCTTTCCATCCCTTCACCACACCACTTTTTGAAGAAAGCACATATACCTTCAAGTGATCCATTTTCTATTGATGTTTTTTAACCAAGATGACCATGGTCTTGTTGTTGATAGTTTTTTTATTTCTACAATTTATGGTTCCTTGTGGTCTAGATAGATTCCATCGATCCATGCTTCTCCACCACCCATATTAAGCCTTTCTTGATTCAAGACACCTACTATAATCACAATTCTACATCTCTCTTGCACTTTGACCTAATTGAATGGCATTCACTTTGGTAACAAAGTGAGGGATCTACCCTTCAAAACCCTCAGGAAATTTTTCATTGTCATACTTTTGAAATTGACATTGAATCCCTTATGCCCATTTCTTCCTCTGCATTTCCCTATTTTATATTGTTGATTCTTTGTGGTGTAATATATTTTGAGTCATGTCTTTGTATTGCCTATGCCATCCATACCAATACCTTTGAAAATTTGACCCATTTCACCATCCATATTTGTGATTATTTCTTGTGAATCCCTTGTTCCTCCATTTTCCACTAACCTCTGATCTCTAATTATTATTTCTCCCCCATTTGGTAATTTTCCAGTTTTCCTTCCTTACTCCATTCTCACTACTTCCTTGCCACTTGTTAGGATCCTTACCTTGGTAGTTAATATTTTCTCCATTCTCTCTATATGAGTCACCTATTTGGGATTCTTCCACCTTCCTTGGGTATCCCAACCTTTGTGGGTGCTCCTTCATTGAGCTCTTTCTTGCATCTTGCATCAGCAAGTCTACATCCACCACATCTTCCCATGCCACAATTTTTCACTCCATCTCCATATTGTGACAAAAAATATTCATGCTAAATACCCATTACATATTTTTTTTAAATATTGATGATGTGTAGAATCATCTATTTATATAATTAAAGTTTATGAATGCTCAAAATTTTAACTCTACTATATGCACACAATATAAACTATATTTTTTCTTTTGAAAGTCATGATCACTTTTTTTTGCAATGTTCTTTCACCCAATATTGTTGGATGTTTGTCTTGGAAAAAATGAATTATAATACTACTCTTTTGAACACAATTTGGGGCCTTTTTCTACCTAGCATGTGCTTTACAAAACTTCCTTCTTTTCATGCATTTGGCAAGTTATCCCAACATTGGTCATATAGGCCATTTGGTGGGAGAGAAATAAATGTATATTTAGGAAGAATTCCACCCCCATGCAGTCTGTTTGTGCTTTAGTTGAAAAATCTATCTCAGAGGTAGTCAATACATGGGTTCAAGATCATTAAAATGTAGGAACAATGTTTTCATCCTAGGATAATAATGTTTTTAAGAATTGGAAGCATATAAAACTTCCATTTAAAAGAAATTTGAAATAGAAACACATTGCAAAGTTGGATAGGAGTTCTATTAAATGGTCAACACCTTCAAAAGGATTCCTAAAATTGATTTTTTATGGAGAATCTAGAGGTAATCATGGTGTATTAGGAGCAATATTTTGCATTAGGGATGAAAGAGGTATTCTCAAGGTATCCAGATCAATACACTTGCCACCTGGGACCAATAATATGGCAGAATCACTATCTCTTCTTCATGGGTTACTTCTTGCAAAGCAATTACAAATCAAAGAAATACACATTGAAGGAAACTTGCTAATAATTGTAAATTCTTGTAAAGAAAGGACTTATTTTAACTAGGCCTTGAGGCATGTTTTATAGATTTTTTGGAAATTAATAGATGAATTTGAAGATTTCCATATTTCACATATTTACAAGACAATACTTTAACAGATCATCTTGCTAATTTAGGGTGTGATAAAAGGAGATTTTTTACACACAAAATAATAATAACACTCAGGATTTGTACAATAGACATGAGTTAGCATAATTGAGAGAAGTAATAGGACAATATTGTATTTCTATATCCTAAGTTACTTCTTCTAAGAGATATAGAAATTATTTGTTCAAATTTTAATTTCATAACTTTTATGGATGAACTACCAAGCTACAAATATTTTTAACAAACATCATCAAGATGAAATCAACTATCAAACAAGTGATAGCACACATGTGGAGTCAATTCTTTACATGGATTTGATAGGACGAGTGGCATGGATGTTTTATTTGTTCACATGGATTGTGAAAAAAGCTAAAATTGGAACAAAGGAAGGATGGTATGGTTAGTCAAGTTCTGTCCTACAAAGTTACTCATTGCAAGAAATTTTGTGGTTATTTGACATTGCTTTGACATTCTATACTCCTTGTTTTGTGAGTACATCCTCAAGACGGGTCATATCTAATAGTGATTATTTTGCATGCTTAAAATAGGGAGGTGGCTTCTACATTAAATTTGGAGTATATAGTAATAATGATATCAATGCTTAGTGTAAAGTCTAGAGCATGTCGAGGCATCTGATATCTCATCCTCCATAATATAGCTCAATACTTAACATGCCTAATCATCACTTCTTCACATGGTTTTGAAGAGAAGGTGGAAAATTCTTATTACAAAGGTTGTACATCACATGTGAACATGTAGAGTTTTGAAGATTATCCATCGTCAATGTAGATTTTATTCATGCCAACATTTAAATCCTTATCCTTTCTATAGTCCTTTACTTCAAAAATGGGGCATCCTTTGCCTTTATCAACGAAATTTTTTCAAAGGAAAATAAAAATTTGCATTTGTATGACAAAAGAAGCATCGATAAGCTTTTTTTTGTTGTAGGGTTTTCAATTTCTTTGCTTGTAGGTTTGACCCAATGGAAGTTTGAGTGTGAAATTATAGAGTCCCAGTGCAGGTGAGACCATGGCAAGAATCATTTTCTCAATGCATTGAGCAGGTGTAGCTCCAGTCCATGTTCAAGGTGAATTGTTCACTAGTCATGAAGAGCATCCAAGCAATTATTGGTGAAGAAGAAATTACATATAGACTCACAGAGAATCATTTTCCTAGCAAACATTTTGTGAGTGTTTTTCTCTAATATTCTTGACTTGGTACAAAATTATAATACTTAAAAATTCATAGTAGACCAATTAGTGGTGGGGTCGTTATCTGGAAGATAATGCATTACTCAGAGGGGTACAAAAATATGATTTCAACAATGGATAAGGCTTCGTTGGGGGATTATTTCCTGGACATTTTCTTCATCATAAAAAGAGGTATGTGGAGGAACTTCATGGATTTATTCTATCAAATATGCATGTATCCTCTTCCTTTTTCAATCAAGCTCTCAACAAATATAACTATGAGTTTCATTGGGAAGAAGAGGATCGGTTTAGAAGGAAGTACCAAGAAATTGTTTTTCTTAAAGCTCATCAATTCCTTCAAGGTCTGCAAGTTACTACTAGGCCACTCATTCGTAGGAGCAATAGGGTGGTTCATCAAGTTTCTGATATAAATGTTACAATTCATTCTTAGGAAATAGTAGCAGGGAAAATGCAAGTGTTGTCACAAGGAATTCAAGATGAAAATTTAATTTATTGCCATCATAGGGGTGGTGTTCAAGGAGGTTCATTTTAATGTATGGGAAACATGGTGGTTTAGTTAATAGATTTTGGTTATAGTTATAGCCATAAATTTCAGGTGTTGTCATGGATTTTTGTAAATGATCACTATGATCAGGGTATATATGGGAAAATCAACACTAGCATTGTAGATGGGGTCTATTAAAAGAACAAAAGGGTTTGTAATTTTGAATATTATAGATAGTGATAGACATAATAAGATCATTTTGTACATTTTTGAGCTACAACTGAAGGTTTTTTTTTTGGTTCTTTCCTACCAATATGCTCTCCAAAACCAGATTTTGTATTATTTTTATAAATATATAATATATTATAGTGGCTTGCCACTTTCACCTAAAAAAAAATCTATATTTTTTCAAGGGTATTGATAGTAGTCATAGTTATGACACACAAAATATATTTAATGGAAATGGGGGTATTTTCTAGACTACAATATTTGTTGTTTTGAGGAAGTTGGTTTGAATTACCGTATTTGATTTATATACCAATGTTTTTACAAACCTCTAAACCTCCAACATATTTTCCTTTCTAGAAACTTGGTTGTGAGTCTTGCTCCTAAAATAATATCACTTGAGGAGGGCCTTGTATTCAAGAATAAATTAAATAGCATTATTCATACCTTGTAACTAATTCATGACATATCCTTGAGACAATAAATGAATATATAATTTTTCAATGTTTGGCCACCTTTATCATGAATTTTGATATGTGATCGAGCACTTAAATGTGTTCATCAATTATTATTGTAAGACACCTTATTAAAGAAAAACTATTGATGCCAAAATTTGGCAAGGTGACAACCCTTTGTGGGAAACTTAGTTTATGGGGAACCTATTGCACTAAATTGAGTGACCTCCAGGTTTTTAAAGAAGTCAGCTTCTTTTGTAATTGGGGTTTGGAAAGGGAAAATGAAGCAGATATAAAAATAAAGGATCTAACTAAGTCGATGCAATATAATTTAGATAAAAGGAATGATAAATCTATCTTTTGGATATGATCTAAGGGCCTATTCAACAATTTACTAAGTCCTAGAATGACAAAAATTAAAGATTGAAGCATGAACAGTGCATTCAATGACATAAAATAATGTTAACACCCATTGACTAAAAAGAGGAGTCAAAATACATGATCTAAACCAAAAAAATTACATTAAAATTATAGAAGTTTTGCAAATGAACCATTCAAACAATAATGGCATAGTATAAAGTTAATCAAATAGCTTAAGAAAAATAGAAAGTCCAACCAACGACATTGTCTTTGAGTCTTTCTACAATAATCCAATAACAATAAAAGGCCTAGTGTATATATAGTGAGCATTCCCACTGCCTTATGATTAGTAAAACAAATATTTGGCATCCTTAGCAATGATGTAGTAGCAATGATTCCTCTCAGTTTTTGTAATAGAAAAATATTTGGGCCATAGCATGTGGTCGCTCCCCATATAGGTTTATCCCTTATGAATGATAGTAGTGGTCCTAGCATAGTTCTATGAAAACAAGTGTCACCACCCAATATAGGCAGTTAGAATATGCAATAGCATATCGCAGCCCATAGTTTGCTCCATCCTTTGCTTTGAAGAAGTACCCACCGAAGACACGCGCTGCAACATTTTGAAGCTCGTGGTTCATTCCTCCTTTTCATTGAAGGATTGCACTACGAAGACATGTGGAAGTGTGCTTTTTCATTGGCACTGACTGTGGGGTCTGCCAAAGAATATGCAGATGAAGGAAAAGTGGCACACGGTCAAGGCCCAACTCAAAAGTGAAGGGAAATATACTTTAAGCATGCATGGTGACGACACATGGAAACATGGTGAGGGGAATTTGATTAGTGGATGATTTTTTCAATTGTTCCACTACATTGAATGGTGACATGTTTAGAGGCTTCTACTCCTTAACTTTGGTTATTACAATTTCCTTTCCCAATAAACATTGTTCTGTTACTATGGAGCTATTGGATATCTAGTCAGAAGCACCTTTGTGCTACGAACTAACTAGTTGTGGGATGACTAGTTCACCCATGAATCTCATCTTTGAGTGGGTGTTGTAATTGGACTATACTTGTAGTGTTTTAAATGTGGATGCATCATTTGTGAACACCACCTCTTCTTCTTCCATCCAAGAGAAGAGTGTGTGATCAGGAGCAATGTTCGCTTCTTGCTCTAGTGACATCCCCTACATTTGTGCAGTGAACACTACATTTTCCATTTGTAAAGAGGTATACACATAGCTTATGGGATCTCACATTGCGCCTTGGCTGCACTTCTCCACCACCTTTTGTCATAGGTTGTCGCTCGGGTAGTTTTAGGGGGCATATGTGAGTTGTCGCAAGGAAAGCACTAGGGGTTGGTGTCATCAATTAAATTATTTTTCCCCATAGTTAGCTCTATTTTCAAACTTAGGTTAGCAATCTATAATGGAGAAGGAACTAGTACCATTTGATTGGTTGTTTGTTCCTATGGATTCTTGCGAGCACCTCCTTGGAACTAGTTCTATTGGTAAGAAGACATTTTTCCTTGATAATTTTGATAAGTTTGTTTCAAAGGAGTTTCCTTGTTTCACTTGATGACAATTAGTTCATTGACAATAGTCCACAAAATTTCTTTGAACTTTCTCATCTCTTCCTTCAAAGAGTTAGATGTAGTAGCAACATTCTATGGTACATTTGGATATGTGTACATAGATTAAGGAGGAGACGAGACACTGGTAGGAGGAATCTCCTGAGTAGGAACTGATATTTCTAGAAATATAGGAATGATTGGCCAAGGTGACAACTTCCTAGCATCTATCAAATTGTTCTCCACCTTGACAACGACACTATAGGTGCCCAATAGTGTGGTCCTGCCCAAAAACTGGATCATCATAGAGATGTCAGGGTTGATAGATTTCAAGTAGAACATGAATGCCATCTCAAGTAGTGTGTGGATCATATCAACTTTGATTCTCTGCAAACCTATATGGAACCAAGCATTGAACATAGTAATGGCTTTGTACGGGGACCACTTTATGGTAGACAATTGATAATATAGCGAGGACAAGTCTTTTTCATTCAAAAATATTTGATAGAAAGGATCTCCAAGCACATCCCAAGTACATATATAATTTCTCAGTAGTGTGTGGTACCTTCTAGCACCTTGCATCTAAAAGAGGCTACAAGCATCCTTAACACTACATTTTGGGTTGTAACTTTGTGCACCAGACATCCATCCGCAACATCTTGCAAATGTTCAGATGGATTTTAGAGAAGAGGTCGAGATAGCGGCCCAAATGGTAGGTGCTACTGGTGTAGAAAGAGGGATTTTCACATCCCATGCCACATAATTTCTATTAGAAATGGAAAACATGGCTAGCAGTAGGGGCGGAGGAAGTAGAACATTCACTAATTGGGTCGCAAGTTGTACTATCCCTAATGGCGACACTAATAAACCAAGATTATTCAATGTTTGGGACCTAGTAACATGTTGAAGGCCCATACACCCTTATTGAATTTAGATTCAGTTAAGCTTGGTCCCACTAAGCGTTCCAAAAAAATAAAAACTATTGATGCCAAAATTTGGCAAGGTAACAACCCTTTGTGGGAAACTCAGTTTATGGAGAACCTATTGCACTAAACTAAGTGACCTCCAAGTTTTTAAAGAAGTTGCCTTCTTCTGTAATTGGGGTTTGGAAAGGGAAAATGAGGCAAATATAAAAATAAAGGATCTAACTGAGGCGATGCACCAGAATTTAGATAAAAGACGCGATAAATCTATCTTTTGGATATGATCTAAGGGCTCATTCAACAATTTTCTATATCCTAGAATGAAAAAAAAATAATAATTGAAGCATGAACAGTGCATTCAATGACATAAAATATTTTTCACACCCATTGACTAAAAAGAGGAGTCAAAAGACATGATCTAAACTAGCAAACTTGCATTAAAATTATAGAAGTTCTAGAAATGAACCATTCAAAAAATAATGGCACAGTATAAATTTAATCAAATAGCTTAAGAAAAATAGAAAGGTCGAACAATGGCACAGTCTATGAGTCTTTCTGCAATAATTTAATAACAATAAAAAGGCCTAGTATCTTTCTAAAATTCTATTTTTTCTACAATTCTCGAACTCCTAGAACCCCTCTTTAGAAGCAAAGAACAATATATATAGTCAGCATTCCCACCTCCTAGAAAGCAGTAATAAAAAATATTTGGTATCCTGAGAAATGACATCATAGAAATGATTCCTCTCGACCATTGTAATAGAAAAATATTTAGGCCATAGCATGTCGTCACTCTTCATCCAGGTGCGTCCCCTGTGAATGATGGAAGTGGTCCTGGCATAGTCCCATGAAAACAAGTGTTGCCACCCAATATAACTAGTTAGAACATGCAGCAACATATCACAACCCATAGTTCACTCCATCCTTTTCTTTGAAGAAGTACCCACCAAAGAGACTCATAGTAGAATTTCACAGCATGTGGTTCACTCCTCCTCCTTGCTGTTGAAGGCTTACGCTAGGAAGACATGTGAAAGTGTGATTTCTCCTTGGCACCAACTGTGGGGTCTTCTAAAGCATATGTGGATGAAGGAAACATGGCACACAGTCGGGGTCTGACTCAAAAGTTAAGGGAAGTAGCCTTTAGGCATACATAACGACGACACGTGGAAACATGGTGAGGGTCATTTGAAAAGCGAAGGGAAGAATCCTTTCAAACAGAAAGCGCTGAGCGGACACATGGCAGAGATCTATAGTCATTTATCAAAAAGGGTTGATAATGTTTATTTGAGGCATAGGCCAGTACTTAGGAAAAAAAAAACTCAAAGGGAGCTTGATGAATTTGATATTCACAATGTAATTGAAAAATCAATTAAGAAAAGCAAGGATTAAATAAATTAAAAAAAATTGTTCCTAATGAATCCTTAATAATAGAAGATGAGTTTTCTTAACTTTAATAGTCATAAATATTGTGAATCATTTGATCATTTGATGAGTAGAACATATATACATAAATGTATATAATAAATTCTCATTTTTTCCCTTATTATTATTCATGAACTTGTATTTTTCTATTCTTAGTCCCTACCTATATAGGTGGAGACTAATGTTTTTGCTAGATTTTTTTGCTTTTAATACTTCACTCGAAAATTGAGTAAGAGAAGCATAAAAATTGATCATATGGTCTAGAGCTATTTTTATATTAAAATGAATTTTCAATTGATTTTTCTAATTTTTTGATTTGAAGTTTTGATTTTCACTAGTAGTTTTTCATTTTCCCATTACACATTGTTCTAGCGACCAATAAAAAATAGAGAGGAAATTTTTTCATTGGTTTCTTATATTTTCAAACTGTAGATGTGTCATTTTTGTTGGTGGGTAGGTGGCAACACGTGCCTTAAATCTTCTATGACATTTTGCATGCCTAGCATAACAATTTACCTTATTCTAAGGCCACCATTTTGGTACAAGGAGGGAGGATGCCATTAAAGTTGTGGATTTTGACTTTACAATTGCCAATTGTGTTTACTGAAGTTTCTAAAGCCTTTTCAACACATCCAAATTATAAATATCCTACAACCACTACAACAATTTTAAGCTACTTTGTTATATTCATTATGTGAAATATGTAATTATTTCTCCTCAATGTTTTTTTTGAAGACTACAGGAATCGGTTGGATATTTGTTCCCCTATAAACTATAGTGCGCCTGGTAAAAATTTTTCACATGACTGGTGGTGTAGGCACGACACTCCCTCTAGTACCATAGGTTTGGGAGGATACTAGACCTTGTGACCTCTTTCCTAGAACATTATTCTTTAGTCAATCGAGCTAAGCCCCCCACCCCATTATTTCTCCTCCATGTAGGTGTAATGGTAAGCTACAAATTTCTTTTTTACTAAGTTATAGTTTTGATGATAGTTTTTTGTGAATTCTTTTAAGTCTTTTCAATGGTGATTCTTTAGTAGCTAAGTCATGTTTTAAATCATTACAGAAGAAATTTAGCACTTGCTTCCTTGCAATTAGAGATACAAATTCTTGTATGGATATCAAAGAAAGAAATGGATTAGTGAAGGAGAATGAGCATTCACTATACAAGGGAATTAGTATATTTTATTTTCTCAACGACAAAAAAAATCTAGTTAGAGGCATAATAGGCTTCACCAAGTTCTTCCTCTTTATGTTCTTCAAGGTTTCCATCCTACAATTCAAGCCTTTTGTGAGATCAAAGCCATGTGGTTTGTCACTTTACAAGCAATGCGTGGGGGAATTCATTCCTTGGGTTCTTGTTTCAAAGCTAGTGTGTATGTAAGTCCTATCAACTCTTAAAACTCTCTCAATCAAAGCATTACTTGCATGCAAGCCATGTAATTTTTCTTTCTGGACCTATAGGTTTAATTTTTTCATCTTCCTTTATTTACCTCCTATTTACATTTACATTTTACTTTGCAGATTCACTTCATAGTTGTAAGATAAAGATTTCACCATATTAATTGGTAAATTTTGAAAAAAAAAATTGCATGATGTATACCATATACATTTTTTTCCACCATTAATATGGTGCAACTCACTTGAAACATGCAGAATAGTGGTTTTCACAAAAAAGGACAACACCAATTATAATTGTAGAAGATCAAAATTAACACTTATAGGGTCCACTCTTGTTATGGTGGTCACTTATGACACCTATAAAACTTTTCTCCAGTAAGAGCTTCCTTTTTGTCTCTTAACCAAGCAGTTCTACACACACTACCACACTAGTCTTGCACTTATGGAAAAATGAAATCCCTTTAAATGTCTAACCACCCCCCTTTTTCTGTGTTCTTCTTCCTTTTCCTTTTCTTAAAAAAAAATATACTTTTGCTACTCCTATCCTTCCCATGTAGCTTTCCTTTTTCCTTGAATTTCTCTGCTATATGGTGCCAAAGTCACTACTGCTATGGTTGTGTATGCTCTTCTCTTTTCTTTCACATGGTCTGTATTGCTTGGTTTTCACATCTAGATCGAAGTGCTTTCCTATCCAAAACCAATTATATTCCTATTGATTCATAAAATATCTTCTTCTCCTCTCCTAATTGTAGATACTCTTCAATAATTTTTATATGTTTCCTCCCACCAAAAATACAAGGGAACAAGTTTATAGTTGAATGCCACCCTCTTCTCTCTCCTCAACATATGATCTTTGTTTTCCTTTCTTAGTGTACTTTTCCTATAAACCATGTTCATTGTGTTTCTCTAAAATTGGATTTGGCTATCAATCTTATGCTAACCACACCAAACCACTATCTCAGATGTATAGATTCAATATGGTGACTAATTCATGTTGTATTTCGAGTAACTGAATGGCCCCAACAATTTTCACCATTTGATTCATTTTTTTAGTTTAAGAGGTTGTTCAAAACTATTTAAAGAGTTTCTTATATGATTTCCATAGAAATGTCTCAATAGTGTAGAATTACATCTATTGCTTAAATTTATGTTTGTTTGGGTGGAGTTGAGTCTTTTACCCATCGATCCTATATTATCTTTAAGGAATTGGAGTTGATGTTTTGGGTCTATCTTTATTGCATTTTTAGGTAGATTAATTCCATGCTTTGTTTGAGACTCCAAAATGACCTCCTATTTCTTGCTCTTTGGTACTAACCCTATATTGTATCAATCATTGTTAACACAATGAGAAGAATGAATATCAGAGGAATTCCTTTTCCTATTAATCAAGGAGGGAAATTATTTTCATTTAGCCCCACAAATTCCCAAGTAGCAGAAGTTTAGCATAGACTTGAATCATCACATCATTTGTATACCTATGAAAACCCATGCTACAAAAGTTCTTACGAAGCCCACTAAAATTGTATTACATGTCACTATCATTAGAAAAGAAAAATAAGTTAACTAACAAGTACATCTTAAGGCCCATGCAAATTGCACATAAAATTGAAGATTGTGGAACAGGGTTGTCCTCCAGTAAAAGATCTATAAATTCAACTTTGAGCTCAAGTTTTGATCCAATACCTCTAGTTTGGATTTAAGTTCTTCTTGGAACCAATTCATTCATAGAGATATTCAATTTATTTTGTAATTTGGTTATTTCCTCTTCCAATTTATTTTTGTTATAGTTGCTTTCAATGTCCAATTTTGAAAATTTTCGTTCATTTTCCATTATCATGTTTGTTTTATAAATTAAATATATGACTCATAATTTCATAATTTTCATTATATTTTGCATTAGCATAAAAAATTATTTGTTGTTTCTTTTACAAATTTGTAGGGCTAGGGAACTTTTCTAATGCTTAAAAGGTGGAACGATAGACTATGGATAAGATCATAGTACTCAATATGCTTATGTCCAATTTGGCAAGACTTGTGAGAAAGCTACATTTAATATGTTATGTTTATGCATTAATTCTAGAGAATTATAATTGTTAAAATGTATAGAAATATTCATTAATATGTTGTGGATTTTCACAGGCCATTATCTTGAATGGGATGAAGACCATCCAGCACACTTTGTTGGTCACTCTGCTAGCATCCAAGTAATTAGAGTCCTGCAACAAATGCTAGATGAGAAATTAATTAAATGCCCATGGACCAAGTCTTAAATTGTTTGTCACTTAAAAATTATCTCCAACTATGATGGATGTTCTTAACCACTTGATCATCCTACAGACATGTATGATTCTCATGTAACTGAAATATGAGAAATTTTTTATATAAATCTTATTTGAGGCTAGTTTTTTATTTTGTTTTCGGATCATGTATTGCTAATTTTTGTCTCTTACTGAATTGAGAAGAAACCTAAGCTTAATTTTTATTTGGAAGATCTATACATCAACATGAACCATCTTTTCTATGACCCATAAATTTGATCTTACAACATCAAGAGGACCAAAGGCATTATTTTATTGGTTGATGATGCATGTTTCATTTATTTAATGACTGACATATACTTTAGGCATTTGTGAATGAATATTCTATGAGTGAAAAAATATGTTGGAAAAGGAAGTTTATTGACAGCACTAGAGGAAGTATCAAATATTAATTATGGTTTAAGAGAAGGGTACTGACCTTGCTCAAGGCCCTAGGTCATGGAGGGCCAAGAGTAGAAGGCTGACCAAACTTACCTTAGCTTAACAAGATGTTGGGGAATGGTGGATGAGAATGATGGGGATTATAAGGTCCTTCAATCACCCTATAGACCCGAAAAGAAAGATGGGGCTAGGCAAGCTGATTTTTGGGTTTAACACTATGCCTTAGGAGGTTCTCTATCTAAGGACAAAAGTGCAGTCCTAAGATGACTGCATGGCACACTAGCATCTCTCAAGTGCACTGGCGTTCGTACGACTAGGCAACTTTAGAGACAAGGTCAAACCTAAGAAAACAAGCTAATGACCCAACTAACTACTACTAGAGGTCCAAAATAACATGATTAAGTTAATGAAATACTCTCTAATGTGATAAAGAAAAAATATGAGATTTAAGGTGGCAAGAAGGATCTCACAAAGAAACTTGTTCGTCAACTAGCTCCTCGAAATCACATTCATCTACACACAAGAGAGAGAGAGCGAGAAAACGTTTGGTGGATGTATAGGGGCCTTCCTTAGTCAAACCCCGGTTTAGGTGTTTCCACCTCCACAAACAGCCAAGAAAGTGAGATAAAGAAAACAATATAGTAAAGAACACTAAAGCACTGCAAAATAGTAAATGTGCTTACTCTACCAAGTAATAGAGGAGAGGAATGGGAAGCTTACGATGTCCACCTAAAGCACTCATAGTTGATGGAGGGGAGATTAAGAGTACTTGAGTCTTTTTTGCAATGGTGTGGTCCCAAACTTGTTGTACTGAAGTGGTGGAGTGAAGTTGTTGCTACAATGAGGTGCAAGAGTGTTGCTAGAATGCTTTAGAGTGAGTGCAAGAGTGTGAACTTGAATTCTTGGAGGCTTGGAAGAAGTTTTCTAGAATGCTTAGAGGATGAAATTCTTGTTGAAGTGAATTTGAAGGAAAGAGTGAAGAAAACAACCATATTGGGGTTAGTTGACCAAAGAGGACATTACAACTTAACCACCCATGAAAAGTGTAACACCTTTGCAGGTTCAGTGGCAAGAATCTACCAGGGATGTAAGTGCACCACATAGACATCTACACACTGTGTGAGCATCCTGGACAAAAATTCCCTCACTAACACTAAAAACAAGAACCAAGTGGGATGCAAGTAGTGGGATTAGGTGAAATTAAGCCTCCAAAATTGGTTTTCTAAGGTGGAAAAGGGAAAAAGGGGAATTTTCATAAGGGGTGCAAATTCACTCTGATACATTTTTCCCCCACTTTAGCAAGCATGAATATTGATGAGTGCTTCGGTAAAATAGATCAAGGAAGGAGTAAGGTTAGAAATGTATACCTGAACCATTGAGGAAGTAGACCGCAATTTGGCTAACCTGAAGGTATAGGGAAAGTGAAGAACTTCGTAGCTTCTTGAAACTATGAAGTTGAAGAAAGCGTTTTGCAAACACACGGACCTGCAAGGAGGCAACCCCCAAGATCTCTCACATGAAGGAAGCCTCATGAAATAGTCACCTTACAAGCCTGTACACCTACAAGGAACATGTCCCCCAAGATATCTCACATGGAGGATACCCAAAAAGCATATGCCAAGATCTCTCTCATGGAGGAAGCAAGGAAAGTTCCCTATAGACCTACAAACATGTAGGGAAGGTAACCCCCAAGATCTCTCTCATGGAGGAAACCCAAGAAAGTGCCCCATAGGCCTACAAATCTAGAGGGGAGCCCCTCCAAGGTCTCTCGTATGGAGGAATCTTGAAGGAAGTTCCCTACACGCTCTTAGTTCTAAAGGGAGGAATCCCCCAAGATTACTCGCATGGAGGCAACCTAGGAAAGTAGACTCCATAGAGTCAAGAAGCAGCCATGTAGGCAAGTAAGTGGATAGTCACATAGACCATTGATCAATTTGGAAAAATTTCGAAGGGGTCTCTTGGGGACCTGACATAAAGAGGAGGTCCACTTAAGGGACACACACTTCAAAAGTAGATATTTTCTTTCTCGAATCACTCCATCATCAAGGGATCCCTTCGAAAGATGTTTACTTCATCTAGGAATTTTAAATGAAGAATATGCCCCCATGTGAGGGGAAGGTCCAATATGTTCCTGCTTTAGAGGAATATTTTCAAGTCCTTTCTTTACGAACCATTGATGAAGGAAACATGTTCCGCTAGGGTTTGAAGTTGTGAATGTGATTTTGAAGAAAGATTTGTGAAGATTTTCAAGAGAAGATTCATTGGCAATGAATGCATCCTCCAAAAATTAAAATGTTAAAGAAAGGTGTTGTCACACATGAGAGGGACAACTCAAGCAAAGAAGAGAGAAAGATAAAGAGGAAGCGAAAGACAAAAGAAAAAACAAAGGGCATAGGGGTAGCCTGATATTTTGGGGTTAGAACTGCTCATAAATATATATATATATATATATATATATATATATATATATATATATATATATATATATATATATATATATATATATATATATATATATATGAATTATCATCAAACCCCATCAGAACATGTGAAGAATTCATGAGAAAATAAAGTAAAAATAAAAAATTAAGTCAACATAGAAGGGAAGGCTAAATTCCCCCAACGCTTTGCATCATCCTGAATTTATCAGTCAAGCACAAACATGAAAGAATGATGATACAAATAGAAGAAGGTTTATGACACAAAAACCATGCCTACATCCAAGCACCAACAAGGGTGACAAGGGCTATCTAGGCACACATAGCTCACAATCACGAGGGAACACATCACAAATCACACACACACAAGATCAAGAAGAGGCATCCTCTTAACACTGATTGACCAAGAGGTCATCTGCTTCCCACTCTAGATCATCATAGGGGGAAGGAGGATGAGCCTGCAGTGGTGGGATGTTAAGAGGAGGAGCATCTGGCCCTCCCACAATAAGAGCCAAGGAAGAAGGCCCTGAAAGTTCTTTTTCGAGCTCTTATGGAGCTAGGGTTAGCAATTTCACAAAGATTGTTGACAAGGTTGAAACTCCATCCACAAATTTAAACATGCATCCTACATGAGTGTCATGTTTAAATTTAGTAGAAGGGGTAGGCTATGCATGAGATTCACTTCTAGGCTCGCTGAAAGACTCGGGAGTGGTGACGAACTCAGGGGAGACCTGGATTGGTTCCATCACTAGGATAGAATAGGTCAGCACAAGACCACCTTATGAAGAAGGTGGGATCCTCTTATGTCCTTCATTACTAGAAGGAACACACTCCACCTTTTTCTTCATTGAAGGAGATAAACTCCCCATAGACAAACCAAGAGGTGTAGAGGAAGAGGAGGAAAGAACTACAGTGGATATAACCAAAGTATTAACCATATCCATGGGCTTTGGGAAAGGTTGGATATCTAGAATAGACATTAGCAAAGGATGCTCCACCTGAGGAGTGATGAACATAGTACCCCCTTGGGGTTAGGCCCATTCGCACTCGTAGCGGAAGCTAGAAGCAACAAAAGAACAAACTAAAGAGAGGAAGAAGGGAGGGTAGAAGAACACACTATGGGAGACCCTGAAGCAAGGGTGGTCATCTCTTCCTCCTTCCTTTGTGAGGTGGCGTACTCAGTCAAGAGATCCTTTCGCCAGTGCTTGGGCTCATGTGCAAGGTGGTTTATATGACTCTTTAAGTTGGAGGCTAGAGGCTACAAAGGAGCAAAAGGCTCCTACTCAACCATGGGAATGGCCACTGTAACCATCTCTTGTGGAGGAAAGGATTCCTAAATAGTAGCAAGAGGACTAGCTTGAGGAGAAATGGGGGGAGTTGGCTCAAGAGCCTTGGAAACGGGCCTCTTCCCACTCACTACTTTGGAAGCGAGAGAAATAGGAGGCCGCAAAGGTCAAGACAAAGAGGACTCTCCATGGGAGACCTTCTTCCTATTATATTGAATGGGTCTAGGTTCTGTTGAATGAATAAGAATTTAAAATTCAGGATGCTTAGGCTTTCGCTGAGTGGGCACCATAGGGTTCTCCTGCAAATGCAGAGTAGAATTCAACAGTACTACAGTAGAGCACGAAGAAGCATCAAACTGATCGATGGAAGAGGAAGAAGGAGGATCTTGAGAACACTTATCTTCTTCCTTCTTATGTACCTTAGTGGCATTGTTGTCAGCTTTTAAACAAGCCCTATGTGAAATAGCATAAGGTGAGGGTGGGTACCTCACTTTTGACCTTAGACACCGTTTCTTATAGCTCTGATATGTTTATTTTAGAAGGTTTGTCCTAGGTGGAAGAGGACCAACTGGCATAGGACAAGATTATTCCAAGGAGTGGCTACCATGCACAACCAATAGTCTAACACTGGTGTCATGGATTACATGTAACCCCCATGAATAAATTTTAATCATTGATGCACAACCAAGGGTACTATGTTCATCGCCACTAACCAAGGGATACCCAATTTCACCCTAAAGTGCTTTGACCCAGGGATAATGTCAAATAGGAGTTTTATAGATTTAGGTCCAACTAAAACTTATAGGATAATACTACCCAGAGGAGGCACAGAAAGCCCATCATGCATGTGAATGGTACTCATGAGTGCATCATACCCATTTTTATATAAAAATTTAATCAGCATAATCTCCTCCATAATTATGTTTACTTGTGATGTTAAATGAATGAGAACACCTGCTACGATGTTTCTATCAATACATATAGGAATATAAAGAGGAGATGGTTCTTTATTGAAACCCATTGGCAAGTTCTGTGAAGTGAAGGTTATATTAGTACCCCTGTCCACACTAAAGGATAAGACGATGACCCAATGAAGGTTTCATTACGCAACACCTTAGGAACCTTCGAACTACACCAACTAGGGGTTGGAGGTTGGGTTGTAAGGTGATAGCCTCACAAAACTCACACCTACAAAACTCCTAGAATATGAGGGAAGGAACTTTCAGTATCACAAAAGGAACCAAACTTGTTCACGTCGGGTTCACCAAAAATGTAAGAGAGGGGGATGGACAACATTCAAGGCCCCAAGTCATTTAGGGCCAACAACAAAATGCTTCCCTAACTTACCTCATCTTAACAAGATGTTGGGGAATGTGAGATGAGAATAATGAGGATTATAAGGTCCTTCAGTCACCCTATAGACCCAAAAAGAAAGATGGGGCTAGGAAAGCTAGTTTTTGGGTTTAACACTATGCCTCAGGAGGCTCTTTCTCTAAGGATGAAAGCACAGTCCTGGGACAATAGCGATACATACTAGTGACTCTCAAGTGTGCTGGCATCCGTAGGACTAGACAACTTCAAAGACAAGGTCAAAGCTAAGAAAAGAAGCTAACGCCCTAGCTAACTACTAATAAAGGGCCAAAATAATGTGATTAAGTAAATGAAATACTCTCTAATGTGATAAAAAAAATACGAGTTAAGGTGGAAAGAAGGATCTCACAAAGAAACTCATTCGCTAGATAGCTCCTCAAAAACATGCTCACCTTCACACAAGAGAGAAAAATGTTGGGTGGTTGTATAGGGGTCTGCATCAGTCAAACCTCCATTTAGGTGTTTCCACCTCAATGGACATACAAGAAAGGAAGATAAAGAAAACAATACAGTAAATAATACTAAAGCATTACAAAATAATAAATGTGCTTACCCTACCAAGTAATAGAGGAGAGGAATGGGAAGCTTACCACCTCCACCAAAAGAACTCCTAGCTGGTGGGGGAGAGATTGAGAGTACTAGAGCCTCTGTTGCAATGGTGTGGTCCCAAATTTTTTCTACTAAAGTGGTGGAGTGAAGTTGTTGCTGCAATGAGGTGCAAGAGTGCTGCTAGAATGCTTTAGAGTGAGTATAAAAGTGTGAAGTTGAATGCTTGAATTCTTGGAAGAATTTTTCTTGAATGCTTAGAGGATGAAATGCTTGTTAAGGAGTGAATTTGAAGGAAAGAGTGAAGAGAACAACCATATTGGGGTCAGTCGGCCGAAGAGGGCGTTACAACTTGACCAACAATGAGAAGTGTAACACCTATGTAGGTTCAGCCGTGGAAATTTGTCAAGGATGTAAGCACACCACGTGGGCGTCCATGACAAAAATTTCCCTACCAACACTCAAAACAAGTGCCAAGTGGGATGCAAATAGAGGGCTTAGGTGTAATTAAGCCTCCAAACTTGGTTTTCTAAGCTGGAAAAGGGAAAAAGGGGAATTTGCATAAGGGGTGCAAATTCACTTTTATACACATGGTATTTTTGTTTTCTCTTTCTTTTTAGAGTTTATGATTGGTTTCATCTTTCTAAAAAATGCATCATTCTTTAATTTTTATTCTTGACAGGTTCATTCATGGGGATCCCTTAGATTGAAACAAACAAAAAAATATGATAAAAAAACATAAATAGTTGTGAATTATAGCAATAAGATTAAAAGGAACTATTGTTAAAATGGACAGGATGTGCTTGAAGCATGAGTTACATTTTGAAATAATTTGGAATTTTTTTCTCTAACCCCAAAGTGGTAGGTCATATGATAGACTTTTGAATGTAGAAAAATAGTAAGTATGAGGTATCACAACATTGAAATTGCTTGGTCATATGGCCAAGATTTTTGAATGGAGAAAAATGGTAATTATGAGGTGACTTAGTAATATTATAATGTAAAGCACGGTGTACTATTTATGTTAATTTTAAATGATAAATGCGACTACAAGAAAGAAACATTTTATCCAAAATTTTGTATTATGAAAAGATAGTTTATGATGTTAAAATACATGTAAAATATTTTTTTAATGCTCCTGCAATCATGATGAAGAGGGTACAATAATAAGCATGGAGGAAGTCAGGTTAAGTAGGCTTTCATCATTATTTTACTATATTATATAGTTTAATATGAAACAATTTGATATTTTAGTGGGTACAATCAGTGGGCATTCACCATTAAAAGTTCCATGTACATGGTTTTTTTGGTAATTGATTCGGTAAAAAGTGGGGAATAATTTTGATAGTGACAAAGAATGACTCTGATTATGTAGCTAGTCTCTTCATCTACCATTTTCTAGATCTTATGTTTCTTTGTGACTTTTTTTTATCTATGGAGGTTTTCGTATTGCATGTCTATGTTCTAGTCCTATGTGTGATCAAACATCTACCGGTAATTTTTGGAATCATATTCCCCATCATTTTACTGAACCAACAAACATAAGTTTTATGGTTTTGACTGAATGTTCCTAAAGAAACATTATTCTCATTTGATTCATAACCTGTCTCTAAATGGTAAATCAGTATGTAGACATCTTGAATAATTCTTTCAGATTTTTCAATGGGAAAGTGATTCTTGTTGGCAATATTGGTGAATTCTAGCTTTTGGGCTTGTTTAAGAATATTGTAATGTGAAATCATTTGAATTTTCATAGTTCAAAACATTAAAAGTATTTATAATATATAATTGTAATGATATTTTTGAGTTTATTTTGATAGGGTTGTTCTTGGAGCCTTTTTTATCATTCGAATTTGATGCTCACGAGAACATCGAACAAAACTTAGAATAAAACCACATAGAATAATGAGAAAGCCTTGTGAGAAGGCTACAACAGAGCTAAATAAAACATGATTTTTCACACTGCAAAAAGAACGCACTTGTGAGCATCCTTTAAAAATCTGCAAACACTAAACTTCAAACATGGGTTAGTATCTACAAATTCCTCAAGAATACTCCTATGAAATACCTTGTGAATGCTTCAAAATGCAACAAATGACAAGAGAAAACTAAAAGCATCATGAAAACAATTAACAAGTACCTATTCCATAGTGGATTGGTGTCAAATGTGCAAATGACCCTTTCTGAATCCTTGCTCAAAAGCTAAAATGATGCAAATGCAATGGAGATGAAGAGAAAAATCAGTTCTCAAACCAAGAGAGTGACTTTGCATAAGTTGTAGATAGATTTGATGAAGAATGAGGTTCTTATTTATAGATTTTCTTGATGAGAGATTGGCCAAATGGGTGAATGTGAGACTAAATGTAAGCTAATGAAAGAAGGCCACTTGTCAAGTTGTGATAGGCTGAAGGGTGTACAAGATTTGGGAAATGTGCCTATGAGAGGGAGTTTCAAATTCAAATTTGTGCAATAAATTTTTAGAGGGGAACAAGAAAATGGGAAATAAATGCAATGTTGGAGGGGACAAGTCAACTTTTCCTCATTTTTCAAACTTGAGGGAATATTCCCCATAAATGCCATGTTGAAAGAAAATAAGGGATTTAGTAAATCAATAAATTGATTTATTTGTGCAAGTGGCATTATCTAGAGGATGTGATGGGTGATTAGGTTAGGCTAATTAGGATTAGGTTAGCTTAATGATGATTTGACTTTTATGACTTAAATATTTGATTTATTTAAATTAGAAAAGAATGGAAAATGCATTTGGATTTAATTAAATGAATGTTTGATTTATTTGATTAAAATGTTGATGATAAAGTTTATTTAATTTTAAATTAATGACCTAAATGGATGAAGGTGAACTTGATTAATGAGTGGATGCATGTGAAGCCTGGTTTGCTTGATGAATGAACCTAATTGAATGCATAATGCTAATTTTGTATGTCTACATTTTGCCCCTCTTTGAAGCAATGTACTTGTTGCATTGGTTCAAAGAAAAAACTTTCCACGATCAAAATTAAAAAAAAATTGACTTTTTCGGTTGCCCCAGCAAAAAGTACACTGGTAAATTGCCCCTTCAAGAGATTGAGCAAAAATATTCGATTTGAGGGTCGATCTTGTGATAAAGAGGTTCAAAATGAATGGTTATGGATGATGATGCAAATGAGATGATTTTAAGATGCTTAGAATAACAAATCTACATTATCCTAAACAACTTAAATGATGATATGTTGTGAAATGGATGAGATTGATGATGTGATATGCTGTGATTATGCAAATGTATGATTTATGCAGATATTTAGACTGACAAATCTATATTATGATGATGATATGTTGTGATGTGATATGCAAAATACTGATGGTTTGTGGATGCAAGATGGATGTCCTATTGATGATGATTAACTATTCATGATGCAATGTTAGTGCGGAAAAGAAGAAATTAGATGATGACAAGAGGATCTAACAAGCCAACTTTATGAGAGATGATGATGATGAAATGATGATCGATAGATGGATGATTTTCTTATCAAGGATTGGGATTTTAAAAGGGTCACTTACGTTATGTTTGATAACACACATAAGCATGATGCATCAAGGTATAAAGGACCAGGATGGCTTTGTACTTAGTGTGATGGACTTTGACTCGACAGATAGATAGGAGTATTCTTGTTCACACCTGACATATGGAAACCTTGCTAGGATGCACTTTAGAAGTTTCAAACCTCTTGAACCACAACACGGAAAGGTATAACCAATCAATGAAATAGTCAACAAGTTGCAAAACATCCTCTATCCATATCTAAGAAAGCAAGTATCCACCAATTTATTTTACAAGAATGTCCAACAAGAACAATAGACAAAAGAATAATGATCGTTGCACCATTCCTATCTCTCTAAATCCTTCATTTGGATATCATCGAGAGGTCCTTGGACTAAGCGCAATAAGATAAGTCAAAAGACAAAGATAAAGCATGAAAACAAGTTGATGTTATTCAATACCGCTAACCAAAAGGGAATGTGTTTTTAAGGATAAGGACTGAAACTTATTGCCAAAAGATAATGCCTATTGTAGGAAGGATACATCCAAGGACATGTTAGTGGATGGCGGCACGTCATTTCGTTTATCCAAAGTGTTCTTTCTGATAACTAATGCCCATTGTAGGAAGGATTCATCCTAGGACATGATGTTATCAAATGATTGATATGGGACTATTTGGATGATGGACTATCGACACAAAGAATTGACTAACTTACGTACTGACTTAGACTTGAGACTTAATAGTTTTGTGTTTTCACTTTTAACCTGCTAGACTTGTTTCTAACTATTTCACCAAAGGTTGAGGATGACGATCAGTTTATTATGGATGATGTTATTGTGGGTGCAAGCGGGATGAGGTGGATGGATTTTTTCAAATATTTGGATGTTTTTGGAGTTTTGCAATGTTTTGAGGCTATTTTTGGTATTTTTTCATGATTTTCAAAAGTTTTGATTTTCGAGTTTCCAATGTTTTGGGTTTTCTGAAATTTTGACCCAGAAACTAACTTAAAGACCTATCCTAGGGGCCTCGAGGGCTGATCAACAGACTAGCATTTCCTATGTCATATATGCAGAGACCACATAGTTTGACTAATGACTTGACCAATTTACAGATGAAGATATACATGATGAACTATTAGTTTATTATGATAGACTCCTAAAGGACTGACCTAAGTGTCTCAGGGGATGATCAAAGATCAACCTTACCTATGTTCAAGCTCAAAGATGACGTAGTTCAACAAGACGACTCTTTTTTTGACTTTTTGAATGACTTTTTGACCGATTTTTGGATTTTGGATGATTTTTCTAAATGCTTTTGGATTTTTTGATGTTTTGATGTTTTTGGATTTTTTGATGTTTTGATGTTTTTGGATTTTCTGATGTTTTGATGTTTTTGGATTTTCTGATATTTTGATGTTTTTGGATAATCTGATATTTTGATATTTTTGGATTTTTTGATGTTTTGATGTTTTAGGATTTTCTAATTTGAAGACTTTAAGATCATACACGAATCTAATCTGATAAGAACATGCCCCCAGTGTGATGCAATAGACTACTCCAATAAAGGTAGGAAAAACTAACTTTGAGGATGGGCCGAGTAGTACTAGGAGGCATCATGATACGAAAACAGGACCAAGCTATGGTGCGGATGCGAGTGGATGAGTGATGGATGGAGACCTAAATGTGATGGATGAGGGAAGCAAAATGGGTGGAAGATGCAGAACAAGCCGTAAAGGTCTTGGTGGATGGAGAATGCTTATTTATGCAAGGTGCCTATTTGCCAGGTTTTCACCGAGGTACTTGCCCAAAGTGCCACCAGAGTGGTTTTCACTATAGGACAATTTTTTTGATCCATTTTCTAATTTTTTTGAAATTTTTTCTTTTATTGATTTTTTTGTTGTCACCAAGATGCCTATTTGCCAAGTTTTCACCAAGGTAACCATTTTTTCAAGACATTTTATGATTTTTTGGATTTTTGGTTCTATACCTTGAAATATTTTAGGCATAATTTTTTTTGAGATGGGAGCTATTCATGGGCTCCCGCAGAGGTTCCCCTTCGGGTGTTGATAGCTGATATGCACCTGATTTGTAACTTGTCGTGATGACGAAAGTTCCTAACTAATTAGTTTGAACTTGCATTTGCTGCTTGGGTTTGGGACATTCTTCTGTTTCTCTTTTAAGACCAATTCTCTGACTTGGAACATCCCACTTCTGATTTTCTTATTGTAGCTCCTTTTGAGTCTATTCTGATAGACTTGCAAGTGATTTAGAGCATCTATCCATCTCTCATCTAGTAGCTCTAGCTCATTGAATCTTGACACTTGGTAGTCTTCATTAGTAATGAGGTTTTGCAATGATATCTTGAGGGATGGGAGCTCTATCTCAATGGGGGGGACTGCTTTTGATCCATAGACCAAGGAGAAGGGGGTGGCACCAGTGGGTGTGCAGATGCTGGTTCGATAGGCCCAGAGGGTGGGATTAAGCTATAGATGCCAGTCACGACCTGCGTCATTGACTATTTTCTTAAGGATTTTCAAAATGGTTTTGTTTGTAGCTTATCCTTGGCCATTGCCTTAAGGATAGTATGGGGTGGAGAAGCGATGTTGGATTTTTGAATTTCTCGCACAAGTCATGAACCTCCTGATTCTTGAATGGTGTCCCATTATATGAGATAATGGCTTATGGAACACCATAGCGACATATGAGATAGTTCAAGATGAATTTTGAGATCTGCTTCCCAGTGATATATGTCATGGGTATGGCTTGTACCCACTTTTTGAAGTACTTAATTACAGTTATGATGAATTTGTGGCCATTGGATGAGGTGGGTTTGATTTTTCCAATGAGATCGAGGCCCCACTACGAAAAGGGCCATGGTGTGACAATGGGATGAAGCTCTTGAGTTGGTGCATGGATGAGGTCCCCATGTTGCTGACATTGTAAACACTTTCTGGCATGATCATGTGCTTCTCTTTCCATTGTGGGCCAATAATACCCCATCCTCAGCAGTTTCTTGGCTATAGTCATTCCACTCAAGTGTGACCCACAAACACTGTTGTGTACTGCGGTTAGAGTGGTCAATGCCTCCTCAACATTTAGGTAATGTAGCAAGGTGACTTCTATGATTCTACGGTATAGGGTATCACCTAGGATGAAAAATTTGGATTCCTTTTTAACAAGGTTCATTTTAGGTTTGATGGTAGGTGAGCGGGTATGACTCCTATGTGAAGATATATGTAGATGTCATGGTACCAAGGATCACCAAGACCAACGATTTCACACACGAATTCTGATTCTAGTACCTCGAATGTGGGAACAAGAAGCTGCTCGATCAGGAATTCATACTTTCGAACATTGTGAGGGATGTCCAATAGGGAGCCAATTGTTACCATGGCGTCTGCTGCTCTGTTGTTGGTTCTAGGAATCTATTCAAATGTTATTTCAATGAAAGATTCTTTGAGAGTATCCACCAATTTCTTATATGGAGTGAGCTTATCATCCTTGGTCTGATATTCATTATTGACTTGATTTATGATCAACTAAGAGTCTCCATAGACTTTGAGAGCTATGATATTCCATTGAACTACTATCCTGAGACCTATAGTCAAAGCCTCATATTTCATGATGTTGTCAGTGCAAGGAAATGCCAGTTTGTATGACCTTGGTATGCAATCCCCTTGTGGAGTGATGAAGAAGACACTAGCTCCTGATCCAGGTTGTGTGTATGAGCCATCTAAGTACAGTTTCTAGTGGTCAGCTATATTGAGGTTAAAAATGGATTCATCTGGAAACTCTGAGACAAGAGGATTCTCAAAATAAATAGGTGCTTCTGCTAGTTGATCCGCAATAACCTGAACCTTGATTTCTTTTCTCTCCACATACTCGGTGTCATATTCTGATAATATCATTACCCATTTTTCCATTCTTCCTGTGAGCATGGCCTTTGATAAGAGATACTTGAGGGGTTCAATTTTTGTGATGAGTTTTATCTTGTGTGCCAACATCTAATGTCTAAATTTGTGGAATGTAAACACTACTATGAGGCATGCTTTCTTGATGAATGAGTAGTTTAGCTCATGACCAACCATTGTCCTGCTGATATAGTAGATAACCCTCTCCGTTTGATTTTCATCATGTTGAGCCAAGAGAGCCCCAAGGGCTATTGTTGTTGCTGACACATATAAGATCAATGGCTTCTTTGGGATGGGTGGCATTAAGACTAGCATTGTCAGTAGATATTCTTTGATTTTTTAAAATGCCTCTTCACATTTTGTATCCCATTTGTATGTTACCCCCTTGTGGAGTAGGTGAGACTATGGGTTCTGCTTGTCTCCTAGTTGTGTTATGAATCATCAGATCGATTGAAGTCTTCCTTGGAGACCTCTTAGTTGTTTTAATGTCCTTGGTGCTTCCATCTCAAGGATTGCTTTCACTTTTTTTGGATCCACCTTGATACCCCTCATGGACACTATGTATCCTAGCAGTTTACTTGATTGTACGCCGAAGACACACTTCTTGGGATTTAGTCTAACTTTGTATTCCTCTAGTCTGTCAAAGATAGCACTTAGGGTTGCTATACGATCTTGTCTTTTTCTTGACTTAGCTAGAATGTCATTGACATAGTCTCTGACTGTTTTATGAATCATGTCATGGAATATCAATGTCATGTCTCTTTGGTATGTTGCTCCTACATTCTTTAGGCCGAATGGCATCATGTTCTAGCAGTAGGTCCCCCATGGACAAGTGAAAGTTTTCTTATGTTGATCCTTTTTTGCTATCATGATCTGGTTATATCCTAAAAATCCATCCATTAGTGATAGCATATCATGTCCTACTATCATGTCTACTATCATGTCAATATTCGGAAGCGGGAAGTCATCTTTCAAACATGCTTTGTTCAAATCTCTGAAGTCTGTACAGATTCTAATGGCTCCGTCAGGCTTTGAAATAGGTACCAAGTTTCATAGCCATTCTGGATAATCTATTGGTCATATGAATCCTGCATTTAGTATCTTTTTTATCTCCATTTTGACCAATAAGGTGATCTGAGGGTGCATTTTTTGGAGCTTTTGTCTGACAAGTTTTGCTTCTGGATACACAGCTAATTGGTGAACCACAGTCTTTGGATCAAGTCCTAGCATATCAACATAACTCAATGTGAAGTTTATTTTTCTTTCCCTTAGGAATGCTACTAGTAGTTCTTGCTCTTCTGATAATAGTGATTCCACATAGAATGTGATATGTGCGGTCTCCTCTGTTCCTAGGTTGACTGGATTGCATTTTTTGGCCAAGACTGCTAAATTTTCTTGATGAATAGATCTTAAATTAAGATTGAATCCTTCATCCTCAGGCACCTCAGAGAGGTTTTCACCATTGGATATAACCTTTCTTTTTACTTTTTTCTTGTCCGAGAGTGCCACGGTGTGGTTTTCACTCAAAGACTTGGATATGATTCTTAGTTTCTCACTTTTGCGACTAAAGGATTCAATCATTTCCCCATAATAGGCATGTGTGTCCAACTCCATTATAAACCCTACGTTATGATCTCCATCTAGAATGTTATCCCTTAATCCCATAAATTCGGAGAGTGCCTCATTGTTTTCAAATGTATCAAGAACTGGTGGTCCTCATTGGTCATAATTGATCAGTTGGGGGTAGACTAGGTGGATCTCATGATTTTGATGATTGGATTTGAAAGATAAGGTACTAATCATGCAAAGGGAGGTATCCTCAAATAACCTAGGTAGATTGGTCATGGTATCCTCATCATCACTACTAATATAGGCCTCAGTTATAAAGTTATGTATGTCTCTACCTATGGATGTTGATGAGTGTACTTCTGGTGCTATTGGATGAGGAGAAATATTAACCATTCTCACCAGAGGACTTCAGCCATGTATGGTTATACTCAGAGGGGTACATCCAAGTCCTAGATTTGTTATCGGTTGCGTCTCTGGCATAATAGGTATTATGAGCCCATTGTCATTTTGTCCTAGTCTTTGGTTTCTGTTGTAGCCCATTGTGAGAATCATTTGTAGGCCCTTGCTTGTGTCATCCATTGGTAAATATGGTACTGGTCTTTCATCTTGATATAGCATTTGTGATGGATCTTCCTCAATAACCTCTTGGCCAAGATCTCCCCAGCTTGTGAATTCAGGATAATCTTCAGGAGACATTTGTGATGTGGAAGCATGATTCTCTTGTGGACGACCCTGTGATCTAGGAGATTGTGGTAACTCTCCTACCACAAAAGCATTGTTAGGGAGCTTGTAGCTTCCACAACCCTCCTCTTGGATGATGAACTTAATGTCGGAAATGGTGGGAATGGTTGGAGTGGCGGGCGTCTTTGTCACAGAAGTGGATGCAAGGGTGGTGGGATTGATGTATTGTGTCGATCATCCCTCATCATTTTTTGGAACTTGGGGGATTTTGTAGTACTTTTCTTCAAGATTCTTGCAGTATGAGAAAGTTTCGGGATCTCCATGGATAGTAACCTCTTGTCCATTATGTGTAAATTTCACACATTGGTGGAAGGTTGATGCTATGGATTTAATCGCATGGATCCATGGGCATCCTAGGAGGATATTATATGGAAAGTCTAGGTCCAAGACCTGACAGGTGGTTTCCATGAGCGTTGGCCCTACTTGAATAGGGAGTTTAATCGTGCCCTGAGACACTCTTTCTTGGTCATCATATGTTCTTATCGTGATGCCCTTTCCTTTGTCGATGGAATCTTCTAATATTTTCAACTACTTGATGAGGCTTAGGGAACATATGTTCAAGCCTACACCTCCATCCACCAAGACCCTTTTGATTTTGCTCTTATGTACAATGGCTTCCAAGTGAAGTGCACGATTGTGAGATGGTTGGGCGGGAAAATCTTGGTCAGAGAATGTAGGGAGGTTAGGAATTATGATACTTTTGACCATAGCTTGGAATTGCTTCGCATCAAGATTTGCAAGGATAGTGGATGAGGCTAGTGCTTCTTCAAGGACCCTTCTCTGAGCTAATAATATTTTTAACAACTCAATGATGGAGATGTGTGTTGGCATTCTCTTGAGTTGATCTAGGACATTGTAGCCATTATTAATGGATCTAGATGCAGGGACTCTATTTGGTTGGGATTATCCTACAATGGTTACTTTGCCGCCTCTTATGGTGACTCCACAATCTTCGACATGGGCGCCCTTAATGGTGATGACCATGCAGATTTCATTTAGGGAGGAAACCACTATTTCATACACATGATTTACACTACTTTTTCCTTTATCATTCTTATTGCCTTTGTTACCATAACTCAACATCGGATTTGTATATATCCTAAGATCCTGATTTCCTGTAGGTTGTTCCACATTTATGATTTTTTTATCGATGAAATCTTGGATGATGTTTTTCAGTCTCATGCAACTATTTGTGGTATGGCCTTTGATTTTATGGAATTCACAAAGTTGATTCTCATGATACGAAGGAGGTTTCACATCTGGTTCTTGGTAATTTTTTAATGTAGGAGGCTTGATGAGTTTTTCGTTGATCAACTTTTTCATTATGTCCTCAAGTGGTTCCCCCAAAATGGTGTATTTTTGTTTGGGATAACTTTTGCGCTGGGATGGTCCTCTTTGGTCATTGAGATTATTGATGGTTGGATTATTGTTTGGATGGTATTTCATGTGATGATTGTTTTGATATTGTGTTTGGATTTTCTATGCAAGTTTGTTTTGACGAGGACCACTAATGACCACCTTGGCATCTATGACACCATCATTAATACCATTTTTTATTTCTTTCCCACGTACAAGGTTTATCATTGTAATTGGATGGTGGGCGGTTGTTTTGTTGTTCGTGATATGATGTTGATTCCACGGGTTGAGTCACAAGGGCTTTTTCAATGTTGAGTGCCTTGGAGATCAATTGATCATATGTGGTGATGCCCTGAACCTTGAGATGAAATTCCAAGCGACCTTTAAGGTTGGATATGATGGTGAAAACTTGTTCTTTTGGCAAGGTCCACTTTCTCCGATTGGCCTTGGATCGCCATCGTTGAAGGAATGAAGCATAAGATTCATTCTTTCCTTGTTTTAGAGTGTATAGCTCTTCGAGACTAACATCAATTGCAATGTTACATGCATAGTTCCTAATGAATGAATCCCTAGTTTCTTGGAATGGTCTAATGCTTGAAGGTAACTGAGAGAACCATTCTATAGTAGGGCCTGCCAAGCTTCTAAGAAATAGCTGCATTAGATAAGTATCGTCATATGCGACTTCCATGCAATGAACCTAGAATTCCCTGATGTGATCTTCAAGGTTTCCCATCCCTCGATATTTGTCAAAATTAGGGATCTCAAATACCTTGGGGAATGGTTTCATCTCTAGGCTCCTATCAAATGGATATGTACACAAGTTGCTTGGTGTCTTAGTCATTCGCCCTGATTAAAGGTCGAGCACTTGTTGTGAGAGAAACCTGAGTTGTGTGGTCACATCATTTTGTGGATCAAAGGGTGGGATGAAAGTGTTTTGAGGTGTTTGAATCGTGGGTTGTATGGGTGGGTGGATTGGTGCGTTGTTTGATGGTATTTGTAGGTTTTGGCGAGTGAGGTAGGCTTCCACTTGCTTTTGTATGAACAACGCTTGTTGTTGATCTTGTTGTTGCTGCGCTAAGATTTGTGCTTGTTGTTGCACTTGTTGTTGTTCCAAAAAAACTTGTTGTTGGGTTGAAAATTCTGCTACTTCTTGATGTTCTTGATATTGCTTTAATGCTTGCTGATATGCCTGCAATTGCGCTACTTGTTGTTGTGTAGGAACTTGTGCTAGATATTAGGCTTGATGTGCTTGATATTGAGCTTGCGCTTGTGCTTCTTGTGCTTGTGCTGCTTGTTGTTGCAATAGAAGTTGTTCTTGAGTGGCCTTTTGTGCTTGAAATCCTTACACAACTTGGGCGGCTTCTTGTTGTTGTTCTTGCAATAACACATGTGCTTGTGCAACTTGTTGCATTTGTAGTGCGGCTTGGGCTACTTGGGCGGCTTCCGCAGCTTGAGTGGCTTGTTGAGCAGCTAGGTATATGGCTTTTTATTTTTGCACTTATTGGTATCCTCTTTGAAAAGTGGCTTGCAATGTTGCGTTAGATTGACTTGATGTGGTGGAAGTTGGTGGTGGTGTGGGTGGAGTTGGATTCAAAATGGCGTTTGTGGTGGTGGTGAATGGTGATGTCATTTTTGATTACTTTATTGGTGGATGGTGTTGTTGGTGTGGTGGTTTGAGTGATAAGTATCACTGTTGATGTGATTGGCCCTTAAGAGACCATGCTTTGCTATGTTATGGGGGTGTTTGATGATGTTGCAATTGCTTGTGCATTTATCGCTTGTTGTTGTGATGTCAACAATAAGTTTTGAGTGTTTGGCATAATGCTTTGGTTGATATTTGGGATGTTGTTTTGATCAACACTTGGTAAAGGGAGAATCCCTAAGCCAAGGAGTGGTGCAGATGATGATGGCAATGGTGGAAGTGGTGGAAATGTAAGGGGTGTGAGTTGTGAAAATGTTGTGGTACCAAAAATACCCCCAGGTCCGAACATATCTCCTTCCTCTTATGAATTTGTGAGGAGAGGTGTTTGAGAGGTTGCGTGAAAAAATGATGATGATGGTTCATGATGAAAGGTGAGAGGAAGATTCTTGTGTAATTGATTTTGGGTTATATTTTGTTCCAAGATGGTATGTGCATCCACATCTTGATAATTAACAAGGGGGTGTTTTTTGATAGCATTAGAAAATGCATTTCACTTATTAACATTGGGTTGGGTTGGAGCAAGAGATGTCATGATTTGTGGAATGTTTTGCGTGATGTTTTGGGATGGGGTGTAGATGAGATGGGAATGGTGGACGAAATTGGAGGAAATATTGTCTCCACTATGGTACTCACATCGAAATCTGAAGGTAACTTGGCTCCTTGTTTTGCTAATTCAAGCATGTATAATGAAGGGTTGAGCCTCATCATGATGTTGATGATTTTATGGTTTTTTGGATTTTGAAGCATTTCAGTCATTTCGTCATGAGTGATTCCAAAGGTAAGATATTCTCCTTGGTTTTCCTCCTGCGGGTTTTGTGATGATGTCGGAAGGTTAACTGTGAGACTTCTAGACCCAATGGGATTCATTTTAGGAGTGGTTTGACTCAAATCACTTGAAGCGGGTGTTTCTTTGTTGGCTTCCATGTTCTTATTGTATTGAGATATGGTTTGAACCATAAAACAAGGATCAATTTTTAAGAATGGGAGATGAATCTCTTGATTTCTTTGGATTGATCTTTGTTTTATGCCCCAAAGTGGAAAATTTTAGGATATTTTGCAAATCAAAAGATGATATGATGATGATGTAAAAGATGAATGATGTGGATGTTATGATCTTTTGGTAAGTCTTGAAGGAAATACTAGGATTTTGGGACTTTCAGATATGTTGCAGATTTTGATTTTGATTTTGATTTTGAAAAAATATACCCTAGGATGTTTGGATGATTATCTAAGGGATAGATTTGACCAAAGGATGATAATTTGTATATGTGCAGGGAGAAGGATGCATCTACCCACACCTATCCAACAAGATGATAGTTTCACTAAGCATATGATGAAGGATTCATCTACATATACTAAGCTAAACAAGGTGATTTTTGATAATGTTTTCAAGGATTTACTCTCAATGATTTTGATGATTTTTTATTTTGCCAAAAATCCTAGTATTAATGATGATTTCAAGATTTTTCCAAAAGGTGATTGTGAGATGATTTTTGTTTTGATGTTTTGAAGGATGGATGAAAAGGATTTTGATTTTATTTGATCCTAAGATGAATCTAAAAAAGATACTTTGTTTTCCTAGACCTAGGTATTGAAGAACAAGCTTTTCTCTAAACAAGATGTTCAAACTCTCTAAAAAGATTTGGGTTTTGGCAGTAATAGAATGAATACGAACTGGGATTGTTCCTTGAAGCCTTCTTGTAAAAGTTGAAAATCAATCTTTTTCTGAATTTCTATAACATAGAGAGACATTCTTGACGGGCTATCAGACTAAGGGCTTTCACCTTTGGTTTCTTGATCTTGATTTTGTGTGAAATCATTAGAGACACGTGTGTGGGGTCCAATTGTTTTTAATCTTTGCTTAATCGATTATTTTTACCACAAACACACTCTTGATTAGATTTCAAACTAAATGTCCAATGTCTTAACTTCGTCTCGTTTCACAAGGTATATTATGTGAAACTTTGATGAATTTAAGGCAAGGGTTACCTATTGTTTAATTTTAGTGGGCAAATTGAGATGTAAATTCAAGTGTTTAGAAACCTCTAAGGATGTAATCCCAAGGGAAAGCAATAACATGAGAATTTGGTCAGTGGTATTTGCCTCTGAAAGGGTTTGAAATTTTGAGGATCATGTTGAATGTTTGTTTGCAAATGTTTTCGAATAAAGCACTGTGTTTTCAAACCAAGAACAAGTACAAACCCTATGGATGTGTAAGACAATATTTGTTGAATCCCCACTTAGACAAGTCTAGCTACGCTTATCTTTAGTGAATGGTTAGATGCTTGACCCCACTAGCTCCCCTCCATGACACTCACTTATATGGGGCAGCCAAGCATCAACACCCATGAAACTCCCATGGCATGTTTTCCATGGGGTGGCTTTAGAACGACCCATGGGTTGTAGTAAGGACTTTCCGTTCATGGAGATTGACCCTTATGACAACATTCCCCTTTCAGATCCATCTTGTTAGAATCAACTGCGTGATATTGGCATTTCTTCCAATACCCACATTTATATCCCAGCTGGAAATACTCTTGGCTTTAGAGTGTTACCGGTTGAGTTGTTCCCTTGGGTGAGTACTTTTTCCCAAAGGCAGGCCCTATAGGATAAACAAAAGCAAGCAAAGACGAAATCCATAACTCGATCAATCTTTGACAACTCAAAGAAAGAGAATATGTGTGATGATGCTCTACTAACACTCGCACAAGATGTTCAATTTTAAACCAAAATTGAAGTGTTTATGGGAAATTATTTATGCAACTTAATGTCACCAAAATTATTTTGATTCTCAAGATCATCGTGAGGCACGAGAGAAGCACATACATCTTTTGATGATATTACTTTGTGTAAATAATTACAAAACAATAAAGGCACACATTCATTTTATCCTTCAAAGTAATGATTTGATATGTTTTAAAACACCAATATTAAGTGTGAAGTTTCTTGTTCAATTTTAGCCCAAATTGAAATCTAGTGGGTGTCTAAGTTTCAATTTTAACCTTTTGCAAAAAAAATCAAAGTGTTATTTTTAAACCCAAATGAAAATTAGTGTCCTAAAATGAAAAGATAAACAATTTCATGAAAAGTGTTTAAAAAAAACACTAAAGTGTTAAAAAACACTTTAATCTTCCCCAAAACATCATCTTCATTCTCCTCCTTTTGTTTTTCTTCTTCGTTTCACCTTCACTTTCCTTTCCTTCCTCACTTTCCTATTCCAACACAAATAAAAGTTTAGGCATGTAGTTTGCAAATTGATAAAAACATACACAAGTCTTATCTATCATTTAAAGAAAGAATGGAAATATAGTAATTTGACAAAACAAATGTCAAAATTATTTCAATTTGTACCTCCCTTCTCATCTATGAAATAATTGATGGTCAACATAAAAATATTTTCTTTTTTACCCAAATGTATAATTTTTATGAAAGAATATGACTTAATTTAAACATACAATAATGAATTTCAAAAACCACAAATCAACACCTACATATGCCTATAAGTCAAATAAGAAAGCACAAAAAGAAGGATCGGTTGATAAAAATTGTTTTGAAAAGTTCCCAAATTGATTGTAATATTAAAGACAACCAATTAAAGTTCTCAAACTAATTGTAATATTAAAGACAATCAATTGAAGTTCTCAAACTAATTGTAATATTAAAGACAACCAATTAGGTAGATTCAAAACAAACTAACGGCATAAATCTTTGTAAGTACCGTGGTACAAAACTAAAACAGATCAATCAAATAATTTTTTAAAAAATAACATAAATCACAACATGAATGAGTGAAGCACCCAACAAACAAGTTGTGCCATGAATGAGTTTGTTTTAGACACTTAAATGAAATAAGTGGCGTACAGATGAGCTACTTCAATTCCTTAAGAAGATTTAATCATTAGACCAAAGGTAGTAATGCGCACAACTCATATTATACAAGTGCGAAGTTAAGCTTTAATCATTCAATACCAGAGATTTGTGATTTGCCTTCAAGAGTTTTCTGCAAGAAGAAAAAATGTTAGATTACAGTTGCTCAAAATTAATTCCTACACTCCCAAGATGGATGCATCCAATTAAACATTATCAACCTAATCAATTCCATGTAGTCAGAACATAAAGCGTAATGAATGCAAATAGGTAGGTGAAGCACATTGTTTAGAGGAAATAATGGCATGTTGTTAAAGAACATTAGGTTCAAAGCATTGAAACTCATAGGAAAAGATTATGACAGTGGAAAAGATTTGACATCAGCTGTGCATTTGAGCATTATGCACCACTACACTTAGAATAATGCACTTCTATGTGAGCTATCACACAACAATAAATGTAGATTAGTTGTCATTTGTTTGACTGGGAGACCTAGGGAATCACATTCTACTCAATCCATTTCAACAAGATAGCACATGGTACAAGATTAGGAAACCGGTTTGATGGATTAACTTTCACAACAAAAATTGTATTTGTAACGTATCCTTAGTGTGTATCACAGGCCAAAAGGGGTATGCACAAATCTTAGCCAGCTCGCCTAAAGAATTTTCCTCCCTTCATTCTGAACACACAATACAAAAGCAGTGATTTATATGCTATTTGACTCAGACCTCCAACTGACGCATAGGATCAGATCAAATTCTTAAAGGAAGGTTCCCATCCCTTCTTATTGTGTGAAATACACCATCTCCTCGCCACCTATTTATAGTTAGAAAGCTACCTGTACCTTGAGTGCCGCACGAGAAGAGGACATAACACATCTCCTGCAAGAGTAAAGATTGTCCTTTGGGAAAGGTTAGGTGACAACGCCTTCTACAAGAATGGAAAAAGTCATTTGAAAGGCACCCAAAGTGAATGCGCATGTCAGGTGTAAAGACAAATTTTGTATCATTTCTCATTCTTTAATGCTTTTTTAAAGATTGTCTATTTAACACAATTTGCACAGGTGTAAAGATAAATCCCATATGCATCCCTCCTACCTACGCAATACACCAAAAGTCAATAATTATAAGCAGGGTAAATAGAGCTCTTATCACGTTAGATAATGACATAATCCAAGTTCAAATTTGTAAGTGAGGCTTCACAATTTCTTATACTCCAACATGCAGCCCCAAACAAAAAGAATTCAAAACCCATGCCAACAAAAAATGGCATATATCAATGCTTCCACTGTTTCATTGAAGTCAACGTGTAAGCAATAATAATTATGATTTAGACAAACAACAAAAGCCCCTGATGTAGATGAAATGAAATATGATTAGCTCCCAAGTATTCAAGAAATAGTGAGAAATAAAATGAAGTGTAGGTAGAGGACCGAAAAAAGAAACATGCATTTCCTTTACTCGAGTCTTGAGAAGACAATCGAAGCACAAACTCTCATGTCTTCTCTATGGTGGAGATAGGAAATGGCTCAGAATTCATATGTTGCCTATAAATTGTGTGCTTTGGGCCATTTATTGTTATCATTGCAGGTAGAGCAGAATCATCTTCTACACGCAGGCCAAAATATATATAGAGAAGAGTAGAATACCAAGCATAACCTTTCTATCATAGTAAATCCTTCATACAAAAGTATAAATCTATTAATTATATTCGAGAAGTAATGTTTGGAATATTATTAAATCTAGTCTGTGGACTATTTTGCAAATACCAAGCAAACAAACTAAAAGTGGACATGCCAGAGTGGTTATCGAGCATGATTAGAAATCATGTGGGCTTTGCCCATGCAAGTTCAAATCCTGTCATCCATGTTGAATAACAAATGCATGTAGATTAATTTTAAATTGAAAATAATGATGCTTGTATGTCAAACTGATACAAGAAATGTAATCAGTCAAATAATTATACACTACAAGTCAACTACAAATCCAAAAAACATAGTAAAAATGCACACATATGAATCAAGTAGAGAAAACAACTTCGATCATGCATACTTATGAGAGATATGGTGCAAACAAACAAGAATGCAGACTCAAGCCCTCCTTCTAGAGCCACATGTGAGCATCCTTTAAAAATCTGCAAACACTATTCCATAGTGGATTGGTGTCAAATGTTCAAATGACCCTTTCCTAATCCTTGCTCAAAAGCTAAAATGATGCAAATGCAATGGAGATGAAGAGAAAAATAAATTCTCAAACCAAGAGAGTGACTTTGCATAAGTTGTAGATAGATTTGATGAAGAATGAGGTTCTTATTTATAGATTTTCTTGATGAGAGATTGGCCGAATGGGTGAATGTGGGACTAAATGTAAGCCAATGAAAGAAGGCCACTTGTCAAGTTGTGATAGGATGAAGGGTGTGCAAGATTTGGGAAATGTGCCCATGAGAGGGAGTTTCAAATTCAAATTTGTGCAATAAATTTTGAGAGCCCTGGGGACAAGAAAATGGGAAATAAATGTAATGTTGGAGGGGACAAGTCAACTTGTCCTCATTTTTCAAACTTGATGGAATATTCCCCATACATGCCATGTTGAAAGAAAATAAGGGATTTAATAAATCAATAAATTGATTTTTTTGTGCAAGTGGCATTATCTAGAGGATGTGATTGGTGATTAGGTTAGCTTAATGATGATTTGACTTTTATGACTTAAATATTTGATTTATTTAAATCAGAAAAGAATGGAAAATGCATTTGGATTTAATTAAATGAATGTTTGATTTATTTGATTAAAAGGTTGATGATAAAGTTTATTTAATTTTAAATTAATGACTTGAATGGATGAAGGTGAACTTGATTAATGAGCAGATGCATGTGAAGCCTAGTTTACTTGATGAATGAACCTAATTGAATGCATAATGCTAATTTTGTATGTCTACAGCACTAAATGCCATCAATAATGTTTTATTTGCTACTTTCAAATAGGGGATAGGTAGAAGCCTCCCCCACCATTAACATAATCAGTTTGAATGTTGCCAAAAATCACTTTTTAGTTGGCAATCTACATCTTGGCTAGATTGTTTTGGAGGGGATGAATTCCTCATGGAGAAAATTCATGATATCCCATTCATCTAGGATGTCACTAATCTTCACTGTGGTAAGAATTGCTCAATTTTTGCATTAGCAAGCAAGTCCACTATCGAATTTCCTTCTCTAAAATAGTGCTTAAAAGAGATCAATTTGAAATGCCAAGCAATCAAGTTGGCGTCTTTAATGATATTTCACAACTTCTTGTTCTCCAAAGAATTACTTTGCATTCCATGAATGATCAACAAGGAGTCTCCTTTAGCCTCCAAATTTTTGCATACCATAGAAGCATCCAAGTTTAGAGGTTCCAAAATGGTAGGGCCATTTGCTTCTTTATTTGTCTTGTTTCCCAAATAGAAAGAACCGACATTGAAATCTCACATCTCATACAATTTCCTCTACTTTTGAAAGTAATGAACATGAAAATTGTATTTTATTAATGTGTAATTCTAATCTGTAGAACCCTACCCTCAAACACTTGCCAAGGGATTATCACATTACTTTGCAAAAAAATTACTTTTCCTTTATACCACTAACTTCTGCTTGAAGGTGTGTAAAAGAAAAACACTTCTAAAGTTCTGGATGGCTAGTGCATTTTATAGTTAGTGGCATTGTTTCCCCTTGGTGTAAATTTTGATATTTTTATTCATTGGATCCTTTAGCAATTTCTTCTGTCTTATATCAGATGCAAATTTTTTGTTGAATATGTTTCTTTACATTTATTGCAGTTGCAAAGGAAACATGGTGCAGGCACAGATTCTTTAAAATTCTTTCTCTCGTAGCTTAGAAGATATTCTAAGCCCTTGACATGTTTTCTATTGTTATCCTAATAGGATTCCAAGTCTACAGAACCAAGCAATTGCAAATCAGATTTGTCAAGTGCCAGTGGAGTTTAGGAGGTTTGTTTATTTAAGCTAGGAGATGGGAGCACCTAGGGACTCTAATACACTAATATTGGATTAATAAGAGCCATCCAGGCTTTCCTCTGATTACAAAAGCAATGTCTAGTTCAGCTATAAATGACTAAAGTTGCCATTATTCTTTGAAAGACATCTCTATTGTAGAAAACTGAAAATTGGACTTGATTTTTTGTAGGATCTAGAGTTAAATACTGGCATATAAGTGTTGCTTTGCAGTTGGACATTGCAAACGATTACCACATTCTATTGGAGCGATGTACCTGAATTGAATGACTTGAATCTTAATGTGGTGGTTGATGGACTACATGTTCTTTTTCCTTCTCTACACAAGATCTGTTTATGAATCTACAGGTGTTATGGCCAATTTTATGTGCTCTACAGGTTTATGTATTTTTCTTGTTTTATAGGAAAATTCTTTATTTGCATAGTATCTTTAAAAATATATATATATTTATCATCCCCATCTATATGTTATTGTCTAGTTCTATATATTAAAAATAAAACATAAAGGTTTGCATTATTGTTTAGCTCTGCATAATTTTTTCCTCTCTATCAATTACTTCCAATGTTTCCTTAGAGGGACTCCAACTGTAGTACAACTCTTGTTGATGTTGAGAAAATGTTCAAAATTTAAGTAAGATATAAAGTATTTGTAAATGAATATCTAAAAAAGAAAACCTTTTCTCTCTAAAACAATGCAAATATCTTTCTTCATTATTGCATATTCTATGATTTCCTTTATATTTATTAAAATTCATCATACTAAAGTGTTGTCCTACTCAATATTTACTTAGTCATAATTTTGTGAAAATGCTAATTGTTATTAATTTATGGTTTTTGTATTAAATTGTCACTATTATATGTGACATTTATGTTAATATTTTTGTGTTTAAAAATTATTTAAAAAATATAAAAATAAAGCATATTTTAAAGTCAAGTGACAAAAAATATTATTGGTTCCTAAATTGTTTGAATGCAAACACAAGTATTGATGTGCTAAATAAAATATTATTAAATTTCAAACATTAATATATTGTAAAATATCATTTATAATGTTAATTTTTTCAAAATATATAAGACAAAGTATAGATTGTACAATGTGCATTGACATGTCATGGTAGTTTTTATATACATTGACATAATGATGTTTGTTTGATTGAAAGTAATGGTGAGCTAGGTTATTAAAGTGAATTTTGTGTTGTTTTCATGTAAAATTTGAAATATGGGAAAATGATACTTTTGAATTTTTATTTTTATTTTAGTGGAGTTTTTAGTGTTTAGGAATCGAAAATAAATGTTGACAATAATGTCATATGACTCCACAATTTTTTTCCCTCCTTTGTAACATTTACCTTCAATTTTAACCTCCAAATTTTATCTTTACAAATTATTCCAATTTTTCTTTGGAGATTTTATCTATACAAATTATTTCTTAAAAATTATTAATTTAAAAAATAAAATTAATAACTCCTTAAAATGTCAAAACACTATCTACAAGGCCTTCCCTACCCTTGGAATTTATACCTTATCATATATATGTCATATTTCCCATTACAAATGCGTTTGGTCATGGCCAATGGTATACAAACACCATTAAACGTACATGGATTGAATCTTTATATTTATATAAATCTTTATCCACATTCTAGAGGTTCTTTTGTACTTAAAGAAAACAAGATAAGCACTAAGGGAGAGTGTCCAATAGTGGTGCACCCTAACTTTATGGGTTGACATTGCAATGAACATACAACATTGACATTAAAAATTTATATCCTCAAGTGGCGAGGGACATGGACACTTCAAATATTTCGTTTCACCCACATAGATAGAGAATAAAGGTGTCATCAACATGCCTTTTGTTGAGGGGTCATAATAGACCCCCCAAAAAAAATTAGACCAATAGTGGTGCATCAAGTCATATTTTTAGTGTGTCAATGTGGCATCATATAATTTGTTGCTTTTTGAATGTAATCGGAATATTTTGTTCAACTATTGGATCGTCTCTTACAATTACTAGTTCCATACTTTTAAAATATTGGGCTTTGAATGTACATGTACTATCACAACTATTGGGCCCTCTCCCCTAATGGAAAGAGCATTGACAACTATAGTATATCTACATTATCAGATAATTATCTTTTAAGTCAAATATTTCTTATAGAGATGTTGTACGCTCTTCCCTTCTCTCTCAAATTTCTAACTATTAAAAAAAAAAATTGTCTACCAAGGTTTTAAGAAGAGCAATTTGGTATTCTAGAAGATAGGTAGGGAATTATTAATATTGGAGCATTGCTTGCAGTAATGAATGATTTAGTTATTATTATTTATTTTTGTCTTTTCAAATTATGAATATAACTAGTCGATAAGTTATATATAGTGTGAGATTTGAACCTAAAACAAGTCTCACGTCTGTAAATTACCATTGAGTCATTAGAAAACAAGTTTTGGTTGTCTTTAATGGTAAAAGCCTCCAAAATATCATGTAAAAGCATCCAAAATGTCACTTATCACATAAAATTCATTTTATAATCACATAATACTTAATTTCTTCAAAGAAAAAATATAGAAGTTTATTGCATTCCATTATTTAGCATTTATTATTAATTGTTTAATCCACCTACACACAACTATAAATTACATGTACAAACATACACTCTCTAACATATTAACATACATATAATTTTCTATAGTATAATCATTAAAACTCTTTTAAATGAATTACTAGTATTTATTATTTCAAAAGTATTGATATTTTGAAATAAGGATTGAACAATTTCAAAAGGTTAATTTAATAAAAAAATGAAACAAAAAATCCTTTGAAGTCTTATATTATGAAGGGTTGAAATAGTAAAATGATTTTTAATAAATTACTCTACAATTAAAGAGAGGATAATAAAGATTTAATAGCTATTTAAATAATTTTTAATAAATTCAAAGATAAGGTAAATAAAAATAATAAGAATAAATGATATTTTAGTCATAAGTAGTGAGTTAATCAATTAAAACATATCTTTGAGGTCCTTAGTATTCAAGCCTAGAGGCCCATTCTTTATCATTTAAAAAATAAAAGTAAAAAAATTGTATATGTAAAAATCTGTGTATGATCTTGAATGAGAGAAGGGATAATTATTTATTTTTAATGAAAATTTTAAATAACAAAGTAAATTGTTTTACAAACTCTTTTATTCTCGGAAGAAGAGCACATTAGTGAAAGGAACTATGAAAAACCTAAAACAAAAATTTGAAAGTGATCTAGAGTTCCACAAAGTTGACCGTAGGAACATAAATAGATGGGATTCTTGTTGTCGGTGTTACAAAAGCCAATTTTGTGAATCTTGTTAGCCAATAGGCAATAGGCTATTATAGGTGAGAATTCAAATGGAAAAGTCTTACTGTCTGATGTCCATAATTTTTTCAGGCTTCCTGCTGCTGGATTATGGGTATTCTGATTCACACTGATGTTTTCCCTATGCATTCCAATAAGCAGTGTACAATGTCTATTAGCAAGCGAGTGGAAATGGGTATGACAATTTGGCAGACAGTTTTATGGCCCTGCGCTTTCCTCAGGAGTCCCCTATACTGTGCACGATATCTACCGTCTCGCTATGAAAAAGGTTGGGAGATCTGTGACTGCAGCTTAAAATTTTGGTACAACACGCCACACCGATCCTTCTCATATTACTTCTAACTCTTTGCTATAGAAACCTAGGGTGCAGCACTGCAGCGAGAGAAGTCATCAGAAAACTTTCTACTGTGATGAGTTGCAACATAAGTATGGGTGAATATTAAATGTTATTAAGAAGAAATGGCCAAAACTGAGCGAGGAGGCATTTGTGCCATTAATACTATATGGAGACCCTTGATTTATCATAGAAAAGGCAGGTTGTGTAGAAAAAGAAGGCATGGAGCACATCTTTAAATCGATGTGACCCCCTTGGTTTTTGAGGGGAGTTTGGTTTGTTGGGAAACAGAGACTTAGAAGATGCAGATAGGCTTGAGGAGAGAGAGATCAAGAGTCTTGGGATAGGAAGGAAGAAATTGCACAGGAGAGGAGAAAAGAAACCATGAGTAGGAGATTAGGAAGGGATGAGGCGCAGAGAGCAATTACATGTCTATACATTGCATCAACAACACTCTCGTTTTATAAAGTTAGAGATAAATGTTACGGTTTTGCAAGGGTAAACAACTGAGTCGTGGCATTGTCGGACAGTTGCAAAAGGGTTTTAGATAGTACGTACATGTTACAACATTGGGTATTTTTGGAGAGTTTTGTGAGGTTTCTAGGAAGTGAATAGTTCTCAGAGTTTTAGTAGCAAAGCCTTCTGTGTTTTGCATAGATACGTGTAGAATTAACTGCCATAGCAGAGGAAGATGGGCATCTCCGTTTAGACACAAAACGATGAAGAAATCAGACATGTTCATTCATAAGTGGCTATTGTGTCGGGGAATCGAAACCCAGAGTAGCGTGGGATGATCTACATCACCACTAAGTATGGATAATATTTGTGTATTGTTCATTCTTTCTTTATTTATGTTCTTTTACTACTTTGATAAATTATACTTGTTTAAGCACCATGCTGAGAGGATACCATTTTTGGCTAAATTTGTGTAGCCACGGGCTATATATTTCTTCAAATTCATCCAAGGCATGCTCCCTGGTCTTGTCAGTGGTGTTTTTCCACCCCAAAAATTAGTTGTGATATATTACATTTTCCTTATTGTTAATTTGTTCCAAACTTCTATGGAGCAGCTAGGACTCATAGTTTAGGACCTCTCATAGGCTACTGGGTCACTCTAGAACTGAACTACTAGCCCTCGTTGGTCTAGAGTCCTGAATGTGGGTTGTTTCCAACATTCCTTGGTTAAGGTATAATGATAGTATTTGTTCTGTACAGATTCATCGTGGAATGCTCAAGTAACTTGCTAAAAAATCATGGTTGAACAATTCGTATAGGCTTTCAACCTAAGTCACCATGATGGCATGCTCTCGCCTTGCAAATGTTTTCTTGCCAATAACTGTCTATATAGCCCTACTTATGGTTAAATCATCTTTCTTCCAACGTAAGGCACTTTTTAAGTCACTGGTTAATTAAGAATTTGAAACTATAGTGACCATGTAGTTAAAAATGGTTGATATTGGTTTACTGTTTAGACATCGAGGGCTTCGAATGGTAGGAAATTTGTGGTTTGTTATTAGATAAAGGTTATTTTGGACCATTTTTAAAATTTGCATATGATAACGTGTTTCAGCATCAGTAACAGGGTCCTTTATGCTAGAGACCTCAATGGCCCCTGCCATCCCCTGAGGTTTGTGTGTTGTTCTCATGTTAGCGCATAACTGCCTTAGCATATAACATGTCTTCAATACTTGGAAGTCCCTGACATCCATTCACTGGCTCTGGAATCTTTGTGTGTTTTCTTTATGAAACTTCTGTAAGGATTTAATGGATTTATTCATACTATCCTATAATAAAATCTCTAGAGTTTGTGTGAGTTGAAAAAGACACTTGTGGAAGTGTCTGGATTCTTTAAGCTTGTAGAAGAGTTGCTATGGTATCAAGTCTAATGGACCTCAATGGCCCCTGCCATCCCCTGAGGTTAGTGTGTTGTTCTCATGTTAACGCATAACTGCCTTAGCATATAACATGTCTTCAATACTTGGAAGTCCCTGACATCCATTCCCTGGCTCTGGCACCTTTGTGTGTTTTCTTTATGAAACTTCTGTAAGGATTTAATGGATTTATTCATACTATCCTATAATAAAATGTCTAGAGTTTGTGTGAGTTGAACAAGACACTTGTGGAAGTGTTTGGATTCTTTAAGCTTGTAGAAGAGTTGCTATGGTATCCAGTCTAATGGTTTTTCTTATATTTTGCGGAAGTTTCTTGATTCTTTAAACTAACAATTCTTTTGATTCTTCATAGAATTCATGTTAGTTTTAGTTTTGATAGTCTTGACATATTTGTTTGACTTGCAGTGATAAAAAAGACCTTATTGGGGAGGCTACATGCCGCATATGCCAGGAGAGTTTCAGTACCGGTGTAAATGGTTAGTGCTATTTTATCCGCTTGCTGGATTTTAATTCCTAATATCTCTATACAATATCTTTTCCACATTCGAGCCCATACTGAATATTGTTTATGTGCTTTGGATTTTTTGGACATGACAGCATTGAGTGAGCCTATTGATGTGTAAGCTTCAATAAAAACTATACAATTATGTTATTTTATTTCATTCTATTTATCATACTTGAGGGAAGATTACATAAGCAAATCTCTGTATTTCTAAGATTTACAATTCTGGAAATGAAAATAGATACCCCTTCATTTGAATCGCAATTTTATTTATTGTAACGAAGAAATTACAACTCTAAAGTGTAAAACTTAACTTAAACATTTAATAGCAGGGCCTTATATGTTCTCTGAATATGTTTTTCAGGTACATCAAGTGGATTGATGAATGTGAACGAGTTAATAATTCTGGATAAATGGCTTACATTTGCATGGTGTTTAGTAGAGTATATCCTTGTAGCACTGAGCTGGTCATCAGAGAGTTTTTGTAATGTAATGGCTAAGAATCACTACAAAAAATTTTTAAGTCCCATTAAGATAGCAATCATAACCTCAAACTTACAAGATTGCAACAATCTCCTCTATATCAGTCTAATAAATATCTATTTGTAGAAATAAATGATTGCAATAATTTAATACATGTTTTATAAATCTTAAGTGATTTGCAAAGCTAAATTATGAGAAAATTTCTCTTTTCTACCAACATATAACAAATATTCAATCTTAGATAGTGCTACCTATGCATATAAAGATGCTACTTCAATCTTCAAGCATGAAGAATATATTTTTTTTTATGCAAGGAGAAATTAGATTGGATGTTTTTTGTGAAAATAATCAAAGGAATTGTATGTGAGAACTTGGGAAATTATGTTGTGAAAAGGGATATGCTCTCATTTTAAAGGAAGATGAGCATGTATGTTTAAAATTTTTCCATGATAGTGCAACAAAACTTAAATGCCTCATCCAATTTAGTGTAGGTGGAGAATATATAATATTCAAGATTTTGGTGCACAATAAACATTAGGCCTAATTTTAAGTGAACACAATTCAATAATTTTTTACTTTTAGTGGGGATTGATCACCAAAATTTTCACTTGTGTATCCACCATGCAATACAAGTCAACATACGCAATGCAATACAAGTCAACAACAAAATAGAAGTGATGTAAATAGAGGTAATAAGCCATTAGAAATTCCATCATTTGAAATTATTGAGCATAGGAAGGTAAAAAGGTATAAGTTTATATTCTTTTATATGCATTGCATCTCTTGGAGTGATCACGTTGCAAAATTGATATAATGGATCTCTCTTACTAGACAAGGTAATTATTTTAATCCAAGTTAATAGATTTGTAAAAGATAGTTTTATATATTATTGTTAATATAGGTTTCCATTATTACTATGTCATGATGTAGGTTGTAGATTTTGGATCTATTAATCAATTTTTTGTTTTTAGGAATTGCTAGATACTAGAGAAGGTAGGAAGGTGGGTAAAATTCCTTGAAAGAAATATGGTCTCATGGGACATCGATTGCATGATATACACAAATATATGAATGATTCATTGAAAAGGCTTTAGAAACTTGCTAGAAAATGTTCACATTTTACCGTCGAGGATAATTAATCAAGGTTGATTCATGCTCATAAATTGGGGACGGATTAGGGTTGACATCTCTTATTATGTTCTACTATCTTCACCCCTTTCCGATGGTGTTTAAAATGGTTGAATTACAAGTTTATGTGGGTAAGTAACTAACTTTAAAAGAAGACAAGAAAAAAATAACAAAACTTAACTCTCTTTATTTTCAAATAAATCACATTATATATTTATGATCTTTTTACTTTATACATGTTTTATCTTGGTTCTTGTGAATTCTCTTTTTAGTGTTAAGGAATGTAATTTAAGATTTCTTATATATTCTATATATTTACCATTAAATATGACATTTTATTAAGGTTTCTTTTTAGTCAATAAATATATATTGAAAAGAACATGAATACTAAGTTGATCATTATTATTTTTATAATAATTGAATTACATATTATCATATATGTATATAAATAATTTAGATTTCTTAATTTAGAAAATAAAATGAATATGGAAGATAATATTAATAATACAATTAAATATGCATATATGATTTTAGAGATACTAAATGTAATATTTTTGTCAATATTAATAATTAATATTATTGTTGATATTAGTAAGTAAAGCATTGATATTAATATTCAGAGCCACATACTACTAGTGTTATCGTTAATAGAAGTGAAAGCCATAGTAATATTAATATTAAGGGAAAATAATGGCGCATTAATATTATTACATCGAGAAGGATCAGGGGTCAATGGTGTATAATACCTCCTCAAATTTCGAGATGACTAAGTAAGCTATTTAAATAATGTGAGGTAAGCTAATTAAAGGCAAGGTCAAACTTAAGGACTTGACCATGTACGAATTTAAGTAGGTACCAATTGTTATTAATGTAACCTAACAAATTGTAACTAAAGGTTTATTAATATTTAACAAGGGGTGATGATTATTCCTTGATGCTAATCATGTGTGATTTAGTGCCTCCTCATTGTGGGGTTAAAAATTAAATAATTGGTATTTGCCTAATTGACAAGGCCAAAAAAAAAAATTGTTGGGATTTTTGCTAACCATTCCATTGCTTTTGTTCTATAGGTCTTGAAGAAAAATGGCATATATCATACAACCTCATCGTCAACCACCAACAATTGTATTATACATAACCAATCTCTTGAGTTAGTCATTTTCATGTGTCATAACATAGTTCATGTGTCATAACATAGTTTTTGTATTATAAAAAATATTTCCCCACAACATGCAGTTTTCCATTATGTTACATTCGATCACAAGGTATATCATTAACCAACAACTGTACTTAATCCAATTGACCTTTTAAGTTGCATGTCTTCTGTCATTGTACAAAAATATTATGTTGTGAAACCATTTAGCATAGCATACAGATTTAAATAAAGTTCAATTTGTTCATATTCAAATCTTCTTGCATCCCATCATCAACTGACTTTTGCTATAAATAGTTAGTCTTAAGAAAAGCAATTTACATTTCCTTGCATTTTTTCCCGTCCTTCAATATATTGCCAAGGTATATCCTGCTATCGGCACCTCATTGAGGTGCAAGTGCTAGTATATATATTAAACAAATATATGTGTGCTTTATTACTCCACATTCCGCACGGTGGGCACTCTCCGTAGATTTCTAGAGGTTCTTTTGCAGGCAAAGAAAATAAGATTGCAGTAATGGTAAACACAAGGTTAATGGCAAGGGCATTGGCAACAGACAGGTTGTCTGCATTATCAGATGATTTTCTTTTAACTCATATTCTGTCAAAGATTTCTTACAGAAATGTCGTACGTTTCTCCCTCCTCTCTCAGAGATTGCGAGTCTTATGGAAGAAATTACCCTTTCTCAATTTTCGTTGCCAAGATTTTGAGAAACAAAATGATGAAAAGATACTCGCCATAATTAGCAATGCCCTGCTCCACTTGGATGCTCATCTTTGCTGCTTGGACCTTCAAGTTGCCTTGGATAACCCTAACAGAGCCGATCTGAACAATTGGGTTGGCCTTGCAGCTGAAAAACAGGTGAAACGCATGGTTTTAATAATCTTTTATAGAGATCCCAAGACTGGTAAGATGCTGAACGATTCTTCCATGGTGGAGCTTGGGGACTCTTTTTTTAGGTGTGAAAACCTCACTTCCCTAAAACTGCAATTCATCAATCTTCCCAAGGTACCCACTAATTTTGGGGTTTTTCAGTCCCTGAAAACATTTTATTATTTCTATAATCCGACTGTGGATGATGCCACTTTTGAAGAATTCATGCACGTGTGCCCACATCTTAAGAATTTGCAGATTCGAGGTTGTTTGAGGTTAAAAAAATTGAAGATACATGCTTCCAATCTCAAGTACCTGAATCTAGGACTTTTAAGCCCTGTTATATCATTGCAAATGGCTTGCCCTCGGTTGATAGAAATCTCCCTCATGGATTTAGGGCGATATCAAGGGCTTAGATTACTACAAGGAATTTCTGGAGCAGAATCAGTTGAAGTAATTACTCTTCAGAATTATAGTATAAACAATGTTGTCAATCCAGGAATCCCCAGTATTACTGTTTTAAAGGGTTTTCCTCAGCTTGAAGAGTTGACAATGCATGGCATATGTTTCCAGGTTAGTATTTTGTACATTGATTGTGATGATAGTTTGATATCAGGTCTTGTATGCACTGTGGAGAATGCTTCTTGCCTTCTCTCAGTAACAATATTATCTTCTTGGGGACAGTAACATTGTTTCTTTCATTCTTGTAAACAAATGAACACACATTATGTTTGATGCAGGAGATGATGTCAGATGAGAAGCCAGCACAGGTGGCATTGCGAAATTTGAAGATGGTGCACGCCCATATTGGGCCATACAAGGGTGCACAGGCAGTGAATTTTCTAGGTTTCCTTCTTAGAAATAGTCCATTAAATGTAGCAAGGCTTCTTTTGCCAGAATACTGCCCTGCAACCATGCAAAATAATTTGCTAGCTTTGGAAAAGGAGTTTTCAAAATCAAGGTTATCCACTGCCACAGGAAGATGGTCAATGAACTGGAAAGAAGTTTGTCAATTATGTGAAAAATATCCTGAATATTAGTGGCAGGTTAGTAGAATTTGGAATAAGAGAATCTATTTTTATTAAAGAATTGTAGATGAAACAACCATTTCTGCAATCTCTTCAAAGATTCTTAAGTTTTCCTGTCAAGATTATTGGCTATTTTTTAATGGCCAGCAGTGCTACGCCCAAAGTAGATATTGTTTCATTCATATAAAAAATGGGATGAGTATGCTATTTGGATTTGCAATATTTGGATTATGTTATAGCTTTTATGATATTTTTAAAGATTTTGCAATCGACTTATTTTTGCTTACTCATATTTTATGCTTTTCAAAAAAATTATTAATATTTCTCTGCAATTTGAATAATAGACGTCAAATAAAAAAAAATCAGCAAATTGTTATTTTTAGATTATCACGATTGAATTAAAATGATATTTTTCTCACATGTGATTTAAATTTAACATTTATTTTAGACTCTTTGTTTCAAATAAAAATATAAATTTATTTGGCTCACTCTAAATCTATAAAATCCTGCAAGAATAGGCTTCATAGTGTAACTTGGAGGCTATTCAGAAACCAGTAAATAATGAAATATTGAGAAGATAAGGTTTTTTTTTCCATCTCCTTCCTAGTATATTTTCCATATGTTCCTTTTTCAAATCTTAAAATGTATAAATAGTATTATGGTTCTTAAAATGTATAAGTAGTATTAATTTTATGTCTAATATAGGAAAAAAAAAGTTATATTTAATCTATAGTAAATGTAATAAAATTGTGTAGACACTTAAAATATGCATGCATTTCAATTCACCATTTAAATTGAATAACCTTTGTTTAATTAAATCTAACATTTCATCATTTAATTAAATAAATTTACTTTATTTAATTAATTCATTACCTCACTTGATTAAATAGATCAATTTTTAATCAAATCCTAACATTCCATCTTTTGATTAAGAAATCTTCTCCTAAGTTCATCATCCTTTTAATTAAATAAATCAAACATTATTTAATTAAATCTCAAAATTCATCTTTCATGTCCTTTTTGATTTAGTTTAATCCATAAATCTAAGTCAAATGGGTCAAATCACCTAAACATCATCTCAATTAATCAAACCATGATTAATCTAATCCTAATCACCCATCACATTCTCTAGCTTTTCCCACTTGCCCAAATAAAATATTTTTATTCATTTATTAAATCCTCATTTTCTTCAACAAGGAATCTTTGGAGAATATTCCCTCAAATTTGAATTCAAATTAGGTTGACTTGTCCCTTCTAACATGGCATTAACTCCCCTCTTACATGTCCCCCACTTGGCATTTAAGTCCCTTTTTTCCTGTCCAACAAGCCAAATTTGAATTTGAAAAGGCCAACTAATCTCATTTATTGGCATATTGACCAAAACTTGCACATCCTCCATCCACTCATATTTGGACAAGTGGCTCCTTCCTATTGGCTAAATATCTGTCCCACATTCACCCATTTTGCTTCTTGTCTCATCAAAATCTTCTATAAATTGGAGCTCTTATTCCTCATTTGATTATCCACAATCTTCATGCAAAGTTACTCTCTTCAATTGAGAGCTAATTTTGTCCACTTCATAGAATCTTCAACAATCTTCATCATCTGAGCTTGTCAAGGGTTGGGAAAGGGTCACTTTGCACAATGACACCAATCCACTATGGAATAGGTATATGTCATGTTTTTATATGTCTTTTGATCATCTTGACTATTTTTTTGCATTTTAGAGCATGATATGTTATTTCATAGGAGTATTTAGAAAATTTGCATGGACTAACCTTTATCATGAAGTTTAAAAGGCATGCAGATTTTATAGATGCTCACATGTGGTGGTAGGAGGAAGGCATGAATGAGTTTCTATTTCTGTCTTTGATCATGAGCTTTTCCCTTACAACGTACCTTCTTTAAATTCAATCTCTGACATTTTTTACTACAAATTTGTTAAAGTTAATCTACTTTCAGTCTTCGATTTTTGAATAACCAATGATTTTTAGTCAATACTTGTCGTAGAAAGAAGGCTTTTTTTAATTTTCTATGGAAGAAACTTTACGCCTAGTTCTTTGCATTAGCTCAGTGTGCCTTACTCAAAGCAGAGGAGTGTACATTTAAAATATCCAACACAACCCCCAAGTATCCCAATGCACTTTTGTAGGGTACTGATATTGAAGGTCGGGGCCTACACTACCAAGCATCCCATTTGGCACCAGCTAGTGCTGGCTTATTAAGACCACCAGCTAACATTGGTCCATTGAATGAATTTCTTGGGCGATTTATTAAGACCACTCTTTGGCTATCACTATCTTGGGCAGTTTATTAAGACCACCCTCTGGCTATCATTATCCCCTTTGTGCTTCAATATTGTCCAACATATCCACTAACCACACTACCTTCAATGGCCATAGCCCTCGACATTCCAGCAATGGCCCTTCGAGCTATCCAAATAACTGTCGGTGGTTTTGGTTTTCTTTGCTTTTACTTTTGATCTTGGTAAGCTTCCTAGTGCCAGGTTTACATTTTTCCAACCTTCCCATATTTCGTATGGTGTACCTTTGTCTACTATCCATTCATTATTTATGACCTCAGCTTGTAGGCTCATTATACTCCTTTTGAACATAGAGATTTTTAGCATCTGTTGATTGCTTCATTTTTTTTGCCCCATAAAGAATGCTTGAATGACATTGTAAAGTGTGTATATCTCTTGTCTCCATTTGTTGATCTTTTTGTTTGCTGATGTCAAGCTAGCATGCAAGAAATAACCTTATGTTCGTGCTTACTCCTTAGCAAGTCAACTTTCATGCACTGACCTGTGATTATTTTGTTGTTACATGGTAGTGGAGAGGCCAAGGACTCAGTACTAGTACATAGCCTACAATATTTCATTTACATAGGATGATAATAGAGAAGATTCCTATCAGTACCATGATGGAAATTTATTAAGAAATTCGCTTGAACAAGGATAGGTGACAAGGAGTAGTTGGATTAAATGAGATAAAAGCTTTGTCATTAATATCATTGCTTCTCTTAATGTTTTTAGAATAGTTGGTTCATTAAATACCGACTTAGACTTTAGATTTTTGATTCATGCTTTTAATAGATAAAATCTTTGTTGGAAATAAGTCTTTCTTAAAATACTTAGAGATTACTACCCCATTTTTCTTGCTTCAGCTAGTGGATCGAAATAACTACATTATTATGAGCAGAATCAATTATTGCATATGGAAAATCCTTGTTGAAAATCAATTAATGCATATCACTTTTTGCATAATCAATTAATCATTGTTTTGAAAAGTCAATTAACATCTATCTAGCTATTTGTTGGTTTTGAATATTTGAATGTTGATTGAAACTACCAACTTGAAGTGGCTTAGAATATATCTTTTTAACATTATCAACATTATTTATTTTACAAAAAATTGTAGCATAAATGTAATTTATTTTTTGTAAAATAGTGGTGTATTCTTGATCTTAAACATATTTGTGATTTTTAAAGAAAATCTAACTTTGGGTTTTTATTTTATAGGTAAAGGTTGACATTGAAATCAAATGTTGGAATCAAGCGAAAGAAAGATTGGAGTGAAGGAAATCGGGCATTGAAAATTGAAACTCATGAAGCATTTTTTAATTCTTAGAACCACTATTTTATGCTTTAATTTTCTCTTTTAGACTAACTCACTTGTTTTTGGGCTTTAAAACAAACATTGCAAAAAATTTCAAATTTTTGTGGCAAAGGGTTAAAATGAACTTTACACAAATTGACTAGATTTCATTTGAAGTTAACAAGTGAGAAAAACAACTCTCATTTATTCTTTGGTGATTTAAAAAAGGAACTCACAATTGCTTTGAAAGGTTAAAATGAATGTGTTCTACCTTGTTTTCGTGATTGCATACTTAAACCAACATCATCAAAAAGGTTCACGACGATCTTGAGAATCAAAAGGCCTTTTTGGAGATCCTAGATTGAGATAAAGTAATCGCCTCCACACTTCATTTTTGGGTTTAAAATTGAACAAAATAATTTTCAACTGTCAGTAAACCTATTGCATGTGTTCTCCCTTTGTTTCTAAATGAAGGTTGATCGAACAATGAATACGTTTACTCACTTTTTTCTATCTTAGAGGGCCTACCTTGGGGGAGAAGTACTCACCCAAGGGAACAACTCAACCAGTAACACTCTCAACCTAAGAGTATTTCCATTCGGGATATAAATGTGGGTATTGGAATAAATGCTAGTATCACATGGTTGATTCCGATGAGAAGGGCATCAATGGTCTCTCGCCATGTTGGGCCAACTCCTACAAATGGAAAGTTCGAACTAAAACCCTTTGTTAAAGAAAGGCCAAAATCCTTATCTATTTGTTGGTGCGAGAACAGTCGTTCTGAAGCTACCCCACACTTTTACGGTCTTTATCAGAAATGGAAAGCATTCCATGGGAGTTTCATGGGTGTTGATTCTTGGTTGCCTCATATAAGTGAGTGCCATGGAGGGGAGCCAGTGGGGTCAAGCATCTAAGCATTCACTAAAGATAAGCGTAGTTGGACTTGTCCAAGTGGGGACTCAACAAATATTGTCTTTCATATCCATAATATTTTGTTTTTTTTTTTGTTACAAAAATGCTTTTCTTGTTCGAAACATGTGCAAACAAAAATTTAACATCATCATCAAAATTTCAAACCTTTTAGGAAGAAAATACAATTGACCAAATTCATGTATTATTGCTTGCCCTTGGGATTTTATCCTTAGAGGTTTCTAAACACTTGGATTCACATCTCAATTATCCTACTAAAGTTAAACAATAGGTAACCCTTGCCTTGAATTCATCCAAATTACACATGACATACTTTGTAGGATTCAAAGAAATTGAGACATTGGACATCTAGTTTGGAAACCTAATGAAAGAAGTGTTTGTGGTAAAAAAAAAATTACTAAGAAAAGATAATAAATTTGGCTCACATATGTTAATTCCTCATGATTTCCAAGAAAGTCAATATCCCAAAATGAAAGTCCTTGAGCCAAAGTTCAAAATTTAGGAGTCACACTCGAAAGGTCATCAATAAATACATTATGAAGAGAAATCAAAAGCAACACATCAAAATAAGCAAAAAACTCACAAGGTTCTATAGAATCATTCCTTTGAACAGTCCAAAAATGTATGCTCAGTTTGAACCACTTCTTAATTATAATGGTCCTTAGAAGTATCATATGTTCTTCAATATCGAGGTCTAGATAAACAATTTTCTTTTTAGGTACATCCTAGGATAAAAATCAAACCTTCATCCATATTTAAACATCAAAAACAAAAATAATCTCATCAACAACTCTTTAAAAGTCTTGAAAAAATCCTTCATGTTAAACTTTGGGAAAATCATTTAAAATCAATCCAAAATCACCTTATTTGATTGAATGTGTGTAGATTCATACTTCTCCACATATTTGATCAAATTATCAAAACTTGTGAACAGATTCATCTATTGATAACATCCAACATCTTGGGATTTAGGAGTTCATTATCAAAACCATCTTTTTTGGATAGGAGTGTTTAGATGAATCTTTCTTCACACACCTAGAGAAATTATCATCTTGTGAACAATTTAACTCTAGGAAAACATCCAACCTCTTAGAGTTTATGAGTCCATCAAAATCAGAATTTGAATTAAATCAATCCTAAAATCAAGTCCTAAAGTTTAACATACCATTCAAGATTCTCTCAAGAGTTCCAATCATCCATCAAACATCCATCTTACATCCATATCATTATCACCCTTTGATCCTTAAATCACCCTAAAAAAATTATTTTGTACCTAAAGTTAAATCAATCTAAAGAATTAGAGAATTCACCTTCCACATTTTTGAAAATTGAACCCTCTTTTATGGTGCAGACTAGGTCACAATACAAGAAGAACATTGAAGCCAACAAAGAAACATCTACTTCAAGTGACTTAAATCAAATCGCTCACAAAATGAATCCCATTGGGTCTGGCAATCTCATGGTTAACCTTCCTCCATTTTCACAAGACCATCAAAAGGAAGGTGTCCAAATGGAGGATCTTACCAATAATCCCTTTGGAAAAGCACATGAAGAAATCATTGAAATAATTCAAAATCTAGAAAATAATAATATTATCAACATCATGATGAGAATCAATCCCTCACTATACATGCTCGAATTAGCAAAGCAAGAGCCCAAACTCCCCTCCCATTTTGATGTGAGCACTATTGTGGAACCATATTTTGGAGTCATGCCTCCAATATCATCTACCATCCCCATTTCATCTACTTCCTCATTTCAAAACATCACTCAAAACATCTTGCAGATCACATCATACATCGCTCCAATGCAATCCATTGTTAACAAAGGAAGTGCATTTCTCAATGCATCACAAATGCATCCTCTCATAAAAAATTAGGATTTGGACACAAACACCATCTTGGGACAAACCACACCATTACATATGACCCTCTCACCTTTCATGATCCAAATGATCCATCATCATCATCATTCCGTGCAACACCCCAAATCTCTCTCCCCATAACCTTGCAAGGAGAGGGTGACATGTTCGGACTAGGAGGCATTTTAGACACCACAACATTTCCTCAAGAGATCACATCTCTCACATTTCCACCACTTCTTGGCTTAGGGCTTCCCCCTTTACCAAATATCAATCAAACCAACATCCTAAACATCAATCAAAACATCATGCCAAACTTTCAAAAATTGTCATTGACATCACAACAACAAATGACAACTACACAATAAATCACATCATCAACCCCCACTAACATCTCAAAGCATGGTCTCTCAAGGACTAACCACATCAATTGCACCATCTACTAATCAAACCCCAATTAGCAACATGACAACACCTCTCACCACCACAACATGCACCATTCTGAATCCACCACCACCTCCACCACCACCAACCTCTAATATATAAAGCCAATATAGTATGGCATTGCAAGCTACTCAACAAGTTACTTATCAAAAGGAATTCCTGCAAGTACAAAAACAACAAGCCGTGCAATTATCTGCTCAACAAACCATGTAATTATCTGCTGAAGCTATGCAAGCTGCTCAAGCTTCCCAAGTCGCACAACAAGTGTAACAGGTTGCACAAGCCCAAGCCTTATTGCAACAATAACAACAACAAGCATAATCTCAAGCTACACAAGTTCAAGTTGCACAAACTCAAGCACAAGCTCAGGCCCAATCACAAGCGCACACTCAAGCCAAAGCCCAGTATCAAGCACAACAAGCACAAGAACAAGCAGAATATATTGCACAACAACACATAGCACAACAAAAAGCATATTAGCAAGCACTAAATCAATATCAAGAATAGTAAGAAGTAGGCCAATTAGTAGCTCGACAACAAGCACAAGCATTAATCGCATAGTAGCAATAGGACCAACAACAAGCATTGTTGGTACAACAACAATTGCAAACATATTTGGCTTAATAGAATATACAAACATCATCCATCAACATACCAACCAATCCAACCATCCCACCACCTCAGAACACTTTCATTCCACCCCCTGATCTACAAAATGATGTGACAACACAAATCAGGTTACTCTCGCAACAAGTGCTTGACCTTCAATCAGGATGAACCAAAAAAACACCTAGCAACTTGTGCCCTTATCCATTTGACAAAATCCTTGTAATGAAGCCATTCTAGAATGGATTTGAGATCCCCAAATTTGATAAGTACCATGGGATGGGAAACCCTGAAGCTCACATCAGGGAATTCCAGGTTCATTGCATGGAAGTTGTGTATGACGATCTACCTATCTGATGTGGCTATTTTAGAGGAGTTTGGATGGCCATGCCATGTAATGGTTCTCTCACCTACCTACAGGCATCAAGAAATTCCAAGAAATCATAGACACATTCATCAAAAACTATGCATGCAATATCACCATGGATGTCAGTCTTGAGGAACTATTAGCTTTGAAACAAGGTAAGAATGAATCATTTGCTTCATTCCTACAACAATGGTGATCCAAGGAAAATCAGAGTAAATGGGTCATGCCCGAGGAACAATAAGTGTGCACTATCATATCTAACCTTGATGGCCTCTTTGCATTCCATCTCAAGGTCCAAGGGATCACCATGTATGACTAGTTGATTTCTAAAGTGCTCAGCATCGAACAAGCCCTTATGACACAACCTAGATGATCAACTTCATATCTTGAACAATATAATAATTTTCCACCCACAAATTACAATGAAAAACCTCGCACATGGGAAAGAAACAAAAATATTACCAATGATGGTGTCATCATTGACAAAAGTTGTCATCAGTGCCCCTTGGAAAAACACACCCGCACCACAACAACAAAACCAAAACCATCATCAAAACAACCATCACATGAACACAACAATGCATCAAACAAACAATCAAGTGATCAGTAACGTCAATGATCAAAGGGTACCACCCTAGCAAAACAAGAATTCCATCAAGCAAAAGTACACCACTCTTGGGGAACCAATTGAAGTCATCATGAAGAAACTGATAAATGAAAACCTCATCAAGATTCCCACCTACGAGAACTACCAAGAACCATATGTTAAACCTCCTTGGTACAATGAAAATCAGATCTACAAATTCCAAAAAATAAAATGACACACCACTAACAATTGCATGAGGTTAAAGAACATAGTCCAATACCCCATTGATTAAAGGATCATAAATGTGGAACAACCAATGGGAAGCCAAAACCTTAAAATATGCACGAATCCGATACCTAACCATAACAATAAAGGGACAAATAACACTGATAAGGGGAAAGGCACCTTCAAAAATGTGAATCATGTGTATGAAACTATCATCACTTCCCTAGATGAACACTATGCAGTAATCAGTATCAAAGGAGCTCAGGCTGATTGTGGAGTCACCACAAGGGGTAGAAAAGTTACTATCGCAGGATCATCCCAACCAAATAGGACTTTCATGTCCAATTCAAGATCTGTTCCCAATGGTTACAATGTCCTTAATCAGCTGAAAAGAATGCCAACAAAAATATCCATCATGGATTTATTAAAAATATCATTTATGGTCGTGCCCACAAAAGGACATGAAAATCACAGTAAAACCTTTCCTGGGAATTGGAAATTCCAACAAGTGACTAATATCTCTCTATGGACGTTCGTTTACTTGTCAAACCAAGGGACGTATACTTTAAATGGTGCAGCACAATATATGCACTAAGAGCTAGTTTCGGTCAAAACTTAGTAGAAATAAATACTTGGAAGGAATTCTATCTACACTACAGGAAGGTAATGCAAAGCTCTTTAACTCAACTATGATTTGATTAAAATAGAAACCATAATAGCTACGACTGAAAAACAAACTATGAAGTGGCCTTATGCTATAGGAACAGGCGTAGGGATGGATTCCCTATGCTGCAGGAGCAATACAAGACTGAGTTTGTATGAAAACTTCAAAGATGAAAGCTAACTGAAGATCAACAGAAAAGAACAGCTAACTAACTAGCTACAGATACTTACTAAGTGGGCCCCCTTAGCAAGCATCTACTGATTATGTAGGTGCTAAACTCATAACTTCATCAAACTTTATTCATGAAAACAGAATGGTATACATTACTTTGTTGATATAAACTAACAACAAACTCTCTCTTGTCAAACAAATTCTACTTTTCATTATCATACTGACTCTTACATGATATCTGTTATCTTTCTATCACTATGCTTCTATCTTACTTTAACTATCATCTCCCTTCTCACTCGCACAGGAGTACTTTCTTTAAAATTAGGAGAGCAACTAACTAACTAACCCTATCAAAGAAAGACGTGGAAGTAAAGTGTATCCCAGAATCAAGGAACAAATTTCATAAATGAATTTATGCGTTCAACCCAATCCAGAGAGAATCTAGCGCTCCACTCTTTCCAAATTGACTATCATTAAAAATCTTTCCCAATGGTTTCGGTCAAAGAGTCAAAAGAGGAGCTTCCTTGAAGTCGTGCAGGAAATGGACTTTACTGCAAGGCCGAGATCGACTGTGCTTGACTCGATCATTCTTCAACAACCTACAAAAAAAAATGTAATAGATGCGAAAGAAAAGGCATATGGTACATACACAATATCCGTTCATTAATCACACATTTAAATCTATTTCATCATTCAAAAACTATATGCGATATACCAGTCATTTAGGGAGTCAATGGGGTAATAAATGTAGTCAAGTCAACACAATAAGTTGTAGGAATATGCAAATGTTTTGCTACAGGATATCCCCATAAAAGCTTTCAAAAGAGTTTTAAACAACCATGAATAACAAAATTAAAGGCATTAAAAGTTCATCATAATATCCAAACTATGAGCATATTTTGGGCTCATCACTGCCCCCTACTTAGCCTAATGCTGGTCCTCCAGCATTAACTTTCCTAGTGGTTTCTCTGAAGTTAGTGGTTGTTGCATGACTCTGCAATGGAGTTCCAAACTTGTAATAAAATCCTCTGAAATTCTGGCACCTTTCATACCTACGGTCTTCTAAATCATCATTAAGATTAGTAGCCTAATAAGGATAAAGGGGCCACATTAGCACAGGAGGTCTGAATGTCAATGGCAACCACAGTTCAAATCTCTTTTGAAGTCCCAATTGTATATATCTGTTTGATCGTTTAAGATCTGCTATGAAATTTAGGGGACTGTGAGGTTCGGATCTTCTTAGTCCAACAGTTAATCTTTCCCACGTTTTCTCACTTCTGGTATATGCCAGTCTCCAAAATGAATATGGTTGTTCCTGAAATTCATCATATACCTGTTTCCTGATATCAAATATCTTCTCCCTGGCTGTAATATTATTAATGTCATATGTCAGAGCAAACCAGTCTTTCAACATTTCATGGGGCTTTGAACTTTGAGAGCGTAATGGAACAGACTCATTTCTCTCAGCTTCCTCATATATTTCCCATTGCCTGCCATAATTCGCTTCATTTGTTGCCCATGACATAAATGATCTCAAATGGATATCACCAATATATAGAAGAGGGTTCCATTCTGTTTCAGATGGAATTAAGAAGCCATGTAAATAAAATTCACATAGAGAATTTTTTAACCAATTAGGAGTTGCCTCGTATGCCTCGTAAAATTCTTTAGCACTGTGTGAAGTATATGATCTTGATTTCTAGAAATTCTCATTAGTTGGAACCATAAGAACTGTTCCTTAAGGCACAGAGCATAAACTTTGGGTGGTGGTCTACATTACATAATCTGACCAGTTACTTTTAACATTTCATCCATTTTTGCTTTCAACTCATCAATTTCCTGCTTCTAACTTTCAATTTCTTTTTTTCAGTTTCTTCCTTTCTACCTCCCATAGACTTTGTTGCATTTCAGTCTGGGCTATGTGCCGGAAAGTCAGGGTTTGTAATGTAACTGTTTCCCAGTTAGCTTTGACATATTCTAGAAACTCAATCAAAAATGTCCTCTTATAAACAACAATGGCTTTACAAGTTACAGGGTGAAATGTAGCTTCACTAGGCACATTCAATTGTTTAGTCAATTCCTGCTCTTGCTGCAAGATGAATTCTTGTTGCTGCAGTGGAGAAGACTGTGCTTCCTCCAAAAATTGCATAGTAGCGGTAGCCAAGTCATCAAGATTTGGTAACCCTTGCTCATTATGCTCCATTTCCTTTGTCTCAACTTGTTGCTCTTCAGGAATGAATGAACTCTGTGTAGCATTTTTGGATACATTCTGAGAAACATCAAATTCAAACCCTACAAATCCTTCTAAAATTACAATAACCTCTGGTTGAGGTGAAGCAGGGGAGGTCTTATATTGTTTCCTTGTGGAAACTCTTCTTGGCACTGGTGCGGCTGCAGGAGATGTTCCGGTAGCATTCCTTTTTCTGGTCTGCTTAGAGGGCTCTGCCCTGCCAAAGGATGATAGTGAATTGGTGTTAGCAATAGGTGTTGCTGTAGGAGAGACGGCTGCAGGGGAAGGTGCTGCAGGAGAAGAGCATTGCCTTTTCCGAGAACGAGGGTCAGACTCGGGTTTGTTCTACCCCAGTCGACTCACCTGCCTTTGTTTTTTCATTCTCTCTCCTAGTGGTAGACCTAGTTTGTACCCGAGCAGAGGATTCCAGTGGGGGAGCTGCAGGACTAGGTGCTACAAGAGTAGATGACCCTTGCCCTGTTCTACTGGTAGATGCAATTTATTTCTTCTTTTTTTGAGGTCATGGGGTAAGTACCCTAGGGGGTTGTGAAATTTGCAAGCTATTTTGGGCAACGAATTATTGCCAGGAAAGAGGTGAGACATCTCTCAAAGAGCATTCAATTAGTAATTTGATAAGGCCATGGTGAGTAACAGAATTATCTTTCCCTTGTTGGGTTCTGTGGGCACTATGTTCTAGAAATTTTAACAGGAAATTCAGAATATTTACAACTAACCCATGCCTCATATGACTTAATAATTTGAAATGATATGAATGCAGGTAGAAGAAACAACCTTCATAGATTAAATACCTGATTATGTAATTGGTGTATTCTAAATAAGGAGGCAATGATACCCGCTTGCATCCCTGCTTGGAGACTTCCAAAGGTCCATCAGTGGGCATTGAAAACTCAGCCCTTGCAGCAGTAGCATCTGAAGAAAAATTTTCTCCAACAGCTGGAAGCCTGGTTACTTCAGCAATTCTTTCTTTATTTGCAACAACTGTTAGACCCTATACAGTGGCTTCCCCTTCAGAAAGGGGTCTCAAAAATTCTCCACCAGCCTCCTCATCAAAAGTATTTAAACTCAAGAAATAGTTTAACCATCCATAGATGCTGAATGCGTGGACTATTTGAGGATTTTACAATAATAATTCATGAGCTACAGGCTCATGCCGCACCAGCTGACCACCCATGTTCACAAATTTCTCCCTAACTAAACTCAATTCCTTGCTAAAAATTCAAATTCTTTGTTTCCCTTTCTGCTCTGGTTTTTCTTCTGTCGTGCCATCACATTTCTTTCTTTTCCAAAAATGAACTTTTTGAACAAGCAGTTTTAAACGTAATTTACAAGAAAAATATGCAATAAAGAAGGACATGCGATCATATTTGGAAAGTACCAGAAAAATAATAAAAAAAAGTTATTTGTGTAGTTATGGCAGCGGCGAAAAGACAGATTTTAAAAGGTGAATTACCCTGCCCCCTACTTAGAGTATGACATGTGTCCTCACATGTACTAAAGAATAGGTGAAGATCGAGTAATAATGACTGGTACTATCATAGCAGTAAATGAATAGAATAAAATAAATCAAATATGCGATAACAAAAGATATGGCGTACCTTTGATATTTGCATGTATGTGTGAAGAAAGATGATGGCGTCTGTATGAGTTGACAGTTGGGAATGATATCTTAATTAAGGGTGATACAGATGGATGAAGTGGATGGGTGATGTGGGTGGATGAGATGAATGGATGGAATGGATGGATGGGATGGATGGATGGAAGAAAAAGAAGTGAGATGGGGCGATAAATGAGAATGGAGAAAAAGGGGTTTCCTTTTAAAAAGAAAACCTTTATTATGAGCATATTTTTTTTATAATTACGGTGAAGCTGCAGGAGAAAGGCTAAATCCTTTGGCTGTAGGAAGAGTAGCAAGAGGAACTTGAATGAACGGCTGCATGAATTCTTCTTTTGAAACTGATTTATGGTACAACCAGAGTCGGTGGCCATTAACTAGCAATTTGAAACAGACTGGATCAATTGTCACCAGCTGTACAGCTTCGTTGTCAAACACATTCTCAACTTTATAGGGGCCAAGCCAACGTGTTGTGAGCTTACCTTGGTTCTCTTGATATCTGGAATCATATAATAGAGCCCAATCACCAGCAGAAAATTTTCTAGTTTTGATGTGTTGATCATGCCATTTCTTCCTTTGTTGTTGGCTTGCTTCTGTGTGCTGTAGGGCTACTTTTCTCATTTCATCCAAAGCATTTAGCTATAGGAGACGGTCCTTCTATGCTTCAGATATTTCCATATTGAGTTCAAGAGCTGTCCTCAAAGTTTTGTGCTCAAATTCTATGGGCAACATGGTTGCTTTCCCATAAAGCAGCTCAAAAGGTGTAAACCCAGTTGTTGTCTTCCATGTAGTTCTGTAGGCCCAAACTACTTCAGGAAGTCGATTGCTCCAATATTTTTTATGGAGCTACATTTTCTTTGTTAGGATCGCCTCAATTTCCCTATTTGTTACCTCCACCTAACCATTGGATTGAGGGCAATAGGGGTTGGACTTCCTATGTTTGATCTTATAGTCATTCATTAGTGCAATGATTAGATTCGATGTGAATTGAGCTCCTTGATTAGTTACAAGCTCTCTAGGAACTCCAAATCTCGTGAAAATTTGTTCATACAGAAATTCAGTAACCTTGTTATCTCGAGCATGAGTCATAGCTTTTACCTCAACCCACTTTGTTACGTAGTCCGTGCAAACTAGAATGTATGACTTGTCATTTGATGGTGGATCAATTGGTCCAACAAAATCCATTCCCCATTTATCAAAAGGGGTGACTATTACCTGTGAAAATAGTGGCATTTCATTTGACTTGGTTGGTCTTCCCATACATTGGCATCTGTCACATTTCCTTGTATAGGCCACAACATCCTTGTGTAATGTTGGCCAGTAGTACCCTGTTGTAAGAATATTCATTGATGTTCTTTTTGCTGCAAAATATTCCCCACATGGTTTATCATGGAAATCATGCAAGATATCATAAGTCTCATATTCTCTTACACATCTTCACATCACTTGATTAGGTCCAGTATAAAACAGACAATTTGCAATCCATGAAAAGTTAAAACTTTTCTCTATTAACAATTTTTTTTCTTTTGGAAAAAAGTGGGCTAGTATTCTGGTTGCTACTAGATAATTGGCAATGTCTGCATACCATGGTGTATGTGTAGCAATGGAAAACATGTGTTCATCTAGGAACCTATCATCAATGACGTCGTGTTCAATAGGTGCAGCTGATTGAAGTCTTGATAAAAAGTCAGCTACAACATTGGCTCTTCCTAGTTTGTCAATTATTGTAATGTCAAATTCTTGTAACAACAGGAGCCATCTTGCCAATCTACCAGAAATGACAGGTTTGTTCATCAGATACTTGATTGCTGCATGGTCAGTATGGATGAATATCTGATAACCTGTGACATAATGCCTAAATTTATTCAAAGCATACACTACTACAAGCAATTCCTTTTCTGTAACAGTATAGTTGAGCTCAGGACCTTGAAGGTTCTTGCTGATAAAGTAGATAGCATGCTCAATTGAATTTTATTTTTGACTTAGAACTGCTCCTATACCAAAATCAGAGGCACCAACATGTATATGAAAAGGAAAATTCAATTTTGGACCTTGAAGAACAGGGGCTTGAGTAAGCAAGTCCTTTAGTTGTAGGAAAGATTTTTCACAGACCTTTGTCCACTCAAATTGAGAATCCTTAGTTAACAAGGCATAAAGTGGACTGACAATTTTACTGAAATCTTTTATAAACCTTCTATAATACCCTGCATGGCCAAGAAAACTTTTGACATCTTTTTTTTTGCAGGAGTTTGTAAATTCAGAATAACTTCAATTTTAGCAGGGTCGACCTGAATTCCATTCTTTGAAATATGATGACCTAGAACAATATCTTCTTCCATCATTAGAAAACACTTTTCACTGTTTAGAGACAAATTTTTCTCTTTGCACCTTTTCAATACCTTTTTCTAAATTCATTAGTGCTTCTTCAAATGTGACTCCATAGGTAGTGAAATCATCTATATAAATCTCCATACATTCACAAGATATATCAACAAATATACTAATTACTGCTCTCTGAAATGTTGCTGCCGCATTGCATAGACCAAAAGGCAAGACTGAATAAGCAAATGTTCTCCATGGATAGGTAAAAGTGGTCTTATCTTGATCTTCAGGGGAAATTTTTATCTGATTGTACCCATTGTAACAATCCAAAAAGGAAAAATATCTTTTGCTAGACAGTGAGTCCAGTACTTGGTCTACAAATGGTAGTGGAAAGTGATTTTTTTTAGTGGCAGTGTTCAACTCTCTATAATCTACACACACTCTCCATTTTCCACCTTTCTTGGGAACAATAACTAATGGAGAAACCCATTGACTATTAGAGATTGGATAAATAAAACTAGCATCAAGCAATTTTTGAAGCTCACTTTTAACTATTTCTCTAAGTATTGGATTTACTCTTCTTTGAGGTTGTCTAACTAGTAAACAATCTTCTTTGATATATATCCTGTGAGTACAAACTCAAGGATCTATTCCCTACATGTCCCCATATTCCCATGCAAAACCTTTATGCTGATCTTGTAGCATTTTTAATAAGATAGCCTATTGAGATTGTGACAGCTTGCTATTGATATTCAAACAGTGACCTGGAGACAATTCTATCTGCTTAGTGAGATTACTCATAGAATCTACAAGTGATGTTTGTACCTCTTGTGGAAGCAAGTTATTAAAAATTTTAGGAGGTTTAGGCAGTGAACTCTCAAAATTTGGTTGCTGCAAGAAACATTGTAAATGGCTGCCACTTGGATCAGATGAACTACCCGTATCAAAGTTATACTGTAGAATTTGAAAAAACAAAGCATCCTCACTCTAAAGTTGTGAGAATGGATCATTTTGAAGCATCATTAATTGAGTCAAATAATTGGCTTCTTCAGTTTCTTCCCCCACATCTGGCCAAACAAGTTGGGACAAATCTGGTTGAGGTCTAGCAGGCGGATACAGAGCCAATTTTTTTGTGGACTATCGATCAGAAATGGTCATATCTCTAGAACGACATCCTATAAAAGCATCAATAGTTGCTAACCATGGTCTACCAAGGATAACTGGATACCCTCCTAAAGTTGCCTTAATTAATAATATTGTAAAATTAGTTGGATACTCCCAAGATTCAAGAGTGACAATTACATCTTCCACCATCCCATCAGGTTTAACTATGGAGCTATCTGCAAGCTATAGAACTGTGGGTGTAGACCTAATGTTTGAAATGTTCAAGGAGTCCATATTATGCTTTTTTATGACATTAATGGCAGCACCTAAGTCAATCAAAACATTTTTTACAATTTGGCCGCCATTTAAATATGTATTTGCACTACATGACTTCCAGGGTCAATATACTTTGGGATGAGGACATTTCCCAACATTATATCAGCCAATTTCCCTAAGACATGAATTGTTTGTGGATCCTTTTTCTTTTATCCATGCTTCTTCAAACAGGCCTCTTTAATAGCTTTTCCAAAAATGGGAACATCTTTAATAGCCTGAAATAAGGGGATTTGAATTTGTACATTTTTGAGCTGATCCAGAATGTCAAAAGTGGGTTCTTCCATGGATTTAAATGTAGTACTTTGCAACCTCTGAGAAAAGGGTGGTTTTTCTTGACTTTGCAAGACAGGCTCCTTAGAAATCGTATCAGGTATAGGCATATCCTCAGTAGGATTAGCAGGTGCAGTAGATTCTTCAAGGGGAGAATTTGATATTTCAGTAATTAGAGGTGGTTTTGGAGTAGGTTAAATGGTTCCAGACCTCAAATGGATGTCATTAACATTTAAGGCATAAGCTTGATATTGGTTGGCTTTGGAAATATATGTAGGCTGTTGTGCTTGCTGCTGTTGCCTATTATTAGGATTTGGCAACGGCTGGGTAGGCATAGGCGTTTGTTTTGGAGGTCTAGTATTTGTGGTAGTTACTGCAGGAGGTGGCATAAGGGCCTGTGGTTGCGGCTATGGAAGCTGCAGGAATTCAGGGGACTGATTTTACCATTGCTGAGGACCTCTTCATTGAGGATTTTGCTGCCAATTACCTGAAGGTGGGGTCCATTGTCCTTGTGGCTGCTACCAACCTCCTTGAGGAGATTGTCATTGCGGGGTCTGATAATTAGGCCAACTTGGTTGAGGTGGATTCCAAGGTGGTGGTGGTCCATATGCATATTGCCATTGGTTATTATAGCCAGAATAAGGATTACCAAAAGTTAAAGGATCTTGAGGCATAACTTGTCTTTGGGCCCATGGTCTCCTTTGTGCAACAAAGAACACTTGATCATCATCACCTTCTACTGGCTTGAAGTCAGTAGGTAGTTGCTTAGCTTCCAAATTAGCCACCATCTTGCATCTGCAGTCACGCTTCTTCTGTTTGCAATATGGACAGAACTCGGCCAAAACTGCCTCAACTTCCTCATGTTTCTTCTGAGCTTGCATAGTGTCTAGTTGTGTAGCCATATTATTAATGATGTCCTACCTGAAGTCAGACAGCAAATTTGTTATCTCCATCCAAGAAACTCCACTAGAAGAAGACTTCCCCACTGTAGCATGATGACCTCGACCTTTCTTAACTATTGCTCGGGAGTAGTTAAGACATATTTTCTTTATATCATCCCAAGGTAGTTGGGTTATATCACCTCCTCCCATCAGGTCCAGGGCGTCTATATAGGCATCACTGATTCCTCTTAGAAAGAGTAGTTTTTGAGAGTCCTCGTTGGGAGTATGGTTTGAGTTCCTCTTTAGTGAAAACAAAAATCTGGAAATATAATCTTCCAGACTTTCATCCTCCTTCTGCTGAATTCAGAATATTTCATCACCTTTGCTAGCACTCTTACAATATTCCTTATACTTCTCAAGGAATTTCATCTGCATGGCTACCCAACTATCAACAACGCCTCTTCCCAGACTCATGAACCATCTGAGAGCTCCCTCCTTCAAGGTGGAAGGAAATAACTTCAGTTTATGAGCGTCTGAGTTGTAGTCATAACTATGACAAAGGACATCAAACTCAAACAGAAAAGTTTCAGGGTCCTCTGTGACTAGGCCATAGAATTTTGGAAGTAGTGAAGAAGGTATATTCTTAAGATTGTCAGTATCTCATTAGGGAACAATGGGAAACTCAAAAGCAGGAGGTGGATTATTAGGTGGATTATTTGCCATGTTTGCTTGCTAGAATAATAGAGCGAATGGATTTTCCTTAGGTTCGTTGTCAGCTGGGTCAAATGGTAGTTCAACAAATAGGTTTTCAGGGAGGAACCTTCCTAGTGCGTCTCTTCTTCTTCTATGCATTCAATACGATGAATGGTGGTTTGAAAGATTTTGAAAATTTTTGACTAACAAGCTAAACTAATACTAAAAATGACTTCTGACGAATCCTTAGCTTAATGCCATCCCCAGCAATGGCGCCAAAAATGGTCGCGCCCACAAAAGGATATGAAAATCACAGTAAAACCTTTCTTGGGAATTGGACATTCCAATAGGTGACTAATATCTCTCTATGGATGTTCATTTACTTGTCAAACTAGGGGACATATACTTTAAATGGCGCAACACAATTTATGCACTAAGAACTAGTTTCGGTCAAAACTTAGCAAAAATAAATACTTGGAAGGAATTTTATCTACGCTACAGGAAGGTAATGCAAAGTTCTTTAACTCAACTATGATTTGATTAAAATAGAAACCATAACAGCTACGACTAAAACACAAACTATGAATTGGCCTTATGCTGCAGGAACAGGCACATGGACAGATTCCCTATGCTGCAGGAGCAATACAAGACTGAGTTTGTATGAAAAATTCAAAGACGAAAGCTAACTGAAGATCAACAGAAAAGAACAGCTAACTAACTAGCTACATATACTTACTAAGTGGGCTCCCTTAGCAAGCATCTACTAATTACACAAGTGCTGAACTCAGAACTTCATCAAACTTTATTCATGAAAATAGAATGGTATACATTGCTTTGTTGATATAAACTAACAACAAACTCTGTCTCTTGTCAAACAGATTCTGCTTTTCATTATCATACTGACTCTTACATGATATCTGCTATCTTTCTATCACTATGCTTCTATCTTACTTTAACTATCATCTCCCTTCTCACTCGCGCATGAGGAGTAATTTATTTAAAATGAGGAGAGAAACTAACTAACTAACCCTATCAAAGAAAGACGTGGAAGTAAAGTGTATCCCAGAATCAAGAAACAAACTTCATAAATGAATTTATGCATTCAACTCGATCCAGAGAGAATCTAGCACTCCACTCTTTCCAGATTGACTGTCATTAAAAATCTTTCCCAACGGTTTCACTCAAAGAGTCAAAAAAGGAGCTTCCTTGAAGTCATGCAGGAAATGGACTTTACTGCAAGGCCGAGATCGGCTGCACTTGACTCAATCATTCTTCAACAACCTGCGAAACAAAAGGTAACAAATGTGAAAGAAAAGGTGTATGGCACATACACAATATCTGTTCATTAATCACACATTTAAATCTATTTCATCATTCAAAAATTGTACGTGATATACAAGTCATTTAGGGAGTCAATGGGGTAATAAATGTAGTCAAGTCAACACAATAAGTTGCAGGAATATGCAAATATTTTGCTACAGGATATCCCCATAAAAAGTTTCAAAATAGTTTTAAACAACCACGAATAACAAAAGTAAAGGCATTAAAAGTTCATCATAATATCCAAACTATGAGCATATTTTGGGCTCATCAATTTTCCCCCAAGAAAATCCTTGAGGAAGCATTGGCTTCATCCACCATCCCCATATATCTTGATGTGAAACAATTCCAAGCTATAGTTGGAAATATCATTACCCCAAATCTCCTTATGTTCTTCCATTAGGACTTTCCCACTCAACCTTCTCATAACTGTGCACTCCATTTAGAGGTCCTAGTGCAGAAAAGTAAAGCCAAGCGTGTCTTGGTGGATGGAGGTGTTGGCTTGAATATTTATTCCCTCAAGCTCATTAAGTAGTTAAAAATCTCATAGGATTCCATCAACAAAGGAAAGGGTATTACAATTAGAGCATATGATGATTAAGAAAGAGTGTCCCAAGGCACAATCAGAATCCCTATTCAAGTAGGGTTAGCTATCGTGGAAACCACCTATCAGGTCCTGGACCTTGACTTGCCTTATAACATTTTCCTAGGGCGTCCATGGATTCATGCAATGCAAGCGGTAACATCAAATTTCCATCAATGTGTCAAATTCACATATGAAGGACAAGAGGTCACCATCCACTGAGATCCTAAACCATTCTCCTACTACAAGAACATTGAGGAAAAATACTACAAAATCCCTCAAGTGACTAAAAATTATGAAGGCCCATCAACACCATACATTGATCCAGCCACCCTAGCTTCCACTTCTGTGACAAAGACACCCACCACTCCTACCATTCCCACCATCTCTAATATGAAATTCATCATCCAGGATAATGGTTGTGGAAACTACATGATTCCTAAAAAAAAATTTGTGGTAGGATAGTTACCACAATATCCTAGATCACAAGGACACCTGCAATCAAATGAAGCCTCCACATCACAAACATCCCCTGAAGAATATCCCAACTTTAGAAGTTGCTAAGATCTCAACTGAGAAATCATAGGGGAGGACCCATCTCATCTCCTACACCAAGATAATAGACCAGTAACTGATCTACCAATGGATGACAGAAGCAAAGGTTTGCAAATGACACTTGCAATGGGGTATGACAAAAACTAGAGACTTGGGGAAAATGACAATGGGTTTATAATACCCATCTTTTTAGAGATACGAATGAGAAATTTTGGCCTTGGATGTAGCCCTTTGAGTATAACCATACATGGCCAAAGTCCTCCAGTTAGAAAGGTCAATAATCCTCCTTAGTTATCCATAGTCAAAATTCGCTTACCCATATCTATAGGTCAAGTCATACACAACTTCACATTTGACATAACTGACATTTGTACTAGTAGTGATGACAAGGATCCCATAACCAACCTACCTAGGCTCTTCAAGGATACCACCCTTCTCATGATTAGCACCTTATCCTTTGAGTCAGACCATCAAAATCATGAAATCTGCCTAGTTTACCCCCAACTCATCAATTATGACCAACGAGGACCACCAGTTCTTGACACATTCAAAAATGATAAGGTGCTCTCACAATTCATGGGACTACGAGATAATATTCCATGTGGGGATCACAAAGTAGGATTCATCATTGATCTAGATACACACGCATACTATGGGGAAACAATTGAATCCCTCAATCAAAAAAGTGAGAAAATAAGAATAATATCTAAGTCCTTGAGTGAAAACCACACTATGGCACTCTCCAACATGGAAAATGTAAAAATAAAAGACACATCCAATGGTGAAAACCTCTTTAAGGAACTTGAGGATGGGGGATTCAAATTCCTTTTAGAGCTCTCCATTAGGAAAAATTTGTGGTCCTAGCAGAAAAGTGCAATCTAGTTAATCTAGGAACAGAAGAGACCCCGTACATCACATTCTATGTAGAGTCATTATTGTCAGAAGAACAAGAACTCCTAGCAGCTTTCTTGAGAGAAAAACAAGTTAACTTTGCATGGAGCTATGTAGACATGCCGAGGCTTGATCCATAAATTATAGTTCATCACCTAGCAGTATACTCTGAAGTAAAGCCAATTAGCCCACAGCTCAGGAAAATACACCCTTAGATCACCCTCCTAGTCAAAATGGAACTAAAGAAGCTATTGGATGCAAGATTCATTCGACCAATAGACTGTCTAGAATGGGTGTCAAACCTGGTTCCCATCTCAAAACCTGATGGGGGCATCAAAATCTACATAAATTTTAAGGACTTAAAAAAAGCATGTCCAAAAGATGATTTCTCATTTCCCAACATTGACATGATTGTAGACATGATGGTGGGACATGAAATTCTTTCCTTGATGGATGATTTCTCAGGATACAACCAGGTAATGATTGCTAAAGAAGACCAACACAAAATGTCCTTCACTTGTCCATGGGGGACTTACTACTGGAATATGATGCCATTCAGCTTGAAGAATTTATGAGAAACATGCCAAAGAGCCATGACATTAATCTTCCATGACATGATCCATAAAATAGTCAAAGATTATGTTGATGATATACTAGCCAAATCCAGAAAGAGGAAGGATCACATGGCAACCCTAAGTTCCATTTTTGATAGGCTAGAGGAATACAAGGTCAGATTAAATCCAAAGAAGTGTGTCTTCGGTGTACAATGAAGAAATTTGCTAAGATACATAGTTTCAATGAGAGGTATTGAGGTAGACCCTACTAAGGTAAAATAAATCCTTGGGATGGAGGCACCAAAAACATCGAGACAATTAAGAGGTCTCCAAGGTAGGCTTTAGTCCATCCAAAGATTCATAGCATAGTTGGCAGCTAAATAGAATTCATACTCTCACCTACTTCACAAGGGAGTAGTGTACAAGTGGGATAACAAGTGTGAAGAAGCATTCAATACAATAAAAGAATATCTACTTACACCACCAGTCCTGATGCCACTGATCTAAAGAAATCCATTAATTCTCTATGTGTTAACAACAACAACCCTTGTAGCTCTTCTAGCTCAACACGATGAAAACGGGAGAGAAAGGGCCATCTATTACATCGGTAGAACAATGGTTGGGCATGAGTTAAATTACTCATTCATTGATAAAGCATTTCTAGCAATAGTGTTTGCATCACAGAAATTCAGACATTACATGTGGGCACACAAAAGAAAACTCATCACCAAAATCGACCCTCGCAAGTACTTACTATCAAAGGCAATGCTCACTAGAAGAATGAACAAATGGGTCATGACACTATCAAAGTATGATATTGAATACATGGAGTGGAAAGTAATTAAAGGAAAAGTCATCATAGATCAACTTGCAGAAGCACCAATCTATTCATAGAATCCTCTCATCTCAAATTTTCCAGATGAATCCATCTTCAACCTCAACATAACCGACCACTGGAAACTTTACATTGATTGGCTCATACACGCAACATGGATCAAAAGTGGGTGTCTTATTTATCACCCATCATATAAATTGGTGTTCCCTTGCACCAATTACATTGTAGAATATGAGGCTTTAACCATAGGTCTGATAATAGCAGTGCGGTGGCACATCATGGCCCTCAAACTATATGGAGACTCCTAGCTGATAATAAACCGAGTGAACAGTGAGTACTAAACTAAGGGTGACAAGCTCACTCCATATAAAAAACTGGTGGAGACTCTTAAGGAATCCTTTATTGAGATCCCATTTGAGCAGATTCCTAGAGAAAACAACAAAGCAGCAGATGCCATGGCAACAATTGGATCCCTACTAGACATCCCTTTAGAATAATGTCCCAAAATATGAATTCTTGGTAGAGAAAATTCTTGTACCCGCATTCGAGGTACCAAAATCAAAATTTGTCTGTGAAATCATTGGTCCTAGTGATCCTTGGTACTATGACATTTATACCTACCTATGAATAGTTGTCATACCTACTAACTTACCCTCAACCTTAAAATGAACCTTTGTCAAAAAAGCATCCCAATTCATCATCCTAGGAGATACCTCATATCATAGGAGCATAGAAGGAACCTTATTACATTGTTTAAATGCTAAGGAGGCATTGACTGCTTTAACTAAATTACATAATGGTATCTATGGTTCACACTCGAGTGGAATGACCCTAGCCAAGAAATTGTTGAGGATGAGGTATTATTGACCTACAATGGAAAGAGAAGCACACGACTATATCAAAAGGTGTCTACAATGTCAGTAGCATGGGGACCTCATCCATGCTCTAGCTCAAGAACTTCATCCAATCATCACACCATGACCCTTTTCGTAATAGGGACTTGATCTCATTGGAAAAATTACTCCCACTTCATCTAATGGCCACAAGTTCATCATAACTGCCATTAAGTACTTTACCAAGTGGGTGGAAGCCATACCCATGACATATATAACTGGGAAGCAGCTATCAAAGTTCATCCTGAACTATCTCATTTTCCCCTATGGTGTCCCACAAGCCATTATCTCAGATAATGGGACACCATTTAAGAATCAAGATGTTCACAACTTGTGTGAAAAATTCAAAATCCAACATTGCTTCTCCATCCAATACTATCCCCAAGGCAATGGCCAAGTAGAAGCCACTAATAAAACCATTTTGAAAATCGTCAAGAAAGCAGTCAATGACATAGGTCATGACTGGCATCTGCAGCTTAGTCTCACCCTCTAGGACTACTGAATCAGCATTCACACACCCACTAGCACCACCCCTTTTTCCCTAGTCTACATATCAGAAGTAGTACTCCCCATTGAGATCGAGCTCCCGTCATTAATAATATCATTGCAAAAACTCATCATAGATGAAGAGTACGAAGTATCAAGACTAAATGAGCTAGAGCTACTAGATGAGAGGTGTATAGATGCTTTAAATAATTTGCAAGTCTATCATAATAGAATCAAGAGGATCTATAAAAAGAAAATCAGAAGTAGGACTTTCCAAGTCAGAGAACTAGTACTAAAGGAGAATCAGAAGAACGTACAAAATCCAAACAACAAAAGAAAAATTGAACCCAATTGGTTGGGATCATTTGTTATCACAACAAGCTATAAGTCAAGGGCATATTAGTTATCAACACTTGAAGGGGAACCTCTACAAGAGCCCATAAAGAGCTCTCATCTCAAAAAAAATTATGCCTAATCTTTCAAGGTATGCAACCAAAAAATCCAAAATAATTAGAAAATGTCCTAAAGAAATGGTTACCTTGGTGAAAAATTGGCAAATAGGAATCTTGGTGACAACAAAAAAATCAAAAAGAAAAAAAAATCCCAAAAAATAAGAAAAAGGATTAAAAAATAGTAAACAGAAAAATCGTCCTTTGGTGAAAACCACTTCAGTGGCACTTTGGACAAGTACCTTGGTGAAAACCGAGAAAATAGGCACCTTCTGTAAATAAACACTTTCCATCCACCAAGATCTTCACAGATTGTTCTGCATCATCCATCCATTACATTTCCATCATCCATCACATTCAAATCTCCATCCATCACTCATCCACCTGCATCTGCACCATAGTGTGGTCCTATGTTCGTATCATGATCCCTCCTAGTGTTACTTGGCCCATTCCTAAGTTTAGTTTGTCCTTCCTTTATCGGAGTAGTCTATTGCATCATGCTAGGGGCATGTTATCATTGGATCAGATTTCTTTATGTTTTTTAAGTCTTAAAAATCCAAAAACATCAAAAAATCACAAAATCCAAAAACATTCAAAACATATCAAAATCCTAAAAATAGGTCAAAAAATTAGTCAAAATGTCAAAATATAGAGTCGTCTTGTCGAACTACGGGTCTCTTAGCCTTGAACATAGGCAAGGTTGATCTTTAATCATACCCCGAGACACTTAGGTCAGTCCTTTAAGAGTTCGTCATAATAAACTGACATTTCATCATGTATATCTTCATCTATAAATCAATCAAGTCGTCAATCAAATTATGTTGTCTTTGCGTGTATAATGTAGGCAAGGCTCATTTTTTGATCAGTCCCCGAGGTCCCTAGGATAGGTCCTTAGGTTAGTCTCTTGGTCAAAATCTTAGAAAACCCTAAAACATTTATCAAAAAATCAAAACATTTGAAAATCCCAAAACTACCAAAAACAACCTCAAAAATTTCAAAACATCAAAAACATCCAAATATTTGAAAAAATCCATCCATCTCATCTCGCTTTCGCCCACAATAAACATTACTCATAATAAATGATTGTCATCCTCAACCTTTGGTGAGACAGTTGGAAACAAGTCTAGCAGGTGAAAAAAAGTGAAAACTCAAAAAGTTAAGTCTCAGGTTTAAGTCAGTACATAAAAAAGTTGGTCAACTTTTTGTGTCAACAACCTCTTATCCAATCAATCACATTTCAATCATCTGATAACATCATGTCCTAGGATGTATCCTTCTTATAATGGGAATTATTTATTCGAAAGAACACTTTGGATAAACTAAATTATGACGTGTTGCCATCCACTAACATGTCCTAGGATGCATCCTTCCTACAATGGGAATTATCTTTTGGCAATATTTTTGGTTCTTATCCTTCAAATCACATTTCCTTTTGGTTAGCGGTATTGAAGAACATCAACTTGTTTGTTTACTTTATCTTTGTCTTTTGACTTATATCTTTTCACTCATTCCAATAACCTCTCGATGATTTCCAAACAAATGGATTTAGAGAGATAGGAATGGGGCAACAATTATTTTCTTTTATCTAATGTGCTTGTTGAGCATTCTTGTAATATAACTTGGTGAATACTTGCTTTGTTAGATATGTATAGAGGGTGTTTTGGGTAGCTTGTTGACTATTGCATTGATAGGTTATACCTTTCCATGTTTTGTTCCGAGATGTTTGAAACTTCTAAAGTTCATCCTAGCAAGGTTTTCATATGTTAAGTGTGAACAAGAATACTCCTATCTATTTGTCAAGTCAAATTCCATCACACTAACTGCAACACCGTCCTGGTTCTTTATACCTTGATGCATCGTGCTTATGCGTGTTATCAAACATAAGGTAAGTGGCCCTTTTAAAATCCCAATTTTGGATAAGCAAATCATCCATTTCTCATCATTATCTCTCATAAATCTGGCTTGTTGAATCCTCTTGTCATCATCTCATTTCTCATTTCTTCTTCTCTGCACTAACATCACATCATGAATAGTTAATCATCATCACTAGTGCATCCATCCTGCATCCACAAACCATCAAAATTTTGTACATCATCTCACATGCATGTTCATCATCGTAATATAGATTTGTTAGTCTAAGCATCTCATAAATCATACATTTGCATAAAACACCTACTACATAATCATATAGGCAACATCACATCGCATTATCATTTAAGTTGTTTAGGATAATATAGATTGGTTATTCTAAGCATTTTAAAAACATCTCATTTGCATCATCATCATAATCGTCCATTTTGAACCTCTTTATCGTGAGATCGACCCTAAAATTGAATCTTTTTGCTCGATCTCTCAAGGGGGCAATATACTAGTGTACTTCCCAGTGGGGCATTCGAAAAAAAAAATTGATTTATTTATTGCGGAAAGTTTATTCTTTGAACCAACGCAGTAAGTACAATTCTTTAAAGAGGGGAAAAATGTAGACACTTAAAATATGCATGCATTTCAATTCACCATTTTAATTGAATAACCTTTTTTTAATTAAATCTAACATTTCATCGGGGTTGGGGCCGTAGCTCGGTTGGCTAAATATTTCTTGTTGCAGGAGGTTGGTCACGAGGTCTAGTCTCCCCCACCCAGTTGGTACTGGAGGGAGTTTCACACTAGCATTGCCGGTCACGTTAAAATTTTTACCAAGTGCACTATAGTTTATAGGGGGTCATGCTCCCTGATTCCTGTAGTCTAAAAAAAAAATCTAACATTTCATCCTTTAATTAAATAAATTCACTTTATTTAATTAAATCATTACCTCATTTGACTAAATAGATCAATTTTTAATCAAATCCTAACATTCCATCTTTTGATTAAATAAATCATCTCCTAAGTTCATCATCCTTTTAATTAAATAGATCAAAATTTATTTAATTAAATCTCAAAATTCATCTTTCATCTCTTTTTCAATTTAGTTTAATCCATAAATCTAAGTCAAATGGGTCAAATCACCTAGGAACATCATCTCAATTAATAAAACCATGATTAATCTAATCCTAATCACCCATCACATCCTCTAGCATTTCCCACTTGAACAAATAAAGTATTTTAATTCATTTATTAAATCCTCATTTTCTTCAACAAGGCATCTTTGGAGAATATTCCCTCAAACTTGAATTCAAATCAAGTTGACTTGTCCCTTCCAACATGGTATTAACTCCCCTCTTACATGTCCCTGACTTGGCATTTAAGTTCCTTTTTCTCCCTCCAACAAGCAAAATTTGAATTTGAAAAGGCCAACTAATCTCATTTATTGGCATATTGACCAAAACTTGTGCATCTCCATCTACTCACATTTGGACAAGTGGCTCCTTCCTATTGGCTAAATATTTGTCCCACATTCACCCATTTTGCTTCTTCTCTAATTAGAATCTTCTATAAATTGGAGGTCTCATTCTTCATTTGATCATCCACAATCTTCATGCAAAGTTACTCTCTTCAATTGAGAGCTAATTTTGTCCACTTCATAGCATCTTCAACAATCTTCATCATTTGAGCTTGTCAAGGGTTGGGAAAGGGTTACTTTGCACACGTGACACCAATCCACTATGGAATAGGTATATGTCATGTTTTTATGTATTTTTATCATCTTTGCTATTTGTTTGCATTTTGGAGCATGATATGTTATTTCATAGGAGTATTTAGAAAATTTTCATGGACTAACCTTTATCATGAAGTTTAAAAGGCATGCAGGTTTTATAGATGCTCACAAATTGTATTTTCCAAAATATATAATGAGATATGAATTTTCTATTTATTTTAAATTTTTCTTTTATATATTTTTATTTTAAAATGTATTTGGTTAAATCCTATATTAATAAGAATTGTCATATTAAAAAATATAATTTTATTAATAGGTAAAAATCATCTTTTAAGAGGGTCTAAAATCTTCTAAGCAAGCTAAATCAGATAAAACTCACAAAAACAATTGAGAAACAACACAAGAATTGGAAACCTATAACAAACAAAAAATTCTCACAAAACAAAAGATCAATACCTGTAACACAAGGGGGCAACCATCTACCTACAAGTACCACATGTAGATAAAAAAATAGGACTTGAGAAGCAAGAAATCATATTAACTTAACATTAGTGTAATAGTTTGTAGTATTGCAATGTTATGTATGAAATTACACGGTTTATATTGTTATGTCTATTATGCAGTCAATGTGTTCCATATTCAAGACTTTCCTTAATAAATATGACAAAGCCTAGGGTTTAAAAATATGTAAAGGAGATAGAGTTGTATTCAAAATAAAAAATTTATAGAACAAGAGTATCTCAATGCAAGAATACACTTGAATATCATTACTATTTCTTCCCTGTGAAGTTTTGATTGATTTTGAAAGAGGAAAAAATGGGTTTTACAGGGACCCAAAACTAGAAAGTTTACAAACTAAAGATAAGATCATTAAATACACTAAAAATGGAAAGGTTGTAGAAACAAAAAGAAAAGTCCACAGCCACCAAAAAGGCCAGGGAAGGCCATAGAACCAAAAAACTAGACAAAACACCAGAAACAACTAAATTTGGATCTTTAATAAATCCACAGTCTCAGCTTCCAACTCATTCATATCCTGAACCCCCCTCTTTAAAATTTGAACCATCTGGATAGTAGGAGGTGCTTTTCTTTTAAGGTTGGCATGGGTCCTTTTCGAAATACCTTGGTCCTCATTTTTGCTTTTATCCTTTTTCTCTTCTAGATCAATGACCAGCGAACCCTTTTGCATTTTTTCTAGCTTTTCAAACATAGCATTGATGATGATGGCATTGTGCCTAGCCATTTTATGGTTCTCTTCCACAACAATTTTCATGTTATTTTTAATTTTGATCATTTCAACTTCCAGAGACTTTTACTTATCCTCAATGTCACCTTCTCCCATACTAGTGTTGTTCTTTTTTTGTTTTCCTTCTTTGTTGTTGAGAATGACCAACTTCAATTCCAGCTCCTTTGACTTGCTATGCAAAGCCCTATTTCTTTTATTAAGATCAATAATTTCTTGATAGGCCCATTTGAAAACCCTGAAAATGTCACCAATGTTATTTATTGCAGAGGCATGAATATCGCTAGACTGAACTTGGTCTAATATGAGGTTAACATCGTCCAAGTTGGGGGAACTAGGAAATCTGGTACCATCAACTCTGAAAGAGGTAGGAGGGGAGGGAAATTTTTTTTTGCTAGCTTTAGGGTTCTCAAATTTTTCTTCCAAGGATTCGAAAGAGTAGGAAACCAACTTATTGGTAGGGGAGCCCTTGAGAATGAGATTCTTAAAGGGGAAAGGGTAGTCGGGGTAGGTCTCAGGGTTAGCTTTAGCAAGCTGAGGTTTTTTAGGATGGGTTTTCTTACTAGACATCTCAAAGGATGGGTGGGATTCAACAATTGTCTCCTGGTAAGGTTGATTCTCTGAACCCCAACTGTCTGTGTCATAGTCCTTAGATGCCATGGAGGCAACAAGTTTGGATAAAGCCAACATAATTTGATAGTGTTCATATATTAACCTAATAAGACCAAGATGAAGAATAGGGTATCTCCTAGGATTTTTCTTATGGTCATCAAGGCTATTACTCAATGAACATAACATGTAGTGAGGAAGAGAAATCCATACCTTATGGCGGAAGTGGTTAAGAATGGAAAAATAGTGACCATACACTGGTGAATCTCTCGTCCAAGGTGATATACTCCATTATAACATGAAGCACCTTTCTCCACAGTGCCTTAATGGTGTCAGTTTTGAAATAGCTATTGGAAATTTTAACCAACTTCAAATTCTCTTTATACTTCTTAGGAAATCTGATAACCACCTCCTCAAAAAACCTTCTGCTGCAATAAAACTTCACACCCTCAGTGGAAATTCCAGTAACCTCCCCTATAATTTGCTCATCCAACTTCACGTTTCTCCCAAAGAGAATAATTTCGCCATTGTTCCAATTCTTCTCAAAGTAATTAGTGGCCATTGTATCAGGCCCATGAAGATTTTCCAAAATTGGAACCAACCCACCTCTTACAATTTGCTTCCAGAACTTATCATTCCTTGTGTGCACCTCATAGCTTTTTGGCTCAACTCTTTTCCTATCCCCCCCATTTTCATTTGCACCTTACTACAGACTCTACCAGCATTGAGCACCTATTGTAGAATTATGCAGCCTTTCCAATGCACCCACAAAGCGTGTGACTTTTCCTTCCTAGCTAAGTAATATGATGTGGCTCCATAAAATCTCTTGATTTCGATGTACTTAGCCCCTTTCCCTTTAATCATTAAATGTATTTTCCTCTTTCCCATGTGTAACATCATAATCTAGTAAGGGCCTAACTTCAGTTCTCAAGTCTCTACAATTTTTCCACGTGTTCAATCCTTGCTTCCTAACCCCTTCATTTGCAAATTAATCTGCCACATTGTTAGCTTCCCTATAGACATGTGAAACTTTTACTTTTTTGAACTTTTCTAGAATAGAATTTTCTTCATCAATCCAATTATTTATAGACCAAGAGAGGGGGGGTCCTTCCTAAGAGACAATTAATGATATTTTTAGAATCCCCTTCTAGACATAAATTTTTTAAATTCAAATTATAAGCTAACTTTAAAACTTGAAAAGCTCCTATAGCCTTTGCCACATGGTTGGTTTGATGACCTAGGGATATGGCTATAGCCTCCATAAAATTACCATTAGAATCCCTTAACACATATCCACTTCTGCCCATGCCTGGGTTGCCCTTCGTGGAGCCGTCAAAGTTGGCCTTATATCAACTGTTAGGAGGAAAGGTCTAGCACACACCCTCCCTCCTTTTTTTGGCTAGCTTTGAAGCTAAAGAAATGTCCACTTTGATATTCCAATCCTTTGATATCATTTGATCATAGGAAGTACACACCACTGCTTCAAGGTTAAGAGCTTTTTTGGGAATCACATTAAATTTTTCCTTTATAAGGCTAAATTTTTTCTCAAAGACATTGTTCTTCAACATCTCTTTATCCTTGAAAAGTCTATTATTATGTTCTTTCCACACTCCCCAAACAACAAAAGGGAATATGAAAGCCCATAACCTTCGAATGAAGGGATTTTGAGTAGGGGATTTCCAAATCTTCAATGGTTTGAGGGAACACCCAAGAGATATTCCAGAGGGTTAATAATTATTCCTAGATTAAGGAAACAAACAGGTAGTGGAGAAATAGGTGGTTGGCTGATTTCACCTCACTTTTGCAAAGGTAACATCTGTTGGGAATTTCAAAACCCTATTTACAAAGATTTTCCACCGTGAGCACCTTATTTTGAAGCATAATCTAGAAAAAGATATTAAATTTAGGAGTCAAGTGTTTAATCGATGTTCTTTTGACCAAAACGGAGGGGGATCTTGAGAATGGGACAACAAAGAGACAATTGAAGAGACAAAGTAGTTACCCGAAGGGTTGTCCATCTAAACAAGAATATCATCCTACTAGGACCATCCCAAACTGACAGCCTTTAAGGAGGATTGAAGCTGAGCCAAATCTTGACTAATCACACATAAGTTCACCCAGTCTCCTTCATGCCAATAATCTTTGACAAGCTCCCCGAATGCAACTTTACATAGCTCTGCCCATCTATTGAATCTTTCAATTTTGATTAGGGGTTTCTTAAAAATCCATTTATCCTCCCATAATCTAACTTGATTGCCACTTCTAATGTGCCATCCTATCCCTGATTCTAGAATGTTTCTACCAAAAATCATATCATTCTAGAAATTTGAGCCACAAGGGAGGATATGAGAGTCCAACAAAGCTTTGAGGGACATACAATCGGCCATATATTTATTTGTTAAAATGTCTTTCCATTCTCCACCAGACGAGAAAGATATCCATATTTTTTTGACAAGAAGAGTATTATTCATAATTCTAATTTTTCTAAGACCTAAACCCCCTAAGGTTTTCAGTCTGCAAACTAAATCCCACCCTATAAGAGGCATTCTCTTTCTTTCCTCCACTCCATACCTAAGGAATCTTTTTTGGATCTTTTCAATGGCCTCATCATATTTAGAAAGAATTTTGAAAAGGCTTTAAAGCATGAACTGGGAGGTTTTGAAGAGAAACTTTAAAAATTTGAATTTTTCTAGCTTGGCTCAAAAGAGCTCCTTTTCAACAAACCAACTTCTTTCTGAACCTGTCAACAAACGAACACCAAAAAGAGTCTGAAGGTTTAAGGCATAACAAAAGTCCAAGATAAGAAGAAGGTAAGGATTCCACTTTGCAACCAAGGATTCTTGCAATCTTGGCATGTCTATGCTCAAGGGTATTGAATAAAAAAAGGGAACTCTTATGTCTATTGACCATCTTCCCAGTCGCCTTCTCATACACATGCAAAAAAAATTTTAAAGTCTTAGCCTCATTCACTGTAGATCTTCCCATCAACATAGTGTCATAAAAAAATTATTGGTGAGAAAAAAATTGATTAGTGGAAGAATGAATTAGACTTGTAAGAGACTTATGTTCAATCAATCTTTTAAGATTCCTTCCCAAGCTTTCAGCTATTATAGTGAAAAGAATAGGTGAGCTAGGATCACCCTGTCTTAAACCTCTTGAATTTTGAAAGAACCTAGAAGGACATCCATTCACAATAATAGATGTGGAAACTGTAGTAACCAATTGATTCACCAACTGAATGACTCTTCTACTAAAACCAAACCCCCTTAGAATTTTGAATAAAAACTCCCAATCGACACGGTCATAAGCTTTGGATATATCCAACTTAAGAGGAAACCCTTTAGTTTTATATTCCACAAGTGAATGAATATTCTCATGGACTGTGATTATAGAATCTAAGATTTTCCTACTAGGAACAAAACCATTCTGCTGAGGTGAAATCAATGAAGGAATGATAGAAAGGATCCTTGAGGTCAAAACTTTTGAAATTGTTTTATAGAGTGTTGCAAAGACTAATGGGTTTGAACACCTCAAACTCCATTGCCCCTGGTTTCTTAGGAATAAGTACCAAAAAAGTAGCGTTTAGTTCCTTAAGGAGATTTTTGTATCTAAATAATTCCTTAACAACATTCATGACATCATTTTCAACAATATCCCAAAACCATTGAAAGAAGAACATAGGAAATCCATCAAGCCCACGGGCCTTATTTCCTTCAAAAGAAAAGACAACTTTCATGATTTCCTCTATAGAGGGGATGGCCACAAGCTTTTCATTATCTTCCCTCTCAACAACCTTAGGGATAGCCTCTAATAAAAAGTCTTGATCATTTTGATTGATTTCCCCATTCACCGAAAGAAGGTTGTTATAGAAGAGGACAACTTGCTTTTTTATGTCTTCCTCTTCCTCAAATCTTGTACCATTGAATTTAATGAGAGAGATTCTATTGGAAGCCTTGTGTTTAGAAGCAAATAAATGGAATACCTTGTATTTCTATCTCCAGCTGAAAGCCACACCACCCTCAATCTCTGCCTCTAGAACTCCTCCTATTTAGCTATTATATCATGTAATTTCACCAGCAACTCATTTTCTTTAACCTTATTATTTTCAATGTATCCTTCCTTTTGGATTTCGTCCTAGATCTCCACAAGTTCTATTTGAAGTTCAAATTTAATACCAAATTTTTTTGCAAAGGATTCTATTTTCCATCTTCTTAAATTGTATTTGACTTCTCTCAGTTTTTTAGAAATTCTAAACATAACAGTATCTGGAACATCAATATTCCACCATTTCCTGATTTCATTCAAAATAAGGGAGTGGGAAAACCACATTCTCTCAAATCTAAATGGAGATTTTTTCTTCACCTTTATAGGATCTACCACAAAACTTATGGGAAATTGATCTGACCCTACTCTAGAGAGAGCTTTAAAAGAGTAGAAATAGCTTAAAAGCTACTAATGAGAAATTAGAGTTCTATCTAACCTTACTTGAATAATATCCTTACCAATTCTTCTATTCGACCAAGTATACTGAGCTCCTTGCAAGTTCATGTCAATCAACTCCTTATTGTTGATGAAGTCAAAAAGATCATATTTACTCTCCTGATTCACCTGAGAGCCTCAAAATTTCTCCTCATTCAGAAGGGGGTATTAAAATCACCCATTACTACCCAATGGTCATTATCAAAAATCCTACAAAAAGCAGAGAGCTCATTCCACAAATATTTTCTTTCTCCTTTCCCATTAGGAGCATAGATATTTGACTGAAACTAACTAAAGTTGTCTTTGATATGTGTGAATTTATTAGCCACATGATTATTGCTCTCCAACAAAGGTTCCCATTTAATAAGGTTTTGGTTCCAAAAGGTATCAATTCCTCCTGATGCACCATCTGAACTATTTCCTTGATTCCCATAGTTCTAAAACATTTTGATCTTCACCTTTTCTTTAGACATTTTAGTTTCTTGGATGAGTAGAATATCAGGTTTATGATCCCTAAATTTTTTTTACAAAACATCCCTCTTTTGAAGGCTATTAAGCCCTCTTATATTCGAAGACATAATCTTCATATCTTATTAGGGGATTGGAGAATCTCTAAAATGGTCTTTTGAACACCATCTACTATGTCTTGAAAGCTTCCATGCTCTCTCTGCCATTTTCCCAATCTTCGACCTTGGCTAAGCTTAATAGCTCCATAATCTTCCTTTCCTCTTGTTCTAGTAACAACTCCACTCAGAGTATTTTAATGTTTGTTTTTCTCCTTCTTTTTCTTAGAATGAGAAAGGACTTCTTCCCAATTAGTATCTTCTTGGATCTCCATCTCTCTACCAAATTCCCATTCCTTATCATACATTCTTCTTTTCACCCAAGGGAGGGTATCCATCTGGCCATTCCTAAGTTGATTCAAATTATCACTCAAAAGCTCGGTGTTCTAGCTCAAATCCTCAAAGGTGTCCTTGAAAAAATCTAGAGTTGTTTTTTCCCTGAGTTTAAGAGGGTCAGTTGAAGGGGAGCATTTAATAGAGGTAGTTTTCAGGATAGGAATGCCAATATCCATAGATAAACCTTTGATAGGAATGTCCTCCAACCCAAGATACCCATTTTCTTTGTCTTATGATAAGATCTTAAGAGTGGAGGAAACAAAGTCCTCATCCCTTTTACCTTCCTCCACACTCTCCAATGTTTTTTCATCATCTTCCTTAGGACCAGCTTTATCTTCTACCCCTGTTTGGTGATTCTTCTCCACATTAGGATCCTTAGGTTATGTTTCATCATTAAAGTCATAGGTATTCCTCTGACTTTCATGTTTCCTTCCAGCCTCCTCATTAAGGGTATTGGTATTGCTTTCTTGTCCTTCCCCATTAGATTTCTTTCTCCATAAAGTCTTAGGGTTGGACTAGTGGTTTTCTTTTTCTTTACTGGCATTTAATGGACATTTCTTAGCCCAATGCCCTATTTTTCTACATTTAAAGCAAGCAAAGGGAATGGATTCAAACTCTATATTTTGTGTCCAGGTTACCAAATTAGATTGAATATCTATTAAAGAAGGAAGGTCATCATTCTGTGAAACTCCCACATAGATTCAAGCAAAAACCAACCACTTTCTAGCTGTTGTCATAGGGTCAATATACAAGAGCTCTCCAAAAGAACTAGTAATGTCACTGAAAATTTCCCCATTCCAGTATTCCAAAGGGAGACCCGGGAGTCTAGCCCAATTTGGAACATTCTCAAAAATAGAATTAAAGATATCTAGATGAGAAGTCCACTTCTTAAGGGCCAAGGAATATTTTCCAATGACCCAAGGTCCACCACTCCCCACAGCCAAAATATCCTCCTTGTAGGTGAACTCAAAGGCAAAGAAACCTCTAGGAAGAGCAACCATCGTAACCTTCCCATTGGTTCTCCAATTATTTTGGACAAACTCCCTAACCACCTCAACATTTGGTCTAGGGCCCATGAACTTTCTAACTAGGACTTTTTCATAAAGAAAATGATGAAAGTGACATTTTCAATGGACATTGATAGTTCAAATATTACTCATATCAAATTGTGTCTCACACCATGTGAATAGGTGAAGAAAAGGAGAAAATATTACCACATGTGGGCCAAGTAATTTCTTTGGATTTGATTTTATGGTTTAATGAGAACCAATAGTTGTTTATAAATTAATCGTAAAGCACCATCTAAGGTAGTGTTGATTGTGAAAGGTAGTTTATGCTACGGACTTATACAAGATAATTTTTCTAAAGGAAAAGGTTGCATAGAATTTTGAGTACAAGGAGAGGTTGGGGTTTGGAAATAATATTGGTAGTTTATTTTGGTGAATTAATTTATGAAATGTTAAATATTGAAATTTCTTTCAGTCAAATGGTTTTATGGAAATTGGGAAATGATTGAGTTTTTTTTATTCTATTGAAAGTGTTGTTATATAGTTTATTCAAAATACATAGATGACAAGTTTAAATTAAGGGTGTAGGGGAATTTTTTGAAATAAGAACAATTAGAGGAATGGTTTCATACAACACAAAGTGAGGGGAATTAGTGCTGACTAGGTTAAAGTCTTATAACAAGATAAAGAGAATGGTCATCCTACATGCATTAAATTTTTTTATTGTAATGGATGCATTATCATTTGAATATAACATTCCTATGAATGCTCATATCTATGCATTTACTAATCATGTATTCATAGCCATTAATATTGTATTTGGTCATTAAAATATAAAGGGTCCAATTGGAGGTTGGGGGCACTAGAGGATGGAGTTTTTTTTGTCATCTCAAGATAGCTTCTCAAGAGATTTGATGAACTCAATATGGATTGTTGCTCAGATAGTCTAGTATTTTGTGGATCTGGTGAAATATACCCTTCTAAGAGTCATGATATTACTTGATGGAGCAATGTAATTTTGTCCAATATTTTGGGAGATCTATTATTCAAGATTTTAGGGAGGTACTAATCTGGGAACTCAGGAGTTCAACTTGGAAGCTACAACCTTTCGAAGGTTATGAGGAAAATTGATAGATTTCAACCTAATTGAAGGGTTTTTTTAAAGAAAAATATTCTCAAGAATGTTTATTTGTTTTGTTATATGTTTCATTTGTGTTTTGTAAACCTTAAGGGAGGGTCTCTTGGAAATATGAAATTTAAGGTTTGAAGGATACATTTGGAAGAACAATGTGATAAGGGTGGGAATGTAAGCATAGTTGTTCATAGTATTATATTTTTATGTTTGTAATTACAAATTTTATATTGTTATGTTTGTTATGTGATTATACTATTACATATATAATTGTATTACACTTGTATAAATTCTTTTGTTGAACTTCAAATAAAACATTGAACATTTTACCTTTCACTTGAATCTAAAGGATTAATTTCCAAACACTTTGTTAATTGGGTATGTGCAAGATCATGATGGGTCAAAAAGTGGTGATATGAGGGGTATTTGTAGGGTATGTGGCTAATGACTTTCTTTTTACCAAAAAATGATGAAATGAAAAGGGTTTTTAAAGGAGATTATCAGCTTTCCACCAATATATATTATGCTTTACTTTGAATTTAATAAATTATTATTATTCATTTTCTATTTGAATCACAACTAAAGTCTTGATTGATAGGGTGATTGGAAAACATCTATAGCTTTCAAATAGTATCACATTTTTTTAATCTGAAACATGTGTCACATTCTATGCTTTACATAGTATAAGATTAAGAAAAAAAAAATGAATTTCATGAAGTTTTGACCAAGTTAAGGTGGTTAGACATACAAGTTTTTATTTTTTAAAAGTTGTAATAACAAATTCATAATTAATTATTTACTTGAAAAAAATTACAAAAAAATATGCATCACATCGAGACATGATTCCTCTATTTATATCTAAAATTTTATAAAAAAATATTATCATTTTATTGTAGTTAGGGTGGTTAGACAAACATCTACTTCTTATTTTTCCCTAAAATTTAAGTACTACTGCATTGAAATTTCAAATTTTTACCAAATAGATTTTTTTTATTTTTTTAAATAAACCTAGTAGTTTAGAGACTACATCCAATTTGCTACAGTTTCTATTCTTACGTATTTTTGAAATAATATAGATAACTTATTCAAATTTTTACATTAAGTTTTCTAACTCTGATTTTTCTAATTTTTTTGCCACTTAAGGGTCTATTTTTTCCATGATGATCCTGCACATACCCAATTAAAAATATGATAAAAGTGAAAGGAAAAAAAACTATATTAGACTAATTTAATATTTGAAAGCTTTAAGTTATACTTACTCTTGTGTTTAGTTTTGAAATTTTTGGGTCTAACTAATTAGGACAAAGATGGTCAAGAATTGTAGAGTGGTAGTAGACATAGAATATTATGTCACATGACAAAAACATAAGAAAAATATATTTCAAAATTAAAATAAAATATTAAAAAGTAACATAAATATACTATCATATCTATATTTAGAAAGATCTTCATAAAAGACTCTATGATATACCATTATTGAGGTGCCTAGTTTTGTCTAGATTTGTGATATAAGTGGAATAGGTGCCTCAAGAATGATATATTTCAACATCTTTTACATAGGTTTTTTGTAAGAAATATATTGCTAATAAATTATGTAGTTGCAACATTTAAGATGTCAATTCATCCCGCAACATTATATCTCCCTCCCATATTTCTCTCTGCCTCTCCCTCCCTCCCTTCCTCCCTCTTTAATTATCTCCATCTCACCTCTCTCTCTCTATCCTTCTAGATATATCTCTCATCTCTCCCTCTCACTCTACCTACCTCTCCCTCCCTCTCTATCTCTCTACCTCCCTCTCTCTCCAACTCTCCCCCCTCTCTCTCTAATGGAATGATCAAAGTAGGTTATAATGTGAGCATGTTTATTGGAATCATTAAAAATGAAAAAAAAAGAAAGAATGACTTGATCCTATGATTTAAGACCCAAATGCTTTATTTTTTCTAAAATCTATGCTTTATTTGATATAGGAACACACTTTTCATGTTGTTCACAAAATATCAATAATTATTGAACAATTCCACCACTTTTTTTATTTTTTCAATGTACAATAACTAAATTATATGTTTTTTGACTGAATTTGATTCAATGAACTAATATTTTCATTTTCCTAGTGTTGGAATAATAATTATCATATTTTTTGTTTGAATTTGATAATATAAAAATGTTTCAATATTGTTTACTAATTCTATTAGATTGATTAAGATTTAAACATTGGATGCCAAGGAAATTGGTAAAAAAATTAAATTTTGTTCGAGTGTAAAGTTTAAAATGAAGTAGAAAACATCATGCCATTAGTGAAGTTTAATCCTAGAGTTTAAGGCATGCTCTCTTTGTCTTCGTACCTTTTTTCATGTCACCTCATCAATAGGCCTATATTTACACATTGTAATACCTAATAGGCCTATTCTAGTGTAGATATCCTTTGAAATTAGGTTGGATGTTATCTTTTTACCATCATTACTTAATAGATATCCTCCAATTTTTTCTCCTCAATATGCATCATTTCAATAAAATATGTCTCATTGTATGATAACATGATATGTGTTGATATAATTAGTATATGATGACTCATTTCATCATATGCCTTTTAGTCAAAATATTGACTTGAATTCCCATGTCAAACATAACATCTTGTAATAGATAAAAATGGAATTACAAATGTAAGAGTAACTCAAAACAAATGCATTTTAGAGGAGTGCCATATCATCCTTATCTTGCACAAAATCCTTTCCACATCCTATACATTTTTTGATGATGATTTCATTCTCAAATTTCTCTACATTACAGGGATCTAAAATGACATGACCCTAATGGTCCAATGTCAACTTAGTCTTAACTTAGAAATTAGTAAAAACCATCTTTTTGATTATACAATAGTCCTATTTCATTCATTTTCTTATTTTTTGTGGCCTAATGACACCACCTAGTTAGGTTTTGGTTTCAACCACCATAGGAAACTAAAAGTATTAAGTTTTATAATCATATTTTCACTTTAATTATGTTTTATTATGAATGTCCTTTGACTTTCATAATATTTTTTTTAGTTGAGGGAAGCCTTCCCATGGTGTTTCATTTATTAATATTCATTTATGAACACCCATCTAGCGTTTTTTTATCATTTTGAAGGTGTTTAATGAGTTTTAAACAATGCAAGATAAATGAAAAATAAACAAATCGTAGATCTCTCCAAGGTGTTATAATAATGTCTTAAGCTCTCATTTGAGATTTATATCATTATCTCTTATAATTTAAAGGTTCTTGACATGTATGCCACTATAGCATACTTTTACATGTAAAAAAATTTATTCAAGGTTCTTGTGACAATATTAAGGTGTGATTAATATCCTAAGATCCTAATTTCTAATAAGAAGCCCATGTTAGGGATGCTAGCATATTGTGTGGAATTAATCACATCACTGTCATCCAAACCAAATGAAAAATAAAAAGTGCTACCATGTGTAGATGTACTATTGCAAGGTGTGTGCCCTTGGTATCCTTAGGTTGTGTAGTGCAATGATTTGGTTTGTGACATAGATTAACTGTCTCCTATGGATTCATTAACTCTAGTAGTTGTATTACAAATTAACAAGTTAATCTTTTGGTGCAATGACAATTGTCTATCCAATAATTGGTATTAGAGCCTATGTCACAAGTTCAAACCCCTCGCTTGTAGTGGGGGGATTATTGCAAGGTATGCACCCTTGGTCTCCTTGTGTTGTGTCATGCAGTGCCTGGGTACGTGGTATTGCTTAACCACCTAATGTGAATTCATTAACTCTATCTATTATATCGGGCATTAAAAGGCTGATCTTTTGGTGCAACGACAATCATCTATCCAACATGCACCTCCTATATGCATAAAATATAAAGGGGTATGTGTAGGATCATGATGGGCCAAAAAGTGGCGATATGATGGGTATTTGTAGGGTATGCGATAGATGACTTTTTTATCCAAAATTAATGAAATGAAAAGGGTTTTTAAAGGAGATTTTCTATTTGAATTATGACTAAAGTCCTAATTGATAGGCTGGTTGAAAAAAATCTATAGCTTTCAAATAGTATCACATTTTTTGAATTTGAAATATTTGTCACATTCTATGCTTCATATACTATAGGATTAAAAAAAAATGAATTTCATGAAGTTTTGACCAAGTTAAGGTGCTTAGATGTACGAGTTTTTATATTTTTTAAAAGTTGTAATAAAAAAATCATAATTAATTATTTACTTGGAAATAAATTACAAAACAATATGCATCACATCGAGACATGATTCCTCTACTTATATCTAAAATATTATAAAAATATATTATAATTTTATTTTGGTTAGGGTGGTCAGACAGACACCTACTTCTTTTTTCCCTAAAATTAAGTACTATTGCATTGAAATTTTATTTTTTTACCAAATAGATTTTGTTTTAAAAAAAATAAACTTAGTAGTTTAGAAACTACATTCAATTTGCTACAAATTCTATTCTTACATTGTTTTGAAATAATATAGATAACTTAGTTTCCTAACTCTAATTTTTCTAAATTTTTCACCACTTAAGGGCCTATTTTTTCCATGATGATCCTATACATACTCAAAGACCTGATTTTAAAGTACAAAAAAATTTGGAGTAATGAAAATAACTACTTGAATAGTACAAGGAAAGGAATTTACATATAAAAAGAAAGTTTGGAGAGGATGTCACTAGATGAAACTTCTTCTCCAAAAAATACACAAACAATAAAAAGAAGGAAAAAATGATTTTTGGTAGCTTTTGTTGAGATTTCCTCATTAAAAACCCCATTTTGGTCTTTCAAAATCCACTAACAACATAGACATTTTATATATTTTGATGTAGGAAATAAAAATTCTTTGAATTAAAAAACAAATATATATAAGATGCGAACAATCCTAAACACACAATACTAATGCTTAGGATTTTATAAAATAAAAAATGAGAAACAAAAATAAAAAGAAAGGGAACAATATTTGAAACAAAAATAAGAAGAAAGGGAACAATATTTCAAGAACAAAATCAGTTGAAATATTTCAGAAAAAATTCCTAGAAGATTTCTATTTCCTTGTTTCTACTATTCACTACAATCCCCCAAAGATATTACATGAAATTATGAAACGAATTCACATGTTGAGTGTTGTTATGGTTAAATAGATTGTTGGTTTTGAAGATGATAAAGATTTTTCCTAGATTGTCAAAGTGAAAACATATAAGTGAAAAAATATCTTTCTTGAGAACCAAAATGTGATGTTTTAAGTCAAGATGTGGTTCAGACTCACATGTAGAGTCGTTACTTCCTTGACTACCAGTGAGAAGTGGAAAGTAACACTCAAACAACCATTAAGTTCATGATTTTTTGTGGGATGCTATCACATCCCATAAATGTCAACACATTGTCTCCTATTTAGAAAAAATATACTCAAGAAGCCTAGATCACCAAAAAAAATACAAGAAATATGGAATCCAAGTGCTAATATTTTATATTTAAGATGGTTTATGTAAAACCCCATCCCGTAACCTAGAGGACGATGCAATACTACGAAAGCACAAATAATTTTTTTTTAAAGTTAAAACAAGATGAGTAAAGTAACCTACTCTAGCCACATACATCCTCTAGGCTACGCAACGCGTCTATATGTGAACACCATTAGTTATAAAATTTAACCAACCATAGCATATAAATTTTAACTCAAGATACAACTTACAACAAAGCATTAAACCATTTAAGATAAATCTGACACATAAAAATGTATTAAACATAATTCCACATATACAATACCATTAAATCCAATAATGAATAGATCATAAATATTATTACAATTACACCACAAAGGTTCACCTCGATACAAATGAGGTATTACAATTATACACATAGATCCATAGTTACAATGAAGAATGAGAAGAACAACTCCAGAGAACCACACAAACTTCTCAAACAAGAAGATCCCGCCATCACGAACAGGAAGAGAAACTCAACAGTGTAAGATGCACGCACCCAACCATCTAGTACCCGTAGGCCCAGCCCCCCTGCTAGGAGATAGTAATAGGTAACCAAGACAAACCTATTACCTCTAGACACAAGTAATATACAAGACCACACTGTACCAGTAAATACAAACAACACTGTACCAGTAAACACAGAACAACACTGTACCAAAAAAATATAAAACATAAGGTTACATTGCTTCCAGAACCACTAAATCAAATACATCCACTATATAATACAAATCGACCGTTATCATAGGAGGAGTGTCATCACAAAGGTTGCATTGGTTATCCAAAGGAAATCTTCCTAGGTCCCGGCCCCCCTCTAGGGTTATCCTAGTAACCTCTCACGATTCCGGCCCCACATGCACAATAGTGCGGAATTGGTTATCTTTCGAGAAGACAAGATAACGATCTTGTCATTCTAGGCCTTCCCGACTCATCTCAAGTCTCATACTAGCCCTTGAGCCAATGAGTGAGGCTAAATTATCTGATTAAATATTAAGCTACTCCATCCCTAATAAAGGTTATTTAATTTTCACTGATTAAACTGACTTTCACACGAGTTATCCTGGGACCCCTTTGTGTCCCGGCCCCTGTTGAAAGCCACTCCCCTATCGACAACACAATAACATATTCCACAACCCAAGGGTAGACAGTGCACAAAATACGATAACAAATATCAACTATTTTGCAAAGAACAACACATCGCGTTCGTAATAACCGGGTGCTCAAATCCAATCACACAACCTGTTCATAGTAATCAGGTGTTAAAACTAATCCACACATCCCTACAGATGTTAAATATTGAATCCCAAAAAAATGTGCACTACCCAAGGAAAATCTCAAAAGGGGCGAACAAGAGATATAATAACCCTCTCACAATTTGACAATCTCTGGAAGACTTATAAATTTCTCGACAACAAATATCCCCAATGCCCAATACACAATTACAAAAGAATACACAACAATAAGAAGCCACTCAAGTAATTAAATAAATGACCATTAGGATTTCCTAAATCCAATAAATTCATAACGAATTAAACCAACTGCTTAACTTCGAGTTTGACAATTACTCATAATATTCAATTCAAATTGCCGCAAATGTGAATAGAAAATAATACAACTTAAAATAATTCAGGCACTTAAATAATCTAATATTCAGATTTCCTAAATCCAAATTGAATCAATATCTCATCACATGCAATTATTCAAAGTAAATAGAATTCTATTTGCAATAATAAGGAAATAAAATAAAACTATTTATTTAACATCAATTCCATAGTTTCGTATAATAATAACAAACCCAATTTCTCTATTACAATCATTGCATTATAAAATCTTCTACTTGTATATTAAATGTTTTAATAACACAATATCTATTTAAATATAAATCAACTTTCACTCCTAAGTCATTTTATTTTAACATTTTATTAACCCATGCATTTACATACTTTTATTAATATATAAATACTTCTGTTTACAAATCATAAGGAAATTAAAACTAACTGTTAACTCAAATTTCACAAACAAACATAAATAAAATCTCAATCCTTCTAATAAAATCATCTTATTATAAAACAGCTACTTGTGCATTGTATGCATTAATTAACGATATAATATTTCTTTTAAATAAATATATATATTCTAATTACATAATCTAATTATTATTTTCCAACGTTTATTTAAAAATATCAAATTGTGCATGCACCTATTTAAAAATATATTTAAATATCATAAAATTATATGCAATTTTTCTAATATATAATTTTAAACAAATAAATAAATATATAAATATAAATTAACAATTTTTAGACAACCCTAATCATAAATTCTGTATGTTACGACTTTAATAACTTTTGTTTTCGGATCTGGGTTTCTCTGAAAGTTTTACTGAAGGTGCGCAATTAAGTCGTCTAAAACATATAAAAAATCAGCCCTACCCAGTTCGTAACTTCCAAGTTATGATTAATTTAGTGACACACTCTCTCTGCTGTTTTGATTTTCAAATTACCAGAGGTTTCCAATTATTTTAGTTTTCTCAGAAGATTTCATTTTCAATCCTACAGAGGTTTTCTAATTTTTCAAATACTTCCTTTTAAATTTTGTATCGTGTTAAAAATATTTCCCTACAAAGATCTAAATCTTCACGGTAATTTATCATTGTCTACAGAAGAAAAAATTATGTTTGCACAGGAAGAGGTTTCTAAGGTTTGATTTAAATTCAACAGAGGTTCAATAATTCCATTATAATTTCCTCCTGTATAAATCTTTTTCGAATAAACAAATTACATAGAAGATTTAATTATTTTCTACAGAGGTTTCATTTTCACGGCAATCTTTTAAAAGAAATAAACAAGAACTTCTACAGTATTGAAAAATCATTTCCTAAAACATTTCCAATTTGCATTACAGTAATAAAATAACTTTTTAATTTCAAATTTCACAAAAACAGTAAAGAACCTGTTACAGAAGAATGTTGCCTCAAGAAAATGTTGCCGAGCTTCTCTATAATTTCAATTCTCAATGTAGCCAAAGCTTTCTTCAATGCAATTGCCTCCTTCCCGAAGACACAACAAAAAAACACAGACAACAATTTACAGCAAAATAATTCTAAATAATTTCCTCAAAGAGATCCATAATTTCCTCACCAATTTTTCCACAAACATCCAAACTTTTCTCCCGTGAAACGACTTTTTTTTTCTTTCTTTTCTTTTCCCAAAATCCTCTCCGTGAATGAATTTTCAACAATTAGATCACAAATTTCTAACTCCCAATTATGTTAAACAAAATATCTCAAATATCTTTTCCCTCAACAATTTAGATATTTTCCATTTACATGCATTTAAATATAATAAAATAATTTACTAATTGTAACCAATTTAAATATTCTTATTTATTAAATTATCATTTATTTTAATAATAAAATTTACTCAACAACATAACCAAATTAAATTAATTAGTTAATTTATTTATTCTAAAGCCCTCACAACAATAATTCATTTAATTAAATATTTAAAATTAAATACACATTTAATCTACTAAATTAAATTTGCACAAGAATAAAATACCTAGAACAACAATGATAAATCTAAGACCAAATTCAAACTGACGACACACTGTACTAGGGTAAAGGTATGACTAGGTAACCCGTTACTATCTCCCAATATTACTGTTGAGTAGTAGACATGCTCAGACCTGTGAAACCAGGTGAAGCTAATGTCCTATACCTGCAATCCTGCAAACAAGCAAATGTCGCACATGTATACATATAATAAATTATTCACACCGTGAAGAGAGAATCGCGGAAATCACAGGGCACTCGCGAGCGAGTGATGCAATACCGTTCTCTTCACCAATACAGTATCAATAATTTACAAAGCTTACATTTTTAACATAATCAAAACACAAGGCATCATTAATTCAAGTACATACTATGCTAATCTAAAACATGTCATAATGATAACCTCATAATAAAATACAATCACATCAAATTATAACATTCACGTCACTTAACAAAGAGCGATCAAATAATAAACAAACACTTTAATTCAAGAGTTATAAGAAACAAAGCGTAACATGGGGAAAACATTGTCTAATCAACATAACACAAAATGGAGGGGTGTTACATCCTCCCCCCAAGGGTTAGGCTTACTCCTGGAAGCCTGCTAATACCCCTAGTACAAGCTCAATAAAATCACACATAATCAATGGTTCTAAAACTGAACCACTCCATCTCTCAACATAAAAACAACAGCAACCCATGCTAAAATCAACACAACCAAGTTCACTGTCAATCTATACAAATCAACATGGTGAAGCAACCACCCACCAAAACTCCAAAATACATAACCAAATATTAACATACATACTACACAGATGCACCCATACACACCATAGAAATCATCACAAGGTCACATGTGGGTCCATCTAAACACCGAAAAGAATCATACTAAACCCTGATACAGGAATCCATGAACCAAAAGCCAAGTCACACGCAAATAATCCATACAATGTATCATAGTGCCACATGGAGTAAATCAGCAATGCTATGAAAAATCTCACATTCACATTCACTTTTATTAAGATGATAAATTTCCTTAGTACACACATATGTTATCCACATTTATTTCCCACACATAGTGCAATAGCATTACAATGGAACACTTTAACATACATTTACCATTTTACATTTTGAATCTAGGTGCAATAATTTAACATCTACATGCTTTCTTAAAACTTAACAATAAAGTTGGGAACTATAGGCCTCACCAACAAGATACACCTATTATGCAATTATCATTAACATGCAATGGTTTCACTAATCCCTTTTTCTCTAAACTTTTACTTACTGCAAAACGATTTTCTATTCATATTATACATTTTCCATGATTATGAATGCAACTTGGGGAATTAGGTCCTTTAACTAAAGTTTGATCTAATAAAACAAATCTTCAAGAATACATAAGAATTTTCTCATAAGATACAATGTACCATGGGTTTTCAATACACCACACACTCAAGGACAGACATCTTTGTAAACCAATGGGAAGAGAGAGAAAATAGTTATTTACAGTTCTAACATAGGAACGAATGCAATCATGGTTTCATCATCACACGATCACTTTCACACAAATGCATCAATCATATGAGTGTGCACAAATCTCTATGAACCAACAACATGATCATTTATTTTCTATTACCATATTTCATAATTTAAAAACAATATAACATGCAAAAGTAACTCCAAAACCCATAGGGTCAATCAGGCAATCACTCGCACAAAGAGGTAAAGCACAAGAAAACATGCATCAGATACTTGCATGGTCATGAGAAACAACAAAACTCTAGAAGAGAATACATACAAAAGGAACTTCTTGGCACCCTCAAGGTCAAATAGACCTTCCAAGAGCATGAGTAAAGAAACCAAGTAAAAGAATTTTTTAGGCAAGAGATATCACCTATAACCCACCAACAAGCTATGGTCCAACATGCTCACCCACAACATAGGATAGAAGGAAGTAATCGATCTCAACCTCGGAAGACTCTCAACCAAGGGAATCACTCCAATCCTGAAGGGTAAGGCAAGACCTAGGAGGCATAATTCCTCCACAACACAAAACAAGGTTGGGAAACTCAACCCTCTAAAATGTCATATTAAGGCACTCAAGGTAAGAGGTCCTACGACTATCTCGCCCCCACAAGCACTTGGATCACACCCAAGAAACACACTACAACCATAATCAAGAACCACTCAAGGGTTACAAACCTTTACACAATGAAAGAGCCAAGCAACAAGAAGGAATCCAAATAAAACCCCGTCCCGCAACCTAGAGGATGATGCAATACTGTGGAAGCACAACTATTTTTTTTTTAAGTTAAAATAAGACGAGTAAAGTAACCTACTCTAGCCACATACATCCTCTAGGCTACGCAATGCGTCTACATGTGAACACCATTACTTATAAAATTTAACCAACCATAGCATATAAATTTTAACTCAAGATACAACTTACAACAAAGGATTAAACCATTTTAAGATAAATCTAACACATAGAAATGTATTAAACATATTTCCACATATACAACACCATTAAATATAATAATGAATAGATCATAAATATTATTAAAATTACACCACAAAGGTTCACCTCTTGGTAGGCTTGCGAGCCTAACCCTCACAAAAGCATTCAACAAAATACATGCAAGGGTGGAAACAACAATAAAACTGATTATCGTCCACCACACACAACACATCAAAATCACACACTACACAATCATCCATAATGCATTCTTCCAGTAGAAAGGATATCGGTGCATTACACACTACGCCGAGGGTCCTACCCTTTCCACTGACTTCCTGCACCATTGGACCATCACCACCTAAACACAACTTCTGGGTAAACAAGTGAGAACAACCCAAAAGGAAAAACATAAATTAAAGAGTGAAACACCTAGGTCAACGTAATGGGCTCATAGTGCCAAATGTATAAACTTACACAACTAACAGCTTAATGGATCCATCATAATCCCAGAGTTCCCAGTGTTTAACCTAGGCTCTGATACCAAGTGTAAAACCCCGTCCCGCAACCTAGAGGATGATGCAATACTGCAGAAGTACAACTAATTTTTTTTTAAAGTTAAAACAAGACGAGTAAAGTAACCTACTCTAGCCACATACATCCTCTAGGCTACGCAACATGTTTATATGTGAACACCATAACTTATAAAATTTAACCAACCATAGCATATAAATTTTAACTCAAAATACAACTTACAACAAAGCATTAAACCATTTAAGATAAATCTAACACCTAGAAATGTATTAAACATAATTCCACATATACAATACCATTAAATCCAATAATGAATAGATCATAAATATTATTACAATTACACCACAAAGGTTCACCTCGATACAAATGAGGTATTACAATTATACACATAGATCCAAAGTTACAATGAAGAAGGAGAAGAACAACTCCAGAGAACCACACAAACTCCTCGAACAAGAAGATCCCGCCATCACGAACAGGAAGATAAACTCAATAGTGTAAGATGCACGCCACCCAACCAAGACAAACCTATTACCTCTAGACACAAGTAATATACAAGACCACACTATACCAGTAAATACAAACAACACTATACCAGTAAACACAGAACAACACTGTACCAAAAAAACATAAAACATAAGGTTACATTGCTTCCAAAACCACTGAATCAAATACATCCACTGTATAATACAAATCGACCATTGTCATAGGAGGAGTGTCATCACAAAGGTTGCAATGGTTATCCAAAGGAAATCTTCCTAGGTCCCGGCCCCCCTCTAGGGTTATTCTGGTAACCTCTCACGATTCCGGCCCCACATGCACACCAGTGCAGAATCGGTTATCTTTCGAGAAGACAAGATAACGATCTTGTCATTCCAGGCCTTCCCGAATCATCTCAAGTCTCATACTAGCCCTTGAGCCAATGAGCGAGGCTAAATTATCTGATTAAATATTAAACTACTCCATCCCTAATAAAGGTTATTTAATTTTCACTGATTAAACTGACTTTCACACGAGTTATCCTGGGACCCCTTTGTGTCCTGGCCCCCGTTGAAAGCCACCCCCTATCGACAACACAATAACATATTCCACAACCCAAGGGTAGACAGTGCACAAAATACGATAACAAATATCAACTATTTTGCAAAGAACAACACATCCCATTCGTAATAACTGGGTGCTCAAATCCAATCACACAACCCATTCATAGTAATCGGGTGTTCAAACTAATCCACACATCCCTACGGATGTTAAATACTGAAACCCAAAAAAATGTGCACTACCTAAGAAAAATCTCAAAAGGGGCGAACAAGAGATATAATAACCCTCTCACAATTTGACAATCTCTGGAAGACTTATAATTTTATCGACAACAAATATCCCCAATGCCTAATACACAATTACAAAAGAATACACAACAATAAGAAGCCACTCAAGTAATTAAATAAATGACCATTAGGATTTCCTAAATCCAATAAATCCACAACGAATTAAACCAACTGCTTAACTTTGAGTTTGACAATTACTCATAATATTCAATTCAAATTGTCGCAAATGTGAATAGAAAATAATACAACTTAAAATAATTCAGGCACTTAAATAATCTAATATTCAGATTTCCTAAATCCAAATTGAATCAATATCTCATCACATGCAATTATTCAAAGTAAATAGAATTATATTTGCAATAATAAGGAAATAAAATAAAACTATTTATTTAACATCAATTCCACAGTTTCGTATAATAATAACAAACCCAATTTCTCTATTACAATCATTGCATTATAAAATCTTCTACTTGTATATTAAATGTTTTAATAACACAATATCTATTTAAATATAAATCAACTTTCACTCCTAAGTCATTTTATTTTAACATTTTATTAACCCATGCATTTACATACTTTTATTAATATATAAATACTTCTGTTTACAAATCATAAGGAAATTAAAACTAACTGTTAACTCAAATTTCACAAACAAACATAAATAAAATCTCAATCCTTCTAATAAAATCATCTTATTATAAAACAGCTACTTGTGCATTGTATGCATTAATTAATGATATAATATTTCTTTTAAATAAATATATATATATTCTAATTATATAATCTAATTATTATTTTCCAACGTTTATTTAAATATATCAAATTGTGCATGTGCATGCACCTATTTAAAAATACATTTAAATATCATAAAATTATATGCAATTTTTCTAATATATAATTTTAAATAAATATATAAATATAAATTAACAATTTTCAGACAACCCTAATCATAAATCCTGTATGTTGCGACTTTAATAACTTTTATTTTTGGATCTAGGTTTTCTCTGAAATTTTTACTGAAGGTGTGCAATTAAGTCTTCTAAAACATATAAAAAATGCAGCCCTACCCAGTTTGTAACTTCCAAGTTATGATTAATTTAGTGACACACTCTCTCTGCTGTTTTGATTTTCAAATTACCAGAGGTTTCCAATTATTTCAGTTTTCTCAGAAGATTTCATTTTCAATCCTACAGAGGTTTTCTAATTTCTCAAATACTTCCTTTTAAATTTTCTATCGTGTTAAAAATATTTCCCTACAAAGATCTAAATCTTTAGGGTAATTTATCATTTTCTACAGAAGAACAAATTATCTTTTCACAGGAAGAGGTTTCTAAGGTTTGATTTAAATTCAACAAAGGTTCAATAATTCCTCTATAATTTCCTCCTATATAAATATTTTTTGAATAAACAAATTACATAGAGGATTTAATTGTTTTCTACAGAGGTTTCATTTTTAGGGCAATCTTTTAAAAGAAATAAACAAGAACTTCTACAGTATTGAAAAATTATTTCCTAAAACATTTCCAAATTGCATTACAGTAATAAAATAACTTTTTAATTTCAAATTTCACAAAAACAGTAAAGAACCTGTTACAGAAGAATGTTGCCTCAAGAAAATGTTGTCGAGCTTCTCTATAATTTCAATTCTCAATGTAGTCAAAGCTTTTTTTCAATGCAATTGCCTCCTTCCCGAAGACACAACAAAAAACACAGCCAAGAATTCTACAGCAAAATAATTCTAAATAATTTTCTCAAAGAGATCCATAATTTCCTCACCAATTTTTCCACAAACATCCAAACTTTTCTCCCATGAAACAACTTTTTTTTTTCTTTTCTTTTCCCAAAATCCTCTCCGTGAATGAATTTTCAACAATTAGATCACAAATTTCTAACTCCCAGTTATGTTAAACAAAATATCTCAAATATCTTTTCCCTCAACAATTTAGATATTTTCCATTTACATGCATTTAAATATAATAAAACAATTTACTAATTGTAACCAATTTAAATATTCTTATTTATTAAATTACCGTTTATTTTAATAATAAAATTTACTCAACAACATAACCAAATTAAATTAATTAGTTAATTTATTTATTCTAAAGCCCTCACAACAATAATTCATTTAATTAAATATTTAAAATTAAATACACATTTAATCTACTAAATTAAATTTGCACAAGAATAAAATACCTAGAACAACAATGATAAATCTAAGACCAAATTCAAACTAACGACACTGTGTACTAGGGTAAAGGTATAACTAGGTAACCCGTTACTATCTCCCAATATTACTATTGAGTAGTAGACATGCTCAGACCTGTGAAACCAGGTGAAGCTAATGTCCTATACCTGCAATCCTACAAACAAGCAAATGTCGCACATGTATACATATAATAAATTATTCACACCGTGAAGAGAGAATTGCGGAAATCACAGGGAACTCGCGAGCGAGTGATGCAATACCATTCTCTTCACCAATACAGTATCAATAACTGACAAAGCTTACATTATTAACATAATCAAAACACAAGGCATCATTAATTCAAGTACATACTATGCTAATCTAAAACATGTCATAATGATAACCTCATAATAAAATACAATCACATCAAATTATAACATTCACGTCACTTAACATAAAGCAATCAAACAATAAACAAACACCTTAATTCAAGAGTTATAAGAAACAAAGCGTAACATGGGGAAAACATTGTCTAATCAACATAGCACAAAATGGAGGGGTGTTACAGTTTATATCAAAATGTTGAAATGGGGACATTATGTAGTATGAAATTGTAAGGGTATACAATATTTGACATTGCACTAGTGCACAAGTTTGAACCTATACTAATATGTTTGGTCTAGTAAGAAATGGATGACTAACACTCACTTGATTCAATATTTTGATATCTAAACCTTAGTGAGGGATAGAAATGTCCATAAAAACCTTTCTAGAATATATTAGATTATTAATTTAATGTTTTCCTTAGTGAAATCCCTGAAATGACCAATTTAGTGACTTTGGATCAATGATTGGGGACAACAAGAAAGTGCACAATGAACCTAGAATGGTTTGGTATTGGTGTATAATTTAATAATCCTCTATAAAAATATTCTTTAATGATTCATAAAATTTTTGATAGTCCTTCATTATTTAAAATGAATGAATGGATTCTTTAAATATAATAAAATAAAACAAAAATCTATAAAAAAATGTGTTAAGTTCGTTCATAATAGCTAGTGAAATGGTTGAAAAATTTTAGATTTAAATTTTAAATTTTAAAAGTTTTGAGCTCAAATTTGTGACCATAGAAATGAGCTATGTTGCTCCTTCAACCACATGTATGATATAATGTGGAAAATAGAAGACTAAGAAGTATGATCTAATCTCTAGGATAAGTGATAGTAAAGTCAAGATATGGTGATGAAATGAAAGGATTTTACACAATAATATATAGTTTGAGGACTTATTAGTACATCAAAGACACTCTAATAAAAAAAATCCCAAATTATAAGGGAAAAATCCATGACTGTAATTCTCACCATTATACGAAACAACTAGGTGGATGCATGCTATAGTTAAAAAAGTAAAAATGGAAATGAAGTAATTTTCAAGCACTAAAAAGGATATGAAACAACTCAAAGTATACAAGTCGTTCTTAAACTTTTCTTGTAATAATAGATCCACTAAAAGCTTGTGAAATAGAAAAGTATGAAATGTGTTGTATAAGGTATGCCCTCATTCTAGCATTGATTCATGGTGCTAATGGGCACCATTTTAATTTAAACTTGAATTGGGTAGAGGAATATTTCCCAATAAAATTATGAAATCTAGCATCATTTGGCACCTTTCTATTGAAAAATTGATTAGTGTGCTTATCCACAACAAGTAAATAGGTTCTTGTGGGAGATGTCACAAAATGAAATTTTAAATATTTTGAAAAATTTGTGTCATAATTCATGATCAATTATCACAATGACAATTTATTTATTACATTATCATCGTAATCATGAATCATTGATTGTGACTAAAAATATTGATGCTAAACATCTATTATATTTTTTTAAAGATTGATGTTGTGTATAATTCTATATTTCTATAATTACAATTTATTACTGCTATAAGTTTTTTCCTTATACAAGTGAGTGTAGGAAGAAACAACATGACCATGGGAATCAAAATACTAATGTAGCAAATGAGAAAAAGGCTAAAAATAATAAAAAACAATCTAATGTGTTTATTTTTTGCAACCTTGTTGAGTATCGAAGTGAAGAAGAATGGTACTTATATAGAGCTTGCAACAACCACATGCATGGTAACAAATTTTCTTTTTCCTCCATAGATAACAACATAAAAACTGAAATCAAAATGGGAAACAATGGGAAAGTTCTCATCATGGGAAAGGTAAAATCAACATCTAAACTAAGAATGATGAAAGGAGGAAGATCCTGGATGTTTATTATGCCCTTGGCATAAAACATAACCTATTGAGCATTGGAAAAATGGTCCAAAATGGTTATAAAATACCTAATAGAGAAAGGAGAGTGCATGATATTTGACAAAGGAGGTACAAATAAAGTGATTGTAGTAGTGTAGGTGCCAAGAAATAGACTGTTTCCTCTTAGATGCATATAGTATTCACGTGCTCACAATAGAAGGACAACAAATAGCAGTATAACAAGTTTCTTTCACAACAGTCATCAAAGACCCATCTAAACTTTGGAATTTGAGGTATGGGCACTTGAGTTTTTCTGGTTTGAGTTTATTTTCTTAGAAAGGATGGTTAAAGGGTTACCATCTATTGTAGAAACCAATGGAAAATGTGAAGCCTTCATTTTACAAAAACAACATATATAACACTTTCGATCAAAATATTCTAGGAGAGAAAAAGCACCATTGGAGTTAGTGCATGTAGATTTGTATCAAACCATGAAAACTCAAACCTTAGGTGGAAATTTTTATTTCATGACATTCATAGATGGTTACAAAAAAAAAATATGGGTTTAATATATGAAAACAAAATTGAAAGTGTATCGTAGAGAAATGGCCCTTGGACATTTTCATGGTCTTTTAGGCCTTTCCTCTCAATGCTTGGTCTATTTTGCTCTAATTTAATGTTACAATGTGGCTTAAACATTCACATTAGGTCCTTAAAATTCAAATTATGACATCTTGTAACTTGGTATTGTGAAGTATTGTGAAACATTTCTACACTTTTCTAGACTCTATTCATTACAATTTACCTAAAAATCACCTTTTCATCACTTATTAAGTCCTATTTTGAAGTGTTGTAAAGTCTTGTAACAATATTTCCCACTTTTTTAGGCATAACTTCACTATTTACACCTTTCTTATGCTTTATTTTACCCCTTTATGCCCTTATAAGGCTTAATTAAGTGTGTTTTTGAATGTAAACCCAACAAACAACATTAAATGTGACTTAATTCCCCACACCCACTTTCAAGTCCAAGGTGGGACACATTTTCCATGGGTGGCAAATGAGTCCATCTTGGCTCAAAATTCAAAATATTTCAAAATTTCTATCCGGATTTTATTTAAAATCACCTTATGTTGGCTTCTGATGAGGTATCATTGGGTTACTAAGGCACAAGTGTGTATAAATATGTGTTTTTCTCCTCATTTTACATCTCCTAATTCATTCAAGCATTCATTAAGAATTCAAATCACATTTGAGCAATTTGTATCATCTAATCAAGCATCAATCAAGCATTTAAGAGCAACCATTGTTATATCTTCAGATTTTCTTCAACAAGGGTTTGGTAAGTTGATAGAATTTTCATGTTATTTTTTTATCATTCTCTTCATATTTCATTTCATTTCTTCATTAAGGGTTTGATTACCAAAGTGGAATTTGACCAAGGAAAACCCAGAAAACCTAACCCTTAACCGTTTTTTCCCCTTTGCATGTGTTATGTATGCAGATTTGTCAAGTATTTATGTGTTGAAAAGTGGATAAGAGGTCAACAAAGTGTTTCAAGTTAATAATAACCTATTCCAAGTTTGGAGAAGACATTCTGTCTATTTTCTATAGAATTAACTTCGTGAACTCAACATGCAAATATCCTCAAATCTGGTGCTACAAAATTAGTTCCCAATTTCTCAGAATTTTGTGAGAGGACTGATTCACCATCAGTGGTGAATGAGTCCCACCTTAAGGCTGGAAATCTAGATTTTGTCAGTTTCTAGATCCTGACACTTAGAAACTAGCTCTCAATAGTTTTCCTCATAAGCGGGACTGATTCACCATCAGTGGCGAATGAGTTTCACTGGTGATTTTTAGTGATTTATTTCAGCATTTAGAACACTCTAGAATCTTCATCAGACTTCCAGGTGCACTATGTATCAGTCTTCTTCTTTTCTATTTTGCAGTTGTTCATACCTAGTTCATGTTTTCATATCACATTGTGTTTTCCAACATAGCATAATTCTTAATTTTTACATTCATAATCACTTAAATAGTTCTTTTAATTTCACTTATAACAATCCATTTAGTGTAAATAACATCATATATTGCATAATTTGAGTGAACCTGGCTAGAATTTTGAGTGGAGTTTATCTCTCTCCTTTTAGGTGAAACATTCCTAAGAGTGCAAGAGTAGCTTATAAGCCCTACCCAAAAAACTACAGTTCAAAAATCCTTTGAGAAGTTCAAGTTGTTTAAGGTAAAAGTTTAAAATAAAATAAACCACTTTATCAAATCCCTATGAATGGATAGAGGGTGAGAGAAAATGTCCAAATATTTTTTGAATTTTAGTAGGAATGAAGAAATGGATACATTGATAAATAATTCACAACAAGGTATACTCCACAATAAAATGGAATGGTTGAAAGGAAGAATAGAACCATTCAAGAGATGGAAAAAATTATGTTGAAAGAAAAAGGCTTGTCACATGTGTTTTGGGGTGAAGTTGTAGCAACAACACTTTACCTATTGAATATGTGCACCACAAATGTTATTCATGATAGGATTCCACAAGAGGTGTGGACAAACAAAAAATGAAGTGTTTACCACTTTACCTATTGAATACATTCCCCATAAAGGTTGTTCATGAAAAGATTCTAAAATTTGTATAATTTCAATGTTCCCACATCTTTAGAATTTGTAGATTCACGGTTGTTTGGTGTTGAAAATTTTGAAGATACATGCTTCTAATATCAAGTACCTTGATTTAAGGTAGATGGATTTCCCTTGTTTGATGGAAATTAGCCTCATGGATTTAAGGTGATACCAACAGCTTAGATTACTACAAGGAATTTCAGGAGCACGATCAGTTAAAATAATTACTCTTTAGAATTATAGTAAATAGAATCCTTTTGGGTTATCAAGATTGAAATAAAATGATATGTTTTATTTTTGGTTGGAGAGAAGCATAAATTTATTGGCTTGTTATTACATATTTTTAAAAATAATCCAATGTATTTGATTCAAATTTTTATTTGATTTTTTTTTTAAATTTAATTTTATATTGGATAGAATTGTTATCTTGATAAATGTTTTGACAGTAAAATGTATTTTTTTTTTTAATATGTGAGAAAAAAAGTTACATTTAATTCAAATTCAATATAAGATATATATATTAATATTGAGGTGTGATCATTTCTAATTTTTTGAATTTTATTTTTATACTTTTTTAATTTTTTACTTAGAAATGTATTTGATTAAATCTTACATTTTTAAAAATTGTTAGACTATATGATATAAAAGGTATTTTTTTATTACTAGGTAAAGGTGGCTTTTGAAAGAGCGTAAAATATTATAAATAGGCTTTAATAAGATAAAAGTTGCACAAAGAATTTAGAAACAATAGCAAAAGGGTAGGAAACTCAAAGGAAGTATAGAATTCCCACAAAATAAAAAAATTAAGACCTATAACACAAGGAAACCATCCAAATACAAGGACCACATGTAGCTAAAGAATAGGATGAGAAGCAACAAACCTAAGTAGCTTGAACCTAAAAATCATGTCCAAACATTTTTTTAATTAAAAAGATGACAAAAAATAGAAAACATATATATTTGACATTGAAAAAAAGAAGTGAGATTGGTGAAGGAGAAATTTAGCATTTGCAAAGGGATGGAAAGATTATAGAACAGGGGATGGAAGGATCACCAGAAATTTCAAAATGAAATTATAGGAGAAAACCAAAGAACTGAGGATGGAATGCATTAGGGTTAAGGCGTGGGTTGGTGCGATCCCAAACCCAAGTGATTCAAACAAAGGGGCAATTAGGAATCATGGGATAGGATATCACCCATACCATAGGTGTGAATAAGAGTCCTTGCTTTTCTAGAGTAGAAAATCGGTGACATGTAGTGTCTTTAGAAGGTGGGGAAGTAGCTAGGAGGAAATTTTTTTTAATAGAAATTGTTTTTTTATGAAATGGACTAGTCACTGGCCAACACTAATTAGGGTTAGGAAAATGTGCAAAGTAAACTACGGGAAAGGAATATCCCTCAAAAATCTACCCAATAGATTTTACTTAGTAGAAGGCCCCATTGAAAGAGCAAAGAGGTAGATCCTTAATTAGGGGCCATGTATTATGGGTTGATAATGTCATAATATCAAGGAATAGGAAGGTAACTTTGAGCCCTTAAAGGAAGAAATCCTAGACATTGCATTTTGTAGATTGTATAATTTACAATCAAAATACTGGACAGAGGAAACTCTTTAAGGAAATCAGTAATAAATTGGGAACATTTATGAAAACCAACAAATCTATAGAGGATTGTTAGTACAACATGTATGCATGGATGTATGTAAATATCAACCCCTCACATCCCTTGCTGGTTGAGATAGAGATCTTATCTGCATTTGGAATATGGCACCAAAAGATTGAAGTAGAAGAAATAGTGGAAAGGTGTAAAATATGTAGAAAGAAGAGGCACCTAGAAGACAAGTGTCAATTTTAGGAGAAAGAAGGAGACCAAGAGGATGCGATTCAAAATTAAGAAGGGTAGCAAGATAGGTGTCAAAGTATGCCCTAGTGAGTGTAGCATTAGAATCATCATCCAAGGTTCGAGGCAGTTTACAAAAAGCCTCAAAAGCAGGGAGCTCGATCACAAAGGAGGACGAGAAGGTGAGAAATGGTATAAAACTAATGGTAGAGAGAAGTGTGAAATTTCCTTGAGAAGAGCAAGAGGATTATAGAACAATCAATAATTCTAATGTGGAGGAGAAGTCTAGAGAGACTAAGGGAAATGGTGAGATATCAAAGAAAGGAGAGCCAACTAAAGAAGTAAACAACAATGTGGTTCTAAATGAAACACAAAATCAAGCAATGTGAAAGGATCTAACCAATAAGATAGTGAGGATATGGAGAATACCCCTAGAGAAAGCTAAGAGGAAGAAAAAAAATCTTAGATGAAGAGGAAGATATTGATTTTAGAGAATTGAATGAGGGTATAATGGAAAATAGATTCCACAATCTAGAGCCTAGCTACAAAAGTTAAACCAAGACTTGGTGAGAAAATAATTAAAGAAAATCAAACAATATAATGATATAAATTGTAGGAAATTTTATTGGTGCTTCCAACTAATTGTCTATAATTTCCTAAAGGGTAGCTAATTTTTATGCTAAAAAATCCTAAGTCAGTGGCTAATGAATACAAGAACGTTTTTATAGTTTTCTCCTTTTCTCTTTAGGCTCTTCAAAACCAAGGTGGGTTTCCCTATAATATCATTCAACATACAACACTTCTTTACAATGATTCCTTTGATAAGATATTCATCATACTAATATGGTAGAAAGCAGTATGATGGGCTAAATCATCTTTGAAACTATCTATATTTTCAATGGTTCTTTGGAGTGTGGTAAAGGACATAAAAAAAAAAATATATACAAAAAAGTAAATGGTTTTGATTTTGAATTTATGATTTGATTATACCTCAAACTTGACCTTTGAGGATTAGACTGACAAGTTCCTTATCCATACTGAGTCAAGAAATGAAGCAAAAATCTTATGTAACAGACCAACCTTTGGCTTCTAAGATCCATATTGCAACACCACAAACTAGATAAATGAACTCAAAGAAAAATTACTACATTCCTTGAATAGAAGCAAATAATTCACAAATCCATGTCACAAAATGTGAAATGAGAATTTAAAAATAATCTTTTATTATATTAGTTCAAAGGTAGCAGGTAGGACAATGGAGAGAATGATAAAGTGATATTCAACACTAGATATATTTCAATGTGTATTTAGGTCATCTGTTGTTATTATAGAGAAAAACCTTAGAACATTTCCTCTCTAGATTTTAGAAGAATTAACTATACAATCTAAGACCTATAAAAAAACTTACAAAAAATAAGAAGTAAAAACCTGTGAAATATTACAAAAATTTCCTTTATAGTTTAGGCATAACTCAAAAATTACCAGAAACAACCCCGACCAAATTAGGGTTCAATGCCAAAATAAGAAGAAATCTAACAATACCTTGGGAAGAATCCAACGTGATGAACCAAATAATCAAGTGAATTTACTCCCCAGAAGAAATAATTCTTGAGCCATGCACACACGTGTCCATCATCTTATAGCAAGTAACCAAAAAGAAAGAAAGCATACTACTGGGCCAAAATCCTTGTTGAAACCCTAGTAAAATCTTCTAAATTCCTAGGTGCACAGAGCTGAGAGGAAATCCCCAACATAAATGCTCCACGTACCCATGCCATGACACCATATTAATGAGCACACACATAACGAAGCAAAACCCCCATGAGATCTACCACAAGACATGGTAATGGATGGAGCTCAAGCAAAAAGGAGGTCTACAACACATAAAGGAAGCATGGGTAGCAATCCACCATTAATGGGGTTAGGTCAAAAAGTTACTTAAGATAATCCTACCCTTTTCTTTAGTCCAAAAATGAGTCATTAAGGAGATAGCTACAACATTAATGGTGACACATGAAAAAGTGTGCCAATCATAAGAATTTTTGGACTTCAGAGTCTCCTCATACCTAGTGCTTATTGACACTAATACATTGAACCTCACTCGTTGGGGTTTTCACATGCCTCATGCTGAAGAAACATCGAGCATCAGGCTAGAGATTTTCATCATGTGAGTATCAGAGGTTTGACTTTTGACTTACCTCTTATTCTTTAGTGGTAAGAGGTAAGAAGGGATCCAAAACCCTAAAAATTTAGAAAAAAGACTTAGGACATTTAAGAAAAATGACTCAGGGGGGGAACTTAAAATTTTGAGAGGAAAGGAGGAATAGAAGAAGAAAGGCAGAGCGAAGACTTGAAGAACTTTAGGTGTTGGGAATTAGGGGAATTCCCTACATCATACCTTATAGAGGTAGACTAGGAAGTAGAATTTTGACCTCTGAAAGGTTGAAGTGGAAAACAATGTGAAGGGTTGGGGAGATTAGATACCTCTTCCCTTGGTTAAGGTAAGAGACAAGGGGTAAGGCGAAAGCTCGATCCTCAAAAAATTCACACTTAGTCAATTTTAAAGGGATTGAGGGGGGAGAGAAAAAGGGAAGGGAAGAACAAGGTAGAGGGTAAAGGGGAAGCTTGATGGGGGAAACATGAAATATCAAGGTGAACCATATATTTTTGGGACCCTAATGCTACTCTTGCACTTCTAGGGTATTTCACCTAAAAGGAGAGTGATAGGGCCAAAAATTCTAATGATTCACTCAAATAAGAATGTATGCAATGTTTTTTAATGTAAATGAACTTAACTAAATGAAATTGACTAATCTAAATGAATGTAAAAGTGCAATTACAACTATGTTTGAAAACACATTGTGATATGCAAATAATGAAGAAAATGAATGAAATGTGCAGAATAGGAGGGATGAATCTGAGTGCACCTAGGAAATGTAGGATGATTCTAGAATTTCTAGAATGTTGATGGAAATTACTATTTTCTTATAGTGGGACTCATTCGCCCAGGGTGGCGAATTAGTCCTTCTCTTGGTGAAAAATTGTCGGACACAAGTTTCTATCTGTCGGGATCTGAAATCTGACAAAATTCAAATTTTCAGTCCTAAGGTGGAACTCATTCACCATAGGTAGAAAATCAGTCCTCTCTCAAATTTATGAAAAATCAAGAGACAACTCTACAATACCAGATCTAGAAAGTCTGCTTGTCGAGTTTTCAAAGTTAGTTCTACAGAAAATAGACAAATAACTCTCTCCAAGCTTGAAATTGACTAAAGTTGACTTGAAGCACCTAGTTGACTTGGAAATCAATAGTCAAAACCTAATAACTTGTCAAATTTGCATACAAAGAGCTACAAACAAACATGCAATAGGGGAAAAATGATTAAGGGTTAGTGAATAGGGGTTTGCCGTGGTCAAACCACACTTTTTGGTAATTAAACCCTTGAAAAGATAATGAAATGAAGGAGAAAGATAAACTAATAACATGCAAGTGTTATCAACTTACCTAACCCTTGATAATACAAATTTGAAGTAATGTCAATGGTTGCTTCAAAGTGCTTGAATAGTGCTTAAAAATATGATGTAAAATTATTGAATGCTTAAAATGTGAGATGGAATGCTTGAATGAATGAGGAGATGTAAAATGAGGTGAAAATCACATATTTATACAATTCTTGTACCTTAGTATCCATTCATACCTCATTATAGGCTGACATCAAGTGTTTTTGAATAAAATCTTGAAAAGAAATTTAAAATATTTTGAATTTGGGGTCAAGGGGGACTCATTTGCCACCCATGGTGAATGGGTCCTACCTAGGACCTAAAAATATGTTTCAGGAAATATGTTGCATTTAATGTTGTTTGTCAGGATAATATGCAAAAATAAACTTAATTAAGCATATGAGAGCATAAAGAGACCAAATAAATCATGAGAAAGGTGTAAATAGTGAAAGTATGCCTAGAAGAGTGTGAAAGTTTGTTACACGACTTTACAACACATCAAAATAGGACTTGTTGATGTGTAAAAAGGTGATTTTTAGGTGAAATTCTTTAAATAGAGTCTAGAAGAATGTATAAATGTCTTACAACAGTTCACAACACCTTCACAAGACATTGTTCTTTAAATTTTAATACTTAAATAAGCATGTTCAAGCCATGTTACAACATAAAATTAGAGCAACATAGTTCTAACACCATGAAACAAGACCTAAAAGTACATTTAGTCCCCACTTTAGTGAGAGGATGAACCTGTTTCAAACTCACACTAAAGTAGCCATGAACATCAGGGGGAGGGTTTAAATGTACTTACATTAGCAAGATGGAATAACAATGATCAAGAGGGATTATCAAGCCCCCAAGATGAAGATCCCATGGAAAAATAAACATAAGAACAAAGGAACACACAAGTGTTGAAAAGAATTGGATGAAGCTTCGATTGTCAATCCCAACTAGTTATGAAAAGAGATCTAGGCTAGTTGTTTTGAAAAAAAAAATGTGTACTTACTCTGGGGCCACGAAACTTCAAGCTATCTGCGCCGTGAGAAGGCCCAATTGTATACTCACTTTGGGGCCACTGAACTAGTTGTCTACGAGGTGAGAATTCCCAAAAGGTAAGATACATATGCTAGTTGGTATTCACTCACAAACAAAAAAGTTGTTATGGGGAAAAGTCATGCCACTAGGTAGGCTTCCTGCTCAACCATGCCAAACTTATACCCATTGATAACTTGAACAAGGCGCCACAAAGAAAAATGGTAATGAACAAAAAGGAAAATGGTACCACAGTCATGCAAGTTGCATTATGCAAGGTGGTGAAAATGCAAAATGTAAAGTGTAAAATTTTAAAATGTTTGAAAGAGTCTTGTTCAATTTATGCAAGGTATATCACTTAGGGAACATTTTATCTAATGTCTCCAAGAGAGGACCAATCAAAGAATAGTATATTCGCAAATTAAGGGATGTAGCATGTCACATCAAGCCACTAAGAGGAATGTAATATGCTGAGATAGATCACACTTATGAATGACATCACACTCAATGTCATCCATAAAGCTGTGATGAATGCATCATGAAAATGACAAGGCTATGCTAGGAATAAAAAATGCAAATGAATTAATGGTAATGTATGCCCCCCACTTTAAAGGAATCACTACACATCATTTTGTGAGAAATTACTTGAAAGTAGAGAACAAAAGAAAAAGGAAAAAAAGACATGAGATCCAACTTAGAAAGCCCTATGCCAAGTCATATGTTTCAAAGTTCGGTTGCGTCATGTTAAGGAAAAATGAAAAACAAAGAAAGGGAGTTTCCCCTCGTAAAAGAAAGAACACCAAAAACATAAGGGATCTATGGATTTGGGGTCAGTATGCTCGTTGCTGCAATGTTTTTATGAAAGAGCGCATAACTATCATCATTCCCCAAAGCACATGGAATTGGAAGAATGACACAAATAGAACAAAAACAAATGGAAACAAATTTTGGTTTGGGTCAACATGGAAGAGACATTCCGGTCTCAAAGCCTTGTATTGTCCCCAAAAGGAAAACACAAGCGAAAATAAAGAAAACGAAAAAGGAAAAAGATTTTGGGTCAACATGAAGGAGACATTTTAGTCTTGATGCCTTGCATCATCCCCAAAAGGAAAAACACAAGAAAAAGCAAAGTAAAAAGGACAATAAAAATGGTTTGGGTCAACATGGAAGATACATAGGGCATCTCAACACTTTGCATCATCACCAAAGGGGAAACAAAAAACAACAAAGAGAAAAAGACAAGGACCATTTGGGTCAACATGGAAGAGACATAGGGAATCTCTATGCTTTGTATCATCCCCAAAAGGAAAACACAAAACAAGAAAGAGAAAGAGACAAGGACCATGTGGGTCAACATGGAAGAGACATAGGGCGTCTCAGTGTTTTGCATCATCCCCAAAAGGAAAGCACAAAAAAAGAAAGAGAAAAGGATAAAGAACGTTTGGGTCAACATGGAAAAGACATAGGGCGTTTCAATGCTTTGTGTCATCCTCAAAAAGAAAACACAAAACAAGAAAGAGAAAAAGAAAATTATGCACAAAAAATAGAAGAATAGAGGTACAAATAAAATAAGTGTGCGAAGAGAGAGATTATCAAATGCACTATACAAGGGAACATGATACACACATGAAAAAAAAAATTCAAATAAGTAATGGAAATGTAAGTCAACCATTCACAAAGTTATTGGTTTATCAATCTTAAATATTGTAAGAGGAAATGAAATAAAATATTTAAGAGACAAAGACAAGTGTGTTACAAGAACAAAGGCTAATAACTACTTATGTCCACAAAGTGGAAAAAAAGCATGAGCCAAGGGTGATGATCATGTAATAGTGAGAATGAGAAATCCTTCAACTATGGCATGATAAGTCTATGGTGTTTAAAGGGATATTAGGAAAGCAGAAAGTATCAGTATTAGGGATAATACAACTCCACATGAATTTGTTTAGGGGTTGGGAATCGGTAGAGATTTCCAGGGTAACTTAGGAAGATGGCCGATAATCTAGGAAGATTCACTAGGCTAACGAAGAACAACTATGTGATGACACTCTTTCTTGAAGCATGTTTGTAGATTATTATGTAGAGTTAATTGTTGTATTGTGGTCATCTCTGGAAGCATATGTTGTGATTACTATGGTTTGATGTGGTCATGTCATTATGTGATTGTCAACCATGTGATGTTATGTTCTACTCTCTTGTGTGTTTGATTATCTTTATGGACCTGACATTATCTCCTAGCATGGGGGAGTGGAATTTTGAGTACCACGTGATTGGGAGGAACATGCTCTATCCTCCATTGGGTCCCCTTGCAAGTTATGCAACTCGAGATGAGATTGTTCTTGATAGGTTCTTATATTCACTTTGTTCATGGAGTTGGACTTTGTTCATTCATATTGTATACTATCTTGATAGCTATAAGAGGCTTTATTGTATTATGATTTCTAAGAGGAATTGTAGACATATGAAATTAACTTCATTCACATTCATCCACTCATTAATCCATTCACCAGGTAAATTGGGTCTATTTAATTCAATCTCCTAAGGCCATCCATTTAGATTATATAAATCAACTTTGTTTAATTTAAGTCTCACGTCATTCTTTTAATTAAATAAACCAAACTTTATTTAATTAAATCTCAAATTCATATTCCATCCCTTTTGATTTAAATAAAACTAAAGTATTTAAGTAAAATGAGGAAAAATCATCTAATATCATCTTCACTAATCTAATCCTGATTAATCTTATCTAATCACCCATCACATCCTCTAGCTTATCCCACTTGCACCAATAAAGCATTTTAATTCATTTATTAAAATCATCATTTTCACTCAACAAAGCATCTTTTGAGAATATTCCTCAAATTTGAATTTGAAAGCAAGTTGACTTGTCCCTTCCAACATGGCAATAACATCCCTCTTACATGTCCCCCACTTGGCATTAAAGTCACTTTTTCTCCCTCCAACAAGCAAAATTTGAAATTTGAAAAGGCCAACCAATCTCATTTACTGGCACATTGACCAAAACTTGCACATTCCTCGACCATTCACAAGGTGACAAGTGGTTCCATCTCATTGGCTAAAACTTTATCCCACATTTCTATAGTTTGAGCACTCTTAGCATTTGAGATTCGATAAATGGAAGCTTCATTCTTCAACAAATCATCTACAATCTCATGCAAAGTCACTCTCTTCACATTGAGAGTTGGTTTTGTCCACTCTGGATCTGCAAGGAATTTTATCATAAAGCTTATCAAGGATTGGGAAAGGGATTCTTTCTATAGAAGCACCAATCCACTATGAGATTAAGTTTTGATCATGTTTTTATATGCTTGCAATTAGCTATTTTTGTTCTATTTAGTTTTTCATTTTTTAGCATGGTTAAGTATTTCATAGGGATGTTTAATCTAATGTGTTTCAAATGTCTAGCATGATGATATTATGTTAAGGTTTAAGCATATGCAGATTTGGCATCCACAAAATGACACTAGAAGGAGGGTTAAGTCTCTGTTTTTGTATTTCAAGGATCAAATAGTAAAAAATAAAAATCTTTGTTTCTTATCATGCATTTTCTATATCTCTATTTATGAAAATATTGACTCATGGAATGAGTAGGGAGGCGAAATATTTGTTTTTGATTGGTATTTACTTCTAGCTTTGTTTGATTCATGATTTAGATCAAAATGTAATGTCTCTTTTTTATATAAACACATAAACTTTACGCACCTCTAGGTTGTAAATGGAAAGTATTTAAATTATGTTCTTTATTTTTCTGGTGGATGAAAGATAGTTGTTAGAAATACCATATTAAATATGCCTCCTCATGATAAGATGCAACTTTGATTTCATCTACCTCTCCATGGGATGCAAATGCATCATTTCCAATTTCTGTTTAGAGCTCAAAGTTAATGAGAGAAAAGCTTCAAATGGTGAAAACACGTAACTTCATCCCTGCAAGAATATAATCCATTAAAATTTTCTTCACTACAATGCTTTGGATACCCAAACACTATCAATAGCTTTCATCATAAGCATGCTTTCATACTACCATTGGTGGTATTGTTGCTTGAAGCCAGAATAACAAAACTATTGTCTTATCTAGGGAAAAGGTGAGAACACCGTCCTCTGAAGAATGAGTGTTATAGATATTTTGGGACATAATAAATTCCAAATCTTTGTTCATTGATATGAATACTTGTTTGGCATTCAATGCGCCTATCTGAAACTTGTGAATGGCCTATCCAAACCATCGACTTTCCAATACTTTCATTAACTGACTAATGACAAACTAAATTCCATTTCTTAAAGAAACTGCAAATTTTGCACCTTGAACTCTATTCTTCTTCAAAAACATATCATTATTTCCTCTAAACAATGTGCTTCACCTACCGATCCACATTCATTATGCTACCTTTACTCACTATGTAGAGTTTATCGATATGTTGACATTCAATTTGATGCATCCATTTTGAAGGGACTTTTCCATAGGCATTGATTTCAAGTAGCGATGATCTGGAAACTTAGGGTTTTTTATACTCATAGGTAAATCTCATTGTAATCCATTGTCTCTAACACATTTATTTCTTGTAGGTAACTCTTTAAACTGCTGACATATTATCTTGAATAACAAAGCTTTGTTTTAGATTATTATTTTTATTTAAAAGGATCTCTAACAATGGTGATGACCAAGGGTAGGTGGTACGTATTATTCAAAAGTTACTATCTTGACATGTTTGTTTTCTTGCAGAGAACATAAAAGATCCTGCGCTATCCCTTCAGGCATTCTATGAAACTGTGGTTCTTTGAAGCATTCTATCATACAATTCATGTGCCTTTCCTTTTTTTCACATCTCTTACAATAGAATTCTATATAACCATGCTCTGCAACCTCTTTTCATAGGAATTGGTGGTGGCATAGGAAGTGGAGTTGGTGGGGGTATCCAACATTGCTTGACTGTGCTTTACACTTGCCAATAACTTTTGGTTAAAGGGTCATATAATCATTACCAGTTGGAAATAGTTGCAGAATTTGGCTTTACATTAGCTAATAATGTTTGCTTGAAAGTATCCAAATCCTTTTCATAGAATCCATTTGATTCCTATCTCACAATCATTGTAGGCGATGAAACCATGTCTCTCTTAGGCATTATGTCGAAAGGTTCACACACCCTCTCTATTCTTTTATTCTGGCATGGGTAGAGAATTCATCAATAGCATTGGCTCATAGGCTTCCAAGTGTGGTCCATACAAAAGCAAGCTACTCATGACTCAAAATAATTTTTTTTATCTCAGCATAATACAGCCGTTGTGAATCTAAAAGAGATAGACTTAATCATTACAACACACATCAAGTTGTAATGTAGCCACTAAGAAGCACCAAGAAAGGAAGGGCCCAAGGAGTGTCTTACCTTAAGTGCCACATTCAATACCTATTTGAATCAGTCTATAATTGTGGATTGTGTATGCTTATTCCAAATCTTTCAAGGTGCAAAAGATGAGTCATTAAACGAGCTTCAAGCAAAGTCAAACTTCACCCACTTCGGTAGTTGTTTATTTGGATTTTTAATACTAGACAACTACTTTCTCACGTCTGTTGTCATGAAATATGCCCTTTTGATTGACTTCGTGATCAATTTGCTTCTTTTTTTTTATGATAAATCGACTTTATCTACACTGATCTTCTCTGATGTTTTATCTTTTTTTGCATATTTTATGTGCTTAAATGGTTAGAGTCAAGAGGGTATGTTTCACTTACTCCAAGTGGTAGGCCAATTAATATTTTTGGTTATTTTATGCTTATTACTTGATGACATGATGTTAGAGACCATTGGGTGGCTAATTAATAATCTTTTGGTGTAATCATTTGTGTCTAGATTGAAACACTTTTTCTTTTTTGGAACATATTTAAGGAATTATCAAAAGAAAAAGAGAAAAAATAAGAGGCTTTATTGAGGACTAAAGTACATTAGGGGTATTATCAATATATGATTTAGATTTTTTTGTAAAGTTATCATTGATTTTTTTTGAAATATCATATTTCTTATTAATGATAAAATTTTTATTATTCACAGGATTTTGCATCAAGAAAGAAATGGTGGTTTTGCTCGACCATTGGAATAAGGCAAAAGCAAGCAAGATCATAGTGAAGTGAAATTTAGCATTGAAACTTGAAATTCACAAAGTATTTTTTAATGCTTGGAGCTTCTGTCTCATGGCTTAATTTTTTTCTTTTAGACTATCTAACACTTTTTCTTTGGGATCTTAAAAAGAACACTTCAATTTCTTGTTAGAAAAAGGGGCTTAAAATGAATCTTAGAACAAATCCACTAGATTTTTTTTAAGTCTAAGAATTGAACAAGAAAACTTCAAATTTGATTGTTGGTGCTTAAAACAAACTCATCATTGCTTTGAGGCTAAAACAAACAAGTGCTTGAATTGTGTGATTTTGTATTTGGTGCATTTTGAGTGTGTATCCTCTCCCCTTGCACTTCATGCGATCTGGGGTGCAAGAGAAACACTCAAAATGAATTTTATTGTTTTGAGTCACCTTTAAGAGAGGGCTTATTATGAGAAACACCTCGCAATAGGAAACTCATAGCCAAGTTCTTGCAAGCACGTTTACCTACAGGCTAGATCAAAGAATGTGAAATCATGATAAATTAGCATCAATTTGTGCCAACAATAGATTGCACCTAATCCCATGCCTTAAGTGGAATGAGAACAACTAAGGAGCCTTAAGTGTCCAAGTAAGTGAGTGTTGGTTCCGGTGTTCATGGTTTGTTATCATTAAGAACCTTGTTTGTAGCAACCAACCAGTCCATCCAATGATTTTATTAAAGTGGTGCATTGGAACTTAGATTCCAAGAAGTTACTTTCCATGTCTAATCTTGGTTAAAATATAGAGTTTAAGTCTTCATTCTTAACATACCTTTATATTTTTCCTTGGTTGCATGTAAAATCATCTCTTCTACTATGAAGGGCATGAGGCAAGCCCACCAAGAAAAATGTACCAATTGAGCTATGATGTTATATTGCTTGTAAGTCAGTTTGAAAACACAGTGCTTGGTTCCAAAACATTGAGACAAACATTAAACAAATCATCAAAATTTCAAAACTCTTTGAGAGGATAAAATACCTTTAAATAGTCCACATGTTATTGCTTGTCCCTAGGGGTTCTTATCCCTAGAAGGGTTCTAAACACTAGGACCTATATCTCAATTTTTTCATCACAAAGTCAACAATAGGAAACTATGCTCTTAAAAACTTGATTTTCACATAATTGACCTTGCGGAATGAAAAGGAATTGAGACATAGACATTCAGTTTGGAAACTAAGCAAGAAGTGTTTTTGTGGTAAAAGCAATTCATTAACCAAGATTAACTCAAATTGAACCCCACACATGTGCGTGTTTATCTTTTTATCATCTTTTGAGCAAACATTGGTTATTTGGTTTAAAATACTCTTAGAGAAGAGCATGTTCTTCAAAATATTGGTCTAGTAAACAAAGTATCTCTAAGTCTCTTAGGATAAAAATCTAAACTTTCATCCATCCCCCAAACATCAAATCAAAATCATCTCATAAACAATTCATGGAAATCTTGAAAAATACCTTATGCTAAACTTTGGGAAAATCATTTGAACCAAATAAAAATCATTTTGTTTGATTAAATGTGTGAAGATGAATCCTTCTCCACATGTTTAGTCATATTATTAATCTCTGTGAACAAGTCTATCCCTTGATAACATCCAACATCTTGTGGTTTATGAGTTCCCTATCCAAAATCCAAAATCAAATCAAATCAAAATCGTCTAGTTTGGTTAGGTGTGTCTAGATGAATCCTTCTTTACACATTTAGTCAAATTAGCATCTTGTGGATAAATTTACTCTAGCCTCTTAGATTTTGTGAGTTCACTATCCAAATCAAATCAAGCATCCATCCAAGTCCTAAAGTTTAATATCCTTTTCAAGGTTTTCTAAGAGTTTCAATCATTCACCAATCTTTCAATATCTCATCACCATCCTTTTGATCCTTAAAATCTTAGACTTTTATTTTTGTACCTAGAGTTTGGATCAACCCAAAGAATTAAAGGTTCACCTCCCACATTCTTGAAAATTGATCCTTACTTTACAGTCCAAACTGGACCTCAACACAAGAGGAACATGGAATATAAACTTGCTCCATACATTGTAAATAATTCAAATCAACTGAACTATCAAATTCTTACAATGCCAATTGATTATAAACACTCACATTTATACAATCTGTACATGGGATCATTATCTCCCGCAAACCTCAATGGTACAAAAAATGTGAGTATTCCTAGTCAAAAGTTTGGATCACTTTTTCCGATGGTAGATTTAAATCCAAGTCCAAACCTATAAGTCTATCAACCAAAAAATCAATGCATGAGCCTTCAAATGAATAATAGCATCCCATCAAATCCCAACATGCCAAATGTGAATGTACCAAGTACAACTTCACAAAAAATGAACATTTTGAATCCAAACTTGGTAAAATTTGGGATGGATATGTTTGCAAATCGTACAAATATTGTTCAAAGTCCAAACAAGATGTTAATGACTTCGTGTATTAATTCAAGTCAAGGTAACACCATGCAAAACCAAAGTTACCTAAATCAAGGCAATGTGATTCCCAACATCAACAATGTTCAATTTCAACCTATCATGCCAAATCTAAGCATCATCCCAAATCAGAACATTTTCCAAAATTGATCGATCCAAGGAAATCCATCAAGCACCAATCAAATCATTGCATCCAATCCTCCAAATATACCATTTATATCACAACAACTGATGGTATCCAATTAAACAACAATGTCAACAATGACAAATGAAAACATGGTCTCCTAAGGACCTATCACCTTAGTCATTCCAACCATCACTATAACTTCAATCATTCCAAAAACCACTCTCACACCCATCACATCTCAACCCCTCACTACCATGAATACTCCAAGAATATCTCAACCACTTTTCACTACATCCAACACAATTCCAAATCTGCCACCACTACCACCTAAACTAAACACAGCAAGCCAATATGGTAATGCACTAAAAGTTTACCAAGCCTGCCAAAAAGAACTCCAATAGTACCAAGCTGCTCAACAAGTTGCTCAGGCTACCCAAGCCTCCCAAGCTACACAAGCTACTCAAGCTACCCAGCAAACACAAGCAAAAATACAAAAAATGATAACCATTGGGGACAATGATCAAGATTCAACCAATGACCATGTTAAAAATGTCTCTATATCACCTAACGAGTTAGAGGGAATATCTCAAGAATTCATTCCAAAGCATGATCAACATATTTCACCAAAGTCTAGCAATGGTCCTTTCCAAGACATATTGGCATCCTTTGACCTCATGGTTTTAGATATTGAAGGAATCTTCAAATCAACATTTTATCCAAGTCCACTCAAAGATCAAGAGGATATTGAGCTGCTTCCCATGCCTAATGAGGACATCCAAGAACCCTTTATAAATAATCCATCCTTTGAAACTTACCCATGTCAATAACTTGATCCAAAGCATGTCGAACACAATTCTAAAATCATTCAAGATCAAGAATATAAAAGTCACAGCAGAACTAAACTTGGGAATTGGACATTCAAACATGCGACTAACATCTTCTCATGGTCGCTCATTTACTTTATCAAACCAGGGAACGTATACTTGAAATGGAGCAGCACGGTATTTGCACTAAGAACTAGTTACCAGTCACCATCTATAGAAAATAAATGCTTAAAAGTAATGCAACGTAAAGCTTTTTAACTCAAACAGAACACAGCTAAAACAAAAATCATAGCAACTATTGTTAAAGGACAAACTGTGAACTGGCCTTATGCTACAGGAACAGACACAGGGATGGATTCCTAATGTTGTAGGAACAATACAAAGCTGAGTTTTCATTGAAATCTACATAAATAGATTCTAACTAGTAATCAACATGAAATGAACAGTTAATTACAACAACTTGCTACAAAATACTTACTAAGTGGGCCCCCTTAGCAAGCATCAACTAGATTACACAAGAAGTTGACTCAAAGCTTCATCGAATTTTATTCATACTCAAAACAAGGGTACATCGATTACTTTGTTTGAAAATAAAACTTAACACAGAACTCTATTGCTTATTCAACTTAATTTTAACACATACTGTTTCATCCTCATTCACTCACATAGGAGGAACGGTTATTTAAATGAAAAAAGGCAACTAACTAACAAACAGAGGGAGTTGTGATCATAAATACATTCTAAATTTGCGGAATAGATATTCATAAATCAAAGTCTATCTGCTCGATGCAACCCAGAGAGAATATAGCTTTACACACTCCCTAGATCAAAGGACCTTTTAAGCATATTCCCAAAGATTCAGTCAAAGAGTTATTACTGGAGCAACTTCTTCAACAAAGCCAAGATTCTTTGCGCTTGATCAGCTTCTGCTCCCTCCAACAACCTGCAATAAGTGATGGAGGTGAAGGAAAGCATACACACAAGTGACATGACATCCATTCATTAATCACACGTTAATCCTATTCCATTATCCAAAATCATAAGCATACATCAACCATGCGGGAGGTCAAAAAGGTAATTAATAAAGTTGTCAAGCTACAGGAAAATGGAATTCATTGCTACAGGATACCACCCAAAAATTCTTTAATCAACAAATTTAAACAACTATTAATAACAAAAGTAAGAGTATCAAAAGTTTCAAACTATGAGCATATTGAAGGCTCATCATTCTGCCCCCTACTTATCGTAATATTGGTCCTCCAACATTGACTTTCCTTGTTATTTCCTTGAAATTTGTTGGAGCAACATGACCGTGCAGCGAAGTTCCAAACTTGAAGTAAAAACCTCTGGTAAACTGACATATTTTCAAATATGTGGTTTTCTATTTCTTCATTGATTTCCTTGGCTTGGTAGGGATAGAGCAGCCACATTAAAACTGGGGGTTGGAAGGTCAGTGGCATCCATAATTCAAATCTTCTTTGCAAACCCAATTGCATGTACCTTTCTATTCTCCTGATTGTTGCTGTGAAGTTCAAAGGGTTGTGAGGCTCTGTCTTTCTTAGACTAACCATCAATCTCTCCCTCCTTGTCTCAATTCTGAAAGAGGCAAGTTTCCAAAATATATATTTCTGCTCTTAAAACTGTGCATGGATCTGAACTCTCCGCTCTTAGAAGAATAGGTTCATCTCTTTCTGCTTCTTCGTATGTTTCCAATTTTCTCCCATAATTGACCTCATTTGCAGCCCAGACATAAGTGCTCTTAGATGGATATCACCTATATAAAGGAGTGGGTTCCATTAAGTTTCTACAAGAATTAAATAACCATGTAAATAAAGTTCACACATGGAGTTTTTCAACCAATTAGGGGCCACTTCATAGGAATCATACAATTCCTTGGCTGTTTTAATATCAAGATCCAAATTTTCGGAGATCCTCATTAGTTTGAACCAAAGAAACTGTTCCTTGAGGAACATTGCATACACTTTTGGTGGCAGCCTACACTCCATTATCCGTCTAGTTATTTTCATCATTTTATCCATTTTCTTCTGCATATCTTGAATTTCTTGCTTTTGCCTTTCAATTTCCCTTTGCAGCTTTTTCTTTTCCTCATCCCATAAACTTTGCTGGACTTCAATTTTTGTGAGATGGCAAAAAGATAAAGTCTGGAATGACACACGCTTCCACTTAATTCTCAAAAATTCCAAGTATGCAATCAGTAGAGTCCTTTTATACACAAGTAAATCTGTGCAAAATTTAGTGGGCAATAGATTATCATAGGGTATTTCAGGCAGTTCAGGCACACCCTCTTCTTGTTGTAGGATGAAGCCCTATTGCTGCATGGAAGAAGATTGTTCTTCCTCAGAAATTTTCTCAACCGCAAAAGCCAAGTTGTCCAGACTCAACATTTTCCCCTTATCAACATTACTGGGTTGTGCTACCTCAGGAACAGTAGAGGAGCTTTGTGGAACATTTGCAGATATATCCAGGGAGTTATCATGACCTAATTCAGCAGAGTCCTCCAATATTATGACAGTTCCTGTTTGAATGAAGGTCTTAGCAGGCTTAGACTATTTTCTCAATGAACTCCTTTTTGGTAGTTTTTTAGATGGAGTAGTAGCAAAGGATGCTTCCTTAGCAGTCCTCTTCATAGCTGGTCTTGAAGATCCAGATTCGGTAGGGGAAGAAGATATTGAAATTGGAGTATTAACGGGTGTTGCTGTAGGAGAGACAGAAACAGGGGAAGACTCCGCAGGAGAGGATGAGGCAAAAATTTTTTGTCTTTGAATATGTGGGTCTGACTCAAAGTCTTCCCTACCCCAGATGACTCACCTACAATTGTCTTTCCTTTTTCTCTCCTAGTGGCAAACCTTGTTTGCACACCGATAGAGGATGTTGGTATAGTAGCTACAGGACTAGGCACTGCAGGAGCTGCGAATTCTTGTTCTATTTCAGTACTTGTGGACTCAATTCTCATTTTCTTTCTTCTAGGATGCACAGGTAGTGCCCTAGGGGGTTCAAGCGGTTGAATACCTTTCGGGAAACAAACTCATTCCAGGAAAGAAGTGAAACATCCCTTAAAGATCGCTTAGTCAAAATTTTTATTAGGGCATGATGTGTGATAGAGTTTTGTTTACCCTTTTGGGTTTCATGTGCACTACTTTTTAAAAGGCTTAACAAAAAATTTGGAACATTCACTACCAGTCCATGTCTCATATGATTTAACAATTTGAAATGATATGAATGTAGGTAAGAGAAGTGCCCTTCACAAGTTAAATACATGATAACAAAGATGGCGTATTCAGAGTATGGATAAGACAGGGACATTCTTTTGCACCCTTGCTTTGAGATTTCCAAAGGCCCATCAGCTGGTAGGGTAAACTCTGCCCTAGTAGAGACAGCATCCCTTCCAACAGGAAAATTTTCACCAACTACCAGCAATTCAGTAACTTCTACAATTCTTTCCTCTATCACAACCAGTGTCAAGCCCCATATCGTAGCCTCATTTTTTGAAAATGTTCTTAAGAATTTTCCTGCAGCCTCTTCATCAAAAGAATCAATTCTCAAGAAATAATTTAACCATCCACAATTGGTGAATGCTTGCATTAACCGAGGATCCTGTATCAACGCCTCATGAGTCGTAGGCTCGTGCCTCACCAGTTGGCCACCCATGATCAAAAATCCTTAAAACCAAACTCAGACTAATGTTGAAAGCTTGAAAAAGACTCTTCTTCTTTACTGCCCTTCCTTTTCCTTACCAAGAATAACAACTAGACATTTGCATAAAATAATTTTAATAACTACTTAAACTAAGTAGTTAGCTTGTTCCTAGGATATGGCTTCACAATCATACTTTTAGAAAGTACAAGAACATAACTATTTTGGCAAACGTAAATTTGGCATAGGAAAATTTGAAATTAGAATACCCCTGCCCCCTACTTAGCATTTGACATGTGTCCTCACATGTGCAAGGTGATAAGATTAAATCATGCAATTATGGCTAATGTATACATTACAATTAATGAATAGACAAAAAGAATAAATTATGTAATAATGAAAAGATTTTGCGTACCTTGAATTTAGTTCTCGAGCATGTTGTAAAGGACAACAACATATCATGAAATAATAGCTGAGAGATTGAATGCATGAATGAGGAGGAGTGGAAATATGGATGGCATGGCAGATAAAGGAATGAATGATGTGATAGATGAAAAAAAATAGAGAAAAGTGGTTTTCTTTAAAAAAAGAAAACTTTATTATGGGCAGTCAACACAATACTTAAAGAGAAGCTGCAGGAAAAAGGCCTAAGCCTTTTGGTGCAGGAAGACCAGTCGAAACAAACTTTTTCAGGAACTCTTCCTTTGATGTCGGCCTATGATATAACCATAGTCGGTGTCCATTAACTAGCAATTTGAAATGGACTGGATCAATTGTGGCCAGTTGTACTGATCCATTGTCAAACACATTCTCAACTTCATAGGGACCGAGCCATCATGTTGTGAGATTACATTGGTTTTCTTGATATCTGGAATCATATAGCAGATCCCAATCACCAGCAGAGAATTGCTTGGTTTTGATGTGTTGATCGTGCTATTTCTTCCTTTGTTGTTGGATAGCTTTTGTATGCTATAGGGAAGCTTTTCTCACTTCATCCAATGCATTCAGCTGCAGGAGACATTCTTTCTGTGCTTTAGAAATTTCTATATTGAGTTTGAGAGTTGTCCTCAAAGTTTTATGTTCAAATTCAATGGGAAACATGTATGTTTTCCCATAAAGCAGTTCAAAAGGTGTAAACCCAGTTGTTGTCCTCCATGCAGTTATGTAGGCCTAGACTGCTTCAAGAAGTCTACTGCTCAATTTCCCTATTTGTAACCTCTTCCTGACCATTGGATTGAGGTTGATAGGGGCTAGACTTCCTATGTTTGATTTTATAGTCATTCATTAGTGTAGTGATCAAATTGGATGTGAATTGAGCTCCCTGATCAGTTACAAGTTCTCTGGGAACTGCAAATCTAGTGAAAATTTGTTCATACAAAAATTCAGCAACCTTGTTATCACGAGCATGAGTCATTGTCTTTACTTCAACCCACTTTGTTACATAATCCATGCAAACCAGAATGTATGACTTGCCATTTGATGGTGGATCAATTGGTCCAAAAAAGTCCATTCCCCATTTATCAAAAGGGGTGACTATTACCTGTGGATACAGTGGCATTTCATCTGACCTGGTTGGTCTTCCCCTATGTTGGCATCTGTCACATTTCCTTGTATAAGCTACAACATCCTTGTGTAATGTTGGCCAATAGTATCCTATTGTAAGAACCTTCATTGATGTTCGCTTGGCTGCAAAATGTCCCCCACATGGTTCATCATGGCAAGCAAGCAAGATATCATAAATCTCATCTTCTCTTACACATCTTCGCATAACTTGATCAGGTCTAGTGTAAAACAGACAATTTGTAATCCATGAAAAGTTAAAACTTTTCTCAATTAACAGTTGTTTTCTTTTGGAGAGAAGTGAGCTAGTATTCTGCTTGCTACTAGATAATTGGAAATTTCTACATACCATGGAGTGTGTGTAGCAATGGAAAATAGGTACTCATCAAGGAACCTATCATCAATGACTTCGTGTTCAACAGGTGCAGTTGTGATGCAGGAGCATCCAGTGGTGTAAGGGCAATCTTGCATCACCTAAAAGTAGTTAAATTTCAAGTTTCTCAGTTTTCAGATGTTTTTACATTTTTGGATACCCTTTTCATCATAATGAAATTCCCAATTTATAGTTTTTATTTTCTATTCCTGGGTTCAAAGATATTGCAATTTTAGTTTCCTAGATTTGCACCTGAAAATCTTCCGAGTTGGATTTCAGGCACTTAGAGCTTCCGAAATGTCCCTGAAACTTGCCGAAATTGGCATAGCCAATTTCTGATGCGTTCTTGACTTTGAGACATTTCCAACGGTTCAAACGGTTCACTAATCAGAGTCCTGGATGAAAAGTTATGGCCCTGGGAAGTTGGCGCACTTTCTAGAAGATACAATTGCAAATGCTCTTTTGAAATTTGAACTTCATGTTGTAAATTTTCGGCGCCAAACCACCTAAACTCAAATTTGAATGTTGTTTTGGCTCCAAACTAATGAGGAGCTCTATTTATGGGTGGGTTTCTAATTTTTGGGTAACTTTTTGGGGGACAAGCTTGCATATTGCGAAAGGGTTACTCTGTTGCTTTTTATAACTTGCATGTGTTGTAGAACTTGGGGACTTGAGATCCTCTGCATGTAAAAAACTCCATTTTCTAAATAATAAAATTATTCTCTTGTTTGTGGGTTATTTTCTGTGTCTCGGGTTGCACCTTCATCAAGTTGTTTGAAGCCTTGATAAAAAATTAGTCACAACATTAGCTCTTCCTGGCTTATCAATGATTGTAATGTCAAATTCTTGTAGCAACAGGAGCCATCTTGCCAACCTACCAGAAATGGCAGGGTTGTTCATCAGATACCTGATTACTGCATAGTCAGTGTGGACAAATATTTGATAACTTGTGACATAATGCCTAAATTTATTCAAAGCATACACTACTGCTAGCAACTCCTTTTCTGTAATAGTGTAGTTTAGCTCAGGACCTTGAAGGCTTTTGCTGATAAAATAGATAGCATGCTCAATTGAATTTTTTTTTTGGCTTAAGATTGCACCTATGCCAAAATCAAAAGCATTTGTATGTATGTGAAAAGGCAGATTCCATTTTGGACCTTGAAGAATAGGGGCTTTAGTAAGCAAGTCCTTTAACTATAGGAAATATTTTTCACAAGCCTCTGTCCAATTGAATGCAGAATCCTTAGTTAATAAGGCATATAGTGGAATGGAAATTTTGCTGAAATCTTTTATAAACCTTCTATAATACCCTACATGGCCAAGGAAGCTTCTGACATCCTTTTTTTTTGCAAGAGTTTGTAAATTCAGAATAACTTCAATTTTAGCAGGGTCAACCTCAATTCCATCCTTGGAGAGATGATGGCCTAGAACAATACCTTCTTGCATCATCATAAAGCACTTTTCATTGTTCAGAGACAAATTTTTCTCATTGCACCTTTTCAATACTTTTTTCTAAATTCACCGGTGCTTCTTCAAATGTAACCCCATAGGTAGTGAAGTCATCCATATAAATTTCCATACAATTATGAGATATATTAGCAAAAATACTAATTACTGCTCTCTAAAATATTGCTGGCGCATTGTATAGACCAAAAGGCAAGACGGAGTAAGAAAATGTTCCCCATGGACAGATAAAAGTGGTCTTATCTTGATCTTCAGGGGTAATTTTTATCTGATTGTACCCACTGTAGCCATCTAAGAAGGAAAAATATCTTTTACCAGACAATGAGTCTAGCACTTGGTGTACAAAGGGCAGTGGAAAGTGATCTTTTTTAGTGGCAGTGTTCAACTCTCTGTAATCTACACATACTCTCTCCATTTTCCACCTTTCTTAGGGACAATTACTAATGGAGAGACCCACTGACTGTCAGAGATTGGGTAGATAAAACCAGTATCAAGCAATTTTTGAAGCTCATTCTTAACTATTTCTTTGAGTGCTAGATTTATTCTTCTTTGAGGCTGCCTAACTGGTAAACAGTCTTATTTGATATAGATCATATGAGTACAGATTCAAGGATCTATTCCTTGCATGTCCCCATATTCCCATGCAAAAGCTTTATGTTGATTTTGTAGCATTTTGAATAGGACAGCCTATTGAGATTGTAACAGCTTGCTATTGATATTCAAACAGTGACCTGGAGACAATTCTATCTACTTAGTGAGATCACTCATAGAATCTATAGGTGATTTTTGTACCTCTTGTGGAAGAAAGTTATAAAAAATTGTAAGAAATTTAGGCAGCGAACTCTCAAAACTTAGTTGTTGCAGGAAACATTGTAGATGACTGCTATTTGGATCAGGTGAACTACCCGTATTAGAGTTAAACTACAGAATTTGAAAAAGCAAGGCATCCTCATTCTGAAGTTGTGAGAATGGATTTTCTTGAAGCATCATTAATTGAACCAATGAATTGGCTTCTTCAGTTTCTTCCCCCACATCTGGCCAAATAGGTTGGGACAAATCTGGTTGAGGTCTAGCAGGCGGATACAAAGTTATTTTTTTTGTGGACTATCCATCAGAAATAGTCATATATCTAGAATGGCATCCTATAAAAGCATCAACAGTTGCTAACCATAGTCTACCTAGGATAACAGGGTATCCTCCTAAAGTTGCCTTAATAGATAATATTGTAAAATCAATTGGATACTCCCAAGATTCAAGAGTGACAATTACATCTTCCACCATTCCAGCAGGTGTGACAGTGGAGCTATCAGCAAGTTGCAGGACTATAGGTGTAGACTGAATATTTAGAATGTTCAAGTAGTCCATAGTATGCTTGGTCACGACATTGATGGTAGCACCAAGGTCAATTAAAACATTTTTTACAATTTGGCCATTTATATGTATTTGCACTATAGGACTTCCATGGTCAATGTACTTTGGAATGACTACATTTCCCAACATTATATCAACCAATTTCCCTAAGACATGAATTGTTTGGGGATCATTTTTCTTCTATCTAGGCTTCTTCAAATAGGCCTCTTTAATGGCTTTTCCATAAATTGGAACATCTTTAATGGCCTGAAATAAAGGGATTTGAATTTGTACATTCATTAGCTGATCCAAAATGTCAAAAGTGGGTTCTTCCATGGATTTAGTTGCAAAACTTTGTAACCTCTGAAGAAAAGGTGGTTTGTCTTGACTTTGCAAAATAGGTTCCTTAGAAACCATATCAGTTATAGGCATATGCTCAGTAGGAACAACAGGTGCAACAGGTGCAGCAGGTTCTTCAGGGGGAGAATCTAGTATCTTAGTAATTGGAGGCGGTTGTGGAGCAGGAAGAGTGGTTCCAGACCTTAAATGGATATCATGAATGTTTAAAGCATAAGCTAGATATTGGTTGGCTTCAGCAAAATACATGAGCTAATGTGGCTGCTGTTGTTGCTTATTATTGGGATTTGGCAACGGCTGAGCAGGCATAGGCATTTTTTTTGGAGGGCCAGTATTTGTGGCAGTTGCTACAGAAGGTGGCATGAGGGCCTGAGGTTATGGCTATGGAAGCTGTAGGAACCCAAGGGACTGGTTCTACCATTGTTGAGAACCTCTCCATTGAGGATTCTACTGCCAATTACCTTGGGGTGGGGTCCATTATCCTTGTGGCTGTTGCCAACCTCCTTGAGGAGATTGCCATTGAGGGGTCTGAAAGTTAGGCCAATTTGGTTGAGATGTATTCCAAGGTGGTGGTGGTCCATATGTAGGTTGTCATTGTTTATTATAGCTAGAATAAGGATTACCAAAAGTCAAAGGGTCTTGAGGCATACCTTGTCTTTGAGCCCATGGTCTCCTTTGTGCAATGAAGAACACTTGATCATCATCACCTTCTACTGGCTTAAAGTCAGTAGGTAATTGCTTAGCTTCTAGATTAGCCACCATATTGCACCTGCAATCACGTTTCTTCTATTTGCAATGTGGATAGAACTCGGCCAAGACTGCTTCAGCTTCCTCATGTTTCTTCCGAGCTTGCATAGTATCTAGTTGTGTAGCCATATTGTTAATGATATCCTGCTTGAAATCAAACAACAATTTTGTTATCTCCATCCAGGAAACTCTACTGGAAGAATACTTGCCCATAGTAGCTTGATGACCTCTACCCTTCTTCACATTTTCTCGAGAGTAATTGAGACATATTTTCTTGATATCATCCCAAGGTAGTTAGCTTATATCACCTCCTCCCATCAGGTCTAGGGCATCTATACAGGTATCATTGATTCCCCTTAGAAAAAATAGTTTTTGAGATTCTTCATTGAGAGTATGGTTTGAATTCTTTTTCAGGGAAAACAATAATCTTGAGATATAATCCTCCAGACTTTCATCCTCCTTCTGCTGAATTTTGAATATATCATCTCCCTTACTACCACTCTTACAATATTCCTTATATTTGTCAAGAAACTTTGTTTGCATGGCTGCCCAACTATCACCAACACCCCTTCCCAAAGTCATGAACCATCTAAGAGCTCTTTCCTTCAAGGTGGAAGGAAACAACTTCAGCTTGTGAGCATCTGAAGTGTAGTTATAACTGCGACAGAGGATATCAAACTCAAACAGGAAAGTTTATGGGTCCTTCGTAACTAGGTCGTAGAACTTGGAAAGTAATGAAGAAGGAATATTTTTAAGGTTATCAGTATCTCGCTGGGGAACAATGGGAAACTCAAAAGCAGGAGGTGGATTAGGTGGATTATTTGTCATATTTGTGTTCTAGAATATCAGAGCAAATGGATTTTTCTTAGTTCTTCATCAGCTAGGCCGAATGGCAATTCAACAAACAGGTTTTCAAGGAGGAACCTTCCCAGTGCGTCTCTTCTTCTATGCATGCAATAGAATAAATTATATTTGAAAATAATTTGAAAATACTTAAACAACTGACTAAACTACTGCTAACAATGACTATAGTAGGTTCTTAGATCAACACCATCTCTAACAATTGTGCCAAAAATGGTCACACCCACAAAAGGATATAAAAGTCACAGCAGAACTAAACCTGGGAATTGGACATTACAACAGGTGACTAACATCTTCTCATGGTCATTCATTTACTTTATCAAACCAGGGAACATATACTTGAAATGGAGCAACACGGTATGTGCACTAAGAACTAGTTTCCAGTCACCATCTATAGAAAATAAATGCTTAAAAGTAATGCAACGTAAAGCTTTTTAACTCAAACACAACATGGCTAAAACAAAAATCGTAGCAACTATTATTAAAGGACAAACTGTGAACTAGCCTTATGCTACAGGAATAGACACAGGGATGGATTCTCAATGCTACAGGAACAATACAAAGTTGAGTTTGTGTTGAAATCTATAGAAATAGATTCTAACTAGTAATCAACATGAAATGAATAGTTAATTACAACAACTTGCTATAGAATATTTACTAAGTGGCCCCCCTTAGCGAGCATCAACTAGATTACACAAGAAGTTGACTCAAAGCTTCATCGAATTTTATTCATACTTAGAACCAAGATACATCGATTACTCTGTTTGAAAATAAAACTTAACACATAACTCTATTTCTTATTCAACTTAATTTTAACACATACTATTTCATCCTCATTCACTCATGTAGGAGGAATGGTTATTTAAATAAAAAAGGCAACTAACTAACTAATAGAGGGACTCGTGATCATAAATACATTCTAAATCTGTGGAACAGATATTCATAAATGAAATTTTATCTGCTCAATGCGACCCAAAGAGAATATAGCTTTACACACTCCCTAGATCAGAGGACCGTTTAAGCATCTTCCCAAAGATTCGATCAAAGAGTTATTATTAGAACAACTTCTTCAAAAAAGTCGAGATTCTTTGCGCTTGATCAACTTCTACTCCCTCCAACAACCTGCAATAAGTGACAAAGGCGAAGGAAAGCATACACACAAGTGACACGGCGTCCATTCATTAATCACACGTTAATCCTATTCCATTATCCAAAATCATAAACATACATCAGCCATGCGGGAGGTCAAAAAGGTAATTAATAAAGTTGTCAAGCTATAGGATACCACCCAAAAAGTCTTTAATCAACAAATTTAAACAACTATTAATAACAAAAGTAAGAGTATCAAAAGTTTCAAACTATGAGCATATTTAAGGCTCATCAATCATATCCACATAGCACATACTCCTCCATCTACCCATGAGATACTTTATGTGGATGGACATGTAGATGATCTTCATTCAGAATAGGATTCCTTTACTCCTGAAATTATTACACAAAAAGAGTAGGTTATTGACTCCTATAGTCAAATTGAATTATCAACATCAGGATCAAATATATCCCAAATTCAGACTGAGGACATTAGGGATGAGGATATCCAACATTATCCACTCAAGGAAACAAGTCAGATAGAGCAAGATATTACAGAGTTAGCAAAGGAGAAAATGGAAATAACCTCATCTACAGTGATCATTGATCAGAGAATGCATTCTAAACAAGAGCTCTCATAACAAGTAGAATCAAAGAATGAAGTTCTTTCTACCACCATACTGGGGGAAACTATGTATCAAGCAAACATCAACATAGGGAGCACAAAGAGTCCTTATGATGAAGCTAGTTTCATTACTACAACCAACCACGTCATGAATCTTCATCCACCCATCACCCCATCCACGAATTGGGACCAACATCAAATGAAGGATATGAATAAAAGCACAAAGAACATTATCAAAGAAAAAGAAGCAAAGCATGAAGGAAAAATCAAATACATATGGATACCAAAAAATACAAAGAAAGATGATCCCTATCAAACTCCATTAGTTAAAGAAACTATGGGGAAAAATAAAAAAGGGAAAAGTATCCATCAAGGATGTCCAAAAAATCAAAAGCATTCTTTTCAAGTGATGTATAGAGTGTATCAAGCAGTTGGTCCTAATTCCATGCACACTTTTGTATCCACCCATCATTCCTCATCTTCCCATATTTGAGAGTCAACGGTTCCAAAATTTCAACCAATCCATCTCTTACCCCTAAAGACACTCCATGCATGCCTCCAAGAATGATATCCAATTCTTACATTGACCATGTATTGGCAACAACCCTTCATCATAAGGATTTAGAAGGCACTCTATCATGATCTGCCTACAAATACAAAGTCAACTCCAGTATCAATAAAGCAGATCATGAATCTCAAAAGTTGTATTCAAGTGCACATATCTTAGTAAAACAACTTTTTCAAAAAGGATATTGATGGAACATTATGAAAAAAACATCTACATCAACACCACCAGGTGGGTCAGCAGGAATCTTTAAGAAAAAACCAAACAACCAAAAATTAAAAAAAATATGAAAAAAAAACAAAAAAAAGGATTAAAAACACTAAAGAAAAAAAATTGTCCTCTAGCGAAAACCACTATGGTGGCGCTTTGGATAGGTATCGTGGTGAAAACCTAGAAAATAGGCGTCATGTGTAGAATCGAGCATCTGTGTATGCCAGTTCAAGAGGAAGCACCTTATCCCATCCATAATAAGGCCATCACCCCATCCATCTCAGCCATAATAAATCCATGCATCCATGAACCATTTATCCAATCCATTTTCATCCATCTACATCCATCATCCAAGTTATCTTGATCTTGATGAAAGTTTGGGGCACACTTTATGCTTCCTTATAATAAAAATATTGGCATGGGTCATTTTCATTGATCCCATCCCACTCAACAGTATCTAAGCTATGCAACATTATCCAAATGAGCATTCTTTATCTGAACACCTTATCTTATTGCAAGATAATCCTTGGAATTATTTTCATGCTTACCATATTCATCCATCCATACACCTATCTGAGCATCCATCCATGACATTCCCTACATTGCTACACACTAGGGGTAGGTATTTACATCGTGCTTTGGGAATAAATCTTTATCTATATCCTTCAACTTATGTAGTGATTCAAACATTGGTAAACATGAAATCAAACTGGTCAAAGCATTTGTGATCAAAAAATCCAAATCACTAGCCCATGGCACATTTTGATGAGTAGAAATTCCTTATTAAGCTTTATCTTTCACTGAACATCAATCCAAACAATCGATATTAGTCACATCTAATTTTCACATCAATGTCACATTAAAACATTCAAAACAATTTTGTTCCAAACCCAGCTTCAACAATCCTGATCAATCGAATCCAATCAATCCATAATCTTGGGATATCCTTCCCAATCATTGTGTTTCTTAACACTATCCTTGCATTTTTTTGCATCATCAATCATGATCAATCAATCCTTGCATTGTTATGCATCCTAAACAATGTTATCGTCATTAATCCTCAACAATCAAATCCTTGCTTTGTTGTGTATCTTCAACAATGTTATCATCATCATCAATCCATTGATTTGATCAATCAACCTTAGCTTGGTCTTCAACAAAATCCCAAACAAAGCACTGATATCATCACACATATCCATATCCAAGTCATCAAAATTGTGTGAAAATTTCAAAAACATCCAAAACACATAAAAATCCAAAAACATTCATAAAAACAGAAAACATAAAAAACATGGAATCCAAACTACATCGTCTCTAAGCTTAAACGTAGGCAAGGCTAATATTTGATCAACCTCTCAGACATCAAAATCCAAAAATATTCAAAAAACATCAAAATCCAAAAACATTCAAAAAAATACAAAATGCAAAAAAACATTCATAAAATTGTAGAAAACCCCAAAACATTTGTAAAACATCTTGAAAATACAAAAAAAAGCCTCAAAACATTTCAAAGCATCCAAATATTTGAAAATATCCATCCTTCTCATCTCGCTTTCACTCGAAATAATCAATCATCCATAATAAACTAATTGTAACCTTCATCCTTTGGCAACAAAATAGAACCAATCACAACAATCAACAAAAGAAAACTTCAAACACAAAATCAAAATTGAAACAAAAAACCTTTAAAAGAAAAATCAAACTCTTGATCATTTTCAAACATGTCAATCGATCTTGTATCAATAGTCGTTCGAACAAACCTATCAACTTGCCACCATCCACTAACATGTCCTAGGATGTATCCTTCCTACAATGGGCATTATCTTTTCGAAAAACACTTTGAATAAATGAAATGACATGCCACCATCCACTAACATGTCCTAGGATGTATCCTTCCTACAATGGGCATTATTTTTTTGCAATTTTTTTGGTTCTTATCTTAAAAAAAAACACATCCCTTCGGCTCAAGGTATGAAGAACATTGGCTTTTTTGCGTACTTGATATTTTCTTTTGATTGATCTTATTGTGCTCATTCCAAGGACCTCTCAATGATATGCGAATGAAGGATTTAGAGAGATAGGAATGGGGCAACGATCATTATCCTTTTGTTTGTTGTGCTTGTTGGATATTATTGTAATATAACTTGGTGAATACTTGCTTTGTTAGGTATGTCCTAGCAAGGTTTTTGTATGTCAAGTGTGAACAAGAATACTTCTATCTATTTTTCAAGTCAAAGTCCATTGCATTAGGTACAACACCACCATGGTTCTTTATACCTTGATGCATCGTACCTATGTGTGTTATCAAACATAAGGTAAGTAGCCCTTTTAAAGTCTTAATCCTTGATAAGCGAAACATCATCTATCATCATCATCATCTCTAATAAAGTCTCGTCAGATCATGCACTTGTTGGATCCTCTTGTCTTCATCTCATTTCTTCTTTCTTCTCTCTGCACTAACATAACATCACTTGTGCATCCATCTTGCATCCATCTTTCATCCACAAATCATTAGCATACATAAATCTCATAATCATAGCATATCACATCATCCATATCATCCATCTCACATGCATTATATCATCATTTAAGTTGTTTAGGATAATATAGATTGGTTATTCTAAGCATCTTGAAACCATCTCATTTGCATCATCATCATAACCATCCATATGTCTATCTTGAACCTCTTTATCATGAGATTGACCCTCAAATCAAATCTTTTTGCTCGATCTCTTGAGAGGGAAATATACCAGTGTTCTTTCCACTGGGGCATCCAAAAAAATTAGAATTTTTTTGAATTTTGATTGTGGAAAGTTTATTCTTTGAACCAATGCATCAAGTACATTGCTTCAAAGAGGGGAAAAATGTAGACATATGAAATTAACATCATTCACATTCATCCACTCATTAATCCATTCACTAGATAAATCAAGTCTATTTAATTCAATCTCTTAAGGTCATCCATTTAAATTAAATAAATCAACTTTGTTTAATTTAAGTCTGACACCAACCTTTTAATTAAATAAACCAGACTTTATTTAATTAAATATCAAAATCATATTCCATCCCTTTTGATTTAAATAAAACTAAAGTATTTATGTCAAATGGGGAAAAGGCATCTAACATCATCTTAACTAATCTAATCTTGATTAATCTAATCTAACCACCCATCACATCTTCTAGCTTTTCCCACTTGCACTAATAAAACATTTTAATTCATTTATGAAATTCATCATTTTCCCTCAACAAAGCATCTTTTGAGAATATTCCTGAAGTTTGAATTTGAAAGCAAGTTGACTTGTCCCTTCGAACATGGCAATAACATCCCTCTTACATGTCCCCCTCTTAGCATTAAAGTCATTTTTTCTCCCTCCAACAAGCAAAATTTAAATTTTGAAAAGGCCAACCCATCTCATTTATTGGCACATTGACCAAAATTTGCACATTCCTCAACCATTCACAAGGTAACAAGTGGCTCTATCTCATTGGCTAAAACTTTATCCCACATTGCTATCCTTTGAGCACTCTTAGCATTTGAGATTCTATAAATGGAAGCTTCAGTCTTCAACAAATCATCTACAATCTCATGCAAAGTCACTCTCTTCACATTGAGAGTTGATTTTGTCCACTCCATCTCCAAGGAATTTTATCATAAAGCTTATTAAGGACTGGGAAAGGGCTTCTCTCCATAGAAGCACCAATCAACTATGAGATAAAATTTTGATCATGTTTTTATATACTTGCAATTAGTTGTTTTTGTTCTATTTAGTTTTGCATATTTTAGCATGGTTAAGTATTTCATAGGGATGTTTAATCTAATGTAATTCAAATGACTAGCATGATGATATTATGTTAAGGTTTAAACATTTTTCAGATTCAACATCTAAAGGAATGTAACTTGATTCCATCATGATTTGTAATTGTATCGTTCATTTGGAATATAGTATATCCTTCTACTTTTTGTATCGTGGTTTAGTAATGCAATTTTCTTACTTGTATTTGTTTAAGTAATGTTGTCATGGGACCCAAAGAACATATGTGTTTATGTACTTATGTTCTTAAGTTGTAATCGAATGGTTTTTTTTTTTTAAATAAAAATTAGTTCGGTTAATTCTATTATTTTAAGTGTTGTGCTCTAGGTTCCTGGCGAGGCGTTACATGATGTGACTATTTTAATTCAATCAATATCTGCAATAGGTAATAGTTTTAATTTGTAAAATAATAAAAAAAACATAAAATGGTGATCCTCTTTATTCTGATTGGTGTTGCTAGAAACAATATGGTAAACGCTATGATTTCTACCAAAAAGCAAGTGTGTTTAAGAATTCATGCCTTCATAGAGTCTTCTATAAATACTTCAGGTAAGAGATTTCCTAGATGTAGCAGTTTGGTTGAGGATTTTTCTTCACTTTTTTTTTGTTTTTAATGTTCTTATTTTCCTCTATGCAATCCCAAGTCCCATATTTATTCACATAATTTATATTTTTGCTAGCCCGAATCTTAAATGGAGTTTAAATAATAAAAGGTGAAGTAAAATTTTCTACAAGCAATATCTTTCTAAGAATAGAAAAAATGAGCAGCATAAAATAAAGCAAATGCTTGTGTATAAATATGTAAGCATTAAAATATCAAATAAAACCCAGCTTATTTGCCATCCCCCACTATTATTTATTTTGAGCCCTAGGTGACTGCCAATAAAAATGGATGTAAATGATCATATAACACAAAGTTTTAACAGTGTAAACAAGTAGAAATGAAACTTTTTTCCTTCACTCTACTATTTCTCCCATGTTTCCTCCTCTCTTCTACTCTCACAACTCCCTTTTCACCTCTTCAGTCACATCATTCCAAGGGAGGGTTGTGGGGTTTATAAAGCAGCTTGAGCCTTCATTTTTTTTGCACATTATCTTGACTCTAGAGTCTTATATGCACATGACTGCCAAGTTGTTTTAATGGAATGGCTCCCTCTTCATCTTGTTATCTTCTGCTCATTAATGCAAAGTGTTTGTGGCATGCAAAATGAAATATCTACCCTTGAAAAAAATCATGACTCCCTTTTGTTTTTTTTTTTGTTTTAATACACATGATGCATGGTTCACTTCTTATTATTTATTTTCTCTTTTCCTTTGCTCTCATTTTTACTTATTTTAATTTGCATTCACTTCCCAATATTTTCTTATGTTTTATTTATTATTGTGTTTTCTCATGGTTTCCTTTTATTTATTTAGTTTATTCTTGGGTGATCCCACAATACTAGTTTACAATTTTTGTGGCCAAACCGTGAGGAATTTGAAGATGATACAAAGTAGTAATTTGTGACATTTTGTCTGTAGATTATAAATATATTTTCTTCAATTTTTTTGCACTTATTTTTCAATATCCTTTGAAAACTAGTTTTTTTCAGTAAATACCATTTTTAATGAGTGATCATCGTATACAACATAAAAAAAAAAATTATGAAGGATAAAATCCTTTTTTTTGAATTTAGATTTTTAACTACAATATCTAACACTTTCATTTGGTTTCATAGTGTTTTATTGAATATTTTTTCTTTAATCAATTTTCGAAATCAAACCAATTGCATTTCTGACATAGGGTATGTGTAGGATCATCGTGCAAAAAACAGGCCCTTAAGTGGCAAAAAATTCAAAAAAATCAGTGTTAGGCAACTTGACGTAAATATTTGAATAAGTTATCTATTATTTCAAAAATATGTAAGAATAGAATTTTTAGAAAATTGAATGTAGTTTCTAAAATACTAGGTTTATTTAAAAATAAATAAAATCTATTTGGTGAAAATTTGAAATTTCAATGCAGTAGTACTTAAATTTCAGGGAAAAATAAGAAGTAGGTGTCCTGTTTAACCACCCTAACCATAATAAATGATAATATTTTTTGTAAGATTTTATATATATAAGTAGAGGACTCATGTCCGATGTGATGCATATTTTTGTAATTTTTTCCAAGTAAATAATTAATTATGAATTTTTTATTACAACTTTTAGAAAATATAAAACTCGTCCCGCCCGACTTTAACTTGGTCAAAACTCATGAAATTTAATTTTTCTTTTTTTAATCCTATAGTATGTGAAGTATAGAATGTGACGATATTTTGATTCAAAAAATATGATACCATTTGAAAGTTATAGATGTTTTTCAATCACCGATCGTGAATTTAGTCATAATTCTAAAAAAATGAATAATAATTACTTATTAAATTCAAATTAAATGATAATTTATATTTTTGGAAAGCTGAGAATCTCCTCTAAAACCCTTTTCATTTCATTAATTTTGGGTGAAACCAAAGTAGTCAGCCACATACCCTACAAATATTGCCACTTTTTGGTGCACCATGATCCTGCACATACCCCATAGGAAGACTGTATAAAACATAACTTTTTTTGTATGTATCGAAATTCAATTTTTTTTTGTTGGATCAAGGACTTCAATATCTAGTGCACTAATATTTTTCAATTTTTTTTTTGATAATCTGCTATTTTTCCACATTTGTAGAATAGAGAGTTTGATTTTTAGTGAAAAACCTACATTCACAAGAAATAAAATATAAATATAATAATTAAATTAAATTTATTTAAAATTATACTTTTTGGGAAGCTTATAATAAGTCTACATACTTACAAAAAATGAATTTTAAATGAATTCATTTGATCCCCAAAAGTAAATCAAAAGTGGTTTTTTATCAACATTTCGATAGGTGTAAAAGAGATTTTGTTATAGGTATGGTTTAAAACTAGCGGGGTTCTATCCAAGGGGTTTTGATCTAAGGTGGTTCGATCAAACCCTCTTCAATTGAAATCCTTTAAATGAAACATTTCAAGGCTTAAAGAATTATATATTTTAAAAATATTCGATTTCTGCAAAAATTATGATCTCCCAGAAATTGTAAACTAGTATTGTGGGATTACCCTCTTGAGTCTACACTTCTACTTGTCTTTCATTTTATGCTATTTTCTATTAATTCAATTCTTAGGTTTATTTTTATTTACTTCCCATTTGTGAGGTTTGAGTTTAAATTGGATGATATTATTTTATTATTATATTCTTTCAATTTTCCTTATGGCTCGATTTGAGGGTGGTCACAAAGGAGTAAGGAGGTTAATTATCCTACTATAAAGGAAAAAACATATATAAAAAGTCTTGACTTCCAATGGAAATTAAACTCTTAATTTGAGGTGAGACAACTGGAATGACTTAGCTTCCAATTAGTACAATTTGGCTACTAAGTTTGACGTTCTTTCTCAGAATAGGTTGCAAGGTCCACCTTTGGTGCACCCCTAGGACCTGCAAAAACTCATCCACATTCTCACAAAATTATTAGTACCTGGTTAGTCTGATACACAAATAGATATATCCATGTCATAATCAGATAACACCATTAAATTCATAAATATCAATTATTTAATAGTTATTTCACATGGCCATTTAAATGTGTTTAAATAAAATGTTAATATTTAAGTCCTTATGATCATCAAAGTAAGGGTGCAAACATAGTTTCATGTTCAAAGTTTCATCTTGGTCCAAATTACATTGGGATGGCAGGCGATCAATACTAAATAAAGTCTAATGTTTATGGGGGATGTGACATCTCCCCAACCAAAATTGAGGATAAGGGAAAACTAGAACATTGATTACCTAAAGTAACTTCAACATAAGACTCTTGCAAACGTTGCTCAAAACTAGAAACAACAACTTCCACATTTGGTTTTGCCTCATATTCATCCTATCCCTCTTGCTTCGACACTATGTGCTATGAGACATAACCATCAACACCTGGTACGATATTCATTTGTCCATTAGATGTATTTTGAAGACCAAAATCATCCACCCTAATCTCAAACTCATGCACACAAGAGGGACTAGAGGAAATATCATTAGCGAGAAAGGAAAGAAGGGCCCCACCTCCTAACTTTGTTCATGGTCCTCAATGATTGCAACAACTTATTTTTGAAGGCAAGTGGAGGAGAAAATTTTGACATGATTTTGGGGATCCAACTCCTCCAATATCCTTCCCACTGGATGCAACCAACATGAAGCCTTCCTTGTCACATGATCTAGCACACTTGAAAATGTCACCTTATGAGCCATAGAGGTAGAACTATGTTGGTCCTTTAGCTAAATGCTTATTATTTTATCTTCATTCTCTTCAACTAATGGATGGTTCCATTCTTCCTCAAATTCCCACCAAAATACTCTTCAAAATATCCATTGTAGTCTTTATCCTCTCCATGTCTTTGCTCCTCCCAAGCATTACTTACTTGAACCCTATTCAAAACTTGATTTTCCACTGATCACTTTCATGGAAATCTTATTTTAAATTTTCAAAACACTTCTCTAGTTAGTATAACTAATATATTCATCCACCCTTTCTTTGTAAATTACATGTCTTTATTGTTTATCAATTTAAATTTACTATCTCTTATTCATCGCTTTTTTGTAAAGTAAAAAATCAAATGTAAAAAAATGGATTTGATAGAACTGAATGAGAAAAGAGATAATTACTCTTTTTTTAAAAAAAAAAATTGTAAGAAAAAGAAAGACATTTTATTTTTAAATGAAACTTTTAAATCAAGTAAATTGATTTACAAATTATTTTATTTTGGGAAGAAGAGCACATTATTGAAAAGAATTCTGAAAACACTAAATGAAAAATGAGGAAGTGATGTTGATTTCCACATGGGTGACGGTTGGAATGTAACTAGTTTGTAAGCACATTATTCCTTCTTGAATAGGCACCCCGAGAAGGATATCTCTCGGCATATTTTATATATATTATTAAAATAATATATATATGCTAGTAGCAGTTGCCATGCAACATGTAATATTTTAAATAATTTTTTTTTTATATTTATTATCTATTTTATTATAAAATTATTATAATAAATCATATATTATAATATGATAGTTAATATGATTAGGGTTAGGATTAGCGTTAGAATTAGGGTGAGGATTAGGTTTAGGGTTAGGGTTAGTATTACGGTTAGGATTAGGGTTAGGGTTTAATTAGGTTAGGGTTAGGATTAGGTTTAGGGTTAGCATTAGTATTAGGGTTAGGGATATGATTAGGGTTAGGGTTAGGGTTAGGATTACGGTTAGGGTCAAGATTAGGGTTAGGATTAGGGTTAGAGTTAGGATTAGGGTTAGGGTAAGGTTTAAATTAAATTTTTTTAGGGTTAGGATTAGGATTAGGGTTAGGGTTAGGATTAGGGTTAGGTTTTGGGTTAGGGCTAAGATTAGGGTTAGGGTTAGATTAGGGGTAGGGTTAGGGTTAGGGTAAGGGTGAGGGTTAGGGTTAGGTTTTTTAATTTTGTTTAGGGCTAGGATTGGGGTTAGGGTTAGGGTTAGGATTGGCATTAGGGTTAGGGTTAGGGTTAGGGTTAGGGTTAGGGTTAGGGTTTAATTAGGTTAGGATTAGGATGAGGGTTAGGGTTAGGGTTAGGATTAGGTTTAGGGTTAGCGTTAGGGTTAGGATTAGGGTTAAGGTTAGAATTAGGAATAGGATTAGGGTTAGGGTTTAATTAGGTTAGGATTCTAGGATTAGGCTTAGGCTTAGGCTTAGGATTAGGGTTAGGATTGGGATTATGGTTAAGTTTAGGGGTAGGATTAGGATTAGGATTAGGGTTAGGGTTAGGAATAGGATTAGGATTGGGGTTAGGGTTAGGAATAGGATTAGGATTGGGGTTAGGGTTAGGATTTAAATGAAAATTTTAAATCAAGTAAATTGATTTACACACTATTTTATTTTGAGAAGAACATCACATTATTGAAAAGAATTCTGAAAACACTAAATGAAAAATGAGGTAGTGATGTTGACTTCCACGTGGGTGACAGTTGGAATGTAACTAGCATATATATATATAATTTTAATAATATATATAAAATATGCCAAGAGATATCCTTCTTGAGGTGCCTATTTTTTAATCAATTTTTTATAAAAATTGAATAGGCGCCTCGAGAAG
>VDFB02000003.1:741985519-742027780 GCA_007258455.2 Sequoia sempervirens | reverse complement strand
TATATTAATTTTATTTTTAATATGTCAGGATAAAATTATATTTAATTTAAAATAAATATAAGAAAAATAATTAATATATATTGAAGTTCTATTTATTTTGAGCTATTTTTTTATATTTTTTAAAATTTTTACTTTGAAGTGTATTTGACTAAATCTTACATTATTATATGATATAAAAGGTATTTTCTTCGTATTAGGTAAAGGTGGTCTTTTCAAAGGGCTTAAACCCTTATAAATAGAGTTAATAAGATAAAAGTTGTAGAAACAATTGAGAAACAACAACACAAGGGAAAGAAACCTAAGGAAACACAAAATCCCCACAAAATAAAAAATTAAGACATATAACACAAGGCAACTGTCCAACTACAAGGATCTGATGTAGCTAAAGAATAGGATGAGAAGCAACAGATCATAGTAGATTAATTCTAAAATACTCTTGTTTAATTAAAAATATGATAAGAAATGAAAAGTGTGTGTATATATTTTCTAAATTAAAGTAAATTAATATTCAAAAGTTTTGAATCATATTAACTCGTACTAATTTAAAAAGGAAATTTGTATAACTAACTAGGACAAAGGTATTCAAATGTTCTAGAGTGGTAGTAAGCATGTAACATTGTGTCACATGACCAAAATACAAGATACATATATTAAAAAATAACATATATGTATACCAACATATCTATGTTTAGAAATTCTATGTAAAAAATATTGAGAGATATCATTATCAAGGTGTCTAGTTTTGTCTAGATTTATAATTTAAGCATAATAGGTGCCTTTAGAATGACATCCTTCAACATATTTTATATAAGCTTTTCTAAAAATATATATGGTAGTAGCAACATGTAAGAAGCTAATTTAGTCCCAACATTATGTTAAGATAAGTAATTTTACCTACTTGAAATAGTTGAAAAAATATAAAAAAATCCTTTCAAATTTCTAACAAAAAAATTATATATTAATTGATCCATTATTAAGCATTTAGTAAGACACCCATCCATGTATGGTTATCACTACACTTACAAATAACCATCACACCTGCTTATATTAATGGGGTTGCCAATTACAATATAAACAATGAAGTCTATATATATATATATATATATATATATATATATATATATATATATATATATATATATATATATATATATATATATATATATATATATATATATATAATTTTTTATTAAAGATCATAAAATTCAGCGTTGAGAGAATATTACGTTCAAAATTTAAATAATTTATTTTTGTTGACTACTCTTAAATTCGATTATGTTAAGAATAACTCATATAGTATATCCAATGAAAAATGCATTCCAAGCATTCTGGAATGAATCTGCACCTTTAGCGAACACTTCTCTTACCATTTAAGAAGATGGGAAATCAGTTTTTCAAATGTCAAATGATGTGTTATTCTGAAATAATAATTCATCTAAAATATTTTTTTTTTTGGGACTTCTTCCGCTTCTCTGATTTGAGACAACATGGACTAAGATGATTTTTTTTTAATTAATTTATTAAAAATTATGTGAGTAAATATGAAATAGCTTTCTTAAATATATTAGTGTTTTGGTTGTTAATTACATGAATAGATGAAATTTTCATGTTGAATGTATTTTTATAAATAAATGATGACACATGCTTAGGAAAAGCCATAATTCATTTTGAACCTCTCAAAATTGCAAATTGAACGTTATTCCAGAAAAAAGGAAACATCAACCTCACCATATTTGGGCATAGATAGTTTGAATATAGATCATAAGATTATGAGTTTATCTATTTTTTAATATTTTTTCACTCAATGAGTAAAGGTATATGTAGTTGAAATGAAATCTACACATATCATTCACTATAAAAATGTGTTTGAGCTCCATCTTCATAAATTCAAAAAAAAAGTTCAAATGCTTTTGGAGTTGTTGATTATTTTCTAAGAATCTTTAAAATGATATGCAATTTTCTTATGATGTATGAACATCTATTCAAACATTTTTTATTATGAATGATAAAAAAAAATGTTTTATAAATGAAATTAGGACAATTTGAAGATATTTTCATCTTGATGTGTTTTTGGTTGTTGATTGAATAATTTTGCATATAGTCTCATTTTGAACCATCTTCAAAAATAGTAATAAGTAAAGAGGAAAGGGGTAACATATAAAAAGGATGCAATAAATTAGATGAAATGAGAAAAATTGATATAAAAAGTGGTAGAACTTTGATTGAATAATTTTTTTGAAGTACTTTGATTAGGAAAATAAGATGCCTAAAGATACAATCATTTAAAAAGATTAGTAAAGATCCTCTAAACATGGAAAAAATTATAAACATATTATTACAAAACATAACTTGTAAAAAGGAAGGTTAGCATCACATATGTGTTCATCTTCTAATTGGTTGCATTCAAAAGATGCAATAAATTAGATGAAACAACAAAAATATTTAATTATGATAAGGTATGTAAATATATTAAAAATAATGGCATCCAAGGAGAAAGAAATCATAGTAAAAATAAACCCCTAGTCCCCATTGAGAATTGTTTTCCTTTTGATGATTTAAGTATTATAAATTATGTATCTTCCTCTTCCAAACCTTATGTTCCTATTTTATAAATATCCTCCTTAAAATTTGTTGACCAAGATAAATAATCCCCACAAAACTTTCATCATGTCATCATTAATAGCTCCTAGTGCCTAAGGCTTTGTACTAATTAAGTCATGAAATTCACATTAAAATTGAGCTTCTTTAAATAATTAACATTTCATATAACAAGATAATTTCATTATTATAATGGTATGCCCCTACTTGGACATATATAGTTAAAAAACTAACATAAGCAGTTATTTTATTTTTCATTTATAATAATGTTAAAATTAATAAGTTTTTGAAAGAGGAAAAAATAGGTTTTACAGGGACCTGAAACCACAAAGTTTTCATAATAAAGAAAGAGTCAAAAGAGACATCATAGTTAGAAAGGTTGTAAAAATAGCAGCAGTAAACACCCACAACCAACAAAAAGGCCAGCGAAGGCCACATAACCAAAAAACCAGATAGAAAGCTAGCAACAGCTAAATTTGAGTTTTTAAAAGATTAGTAGTCTTGACTTCTAGCTTATTCATGTCCTGAACTCCCCTCTTTAAGATCTGAACCATTTTTGTTGTGGGAGGCACTTTCCTTTTACGATTGGCCTAGGTCCTTTTAGAAATACCTTGGTCCTCATTCTTGCTTTCCTTGTTCTCTTCCAAGTCAACGACCAACGAACCGTGTTGTGTTCTTTCCAACTTTTTAGACATAGCATTGATAATAATGGCATTGTGCCTAGCCATTTTATGATTTTTTCCATGACTGTTTTTAATTTTTTATTTATTTTTAACAATTTCCTCTTCCATAGACTTGTATTTCTCCTCAATATCGCCTCCTTTCTTTCCAATGCTACTCTTATTCAATTTCCCTTCTTCATTGCTAAGGGCAGCCAGCTTTAGCTCCAACTCCTCTAACTTACTGTACAAATCCATGTTTCTTTGATTGAGCTCATTAATTTCTTGATAGGCCCAATTTAAGACCTTGAAAATGTCACTGATGCCATTTCTAGTAGAGGCCAGAATATCACCAGACTGAACCTGGTCTAATATGAGATTTATATCACCCAGGTTCGGGGAGCTAGAAAATTTGGTACCTTCGAATCTGAAAGAGGTAGGAGGGGAGGGCACAAAATTTCTACTGGCTTCAAGGTTCTTGGCTTTTTCTTCTATGGAATCTGTAGAATAGGAAACCATCTTACTGGTAGGGGAGCCCTTAAGAACATGATTCTTTAAGGGGGCAGAGTAGTCGAGTAAGGACTCAGGGTTAGCTTTAGAAAACTGGGGTTTTTTAGATTATGTTTTCTTACTAGACATCTTAGAGGACGGGTGGGTTTCAACAATTCTCTCCTTGTTTGGCTGAGTCTCTGAACCCCCACTATTGGTATTATAGTCCTCAGACTCCGAAGAGGCCACAGGTTTAGATAAAGCTGACATGCTTTGATAGTGTTTGTAAATTAACCTAATAAGACTAGGATAGGATGAAGAATGGGGTATCTCTTGGGGTTTTTCCTATGGTCCTCATGGCTATTACTCAGTGTATTCAACAAATAGTGAGGAAAATAAATCCATACCTTATGGTGGAAGTGGTTAAGAATGGTGAAATGATGCCCATACACTCTAGTAAATCTCTTGTCCAGGGTGATATACTCCATGATGACACGAAGTACCTTTCTCCACAGTGCCTTGATAGTATCAATTTTGAAGTAGTTGTTAGAGATTTTAATCAGTTTTAATTTCTCCTTGTCCTTCTTAGGAAATCTGATGACTGCCTCATCAGAGAACCTTCTATCATGATAAAACTTCACGCCCTCTGTAGAAACTCCAGTAATCTCCCCTATAATCTGCTCATCTAGCTTCGCCTTGCTTCCAAAGAGAATGATTTTTCCATTTTTATTTTTCCATTGTTCCAGTTCTTCTCAAAGTAATCCATAGCCACAAAGTCGGTCCCATGAAGTTTTTCTAGATATGGGACCAGTCCACCTTTTTCAATCTACTCCCAAACCTTGTCATTCCTAATGTGCACCTAATAGCTTTTAGGCTCAACTCTTTTCCTATCCCCCCCATTTTCGTTTGCTCCTTTCTATAGACTCTAGTAGCATCGAGGACCTATTGCAGAATTATGCATCTATTCCAATGCACCCACAAAGTGTGCCAATTTTTCTTCCCTTCTAAGTAACATGATGCGGCCCCATAAAATCTCTTGATTTCAATTTACCTGGCCCTTTTCTCTTTAATAATTAATTGTATTTTCCTCTTTCCCATGCGTAACATCATAGTCTAGTAATGCCTTGACTTTAGTTCTCAAGTCCCTACAATTCTACCACGTGTTCAGTCCTTGCTTCCTAACCCCTTCATTCACAGAGTAATTTACCACACTATTATGTTCCATGTAGATGTGTGAAACTTTTACTTTTTCAAAATTGTCTAGAATAGACTTTGCTTCATCTATCCAATTCTTTATTGTCCATGAGGGTGGGGTCCTTCCTAAAAGATAGTCAATAATATTTTTATAATCTCCTTCAAGCCATAAGTTTCTTATATTAAAATTATAAGCTAACTTTAAAACTTGAAAAGCTCCTATAACCTCCGCCACATGGTTGGTTTGATGGCCAAGGGATATAGCCACAACCACCATAAATTTTCCATTTGAATCCCTTAATACACCTCCATTTATGGCCAAACTCGGGTTTCCCTTCACAGCTCCATCAAAGTTGGCCCTAGACCAATCATTTGGGGGAAAGGTCTAGCGAACACCCTCCCTGCTTTTCTTAGCTGGCTTGAAAGCATATGAAATTTCCACTTTAATATTCCAATCTTTTGCTATCCTTAAATCATAGGGAGTGCACACCACAACTTCTAGATTAAGAGATTCTTGAGGAATCACATTAAAGTTTTCCTTTCTAAGTCTAAAAATTTTCTCAAAGAGATTATTCTCCAAAATATCCTTGTCCCTGAAAAGTCTATTATTGTGTTCCTTCCATATTCCCCAAGCAAAAAAAGGAAATAAGAAGGCCCATAAGCTTTGAATATAGGGATTTTGAGTAGGAGCTTTCCATTGTAAGAACTCTTTCATGGTCCAGGGCAATACCCAAGAGAGATTTTAGATAGCTAATAATTTTCCCCAGATTAAGGAAGCAAACAAATAGTGGAGGAACAAGTGGTTAGCTGACTCTGCCTCACTCTTATAGAGGTAGCATCTATTGGGGATTTGAAATTTCCATTTACAAAGATTGTCCACTGTGAGAACCTTATTCTAAAGCATTATCCAAAAGAAGATATTAACTTTTGGAGTTAGGTGTTTAATCCAAGCTTTAGACTAGAAGGGAGGGGGGCTTGAGAAAGGGACAACAAAGATACAATCAAAGAGAGAGTAGTTAGTCGAAGGGTTATCCATCTAGAAAAGGGTGTCATCTTGTTGATTCTGTCCCAAACTGACAACCTTTAAGGAGGATTGAAGCTAAGCCAAATCCTGACTGATCACACATAAGTTCACCCAATCTCCTTCAAACCAATAATCTTTGAAAATTTCCCCGAAATCAGCTTTACATTGCTCTACCCATCTGTTGAATCTTTCAATATTAATAAGGGATTCCTTAAAGAGCCTTTTACCCTACCAAAATCTAGCTTGATTGCCACTTCTGATGTGCCATCCTATCCCTAATTCCAAAAAATTTCTACTAGCAATCATATCATTCCACCAACCCGAACCACATGGGAGGATAGGAGAATCCAGCAGAGCTTTGAGGGTCATACCGTTAGCCATATATTTACTTACTAAAATATATTTCCATTCTCTGCTAGACGAGAAAGATCTCCATATTTTTTTGGCTAGGAGAGTATTGTTAATAATTCTATTTTTTTTTAGACCTAAACCCCCCAATGTCTTCGTTCTGCAAACCAAAACCCACCCTATAAGAGGCATTCTCTTTCTTTCCTCCACTCTAGACCTGAGGAATCTTTTCTGGATCTTTTCAATGGCCTCTGCATATTTAGCAGGGAGTTTGAAGAGGTTTAAAGCATAAATTGGGAGATTCTAAAGAGAAGCTTTAAGAAGCTAAATTTTTCTAGCTTGGCTCAAAAGAGCTCCTTTCTAGCCTGCCAACTTCTTTTTGAACCTATCAACCAAAGAGCACCAGAAGGAGTCTGGAGGCTTGAGGCATAACATAAGTCCAAGATAAGAAGAAGGTAAGGAATCCACCCTGCAATCAAGGATTCTAGCAATATTGACCTGTCTATGCTCAGGGGTATTGAAGAGAAAGATGGAACTCTTCTATCTATTGACCTTCTGTCCAGTCGCCTTTTCATACATTCATGACCAATTTTTTTTTCAAAGTCTTAGCCTCATTCACGGAAGATCTACCCATTAGTATAGTGTCATCAAAAAACTGTTGATGAGAACATATTAAATTCATGGAAGGACTAAGACCAACAAGGGATCTCTGTTTAATCAATCTTTTAAGATTCCTTCCCAGGCTTTTAGCCATTATAGTAAAAAGAATAGGTGAGATAGGGTCACCCTGTCTTAAGCCTCTTGAATTTTGAAAGAAACTAGAAGGAGATCCATTAACAATGATGGCTATGGAGACCATGGTAACCAACTGATTCACTAGCTGAATGACTCTGCTACTGAATCCAAACCCCCTTAGGATTTTGAATAAAAACTCCCAGTCAACATGGTCATATGCTTTGGAGATGTCTAGCTTGAGAAGAAACCCTTTAGTTTTAGATTCCACAAGTGAATGAATATTCTTATGGACTGTGACTATTGAATCTAGTATTTTCCTTCTAGGAACAAAACCATTCTACTGAGGAGAAATCAACAAAGGAAGGATAGAAAGGATCCTTCAAGTCAACACCTTAGAAATGATTTTACAGAGAGAGTTGCAAAGACTTATGGGTCTAAACACCTCAAACTCCATTGCCCCTGGTTTCTTAGGAATAAGGACCATGAAAGTAGCATCTAGTTCCTTAAGGAGCCTTCTGGAACCAAATAATTCCTAAACAACATTCACTACATCATTTTCCACAATATCCCAAAACCATTGAAAAAAGAACATAGGAAATCCATTAGGCCTAGGGGCCTTGTTTCCTTCAAAAGAAAATACAACTTTCTTGATTTCCTCCATAGTGGGAATGGCTGCAAGCTTTTCATTTTCTTCCCTAACAACAACCTTGGGGATGGCCTCCAATAGAAAGTATTAATCATTTTGATTGATTTCCCCATCCACCAAAAGTAGGTTATTATAGAAGAGGACAACTTGCTTTTTGATGTCTTCCTCTTCCTCAAATATAGTACCATTAACTTCTATGGAAGTGATTCTATTGGAATCCCTATGTTTTGAAGAAATTAAATGGAAGTACCTTGTATTTCGATCTCTAGCAGAGAGCCATAACACCCTCGATCTCTGCCTCCAAAACTCCTCCTCTTTTGCTATTATGTTGTGTAGCTTCACCAACAACTCATTTTCTCTATCCTTAATATCTTTAATGTATCCTTCCTTCTGGATTTTGTATTGGATCTCTACAAGCTTCATTTGAAGTTTAGATTTAATGCAAAAAATGTTTCTAAAGGATTATTTTTTCCATATTCTTAAATTGTGTTTGACTTCTCTAAGCTTTTTAGCAATTATGAACATAGCAGTTCCTAGAACATCAATATTCCACTATTTCCTAATTTCATCTGAGATTAGGGGATGGGACAACCACATTCTTCCAAATCTAAAGGGTGATTTTTTCTTCTCCTTTATAGGGTCTGCGACAAAACTTATGGGAAAGTGATCCAACCCAACTCTGGAGAGAGATTTAAGAGAAAAAATAGCTTAAAATCCACTAATGAGAAATTAAGGTTCTATCTAACCTAACTTGAATTAGATCCCTACCAGTTCTTCTATTCGACCATGTGTATTGGGCCCCTTGCAAGTCCATATTAATCATCTCCTTGTTGTTGATGAAATCAAAAAGATCAGACTTACTCTCTTGGTTCACCTGAGAACCTCCAAATTTCTTCTCGTTCAGAAGTAGAGTATTAAAGTCACCCATGACTATCCAGTGGTCATTATAAAAAATCCTGCGGAAAGCAGAGAGCTCATTCCACAATGATATTCTAGCTCCTTCCCCATTAGGAACATAGATATTCAACTGAATCCAACTAAAGTTATCTCTGCTATGTGTGAATTTAGTAGCCACATGATTATTGGTTTCCAACAAAGGTTCCCCTTTGATGAAGTTCTAGTTCCAAAAAGTAGCTATGCCTCTTGACGCACCATCTGAAATGTTTCCCTGTGTCCCACAGTTTTGAAACATTTTAACCTTCTCCACCTTTTCTTTGGGAATTTTAGTTTCTTGGATGAGGAGATTATCAGGTTTATGATCCCTAACAAAATTGTGCAAAACATCCCTCTTGTGAAGGCTATTGAGCCCTCTTATATTCCAAGACATAATATTCATGTTTTACCAGGGGATTGGAGGATCTCTAGAATGGTCTTTTGAACACCATTCTCTATATCATGAAAGCTTTCATGCTCTCTCTGCCATTTTCCCAATCTTCTACCCTGGCCAAGATTTGTGGCACCACAATCCACCTTTTCTCTTGTTCTGGTAATAAATCCACTCAGAGTATTATGATGTTTTATTTTCTCCTTCTTTTTCTTAGAATGAGAGAGGACTTCTTCCCAATCATTATCTTCTTATCTCTCCATCTCTCTGCCAGATTCCCATTCCTTGTCATTCATTCTTCTTTTCTCCCAAGGGAGGGTATCCATTAGGCCATTCCTAGGCTGATTTATATTTTCACTTGAAAGTTTAATATCCTAGCTCAGATCTTTATAGGTGTTCTTTACAAAATCTGGGGTTGTTTTTTCTAGGGGATTAAGAGGGACACTCAAAGGGGAGCATTCGACAGAAGTCACATTCAGGATTGGAATCCAATAGCCAAAGACAAACCATGGATAGGAATGTCTGCCAATCTAGGAAACCCATTTTCTTTTTCTTCTGGCAAGATCTTAAGGGTAGAGGAGACAAATTCCTCATCCCTTTTCCTTTCCTCCATATTTTCCAATTTTCTTTCCTCATCTTCCCTTGGGTCAATATTATTTTCTACTCTTGTTTGGTGACTAGTCTGCACATTAGGGTCCTTATAAAAAATACAATTAGTATGTATTATGAATAATGTATCTAAGATAGTTATTGGGACAACTTATTAAAAAAATGATGATTAAAGTAGAAAGGCTATAACAAATTGGAAGATAATATTCGATACTCTCATTTTACCATGAGTCATGGTGTTGACAAGCACCCTATGAATTTAAACTTGAAGTGAGTAGAGGATTATTCATTAATCAAATTACAAAACATAGCATCATTTGACATCATGTTATCCATCAATTGATTAGTGCGCTAATCCACAACAAGTAAAATGGGTTATTGTGGGCACAAGACATAATGATTTTTTAAATATTTTGGGAAAATCATGTTAAATTTATAAGTATCAATGTTATTGTAGACATGCAAAATTAACATTATGCATCCATTCATTCACTAGGTAAATTAGGTCTTTAGTCCTAAGGAAATTCATTTAAATAAATCAAAGTCTCACATCATCCTTTAACTAAATAAATCAGAATTTATTTAATTAAATCTGAAAATGCATATCCCATCCCCTTTTGATTTAAATAAATCCAATTATTTGAGTCAAATTAGTCGAAACATCCTAATCATCATTAAACTAATCTAACCATGATCAAATGCTAATCCTAACCACTTGCACCAATAAATCAATTTATTGATTTATTAAATCAGCATTTTCACTCAACATGGCATCTTCCATTAGGGTTGAATTCAAAAGGAAAGTTGAAATATACATCCAACAGGGCATTTAATAGGTCTTACATGTCTCTTACATGTCCCCTTCCAAAGGTCAAACTGAACATTTAGTTCACAAATTCAAATTTGAAACTCCCTCTCTTGGGCACATTTCCCAAATCTTGCACATGCATCAACCACTCACATGATGACAAGTGGCCTCTTCCTATTGGCCAAATCTTTAGTCCCACATCCTCCATGTTTGGCACTCTTAGAATTTGACAATCTACAAATAGAGGCATCATTCTTGTTCAAATCCTTCACAATTTTCTCCATAATTCATTAAGAGCCCTATTTGTAGTTGCCAACCAGTCCATCCAATGAGTTTATCGAAGTGGTGCATTGGAACTTAGATTCCAAGAAGTTACTTGCCATGTCCAATCTTGGTTAAAATATAGAGGTTAAGACTTCATTCTTAACATACCATTATATTTTTCCCTTCGTTGCATGTAAAATCATCTCTTCTACTATGAAGGGCATGAGGAAAGCCCACCAAGAAAAACATACCAATTGAGCTAGGATGTTATATTCCATGTGAGTCAGTTTGAAAACACAATGCTTTAATCGAGATCATTGGAAAACCAACATTCAACGAATCATCAAAATTGCAAACCCTTTAGGAGAAGCAAATATCTTTGAATAGATTTACATGCTATTGCTTTCCCTTGGGATTTTCTTCTTAGAGGCTTCTAAGCATTTGGATCTCATCTCAATTTGCTCCTACTAAGGTCAACAATAGGTAACTCTTGCCTCAAATTTCCTCAATTTCCACATAATACACTTTGCGAGATAAGGGGAAAGTTGAGACATTAGACATCTAGATTCAAAATCTAATCAAGAGCGTGTTTGTGGTAAAAAGAATCCATTAAGAAAAGATTGAATCAATTAGACCCCACACATGTGCTTGTCATCTTTTGGTCAAATCATTTTCATGCAAACATTGGTCTTTTGCTTTTGAATTACTCTTAAAGAAAGGCATGTTCTTCACTATCTTGGTCTCATAAAAAAATCCTTCCTAGGTTCATTTGGGATCAAATCAAACACTTCATCCATCCAAAAAAATTTCAAAATCCATCCCACCAAACAACTTTAGATCTTTGGAAACATCATTTTAGACTTGGGTAGATCATCAAAATCAAAATCACCTTGTTTAGTTAGATGTAGGGGAATGCATCCTTTCTCATACATTTAATTGAATTAGCAATCCTTTGAACAAGTTCATCCCAAGATAACATCTTATATCTTAGGGTTTACAAGTTCATTATCCAAATCAAACCAATCAAAATCAAACCCTAAGTCTACCATTGATCCAAAGTCCCTAAATGTTCATCACTCATATCATTTACACCTTTCACCCCTTTCATCATTCATCTCATCATTGGTCCCAAACACCTTAGAGGTCACTTTTGCAACAAGGTCAAAACACAAGAGGAACGTGGAATACAAACTTGATCCATACATCATGAGTAATTCAAGTCAACTAAGTTTTCAAAGCCTCACAAAACCGATTGATTATCAACACTCACACTTATACAATCCATACATGGGATCATTACCTTTGAAAAATGTCAATGGCACAACAAGTGTGAGTATGCCAAAATCAAATATTGGAACACATTTCCCAATGGTAGATCTAAATCCAAACCTACAATTCTTTCAACCGAACAATCAAAGCATGAGCCTTCAAATGAACAATGTCATCCCACCAAATCCCTACAAGCCAAATGAGAATGTACCAAGTACAAGTTTTTGAAACATGAATCTAGAAAACTTTGGGATTAATATGGTTAAAAATCATACGAACATTTTCCAAAATCAAACAAAAGTACACACTCCAAATCTGTGCAAACAAAAACCAAATCAACTATATCAAGGGATTCAAGATCAAAATCAAGAACAAATTTGGCAAGATAAAATTGCTACACTTACCAAAATAGTTGAGTCATTGTGCCAAGGGAAATCTCCACCACCATTACCTATATCATTCCTTGGTTTAGGGCTTCCTCCTTTACCTAGCACCAATCACTCCATCCAAATCAATCCCCCTAACACCAATAAATCCATCACATCAAATCTTTTGGATATTCCATCGACATCACACCAACAAATGGTATTCAATAAAGCAACAATGTTGATCCGAACAAATCAAAACATGGTCTCCCAAGGGTCTATCACCTCGGTCATTCCAAACATCCCTATCACTTTAATCATTCCAAACACCACTATCATGCCCATCATATCCCATCCCATCACTACCATGATTGCTCCAAGTGTATCTCAACCACTTGTCACCACATCCAACATGATTCAAAATACACCACCACTACCACCAAAACCAAGTGCAATAAGTCAATATTGTAACATCACACTAACAGCACATCAAGCCTATCGACAAGCACTTCAACAATGTCAGGTGGCTCCACAAGCTTCCCAAGCCTCTCAAGCTACCCAAAAAACACAAGCACAAGCATGAAAAATGACAATTGTTGAGAACAAGAATCAAGATCAATCCATAACTGAGCACCTTGAAGCTATGTCTAATTCATCCAAAGATCAAACCAACATATGTCAAGAGTCACTTTTCAATCATGATCAAAATCCACCAACCAACAATGATCCAATCCAAGAAATGTCAACATCATTTTACCTTATGGTTGAAAACATTGGAAATCCCTTCACCACAATTATTGAAAACAATGATCAAGATCTCTCCAATGATGAGCACCTTGGAGATGTTTCCACCCCATCTGATGATCAACTCACCATACATCAAGAGCCACTTTTTAGTGATTTATTTCAAGGAAATGATCATGTTGAAAATGTCTCTACATTACCTTATGAGATAGAGGAAATATCTCAAGAATTTATTCCAAAGCATGATCAATGTCTTTCACCAAAGTCTAGAAATGGTCCTTTCCAAGACATATTGACCCCCTTTGACCTCATGGTTACAGATACTGAGAGAACCCTAAACTCAACACTTGAGGATATTGAACCACTTACCATGTCTAAGGATGACATCTAAGAACCCTTTGTAAGCAATCCATCCTATGAAACTGAACCATGTCAAGAACTTGATCCAAAGCATGTTGAAAGTAACTCCGAAATCATTAAAGATCAAGAATTTGTATCTTCAGGATACTACAATAATCTAATGGATACTCTCCTATCTATGCAAGATGATCATATCCATATAGCCCATACTCCTCCATCTACCCATGAGATGCTTTCTATGGATGGACGTGTAGATGATCTTCATTCAGAACGGGATCCCTTTATTCCTAACATTGTTACACAAAAAGAGCAGGTTATTGATTCATATAGGCAAATAGAGTTGTCAACATCAGGATCAGATATATCCAAAATCCAGACTGAGGACATCATGAATAAAGATATCCAACATTATCCACTCAAGGAAGTAAGTCAGATAAAATAGTATAATCTAGAGTTAGTTGAGCGGAAAATTGAAACAATGTCATCTATAGTGGTCATTTTTTAGAGCATGTTTACTGAACATGACATCTTAGAATAGGCAGAATCAAAGCATGAAGATACTACTACCACCATACTGGGGGAAACTTTGTCTCAAGTAAACATCAACATAGGGAGCATGAAGAATCCTTATGATGAAACCGATGTAAATACTACAACCTGTCATGTCATGAATATTCATCCACCCATCACCCCATCCATGAATTGGGACCAAAGTCAAAAGGAAGTTTTGAATCAAAGTATGTAGAACGTTATCAAGGAAAAAGAAGCTGAGAAGAATAATGGACAAATCAAATACATATGGATACCAAAGAATACAAAGAAAGATTATCCCTATCAAACTCCATCAGTCAAAGATACTATGGGAAAAAATAAAAAAGGGAAAGGTATTTATCAAAGATGTCCACAAAAGCAAAAGTAGTATTTTCAAATGACGTACAAAGTATATCAAGTAGTTGGTCCTAATTCCATGCACACTTTCTTATCCACCCATAATTGTTCATCTTCCCAAGTTTGGAGAGTCAAAGGTTCCAAACTGTCAACCAATCCATCTCTTATCCCTAAACACACTCCATCCACGCCTCCACGCATGATATCAAATTCTCACATTGACCATGTATTGGCAAAGACCCTTCATCATAAGGATTCAGAAGGCACTCTATCACGATGTGCACACCAAGACGAAGTCAACTCTAGTATCAATGAAGACAATCAGGAATCCCAAAAGCTGCATTCAAGTGCACATATCTTAGCAAAACAACTTCTTCAAGCAGGATATCGATGGCACATTATGATAGGAGCATCTACATCAGAAACACCTCTTGAATCAGCATGAGTTTAAAATCTTTCAAAAAAATCAAAAAAATAAAAAATATGGAAATCCAAAAAAATCAGAAAAAGGATTGAAAACAGTAAACAAAAAAAAATCGTCCTCTAGTGAAAACCACTATGGTGGAGCTTTGGGCAAGACCATGATGAAAACCTGGAAAACAAGTGTCATGTGTAGAATCGAGCATCTACGTGTGCCACTTCAGGTGAAAGCATCTCATCCCATCCATAATAAATCCAACATTCCATCCATCTTATCCATAATAAATCCATGCATCCATGAACTAGTTATCCTATCCATTTTCATCCATTTGCATCCATCATCCAAATTATCTTGATCTTGATGAAAGTTTGGGGCACACTGTACACTTGCTTATGGTAAACATCTTGACATGGGTCATTTTCATTGATCTTATCCTATGCAACATTATCTAAGCCATGAAGCATTATACAATGAAGCATTCCTTCATTCAAAAACCTTATCTTATCATAAGATAATCCTTGGCATCCTTTGCATGCTTACCATATCCATCCATCCATACACCTATCCGAGCATCCACACATTGCATTCCATACATTGCTAGAAATTGGGGGTAGATATGTACATCTTGCTTCGAGAATAAATATTGATCTATATCCTCCAATTTATGTGGTGATCCGAACATTGGAAAACATGAAACCAATTTCGTCAAAGCATTTGTGATCCAAAAATCCAAATCACTAGCCCATGGCATATTTTGACGAGAAGACATTCCTTATCAGTCTTCATCTTTTATCGAACATCAATTCAAACAATCAATATCAGTCACGTCTAACACACCCTTCAAACGTCACATCAAATCATTCAAATATCTTTTGTTCCAAACCAAGCTTCAACAATCCTGATCAATCAAATCCAATCAAGAAATCATCAAGATATCCTTGTGTTGCTTAACACTATCTTTGCATTGTTGTGCATCCTCAACAATGTTATCATCTTTAGTCTTGATCAAATCATCATCAATCCATCATCATCTTGGGGATATCTTTCCCAATCCTTGTGTTGCTTAACACTATCCTTGCATTGTTGAGCATCCTAAACAATGCTATCATCTTCAATCATGATCAATCAAATCCTTGCATTGTTGTGCATCCTCAACAATGTTATCATCCTCAATCATGATCGATCCAATCCTTGCATTGTTGTGTATCCTCAACAATGTTATCATCATCATCAATCCATCGATCTGATCAAACAACCTTAGCTTGGTCTTCAACAAAATCCCAAACAGAGCACTGATATCATCACACATGTCCATATCCAAATCATCAAAATCATGCGAAAAATCCAAAAACACTCAAAAAGTAAGAAAAACATCAAAAACATGGAATCTGAACTATGTCATCTCTGAGCTTAAATGTAGGCAAGGCTAATCTTTGATCAGCCCCCGAGACATCAAAATCACAAAAAACATTCAAAAAAATCAAAATCCAAAAACATTCGAAAAACATCAAAATCCAAAAACATTTGAAAAACATCAAAATCACAAAACATCCAAAATCACATCAAAATCCAAAAACATTCATAAAATCCTAGAAAAACCCAAAACATTCAAAAAAATCAAAAGTCAAAACATTTGTAATAAAGTACAAAAACCCAAAAACAACCTCAAAACATTTCAAAACATCAAAAACATCCAAATATTTGAAAAAATCCATCCATCTCATTTCACTTTCACCCACAATAATCAATCATCCATAATAAACTAGTCATCATCTTCATCCTTTGGCAACACAAATAGAAACAAGTGCAACAATCAACAAAAGAAAACTTCAAATGCAAAATCAAAATCAAAGCAACAAACTGTTAAACACAAAATCAAACTCGCGATCATTTCCAAACATGTCAATCAACCTTATATCAATAGCCTATCAATCAACTTAGCAAATCATCATCCTATACAATGCATGTCCTAGGATATATCGTTTTGACAATGGGCATCATTTTGGATATCACTTTGGATTTTTCTCCTATCAAAACAAATCCCTTTGGCTAGAGGTATGAAGAACATTGGCTTGTTTGTATACTTGATCTTTTCTTTTTATTTATCTTATTGCGCTCATTCCAAGGACCTCTCAATGATATCCGAATGAAGGATTTAGAGAGATAGGAATGGGGCAACGATCATTATCTTTTGTCTGATGTGCTTGTTGGACGTTCTTGTAAAATAACTTGGCGAATACTTGCTTTGTTAGGTATATCCTAGCAAGGTTTTTGTATGTCAAGTGTGAACAAGAATACTCCTATCTGCTTGTCAAGTCAAAGTCCATCGCATTAGATACAACGCCATCCTGGTTCTTTAATACCTTGATGCATCGTACCAACATGTGTTATCAAACATAAGGTAAGTAGCCTTTTTAAAATCTCAATCCTTGATAAGAAAATCATTATCATTTATCATCATCATCATCATCTATCATCATCATCATCTCTAATAAAGGCTCGACCAATCATGAGCTTGTGGGATCCTCTTGTCATCATCTCATTTCCACACTAACATCATCATCACCAATGCATCCATCATACATACATCTTGCATCCACAAACCATCAATGGTCAACATATCATTCATATCATACATAATAGGAAACACTGATCATTTCACATACATTGCATTTGCATCATCATCTTAATATAGATCTGTTAGTCTAAGCATCTGCATAAATCATCCGTTGCATAATCATAACATATCACATCATCAATCTCATCCATTTCATAGCATATCATCATTTAAGTTGTTTAGGATAATATAGATTTGTTATTCTAAGCATCTTAAAACCATATCATTTGCATCATCATCCATAACCATCCATTTTGAACCTCTTTATCATGAAATTGACCCTTAAATTGAATCTTTTCGTTCGATCGCTCGAGGGGGCAATGTACCAGTGTATTTCTTTCTACTGGGGCATCCGAAAAATCACAAAAAATTTAAATTTTGATCACGGCAAGTTTATTCTTTGAACCAATGCAACAAGTACATTGTTTCAAAGAGGGGAAAAGTATAGACATGCAAAATTAACATTATGCATATGCTCATTCACTAGGTAAATTAGGTCTTTAGTCCTAAGGTTATTCATTTAAATAAATCAAAGGCTCACATCATCCTTTAATTAAATAAATCAGACTTTATTTAATTAAATCTGAAAATGCATATCCCATCCCCTTTTGATTTAAATAAATCCACTTGTATTTTAGTCAAATTGGTCAAAACATCCTAATCATCATTAAACTAATCTAACCATGATCAAATGCTAATCCTAACAAATTGCATTCTCTAGATTCTGCCACTTGCACCAATAAATCAATTTATTGATTTATTAAATCAGCATTTTCACTCAACATGGCATCTTCCATCAGGTTTGAATTCAAAAGGAAAGTTGAAATGTACATCCAACAGGGCATTTAATAGGTCTTACATGTCTCTTACATTTCCCCTTCCAAAGGTCAAACTCAACATTTAGTCCACAAATTCAAATTTGAAACTCCCTCTCTTGGGCACATTTCCCAAATCTTGCACATACATCAACCACTCACATGATGACAAGTGGCCTCTTCTTATTGGCCAAATATTTAGTCCCACATCCTCCATGTTTGGCAGTCTTAGCATTTGAGAATCTACAAATAGAGGCATCATTCTTGTTCAAATCCTACACAATTTGCTCCACAACTCCACAATCTCTTGCAAAGTCACTCTCCTTAAGAACTAATTTTTCCCATCTTACTCCAACATCATCATTGGCATTATATCATTTAGCATAGCTTAAGAAAGGATTGAGAAAGGGATTCTTTCCATAGAAGCACCAATCCAATATGAGATGACTTACTTCATGTTTTTCATGTGCTTATTTATCTTGAATTTGTCATTTGTTTGCATTTGAAAGCATTGATGTATCATTTCATATGGATGTTGTTATTTGCTTTGTTTTGAACTAACCATGCAAATGTGTGTTGTTTTTTTTGAGAAAATGCAGACTCACCATCTACAGTTATAGGCCATAATTCATGACCAGTTAGTACAATGACACTTTATTTATTCCTTTGTCACCCTAATTATGGATCATGGATTATGACAAAAAATATTAATGCTAAAAATTTATTACATCATTTTTCTAAAAATTTGACGTGTAAAATTTTATATTTGTATAATTCCTATCATAAATACCCAAAAGTTTAACTACACTATATATAAATAATTTACCTTCTTTTTTAAATATCAATAATGCTCATAATTTTGACTTATAAAATATATGATGATGGTGGGGATGTTTACAGAGACTACTAAGATTTATTATTTTGAAAAAGAAGGTTTGAAATGAATTATATGAATTATGTAGGAATGTTCTTACAACCTTTCAACCTCCAACATATATGACTTTCTCAAACCTTGGTTGTGAGGAGGGCCTTATAGTCAAGAACAAATCAAACAATATTATCCTTACCAAGGTTGATGTGTTGAGTAAAAATATTATGTCACGTTAACTAGTGGCTTAGAAATGTATAGCATTGTATATATGGAATATTTCCCCATTACATGTGTTCATTAAATGTACATGGATTGATCTTTATCTTTATATATACATTTTTGTTTTGTTACTCAGATTCCCATAACTTTTTTTTGAAGTTGATTAAAATAAGATAGCAGTAATGGCAACAACATTTGCAACAGGCATGCTATTTGCAATATCAAATAATTTTCTTTTAACTCATATTATGTCAAAGCTTTCTTATAGAGATGTCATACATTTTTCCCTACTCTCTCATAGATGGCAATTTTTGTGGAAGTAAATAGATATTCTCAATTTTCATTTCCAATATTTTGAGAAACAAAAAGATGACAAGATATGCATCATAATTAATAATGCTCTTCTCCAACTAGATGCTCATCTTTACTTTTTGAACCTTCAAGTCACCTTGGATGACCCTAACATTGTTGATATGGAAAAATCAATTCGCATTGCTCCACAAATCTCTTACAGATATCCAAAGGTTGGTAAGAGTCTTAATGATTTTTCCATGGTGGAGCTTGGGGATTCTATTTTCAAGTGTAAAATCCTCATTGACCTATAGCTGAAATCTTCAATCTCCCCAAGATACCCACTAATTTTAAGGTTTTTTTATCCCTAAAAACATTTTATTATTTCAATATTCCAAATGTGGATGATGCCATGTTTGAAGGATTCATAGACATGTTCCTGTTGGAATATCTAATCTTGAATAGCAACGGGAAAGTGCATTTAATCCACAGTCAGATGGGATCCATTTTGGATTGCTCCCCCCAATTGCATTGTTAGATATTTGTTGTCCCAATTAATGTGCTTTGGTAGTAAATTTATTGTAGTAGGTGAATTTGAAATTGAGTGCTAGTTTTTGTAAAGGGAAAGTAAGAAAAAAGAATAGAATATATTTTTTTTTGTTTTGTAAGAGGACACTATAAGTTTTTTGTAGCAGTAAACAAGGAGGAATATTCAACAAAATACAGGGCAGCAAGAAGGGAATCTTTAGGAGAATCTATAGTAGTGGAAGAAATTGACAAAGAGTTGTGCTTTAGTGCTTTGGAATATCTCTAGCACGCAACAACACAGAGTAAGCTCTAGGGTGCCAAAATATGTGTAGTATTTTGTAAGAAGGGAATACAGAGCCACTCTTTGAGTTTTGTTTGTAATCTTTTTTAATGTAATATTTTTGTGAATGAATGATATAGAATATATTTCTGCCTCCTTGTCTTGTTCTATCTCCTTTTCTCTTTGTTGTGTGTGTTTTTTAATCTTTTCCCACTATAGTTGGGCTTATTTTCCCAAAAAAATTGTATTAGAGCCCTAATTTTTCTAGGCATTCAATTTTTAAAGCCCTAGCTTTGTTCCTAGGAATGTATTGATAGAACCCTAGTTTTTGGGTATCTAGGAAAGCCCTAGTTTTCTAGGTAGTGAAGAAAAGCCCTAGATTTTTTCTGGGTATTTTTCATTTTCCCCCATTTAGCAAAATGGCTAGAAGAGATAATAGGAGTTGGCAGCAACCACCTATATTTGATGGTAAAAATTATAATGTCTAGGTAAAGAAAATGAAAACCATTTTAGTAGGAAATGGGTTCACAAATGTGACTAACCCACATGCATTTACAACATTGACAATGCTCAAAAGAACCAATTGAAGGAGACAAAAAAAATGATGCTAAAGCCTTCATTTTGATTGAGGCAGCCTTGACAGAGGCTAGTTTTCCTCGAATAACAACAACTAGTTATGAAAAAAAGCATGGGAAATACTTTGAACCACCTACAAAGGGACTGAGATAGTTAGGATAGTGAAACTATGACTACAAAGAAGAGAATTTGAGACCATGCAGATGAAGGACAATGAGTCCATTTTATATTTCCATACAATGGTCTCCACCTTGGTTAACCAGTTGAGGATAAATGGAGAAAACTTGGAAGAGTAGAAAATGGTAGAGAAGATTCTTAGAAGTTTACCCACAAAATTTGACCCAGTGGTTATTGCCATAGAAGAGGAAAAGGACCTCTCATAAATTTTAGTTGATGAGTTAATGGGTTCACTTCAAACCCATGAGAAACACCTAAATAGGTATGCAAATTATTCCAAGGATCAAGCTTTCAAAGCTCAAGCCAATGTGAGAGGCAGGGGAAGAGGAAAAAATGTAAGAGAAAGAGGTCAAAAAGGTAGAGTTAGAAGCAACTCCAGAAGAGGAGGCTCAAATAGTCAAGAGGAGGCCGACACCTCCCAATTAGACTTCCAAAACAAAAAGAGCACTAGCTCAAATTAGAGATATGATAAGATCAATGTGCAGTGTTACTACTGTCATAAGTATGGTCACTATGCAAGTGAAAGTAGGACAAAACAACATGACCAAGGGATTCAAAATGCAAATGTGGCAAACAAGAACAAAGATGAAAATGAAAAATAGTCACAAGTTTTTATTGCATGTAATCTTGCTGAACAAGGCAATGCTGAAGTTTGGTATTTGGACAACAATTGTAGCAACCACATGAGCGGTAATAAAAATTTATTCACCTCCATAGACAATAAAATTAAGTCTAAAATTAAAATGGGGAACAATCAGAAGGTTCTACTCATGGGCAAGGGCATAGTGTTCCTACAAACCAAGCATGGTGAAGAAATATAGCTCCATGAGGTGGGTAAGTTCACAAAGTTGAGTCCATGAAACATGGGAGTTTTTTCCTTAGCCAAAAAAATGAAATCGAATTTGCAAAAATGGGATCCTAATTTTAATAAATGGGATCCTGAGCCTAAATATGAAACAGGATCCCACTTTTTAAAAATCATCATCCCATTTCCTACAAGATCCCGAACCAACAGAGAAGGAACAAGGTCCCAATTACTATGAAACAAGATCCTGATTTATAAACATTGGGATCCTATTTTGTAGAAATCGGGATCTCGTTTTATAATGCTATTTATTTTTTAAAAAACAAAAAAAGTGGCCACGCCCACAAAAGGATATGAAAATCATGGAAAAACCTATCCGGGAATTGGAAATTCCAGCAGGTGACTAATATCTCTTCATGGACACTCATTTACTTGTCAAACCAGGGAACGTATACTATGAATGGAGCAGCACTATTTGTGCACTAAGAACTAGCTTCAGTCACAACTTAACGGAAAATAAATACTTGAAAAGAGATTCTACCTATGCTATGGGAAGGTAATGCAAAGTTCTCTTAACCTAACCATAATTTAATCAAATCAAAAATCATAATAGCTACGACTGAGAAACAAACTATGAACTGGCCTTATGCTACAGGAATAAACACAGGGATGGATTCCCGATGCTGTAAGAACAATACAAGACTGAGTTTGCACAGAAACTTCAAAGATGAAATCTAACTGATGATCAATAGAAAAGAAACAGCTATCTAACTAACTACTGATACTTACTAAGTGGCCCCCCTTAGCAAGCATGAACTAATTATGCAAGTGCTAAACTCAAAACTTCATCAAGCTTTATTTATAAACTCAGAATGGTATACAATGCTCTATTCACATGAAAACTAACAACAAACTCTGTGTCTTGTCATACATATTTTGCTTTCTATTATCATATTAACTCTTACATGATATCCTTCCTATCACTATGCTTCTATCTTTCTATGTTTGCTCACTCGCATAGGAGGAGCACTTATTTGAATAAGAAAAACAACTAACTAACTAACCCTAACAGAGAAAGACGTTGATATGAAATGTATCCAAAAATTGAGGAAAATAATTCATAAATGAGTTTATCCATTCAACCCAATCCAGAGAGAATCTAGCGCTCCACTCTTTCCAAATTGACTATCAATTAAAATCCTTCCCAATGGTTTCGGTCAAAGATTCTTCGCCAGAGCTTCCTCGAAGTCATGCAGGAAATGAACTTTACTACAAGGCCGAGATCGGCTGCACTTGACTTGATCATACTTTCTTCAACAACCTGCGAAACACAAGCTAACAAATGTGAAAGAAAAGGCGCATGGTACATACACAATATCCGTTCATTAATCACATATTTAAATCTATTTCATCATTCAAAAACTATATGCGATATACCAGTAATTTAGGGAGTCAAACGGGGTAATAAATATAGACAAGTCAACATGATAGGCTACAGGAATCATGAAAGTGCATTGCTATAGGATATCCCAATAAAAGGTTTCTTAAAAATTTTAAACAACCATAAACAACAGAAATGAGGGTAGTAAAAGTACACCAAGATATCCAAATTGTGAGCATATTTTGGGCTCATCACAAAGTTCATTTTATAGTTCATAGGATCCTAAGTATAGGAAACAACAACCCCCACAAACATCTCCAGGTACTTGCCCATTCCCCCTTTTTTTGTATTTTTCCATTTTTTAATGAAATTGTGAAGAAAATAAGTGAATTTAGCATGTTTTTTTAAATTTATTTCATTGTGTTTTTAGCATTTTTTTTCCTATTATAGTAGAAATTAGTAATTGTAAAAATAGACAAAAAAATGCAATGAAACCTAAAGATTTTTTAATAGAAATGAAAAAATGAACTTTGAATTGTGTTTTAAAAACAAAATTTAACTTTTGAAACCCAAATTGTTCGATTAAACCAACAAAAATTACATTTAGAAACCCTAATCAAGCTTTTTGAAACCCTAAATTCAAATCAAATGAAAAAATTTGAATTTGAAAACCCTAGTTTGAACTGAAACAAAAAAATTGCATTAAAAACCCTAATTTCTTAGAAATTGAAACCCTAAATTGAATTGGAACAAATTTTTTTGTTAAAACCCTAAATTGAAATCAAACAAATCATTTTGATTTTGAAAACTAGGTATTTTCGAGCTCAAAAAAATTCATTTGCATTGCTTAAATGTTTTAAATATTAGCTGCATTGTATGGAAAAAGTGATATGCTAAACTTTAGTTTCAATGTTAAATTATAATTAGATTAGAAAACAATATGTTAAAGAATAGTTCAAACTCATAAAGTTTATCAATGTTTGTTTGCAAATTTAGTTATCAAATTCGTAAATCTAAGCACATACAATTGATTCCAATCGGCACTAACTTGCAAGTCTAAATTATTTCAAGGGCCACCCAAATTTCACCCTAAGTTTGCTAAACCCTAGACCTTGAACTATAAAATCTAAACCCTCAACACTAAAGCATTTTAATTTTGTCTTAGGGTATGAAATTTGGTTTCCTTATAAAACCCTCTATTGTCACCATTCAGTAGAGCTTTTTGTAAACTTTTCACTTATTTGAACACATAATATAAAACCTTTTGTTTTCTACAAGTTTATGAAGAGTGGATGATCACTCTCTATGACACTTAGACATGATCATTAGGGATCTAAATCATTGGAAGAAAGCTTTATTCTATTATATCCACAAGATAGGAGAGCGCGAGTGAGAGTGCTATGGGTAAAGTTTCTTTCATTGGACACACCTAAAATTATGTAGGTTCAATGTCAAGAATGGGTCTATTTGGTAGATTTATGAAAACAATTATGAATATCTAGAATACCATAAAAGTATAATTATAGCAATTCAATTGGAAATACTTGGGTATATATAATATGAAATTTAAATCTAGTAAGGTGTCTATTATATAGGAGAGTTGATAATGCATGGAAAGAGGTTTGTATGGGAATATATATATTAAGAAACACATACCATGAACTCTATAGGATTTTTAAGATGTGATCCTAGATAATAATCCACCCATCCTCAATCATAATGTATTCTTTAGCAATTAAGAGAGATTCAATAACAATAAAATTACCTATATTTTGATACTATATAGATTTATGTGGAAGGATAGAAATGCATCAATAAGGAGACCAAGATGGAACCATTTAACACCTAAGGTACACCTATTACATGGGAAAGGGAGGAGGTACATGATGATAGGTTGGAGGAACTATGCTATTATTACAATAAAGATAGGAGGAGGATTCATATTATGCTGCTATAAATAAGAGGTTAATTTAGAAGATTAAAAGAACTAGATAATAACAAAGGAAATAATTCTATACAGGGAGTGAGTGGGATTGCTGGAAATATACAAGGAGAGAGGTGGAGGTCCCAACACCTACATAGAGTCCTACATGAAATAGACCAATCTAAGCACTTCATAGAAGGATCAAGATCCATGTGAGTAGCCTCTTTTTATTTTTTTATCTTCTACATATGTATATTTATTCCTTTATTATGTGATTAAAATTATGTGTGATATAACTTATTAATAAGTGATTACAAGTATAATTATTAAAATATTTCATATTTATTTTGATATCCTCTAATGTAGGATGAAATTTTTACTTGTTTTGATAGATGTATGTTATTTTTGCGATATGTATAGATTAATTCATTTTTAACATGATACTTTTTTTTATTAGATGGGTAAACACTTTTGACCCAGAGCTAGATGGAACCAATTAGGTCATAGTGTGACTAAATTTAGTCCTCACTAGGTATCTAGATCCCCTTAAGCCATCCTATCACCCTAAATCGTAAATTGATTTCTTAAGGGGATCAAAGAAGTTCTTAAAATTTGGTGAAGTTGCCCAAGGCAACCAAATTTAACAATAATAAGATTGTGCAAGATTATAATATGAATGATATTTCATGATCTAGGTTGGTCAGTTGAAACAAGAGTAGATCACAATCAACTATTCCACAAGAAAATGTTCTTCACTAACTTGCAAGTTCATTATATTCCATGGGGCACCAAAAATTCACCCTAAGTTTTATAAACCCTAAACACTAAACCATTCATTTTGTCCTACCTGACCTTAAAGTGAAATTTGGTTGTCTTAGGAAAATCCACTAAATTTCATTCCCTTATGCCATGTAATTTTGTCATAGGATCTTACTACATATATCCCCTTAATTTATCCTATTACCCTAAAACCTAAACTATAAACTCTAAACCCTAAACCCTAAAGCCATCATTTTTTCTTAGGCTCTTAATGAAATTTGGTTGCCTTAGGAAACTCCACCAAATTTCATTCCTTTATGCCATGCAATTTTTTCCTAGGATCTTACTACATGTAGATCCCCTTAAGCTATCCTATTACCCTAAACTCTAAACTCTAAATTATAAACCCTAAACCCTAAAACCATCATTTTTTCTTTAAAGGCTCTTAATGAAATTTGGTTTCCTTGGGAAACTTCACCAAATTTTATTCACTTGAGCCATGTAATTTTCTCCCAGGACATCACTAGACGTAGATCCCCTTAAGCCATCCTGTCACCCTAAATCGTCAAATGATTTCTTAAGGGGTCCCAATATGGCATTTCTTAAGGGGATCAAAGAAGTTCTTAAAGTTTGGTTATCAAAGTTTCCCAAGGCAACCAAATTTAACAATAATAAGATCATGCAATATTATATAATATTAATACTTAATTGCATTTTCATTCAAGTAACATGTGCCTTAGACATGTATTTTCATTTATGTCTAAGGCACATGTTTTTTTCCCTTTATCAAAAACATGTTCCCTAGACATAAATGAAAATACATGTCTTATCATTTGTATTTAATTATTTAATTCCATTTATATTGAATGGTTTAAAGGTATTTCCTAAACATGTATCTTACATCTTGAAATTATAAATCTAATGCAGGTTCACTCATATCTTAAAGATCACATGGATCCATTCACTAATATTCACAATTACCCTCCACAACATCCATCTCCACCACCTTCACCTCCACCTCCACCCACTCCACCTCATAACGCCCCACCTCCACCACCTGAAATCAATGAACATGCTCGTTTGCAAGCACAAATCAATATCAATGTTAGAACCATCCAATATCAAATCAACATTATTCAAAATGAAGAATGCGTCACACCTCCTATGAGGTTATTTGCATCTAGGATGCAAACCCTTGTTGATGTTGTTAGGGCTATGGATGGGATCTTAGATAAGCATCGACAATGGCTAGAGGAGAGGAGAACTTCTTATTCTAAAAAGGAAAGCACAAACAAATGAAGAGATGCAGTAGAGAGCCACAATAGTTTCTAAATTAAGACAATGATCTTAAATAGTTATGAATTTATGAATTTGGTGAATGATGGATATTTTGTGTGATGAATTTATAAATTTGGTTCTAGATGGATATTTTTAGTGACATGGATTTATGATTTGGTGGAATTTATGAACCTATAATTAATAATATATAATATTATATATTTTATGACTATCTACTAGATCATGATTTCTCCTGCTGAAAAATTGTAATATATATGTGTGTGTGTGTGTTTGTTAGAAATAAAATGAGCTTTTGTGACTGTTTCAAGTTTATTGTTTAGTATGTATGTGCATGTATTAAAAAATTGCATATATAGTTCTTAGATTTTGAAATTTGTATATATGTACATGGTTTAGTTTAATGATCTATACACATGCAAATTATGCATCATATTTTTTATTTTAAATGTACATGTACATGTTAAATTTTGAATTTTGTATGGACATGCTCAAGTTGAACAATCAATGTATATATATGTTCATTTCAATTAAATATATGATCTTAATATATATGTTGCTCATGCTATTTCAATTAAATATATGATCTTAATATGTGTATGCACATCCTATTTTGTATGATTTAATGTAGGTGCACATTTATATCTCATATCATGGATGGTTTTAACATTAATGATATCATCAATCCACCACCTCATCCAAAACAACATCCACCTCCCCCTCCACCTCCCCCTCCCTCTCCACCTCCCCCTCCACATAATATTCCACATCCAACACCTATCACATCTAACGAGGCTCACTTGAGAGCACATATAAATGACAAAGTTGCATCCTTAGAAAATCAAATCAATGGTATATAGAGTCAAGCATTGATTCCTCCACATGTGAGACGTTTTGCATCTGCAATGCAAAGCATTGTTGATTCCATCGGGATGATCGATTATGATCTTGATAGGCATTGACAAGAGAGAGAGAACAAATGAGACAATTTTATTTTGATGGTCTCTCTTACAAAAAAATATTAAACCTTAAAAAAATGAAATCCCATCTAGCTCCCTACTTTCTTGACCTCGTTACTCGACAACCCATTCCACCAAACAAACCTAGAATATCCATAAGGTGGTGCATACATCCATAGATGAGTGCACATTTTTGGGATCGATGGTATATGGTTTTTGATAGTCCCCCACATGCTAATTGGGAATTCCCATTGTACTTTTTGAGAAAATTGTATGTAGAGTATGCTTTGGGGAAAAAGCCCAATTATTTTGATTTTAGATCATTTCAAGGTGTTGGTGGTGGCATGCCACAATAGAGGTTAGGGGCAAGGGTTGATCCCCAATGCCCCATGCATGCACAATCCCTTTTTGTTGCTCTTGGTCCTCCCATTCTCGCACATGTACATCATCGATCTCTAGTCTCCACATTAGGTTCCCTTAGTACACTCGTAGGAGACCTTAATCAACATGCTTCTATGATAGCGAGTGGGGAGAATAGAGATGATAATGATGGAGGATTCTTTTATGGAGTTGGTCTGAGTATCACTCCTAGAGTGTTGAGGCTTGTCCCCCATATATGTACTAGTTCTCATCAAGTATACTATGGACTTGATTAGGCCACACCTAGTTCAGGTGAATGGGGATATTCTGGTGCTTCATCTTGTCACATCAGTTCATTTGTAGAGTTTTTTACAACAAACCATCACCCTGAGGACACTGCGACACAGGTATAGATATGCATCTAGATGTACATTCATTTTATAACAATTTTGATAGATGTATATATCAAAGAAAAGTTTGTAATACATTTTAACAATCATTTTTTTTTGTGTACAAATGACACTAATGATGGGACAATTATCTACTCCACGAGTACATACATCAACACCGGTCGTACTCGACAACCCTTATGGGGTATTTTGATTTCAATTTTTAAAATTATATATGAAATCATAAATTTAACTTGAGTTTTAAATTTATAATTGAATCACATATATGTTTGAAATATTTATGTTGGTTTAGGTGAGTCAATTGGCATCCACATCAATTCCTCCTAAGGGATTGTCAAGCACTCCTCCACTATCGGGCGTCATAGATCAGGGGAAGGTACATTCATATTGTAAATTTGTTTAAAGTTTACATTAGTATAGTTACAATTTTATGAGTTTTGAATTCACTAGATCTATGAAACACATGCATATACACTTGTAAATATTATAAGCATTAAATGTCTATGTACATGTATGTCTAGGTTGATACCACAATAAGAATGGGCATCGGGAAAACATTTGATATTGCAGCTACTTGTGAGGCCACTGATTTCCAGGTTGTTTACAGAACTTTCTACACAAAATTTGAAAACTTGAATATATATATATATATATATATATATATATATATATATATAAACCTAATTCAATTGTACATGCTTTAATTTTGATCTTGGAGGACTTTGTTAGTGCAAATTTTAGCCTTGACCTAGACATAGTTGCACCACCAGGAGGACATGTAGAGCAGGCTCCAAATCAAATTGTAATTTATTTTTTTTATTATATTTAAAGTCAATTATTATATTTTAAGTCAATTATAAATTTTAAATTGAATATATACATAGTATGATATTTGTTACATATTATTTTTCTTTTATAGTATGAGACACATCTTGTAGTTGAGAATGTATAGACAGGTCCTAGAGAAGAGCTTGGTGCACAACCTCATAATACAATACAATTAAAATATGATAAATTATAAATTAAATTGAATTAAAAAAAAAAATTGTAGAGTTGTACATCTAATTTCAAAATTCTTTGTCTTGTTTATGTAGATTGATTTAGAGAATTTAGAGGTTGCTTCAAGTGCACTAGAGCATCCAGACGTAGATATGACAGTAATTTAATTTTTTGATGGATTATAAATTAAATTGTTATTAAATCATTTTTCATTGTCTTACATTTGATTTCATCTTTGTCTTGTATAGTGTTTCAGGACATCCACATAGTCCACATGGTGTGAAGAGGTCTATTGATTATAAAGACAGTACATGACCTAGAAACATGTGATTTTATGTGTTATATTTGTTTATTTCATGGACTATATTTCTTGTTTCTCATGTACTTTGTTGGACTTTATATTTCATGGCTCAATTACTTAGTTGGAATTTAGTTCACGGGTTGTACTATGGACTTTATTTCACGCGCTTAATATATTGGTTTCATGCACTTAATATGTTACATAAATTATGGACTTTATTATTGTTTGAAATTTTAATTTACACATGTACATTTATGCATTTGATGTTCATAGTCAAGAAATTAATATAGGACATTAATGTTAAATTTAGTGATCTCACACATGATATTAATATAAGACATTTTAATATTTATACTTCACAAATTTAGTGATTTCATACATGATATACATGATATGTACATGAAGATTCAATAAATAGTTATAATTACTCAATGAACTTATTCAATTCATGTCAATCAATAATTAGTGAATAAATCATAATTTACAAACAAAAGAAATCTATTTATATACCAGAAAGGATAAAAGTTTAAGAAATAAACAATACCATAGAAGATTAGAGAATAAAAGCATTAATAAATTCTATAAATAATAATATCTAAAACTAATTTATAAGTTTTCAAAACAATAAATGATGTCTTAAGGGGATGTCTTAAGGGGTTATAATACGTCTTAAGGGGACCCCTTAAGGGGTCTTAAGGGGTTGTCTAAAGGGGTCATAATAGAACGTCTTAAGGGGATGTCTAAAGGGGTCATAGTAGAATGTCTTAAGGGGATTTTTTAAGGGGTCTTAAGGGGATGTCTAAAGGGATCATAATAGAACATCTTAAGGGGATGTCTTAAGTGGTCTTAAGGTAATGTCTAAAGGGGTCATACTAGAAAATTTTAAAGGGATGTTATAAGGGGTCTTAATGGGATGTCTAAAGGGATCATAATAGAATGTCTTAAGGGGATGTATAAAGGGGTCATAATAGAACATCTTAAGGGGATGTCTTAAGGGGTCATAATAGAATTTATTAAGGGGATGTATTAAGGGGTCATAATACAATGTCTTAAGGATATAATTGATTTAACAATAATGTATGCACAAAATTTAGTGATTATACAATTAGACATAAAGTTTCAAAGTAGGAAAACATGCGCATTTAACAAACAAAATATATAGAATATTGATTTGATACATAGAAGTACATAGAGTATGTTTAATTTTGTAAGTATGTGTAAGACCCCGCCTTGTAGGTACTTAATACAATCCTAAATTGTTATATTCCTTTCTTGAATCGACGATTAGATATATTATGGATGATAAATAAGGTGATCCTTTGGTGATATTCTTGCATTTAATTTTGACATTTTGTTTATTGTCACTACCATGAAGGTGGAATGCAGTCATATATTGTGAAAAGCTAATTGAAATTTTAAATGGATTATTAGATAGCTAAAGTATAAAATATTTAGTTAACAAACTTATGTGATCAAATTGTTACTTATGATCGTGTTGGTAATGTGCAGGAAGGCAACAATGTTAGCATGAGAAGGAAGGACCGCCGAGAGCAAATCAAATGACATCTTCTTGAGGATATAAAGTTAATATGTTGATAGATTAAGAGGTGAAGGTTGATATTAAATGTATAATAATTTATTTTGGTTTGTGATAATATTTAATTGTGTGGGTTAGGAGTTGGGAACCCTTACCCAAGTGTGAAATTCGGATGGTTCTTTAAGTGGGTCTTTAAAGAGGGTTGTTGGTCAATTTACTTGGTTGGGATACAAATATAAACACCCTAGGGTCTATACCTTAGTGGTAGGGGTCAAGTGGGCATGCAATAGGGTCTCAAGGACAGGATTTGACTCTTGAAAAGTCACCATAATGAAGAGTGGCGAATTTTGAGGAGAATATGGGGGGTGAAAAGATTTGGGGTTGTCCAAATGCATGCTACCTCTTTAATGAGAAAAGAATCTCATTGAAGAAGGGAGGTACACTCCACACCTTCCCATCCAAAAGGTTGCAAGTTGAAACTCCTATATAGTTGGATATGAAGAATGGGTAGTGTGTTACCCACTTCTCCTCTTGGAGAACTTAGTGGAGATGGTAGAAAGAAGGAGATGAAAAGAGGAGTCCACCTCCTTGTGAAGATAGTGATCAAGATGGCTTGGCTTGGCTTGGCTTAGAGAAGAATGTTGGATGAAAGAGTTTCAATCCCTTCATAAATTAAAAAAAAGAGAGAGATAAGTTCCCTTACTTCCATTTTTTTCCCCTTGTTTAATTTATGTAAGAAAGTGGTATGTTGCATGGATCATGGTTGAAACAGAGAAGTAGAGAACTTAGATACATGAGAATTTGGTGCTATGTTATTCTTATACCTTTGTAAATATTTGAAAGAGACTCCATTCATCATCTTGGAGCCAAGAAAATTCCTTGCTCGGGGGTATGGCTAGAGCCCACGAGGCTCCATGATGCCATTATGGTAGGGTGGAGAGCAAGCTGTAATCAATTGTGTGCCATTCATTGTTTCTCTTTAAATTTATTTTCTGATATGGAAAAGGTGTTTTGATGTAACATGTAAGTTAAAGGAAAAAAAAAGAGGGGGCAAGCTCTTTTTGTATGTGTGTATTTCATCTGATTATTAACTATTATTTGTAAATTTTGAAAGCTAATATTCTATTTAAAAGAGAGGGCTTATTCATGGGCATAATATTTGTGTCAATTTTTTGTATAAATTTGAATATGGTTGGTGTAGGAAGGATGGTTGCACCTTAATGTCTACTTCTATCCATTTCCTTTTGAGCGAAGGGCATGGTGCTATCTGAGATGCAATCCCCTACCTTCTTGTCGCCTTAAACCCTGTTCCATTTTCGTGGTTCTGCCAAAATAAGAGCTTATTGTTGTTAATTCCTTTAGATGCAACGTTCCACCATGATTTAATCAAGGAATGGTGTTACGGGAGAGCAGGGAACAATGAGCAGAATTAATACTCAGCAAATATCCCTGCGATAGTGTGTAATGCCTGTGACTTTACTTCACACATTCAACCTCCTTATATTGAGCATTGGTTTACAACTGAAGAATTCGAGTTTTTTTTTTTCTTAAAAACAACAATCTTATAAATAAATAAATAAAAAACACAAAGAAGAGAAAACGGAAATAAAATAAGAAAAAAAAAAAACTCTGCTCAAGCTTTGTGCTTTACGTGACCTGGGTCCAGGAGCTCCATACAAAAATAATTGAGCTCTCGTAGAATCAAAATATCTCACTGGAAAAATGTTTCTAGTAAAACAAATAAAAAAAAAAGAAACAAGAAGATACCAATCCTGAACTAGCGTGAAGAAGCTAATCTGCCACTAGTTTTATAGAATACTTCTTTTTGGTGTTTCGTAAATAAGAATAGCTATTTTATCAGTCATTAACAAAAATAGATGGCTTCTCAATAGCAAGCCATTGGTATTAGACTTTAAGGATTAACCATTACTGTAGTAATACAAATGTAATAAAAGAAAAAAAAATTACTTGGTAAGTTCGCCTTCATCTTACACTATAAGATCATTACATTGGTATTGCAGATGAATAGTCAAAACACTTCTTCATCAAATTTTGTAACGTTCAACGTATCTTAAGTTTAAAGAGCTGCATCTGAATGAAAGCACCAAAATCTTTCATTAGCAGGTTCATTTCTTCCCTCTCATCTTTTCTCCATTTCGCTACCCATTTATGGCTTTTGCAATAGTCTTGAACGTACAACAACCAACAACTCAACGCATTGAGCTCAGCCACATTGGTGTTGGGATCTGGTAGGGTAAGTTAAGGGTTCGCATTTAAATCCCTGGCATATGAAATAAATGAATACTCTGTTGCATTCTTGTCACATCTTCCTGAGATCTGATTCTCTCAAATCTAGCTCGTTGCATAGTTTCTTTCAAAGTGACCTAAAGTGAAAGCAAGTTGATTTATGTTAGGAATGCCATTAACTCAATTGTTTGCAGATTTGTAATACCCAAGTCACTTCTTGAATGTCATTCAATGACGGCACCATTGTCAATGGATTTGTTGGCGTGCCATTCACGGTAGTGACTCCCATCTCTTTGACCATTCTGTCACGTCCCCTCCATAAGTTGTAAAGACGCCACCATTTAATGTTTCTCTACCCGTAATGAATGAATTTCCATTATCATGCAGGATGAGTAGGGAAAATTATGTGCTTCCTAAGCCTTAAATTATAATAATAATTATAACCTTCATGTGAAGTTATGAGGGTAGGTTAAGCATATCTGGCACACAGGTAAATTACTCATTGGATCGATATCATACAATGCTGGTGATGTGCTCTTCTACTATTACAACTGAAGCTGACCCGTCACATGGTTTGGTCACACTGCAATTATCAAAACTGGGTTAGTAAATTAACTAGCGTCTCAAAGAAAATTGGGCCAGCAGCAAACTTCTGTGCAGTCGTTATTCACAACATTACCCATTCTTGGAGTGCCTACCATAATATCCATAATATCCTTTTTTACCAGATAGTTTAAGAAAATTGTGCAATAAATTAAATGGGTAGAACTAACTTACGCCTAAATCTCCAAATTCTTCCTTGGTGAAAAATATGTTAATGGTTTCGAGAACTAGTGTTAAACTCAAGTAAGTTACATTTCCTATTATTTATAATCACCTTTGATTGCGGATTAAATAATTGTCCCAATATGGAATAACGATAAAGTCCAATTCATTGATTTGATCAATAACATTGCAGAAAGTTTTGCATGTCTCTTAGGAAACAATTTAATTAATCTCAAGAATTAAATAATAATATTCTTATAAAACTTATGTGTAGATTTATATGATAGTTCTCTGCATTATCCGCCCCCATACATACCTCTGGCTTGGCTCTACTCTTCGCCGCCACCATAAACCTTAGATTTGTATTCGTAAGGCAAGTCGAGAGAAAGAGGCGTTGCCAGTAAAGAGGGATAGAAGTCAAGAAATTGTGAAGGATTTTGCTTTTAGGGTTCGGCTGGTCTTTCTACCATACCTTTTAATAAGCAACGCTTCCACATTTTTAAATTTCACTAAACAATGTCAATCTTATATTCCACCCCTTAACATTCTTTTAAGCTGCACAGTTTATTAGGTGTGTTAACTAGAGAGTACCCCGTTATTTAACCTTGCACAGTTAAGTCTCATGCTAAAAACAAATTTATAGACTCCTTCACCATATTTGAGGTCTACATCGTGGAAGAGTTGGCTATGGTTTTATCATTAAAAATATACATATGAGCATATCCTTATCTTGTAAAGTGGTCCTCTTCACGGTAGAAGGGAGATAGTGTGTTAAAAAAATAAACAAATAAATAAATGCCATGTAAGCATGCAAACTTTAAAAAAGGTGAGATAAATAATAATGAATGTTAAGATACAATTGGGAATGATCGCATGCCTTTTTATAGAAAAAAAATTATGCTAAGTAAATTTAGAAAGAAAGAGAACTAAAGGCTAAAAGGAGGGCTACGTGGCTTATAAGATTAAGAAGGGGGATTTAAATCTAAGATAGAAAGAAACCTAAAAGGAAAGCTAATGGGTATTAATATTAATATTATATCTTGGAGAGGTTTATTCTTTTACTTTTTATGAATAAATTAAGGATAGGTATAAAGAAATAAATATATTCATATATAGTGCTAAATATTCATATAATTATAAATAGAAAATAAAATAAATAAATAAAGTTTAAAAAACAATTAAATAAATAAATACATTATATATAGATAAGGGATTTTATTTTGGAGGAATTTTTTATTTTAATATTAAGAGTAGTAATATATTAACATTAACATTATCATAGTCATGGGAGAAGTTAATAAAGATGTTTATATTAGCATTAAGTTTAATGGACAAGATTAATATTAATATTCAAAAGAGAGAAAAATATATACACAAATAAAATTAGGTGCTAATAACAATAGTATCTTTATTTCCTATTAGATCATTGAATCAATAATACCATTATTATTAAGTTATAATCATTGGCATTAATGAGGACTCAATTGTGAGTTTATTAATAGCAAATTTATTGAGGGATAATGGTCAAGTATAATTTTATCTTTGTTGTTGAAATATGGCTTCATAATAATTTAAAACTAAGCTCTTTGATTCGATAATAGTGGGGTTGCTCTTAAGCCTTCGACTAAGTTGGATTATGAGGTCCTTGTAAAAAAAAAAATATATATATATATAATAACAATAATTAAAAAAAAAAAAATTGGTTGGTTTTTCTAGTAAAAATTATGGGCATGACACTTGGTATCAGAGCCCAGGTTGCAACACCGGGTACTCTGGGAATAAGATGGGTCTTAGCTATTATGTATATGGTCAACAAGCAAATAACATTGTAGCAATGGAATTTCAAAATGTTTACAATCCAATAAATTTTTGAGGGTCTATCGTGTGTGGGAACATTGGAATCTAATTACAATGAACCATTTTTATTAAAATTTATAAAAACATGTGTTAGCCAAACTCTAGCCATTTGTGGTATTTAATTAATGATAAGTAACTAAAAAAAAAAAAAAAAAAAAAATTTAGCTTCCAAAGGCAATACCTTAAGAATATTATGATTATGCAATAGTCCATCTAATAAGAGTTATCAAACCTATCATCGTGTGAGGGTTCCCTTAAACTTTAGGAAGGTAGAAATGGTTGTTAAATGTGTTTATTAGAGATTTTGATGAGTTAGTGAAATAATGTGATTCACTTCAATACCTAAGATTAAAGGAACTTAAATTCTTCCACCAAAAAGGACATTTATGACGTCAATGGAGAAGTTGAATTATTATGGATAGTAACATATAACCTTAAATAATTAAATAAATTCCTCTTAACTGTATGGTTCAACTTTAGAAAAGTAATCATTATTTTCAAACTTAGGAAATATAAGGGAGTGTTTTGAGACTATTGATTGATTCCTCCTAGTGAACCTTAGGCAAGGGTTAAATAAAAAATCATAGTTAAGCGTAATCGAAAAAGATGAAGAGGGGGTTAATTTTTAAATTAGAGGCAACATGATTAAGAAATATTATCTTAAACTGAGAAGGTTGTACTAGAATTTTCTAAATGTTCTCGAGTAACCTTAAGATGAAGGATCGTTTTACACATAAATATGCCTAGCATGTTTCAAAACCTAGTTGTAGAATAAGTTTTTCATAAGCATCATTTATTAGTAAACTATATGTTCAACAAAGGGTACCACACTAGAAATTTCATAACTCTCGTCATGTATACATTTCAAACACATCTAGTGTTAATTAGAGAATGGATAAAGAGGAAATTAAGGATGTACAACTTGGAAGTGCATAATCCTTGGTTCTATGTGATGATATCTGAGAGCAATTTAAGGATGTGTTAGAATCGATCTTGCGTCCATACCTCGAACATCAATAACACATAAGCCTCTTAAAACTCATTTAAATCATGATTCAATATAAGAAAGAGTGCCACTATTGAATGTTTGAGATTCTAAGGTGAGTCAACTAGTGGTTGGTAGATAAGATTGCATGAATAAGAATGTAAGCTAATGTTTGAAAACTTAAGCTGCATAGTAAAACCTATTTAGAAAGAGGATCAAAACTAGATGCTACATAGAATTGAAGGGTGAAACTAAAAAGTTAATTAAGCACTTATACAAGTAAACTATGACCTAATAAACTTAGTGCAACTATAACAACTACGAAACTCTTATGTACTATTGTTTAAAGATTAAATAGTAAATGAAGCAACATGATTTCTATGATTCAAGTCAAAGGTGAAGGCATAGAAGAATACAATTGAAATAAGGTTGTTAAGGACTAGCAAATATGATGTTTAAGTCACCCCCCCTTATAATAATTAAACATAAGAAGAATTATGAAGAGATCCTTTCAAAATGAGAATTTGGAGTTAAACCATTATCTAGAACTCATGCTATTACTACTCTCTTACAAATGAGTTAAGGACTAAAGACTTGTTGTTGCCCAAGAAAGAAAGGATGCATGCCATATATAGGAAGTAATAACACACTCAATTACATGTTGACCTTGAAGGTCGTGTGCATGTCATAAGGATTGAATAATCATTTGTATGAAATTATAAATTGAGTAATGAATTATGTGTGGCTCATGGTGTATTATGTGATGGGAAAGTTAAAATATATATATAAGAGACGCTAAAGTAGACTTGTAAAACTTCCAACTAGTGTTGTGTATTATATACCATTGATTATATTCACTCTTTGATGGAAGAACATTTACACCCAAATGTAAAGGAGAAAACTTCAAAGTAGGTAAAACTTTTAAGACTTTTACTCATTGTGCATCTTATGAGGTTAGATGGAACTATGATTGTAAAAGTGATGATTATGATAATACGATTGAATGGTCCAACCTTAGATAGCAAAATGCAAGATTTATAAAAGATATTAATAAGTTGTGAGAACTACTATTCCATGATTTGTCATGTGTTTTATGCATTGAGTTGTTTTCTTGTCTCATATTGTAATGTTTCCAATGAAAATGGTTGACTCTACCCCTTATTAAGTAGGAAGTTTTTTTTAGCATGTTGAGAAAATATCATGGAATTACCCATATTGATATGTCGGTGAACTTAAAAAAATATAGTTGAATAAAAGGGGAAGAGTGGTATGGATATATATAGAAAACAAAAAAAACAAAAAAAAACAAAATTTCGATCATAAATGTGTTGTTAGTAAGATAGGAAGCATGGTGTACCATGTATTGCTAATTGTGGGAAAATTGAGTATTACCTAAATTACAATTGTGAATTATATGGCAATTTATTTTACAAGTATGCAATGGATAGATGTGAACAAAGTGAACATTGTGTAAAGAAAATAAAGTGTGTATGGGTGTATCAACATTTGTGTTAATAATGTGACAAACCATGCATGATTAAGTTCTAGGAAATGGGGTGATATACCTAAGCTATAGTTGCATATCTTCTAGTGATTTCTTGTACTTATACAAAGTGAGTAGATATTTCCAAAATTGAAACAAAAAGTGAATATTGTTTTTACAAAATAGAATGTGTAAGTGCATTGCTCTTGTTCTATGGTGAATTCTGTAAAGCGTGTTGTGTTAGGTCATGTAAAGTGAAACCAGTAAATGTATTGTACCCCAAGTATAGGATACAAGGTATCTGACTTGGGATAAGGGTGAGGGAGGTCAAGTACGATCCCTTATGAGTACCCTTTGTGATGGACCTTATGTAAGCTAGCTAGTTGTGTGTTTATGTAAATGTGTTAAATGTGCGGATGTGTATTTATCAAATGAAATGTGATGTATTCCCTTGTGTTAGTCTTATGTGTATGATAAATGTGTACCCCTAGCGTTTGGTTCCCCCCTTATGGGAGTGCGATGCCAGCTAGTGTAAATAGGGGTTAAGAGGCACATGTTCTCCCATCGGGAAATTACAAGCTCAAGGCGTTGTCCCTAATCCTAACAAAGGATCTATGTCGAGTCATTGTAATCCTCCCATGGACGTTGATCGTAGCCTACTCCCCCACGTATGAGAGCCACACTTGTTGGTTCATAGTGCAAACCTATTCCTTGATGTTATAACCCATGGGTAAAGGATGGAATTTTATGGACTACCAGTTACTTATAATTATGTGGTCGGGGACCACTAGTGATTTATATTTATGTGGTCGGGGACCACCAGTGATTCATATTTATGTGGTTAGGGACCACCAATTACTTATATTTATGTGGTCAGGGACCACCAATGATGCAAATTTATGTGGTCAGGGACCACCAATTAGTCATATTTATGTGGTCAGGGACCACCAGATTATTGCATGCTATTATACTTATGTGGTTAGAGAACCACCATTCCCCTCCTCCCCTTAGGTGGCTTATCAAGTCACATGGTGCTCGTAATGTGCAATTTTTATTGTTGGAATATGAATTATTGGTAATTCTTGATTGATGTTTTATTTTATTATGCACCAGCAGTGTGGAATTTTTCATTTATGTTATTAGGCTATTTAGCCATTTGAAGGTTGTTATAGTCCAAATTGCCTCAAGGACTTATTTAATTTCATTTTTGAATTGAGATTGGAATGTTGAAATGTAGCTACAATTGATCTTTATTTGGTTTTTTCTTGATTTTATAATTTTATGTTTTATTGAAACATTGGTTTATGATCTTATGATTTCTCGACTTGAGGCTTTCTTAATGTTTTCTAACTGCTGGTAAGCATGGTGTAATGTGACATATGTAAACTGCCATATCCTGGGTGGTTCCCTGGCAGGACGTATAGGGGAGTAGATGCGCTGGGGAATTATTTTTTGAAAGGGGTTGTGAATAGGACCGGTATGGGACGGTCATTAATCCATTCTTCCCCTCATTCTATGATTATTCTTATCTGTATGGAGGAGTCCTTAGAGAAGGGCCTTGAGTGGTATCCAAGAGTATCCATCCTTGTAAACCCCATTGAGCCTTGTGATGTGAACTATGTGTAATTGTTGTGATGTATGGGTAAATTTGTAAATAAATTACATATAGAAATACTTGACTGTTATGTGAGAAAGAAAGTGACAGATAAAAATTGAGACTACTAGTTTGGGACATGAATTGGTATTAGAACAAAAATATTTTCTAACATCATGAGTGATGTTTATAATGCAAAAGAGAACCTTGAAGGGTATCTAAGGATGTTAATGTGTTCGATACATATTGCTTTCAAGAATATTAACTACATGGATGACTAGTACTAACTTTTGTTATAATGTGACTATATTGAATAAATGTTCTATGGTGGAAAATTTTGTTCTAAGCATTTAGATACTTGATTCATGAAAGGGATTAATTTAATATCTGCTTAATGGTTGAATGCTATGGTTTCTTCAGCAAGAAACTAGAGTAATTTATATTATAATAGAGTTATGTGCATTGCTACATTGAGATTTCGTTCCTTGACCTTAACAACTTCCAGGAGGAAGTCTAAGCTAAGGGGAGGGGGATGTAAGACCCCGCCTTGTAGGTACTTAATACAATCCTAAATTGTTATATTCCTTTCTTGAATCGACGATTAGATATATTATGGATGATAAATAAGGTGATCCTTTGGTGATATTCTTGCATTTAATTTTGACATTTTGTTTATTGTCACTACCATGAAGGTGGAATGCACTCATATATTGTGAAAAGCTAATTGAAATTTTAAATGGATTATTATATAGCTAAAGTATAAAATATTTAGTTAACAAACTTATGTGATCAAATTGTTACTTATGATCGTGTTGGTAATGTGTAGGAAGGCAACAATGTTAGCATGAGAAGGAAGGACCACCGAGAGCAAATCAAATGACATCTTCTTGAGGATATAAAGTTAATATGTTGATAGATTAAGAGGTGAAGGTTGATATTAAATGTATAATTTATTTTGGTTTGTGATAATATTTAATTATGTGGGTTAGGGGTTGGGAACCCTTACCCAAGTGTGAAATTCGGATGGATATTTAAGTGGGTTTTTAAAGAGGGTTGTTGGTCAATTTACTTGGTTGGGATACAAATATAAACACCCTAGGGTCTATACCTTAGTGGTAGGGGTCAAGTGGGCATGCAATAGGGTCCCAAGGACATGATTTGACTCTTGAAAAGTCACCATAATGAAGAGTGGCGAATTTTGAGGAGAATATGGGAGGTGAAAAGATTTGGGGTTGTCCAAATGCATGCTACCTCTTTAATGAGAAAAGAATCTCATTGAAGAAGGGAGGTACACTCCACACCTTCCCATCCAAAAGGTTGCAAGTTGAAACTCCTATATAGTTGGATATGAAGAATGGGTAGGGTGTTACCCACTTCCTCTTGAAACAAGTGGAGATGGTAGAAAGAAGGAGATGAAAAGAGTCCACCTCCTTGTGAATAGTGATCAAGATGGCTTGGCAAGCTTGCTTAGAAGAATGTT
>VDFB02000003.1:741690077-741985419 GCA_007258455.2 Sequoia sempervirens | reverse complement strand
GAAACTCTATGCAAAGAACCTAATGAAGTACAATTCATAATATCTACAAATGTATCCAAGTATTTTCCCTTGTTTTGGTTTGTAAGAAGAAATAAATTTGTATGAAAGCTATTTTTACAGATGTGGAAAAAATACTGTGTCCCCTATTAAGTGAATTAAGCACTAGAGAAGGGAATGGTAGTGGTTATTTACACTCCTATGTGTTGGTTATCTTTCTAACAATTTCAACTTCCTAATGCCTCCATTTATCTTCCTCAACATTTTTTTGAATTTGATTTTGACTACTCTCACCATTTTCCAATATAACTCCCATCCTTGGTTCTAAGATTTCACATCCATGCAATTCCTCACCATGAATGCATATCTCCTACCTATCATTTGTCTTTAATTTCTTATTATTTTCTTTATGATCTTTAGATCTTGATTTCAAATTCTCTTTTTCTTCTTCATTTTATGCTTCCTTCCTACTTACTTCTTTATTTATTTGTTGCAGAGGTATCTCCTTATACATTCTTGACTAGAGTTCCTTTCAATCAACACTTATTGCATATTACCATTTGATCTTCTCTTTCAATATCATGTCTTCATATTCCACTATTTGATCTAAATTATATAGAACCTTGCACACATTCCATAAGTTTTAACTTCCAAGTTTTCATACATGATCTCATAAAAAATCCTAATCTATCCCCTATAAATAAAAAATCCTAATCTATCCTCATTTGAGGGTTTCTAGATCCTAGTATTTTGAACGAAAATCATAAAGCCTTATCCAAATTAGAATGTATCCTCAATCAACTGTCTTGAAGGATTAAACTGTGGCTCCTAATCCTTAATGAAATATCTAGTTGCTTCCATTAAATATGACCCCTCATTTAGTATTTTCTACTTAATTAACCCTACCAAACGTTCAACCAGAAAGAATCGATTTGAGAATGATTTCAAAGTTACATTCTTCCCCCATTTCAGATTGCGCCATTGCCTTAATTTAGTCATTACTGGCCAATCTCCTCCCCATTTAAAGTAGAAAGCTACTTCCCTCATTCTTTCTATTGAATTCTATAGGTTGTCATTAAAAAAAAAAAAAAAGAAGTAATGCATCTACCTAAAGATTTATGGTAGGAATTTTACGCGCACTTGGAATTTTATGCACACTTGGTACCATATAATAATTATGTGTTGCCACTAATCACCGTCTACGCACTTGTGTTAAATTGTAATTAAATTTTTTTAATCTAATATTTACATTTAAGTATATTATTTATAATTAAAATTGTATAAGTGGTTATTATTAAGTGTATATATAAAATAAATATTTCTATTTTATAAAATTATATTTATCATTAAATATTATTAAATATTTATATTTTATAAAAATTATGTCTTGTTTTAATAAAATAAATTTTTAAAAATAATTTTGATTAATTTGATTAGTAATGTATTTTACTTTTTATTATTATTTTTATGCAAATGGAAAGAAACTCAGATAAAATTAATTAGGATTCAAAGAATACTTTCAATTATGAATGGAGTAGAGTGTTTGATGATACAAAGTTAAGAATTAAATTTTCATCATGGATAAATTGACAAGTCCATCTATAACCTCAAGTATTTAATCTTATTAAATATTAAATTTCTAACAAGAAATTGCATCTTATAGCTTACAATATTTTTTTATAATAAAATGAATACAACACCACATAATGTATAAGATAAATTATCAAGACCATCAAACCCTACTAACATATAGTAAAATCAATGCACTTGAAATTGTTCAATAAGAATAATGCAATACATATTTTAACCACAAAAAACATAGAAAACATCTATAGTTAGTTATTTTATCCTTCTTTAAGTGTATTTTTATAAAAAAGATTGGATACTATGAAGAAAAGATCTGAAGAAATTTATATTGAAATTTTAAAATTTTATATTTAATTATTAAAATTTTACATTTAATTATTAAAAAATTATAAGAAATATTTAAAATAAATAAATAAAATAAAATTTAAATTGGGCCATTTAACTCTTAAGTGAAGGAGAATTTTAGATTGCAAATTTTTTATTTTTTTTGGTTAATTATTAGAAAATTATAAGAAATATTTGTTAGTCTATAAACAAAAGAGTATTTAGATTATGTTATTTAACTCTAAGTTTGTATAAGTTGGTTAATTAATTTAATTGAAAGAAAATTAGATAAAATTCTTATGTAAAAAGGTTCAAAGAATATCATTAATCGTGAATAGAGTGTTTGATCATAAAATGTCAAGGAATTAAATATTCATGACATAGATTAATGGACAAGTGGATCTATAGCCACCAAGTATTTAATCTTATTAATTATTAAATTTCTACATGGGAGCTTGATACCTTACAATATATTTTTATAATAATATGAACACTAAATGACATAATATATAGGGGAAAAAAATTCAAACCATCCAACCACACTACTATAAAGTGAAACTAATGCACTTAAAATTATTTAATAAAAATATTAATATTTATTTCAAAAAGGTCCATAAAAATGATAATAAACATTTATATCCATAAACATAAATCTAAATTTTAACCATAAAAGACAAGGTATTACAATATATTCCTATAAAAAAGATAGAGTACTAGATAAAAGAAAGATATGAGGGAAAATTTTGGATTACAATTTTAAATTTTTATGGTTAATTGCAACTTACAATATTTTTAATTGTTATATTATTTCAAAAGCAAGTAGTTGTATTATTATTATTATCACTATTATCATAGCAATCAATTTAAACAAGGACTAAAAGTTAACAATTCAATTATATGATTGTACTTTTTTTAGTTTTAAAGAAGGACTGGAAGTTAACACTGACAACCTGTTTCAAACTTTTAACAAATTCCCACTTGGGTCTGACATCTAATCTCCCCCCTTCGCCTTTGGACGCCTCTCTTTTGGAGGAAGCTCTTGGATCCAATCTTTGGATTATGAAGGAATTCCTTTCCGGTGTAGGAGATGCTTCAAAACCAGACACGCTGCTGCACATTGTGGATTTGAGAAAAATACTAAGACATCAACTTGGTGGAAAGGTGCTTCTCAACAACATTATACTATTGAGAAGAATGTTGATCATAACAAGAGTTTTTCTGAGGTGGTTGTTTCGGAACAACAGGACCTTGGAACCCCCCTCTAGTCGTCTCTATTGGTGAGGTTGTTAAGGCAACCCATATTGAGCCATTGGCTGCCTCTCCAGGTGAAAGCGCCTCGGTTGTTCATGCCGGAAGCTTTTTTGATAAGTCTCTATCTTTACAAAGTAGTCATGAGGACAACCCCAAGTGTAAGGTTGTTGGCTTTCATCATCATGAAAATATTAAGAAGGTGTGGCATAGTATGGCTACGCAGGTGGAAGAAGGATGGATTACTGTCAAGGGTAAAAAAGATAAATCTTCACGGCCTTCTTTCGACATGACTCTTCGCTCCCACAAGAAAAGTGCTAATTGTAAATCTTGATGGGTTTTGTTTGGGTGCTGGCTTTTTTGTTGGCTACAGGCTATCCTTTATGCAGCCTAGCTTTTCTTGTTGTAAAGGGTTACAGATCCCTTCAAAATCTGCTTTTCCCTAATATCAAAAACAATTCAATTATATGATTGCATATTTTTAGATTGAATACTATTTTTAATATTATGATTGTGAAAATAAAAATAATAGTATTTTGATAATATTGGTAAAACAATATTTGAAGGGGTTCAAAATCCCTTTACATTAACATAAGACCATCGATGACTTAACAAGATGATAACAAAAAATTTGTAGCACATGAACCTACAACAATAACGTAATATAGGTAGATGCATTTAATGAAAATTAATAAATAGATGTATTTAAATATTAAATATTAATATCTACCAATTAGATTGAAGAGAATTCAATTTTGAATAGATAAAAAAATGAATCAAATAGAAAAAATACTTCAGCTCTCATTGGTTAGAAAGAGAATTATTAATAACTAGTTAAGGTCCGATGGTGCCTATAGTTCCCTCACAGAACTAAAAATAAAATACGTTAATTAACTAACTTACTTAGAATTATTTTTAGAATCTCATTTACATATAAAAATAGACCTTTCATTAAAATAATGCCAAAAACATGATAATACTACAATTTTATTTTTTAACTTTTTAAGTAATAAATTATAATTTTAATATGAATTTTATTTAAAATAATTTTCATACATAATCTTTAAGATTTTCCAGTCACTTTACATTCTTCGAGCTAGCGGAAAAATTATGTTATATCTTATTAAATTGGGAAAAAAACTCATGTGAAAAAAATAAATAAAATTAATACCTAATCTTCCATTATTATATTTTACAGTTTATTCCTTGGCATACATTCTATATGTATAGTCTCCAATTCAGAGGCTGTGAGAATTTATTATGTAGGATTATAGAGATTTAGTGTGAGAAGAGCAATTATTTTTAAAAATCTTATTATATATTATATTTCAAATTTTATAATTCAAAAAATAAGATGTAATTTGTAAAAAAATTCTATTGATGGTTCTTTATTCAAATTGGAGAACATATGCTTTAAAATAAATTCTTAATAATTTTTTTGAAAATCATATCAGTAAATAAGAATAGCTTGGTTGGAAATGGAAATCTAAATCATAATTGTAAAGTAATAAAATATTGAATAATAGATATAATATATTAAATTCATACAAGATTTTACAATAAATTGTACATTCTTATAACTTTCCCCAAACTATTCCAAACTCTCTGTAAGAAACTAAGAATATTAAATAATAAACTACAAAATTATTAAAATGACTATATTACAATACATAAATCTTATATTTGTTCATACAAACTGTAATATTCCAACAAATTTAAAAAAAATCATTACACAGTAAACTTTGATCATAACAGAGGACAATGAAACAATAACAGCATATTGCTTTATAATTGAATTATATCCTCCTCACATTTTAAGAAAAAACTGTTGACAGAGTTTCAGTAATTACAAAATAAAATCCAAAAACATAATCATCCCATGTTTCAGATGTTTCTTTACAGGAAAACTTAAGAAGTCTTTGAAGAGATTGCATTTAATATTACAGGAAATGGTTTTCCAAATTCTGGTAACCTCTCACTAATATTAATGGCGTGTGTCACAAAATTCACAAATTTCTTTATACTTCAATGACCATCTTCTTGTGGCAGTGGATAATCTTGATACTGGAAACTCTAATTCCAAATCTAGCAATTTGTTTCGCATGGTGATAGAGCTGCGTTGTGACAGAAAAACCCTTGTTACAATTGATTCACTCTTTCTGAGAAGAGAACCCAGAAAGGTCATTGCATGTCCACCCTTGTCAGGCCCAATATGGGCACGCACCATCTTCAATTTTGGCAATGTCACCTCTACTTCTCGCATCTCACCTGATATCATCTCCTGCATAAAATATAATGTATACAAGAATGAAGGAAATAATGTGACTGCCCACAGATAAATAAGGAGCAGAAGATAAGTACCATTCTCGACAGTGCAAACAAGGCCTGATATAGAAGTAGGCCTATCATCACAACTTAAGAATATTTAACTTCAGTGTGCAAAATACTAACCTGGAAACATTGGCCATGCATTATCAACTTTTCAAGCTGGGGAAAACCATTAAGAACAGTAATACTAGGAATTCCTGGATCGATGGCAATGCTTGTATTATAATTCTGAAGAGTAATTATTTTAACTGATTCTGCTCCTGAAATTGCTTGTAGTAATTTAAGCCCTCTGTAGCGCCTATGATCCATGAGGCTGATTTCCGTCAACTGAGGACAAGCCATCTGCAATGATATATCACGTCTTAAAACTCCTAGATTCAGGTACATGAGATTGGAAGCATGTATCCTCAAGTTCTTCAGCTCCAAACAACATCGAATCCCCAAATTTCGAAGATGTGGGCACACATCCATGAATCTTTCAAACATGTCATCTGTCATACCCAGAATTTTGTAACAATAAAATGTTGTCAGGGATCGGAAATCCCTAAACTCACTGGGTATCTTGGAAAAACTGATGAATCTCAGTTGTAGGTTAGTGAGGTTTTCACAATTAAAAACAGAGTCCCCAACCTCGACCAAGGAAAATCTGTTAAGCCTCTTACCAGTGTTGGGATTTCTACAACAGATTTGTAGAAACATTCGTTCCACCTGCTTTTCAGCTGCAAGGCAAATCCAGTTGTTCACAATGGCAGTGCTAGGGTAATCCAAGGCGATTTCAAGGTCCAAACAGCGAAGATGAACATCCAGTTGGAGCAGGGCATTGTTAATTATGATGCGTATCTTGTCATCATTTTGTTTCTCAAAATCTCCGAACGAAAAATTGAGAAAGGTTATTTTCTTCCACAAGAATCGCCATCGCTGAGAGAGAAGGGAAAAGCGTACATCTCTGTAAGAAATCTTTGACAGAATTTGAGTTGAAAGAAAATCATCTGATAATGCAGACAGCCTGTCTGTTGTGAATGCTCTTGCCATTATTGCTGCTTATTTTCTTCAATTACAAAAGAAGCTCTGGAAATCTACAGAGAGCGCCCACTGTGCGGATTGTGGAGTAACAAAACACAGATACGTTTGATGCTGTATGCTGTTTGTTTACCGGTTGCCGTGTCGAAGAACATTTGTAAAGGAAAATATGACACATATAATAGGCGTGGTGTAAATTCCAACGAGGATTCCCACGCTCACCTATGTGGAACCCAAAATCACTTTCAATCAAACATCAATAAACCGTACGTTTTGAAATGGTCCATATGCAAATGCTCAATTTGCAGGCTATTTAGGTAGTGGGGATGCGGCTAATCTCCCGAGAAAACGGCATGGTAGGGCCAGGGGCATGTAACATCATTAACTTTCATGGAATATAGATAAAACAATATCTGTAACGGTATTGAGGGACCCATCAGATCAGAAGCAGAAATGTATGACGGAACGGTAGCCGCCGTTATTATTTAGTTCTTCAGTTTCGCCGCTTTCATTTGTTTTAAGAACCATGCACAATTTTGTCAGGAGATTAGCTTCTCCCCTCAGATATACCCCTTTGCCAAACTTGCTTAGACTCGACAGAAGCATATGCCATAATTCTTTCTGCAATACTTTTTGGACTGCGCTTAACCAGCACACTCCGCTTAGGTGGCTAGTGTGGGCCCTCCTAACCTGTCCAGCATTGGCCGTTAATCCCGCGCAAGTTTAAATTTTTTGAACCGTTTCTCCCGCCCGTAATATCGGTTTTCATTTGCCAGCGTACTTCCGAAATAGGAGCTTTCGAACAGGGTATGGACGTCCATCTAAGCACAATGGAAGGGCGATTTTTGTCAGATAGCAGAGTTGGAAATGTTTTGGTAGACATGGATGCAAAATGTCGAAGCCTAGACAAGGCACGTGAACAGTTTGACAGGATGCCTCAAAGAAATGTGGTCTACCATGATTGCCGGATATGCACAGAAGCAATTGTTACAAAGGACTCAAAGTCTTCCCACCAAATGCGATTGGCAGCTGTAAATATTTGCCAGAAACCTCACAGCCTGTGCGAAAATGGGAGCTTTGGAGTGGAGTATGGACATCCATCACAGGATAAACGATGGAGAAATCTTGTCAGATGTTGTAGCCGCAACTGCTCTGGTAGATATTTATGCGAAATGTGGAAGCGTAGACAATGCACGTGATCTATTTGACATTATGCCTCCATAATTGCTCACAGAATACCATGACTGTAGGATATGCAAAATGTGGAAACATCGACAAAGCACCCGAATTGTTTGACAGAATGTGCACAGTTCTCATGGAACGCCGTGATTGCAGAATATTAGCAAAATGGGTTTCTTGAAAAGGCTTTAGAAGCTTCCAACCGAACGCAATTGGCAGGTGTAAAACCAGACTATGAAACGTTTGCCACCGTCTTCCTAGCCTGTGCCAAATGGGAGCTTTGGAACAGGGTATGGACATACAAAGCATAAAGGTAGAGGAATTTTGTCAGAGGTAATCTACCAACCATGTATGCAAAATGTAGTTACACATATTCTAAAACTTATTTTCATATCATATTCAACTTTATAATTCTTTTGTTTGGATTAATGGTAAGAATGGAACATAACGAAACAATTTAAGGGATAATGAAGTGCATATGACATGAACACGTAATTGATTGATTCACTAATTATGAGCATCTAATCAAACATGATAGTGTCTAAAGGGTGTATGAATATCTTCCTAATTACTTGGAACATCAAAATTGATAACCTTATACATAATCACCTCTCTGCCTATTATGGTAGGATTTAATGAGTGGACAATCTATGAACATTGATTATCTTTCATAACAAAATTGATATAATAATTTTCTTCTATCTTAGTGGCAGCCCATTGTTTCTATTTGACAGTAGTTGGACAACCCATTATCATCATAATGATTTAGCTAGGATTTTGATTACAAATGTGATTAACTTTGAACCTAATGTGGTTTTTGAAGTTCCTTTGAATGTTGAAGATTGTCTCCTTATATAGGCAATAAGGGTTTAAAGATAGGACAACCCTCCTTGATTGTCAAATTCCTCTAATGACACCATTTCTTCCATGTGACACTTTGACTACAAAAATTGTATTAATAGTTCTTTGGTGGTTAAGACATGGTTATTACCCTAAATTAATTGTTAGAATGGGACATGATAGTGCCTATGGCTTGATGAAAAAATTAGGGCATATAGTTGTTTGTTTACTATCACAAGATTGGTGAGATTATTCTTGTCCCATAGTATAGTAATCCTTTTAAGATAATTGTTTATGATTACTCAAATAAAGTGAAGTATGCAAAAGTGTTATGCTACAATGACTATCGCCCTCCTTGATGAAAACCTACTTTATATGTTTGACAAGATTTTTTATTTAAATAGATTATCACATCTTTATGATAGTCTTTATGAATAAAACCTTGAGACCTTGATGACAATGCTTCAATCGTATGGGATTATTAATGGAGAGATAATTAGCCTATGGATGACTAGGTGCATGGAATTCATCATGATAATACTTCTCTCATTTATGGTAGTCATGGAGGTGATGGTGATTATCAATATGTCTAGAGGTCAATGTTAGAGCTTGAAGGTAGAAGGTTCCAAGTTCCATGATCAATATTGGTATTGATGATGAAAATTTCCTTAATAAGGTAAGACAATATAATAGTTGCATAGTAATTTATATATTTCTTGAATATTATTGGTTATCATGGTGTTTTTGACTTGAGAAGACCTATATAACACATCATACAGTAATAAGGTTTATAAGATTAAGGACACACATGATTGTCGCGACCATATGAGTAACTATGTCTATTATGATTATGGCTATACAATAGCCTTGGAATAATGTATTGTGTAGTTTACATAAGGCTAATGCATTAAGAGTTATTGAATGGAGTCCCTTAATTTTCTTTCTAATACTATGATTTGCATCATTCGTGTTGTTGTCCTCCTCATTTATAAGTCTTCAAAACTTAATCATGATTTCCTCATAAATTTCACTGATACCATCTAACTCAAGGAATTCCTTAGAAGGATATGACTATCCACAGTAGTACTATGATATTTTCTAACACCCTAAATTTAGTCCTTTCTTGTAGTATTGTTTAGGGTGGTTTATAGCAATCAGTGAGAAAATGAGCTACAACCTATGCTCTAAGGTATATAACAATCATGCTATAATATTAAATATATGTCTCTGTCTAGCCATTGCATTCTCACCTTAACCACCTACCAAGTTAGACTTGATGTCATTGGTTCCACTCCTATTCTACTTGGATTCCAAATAATTCCCAAACCCCTAGATGCACCTTGGGCTAACTCAAACATGCCCTCCCATTACCTCCATTCATCCATTAAAACAATTGCTTCTTGCTATGTTAATTTTTTTTCTTGTAACAATATTATGTTTACTCTTGTATGATCAATTTGGTGCTTGATCATGTACCTTTTATTAGGGGTATTGATGCCTCTAATATTCCATATTATTTGACTTCATGGTGACTTGGGAAGGGTTACACCCTTCCCTAACCTATGTTTTATTTGCTCTTTTGTATTTCCTACAATTTCCAACCTTTCCTTGTTGGTTTGCCTACCTCTTTACCCCTTCTCTCCCAATATTGGTTTACTTATTTCTGACTTAGACTCATAAATTGTTCTTTCTTCTAGTATGTCCTCTCCCTCTTCAAATTTGATTTCTCTGTCAATCTTTTGTCTCTATATTCCAATATTTGATCTAAATTCTATCTCATTTGGTAAGTGGGGTGTGGGTTGAGTATTTATATATATCCTTAGAAACATTCTATAAGTTTTGTCTTCTAGGTTCTCATCCAATCTCACAAAAATCCTTAATGTATCCCATATAGATTTTAGGGTTTTTAGATCCTAGTATTTTGAAGAAAAATTGTAAAGCCTTATCAAAATTAGAATATCTTCAATTGATTTTTCTGAAGGATTAAACTTTGGCTCCCAATCCTCAATGAAAAATCTAGTTCCTTCCATTAAATATGATCCCTCATTCAATATTTTTCACTTAATTACCCTTGTTGGTTGAATCCCTTGTTGAACATTCAACCAGAAACAATCCGTTCAGGAGAGACTTCAAAGTTACATCCTTCCCCATTATAGATCACATCATCGCCTTGATTTACTCATTCCTAACCAATCTCCTCCCCATTTAAAGAAGAAAGCTACTTCATTCTTGTTATTGACTTCTCTAGGCTACCATTTTTCAAAAATAAATAAATGCATCTACCGAAGGATTTAGGTTAAGAGGAATTTTATTTTCACTTAATTCCATTCTTTCTCCACCTGATAGTGATCCTTCATTTCTTTTGTCACTTATCTCGATAGACCAATTTTGTTTCCGAGGGTTCCATTTTTTCCAGCTGTCTTCAAAGCCCGTTTGATGGCCCGACAACCCCATTCTTACTTTATTCCCTTGGAAATGCCTCTATTTCCATCACTTTTCCATTTTCTCATTTTTCGCATTAGCATATTGTCCCTTTCTTTCATACCCAAAGCTCTGATATCTTGGCCATGTCATCCTAGTATCTCGATTCCACTTCCCCTACAACACTCACCATTGCTTCCTCCAGTCACTACTATCCCTATTTTTCTAGCTACCATACCTCCTCTACCATAATCTCTACCTACGACTCTGTAATAAGACATGTTTCGAGTTGTCCCACCTTCTCCACCCATTGTCTCCATGGGTATCAGTGTATCTTTCAGATTGAACCCTACCACCCATTTGAGTTTTTTCCCCTTCAATATTGTATGCTTTGTGTTAGCATTCCATGACTGCTCCCTTCCTATCTTGCATCTAATCTCCTCGCAATTCTTGGACTACTACTTGCCTCTACTCCCCAATCAATCATTCCAAATCCACCTAATTTGCCCACATGCCTACTCCCCACACCATTCTCCAATAAAAGTAAGAATAATTAGATCTTTATATGTATCATTTTCACTAATATATGATTTAATCAAATACAATTTAATTAAAAAATTTACTTAAAAATAAATAAATATTTATAAAAAAATAATTTCTTCATATTTACTTCAAAGATTAAATACAAATTTCTACTTATATATTAACAATAAAATTAATACATTTTGTTATTTATTATCAAAAAATTTATCAATATAACAATTTTATTCAAAACAATTCTTTTTTTAAAACAAAATTCAATAAAATAAAAATATAACTAACTTGTATAATTTACAATGAAATAAAAAGCTTTCTATTTTATATATAACTGAAAGCAATTAACAAATTATTTTTAATAGAATATTTTTACATGTAAAAATAAACCTTCCCTTACCAATAATGCCAAGAACATGATAATGCTACAATTTTACTATTTTTAACTTTTTAGTAATAATTTATTATTTGAATATAAATTTTATTTAAAATAATTTTCAATACATAATCTTTAAGATTTTCCAGTCATTCTACATTCTTTAAGATGGCACAAAGTAATCTTACAAGAAAACAAATATTGTATATGCAAGAAACTACAGAGCATTCTACATTCTTTAAGATGGCACAAAGTAATCTTACAAGAAAACAAATATTGTATATGCAAGAAACTAAATTTATTATGTCTACACATTATATAGATTTAGTGTGAGAAGAGTGACTTTTTTATTGATATATTATTAAATTTCAATCTTGATAATTTAAAAAATAAGATTTAATTTGTCAAACAAAATTTTATTGACTGTTCCTTATTTAAATTGGAGAAGGACATGCTTTACAAGAAATTATTGATAGAAATTTTTAAACTTAAATAAGAATAGTTTGGTTGGGAATAGAAGAGCATATATATAACTGAAAATATGATACATTAAATTCATACGAGAGTTAACAATAAATTGTACATTTCTATAACTTTCCCAAAACTATTTCAAACTATCTATCATAAACTAATAATTTAATAAGAATATTAAATAATAAACTACAAAGTCATTAAAATTACTATATTACAATAAATAAATCTTATTGTTCATGTAAACTGTAACATTCCAACAAACTTTAAAAAAATCATAATAGACGACAATAAATTTTTAAACAACAGCAGAATATTGCATTTTATAATTGAATTAAATCCACATCACATTTAAAAAGAAATCAATAGAAAAAACTTGAGAGAATTTCACTTCAGTAATTACAAAATAAAATCCAAGAACATAGGTATCCCATTTTTCATATTTTTCGATCTAACAATACTGACCATTGAAAAAGATAGCTAGAAATGTTTCTTGAGAAGGAAAACTTAAGAAGAGTTTGAAGAAATTGCATTTAACATTCTGCTAACCTCTCACTAATATTCAGAGCGTGTTTCACAAATTTCACAGATTTCTTTCGACTTCAATGTCCATCTTCTTGTGGCAGTGGATAATCTTGATACTGGAAACTCTCTTTCCAAATCTTGCAATTTTTTTCGCATGATGGCAGAGCAGCATTGTGACAGAAAAACCCTTGTTACAATTAATTTATTCTTTCTGAGCAGAGAACCTAGAAAAGTCACTGCAAGTCCACCCCTGTCAGGCCCAATATGAGCACGCACCATCTTCAAATTTGGCAATTTTACCTGCTCTTCTGGCATCTCACCCGACATTATCTCCTGCATAAAACATAATGTATACAAGAATGAAGGAAACTAGGTAACTAGGTAAGTAGGTAAGTACCATTCTCGACGGTGCATACAAGGCCTGATATCATCACAAATTAAGAATATTTAACTTTAGTATACAAAATACTAACCTGGAAACATTGGCCATGCATTATCAACTTTTCAAGCTGAGGAAAACCCTCAAGAACAGTAATACTAGGAATTTCTGGATCGATGGCATTGCTTCTATTATAATTCTGAAGAGTAATTATTTTAACTGATTCTGCTCCTGAAATTGCTTGTAGTAAGTTAAGCCCTCGGTATCCCCCCTGATCCATAAGGTTGATTTCTGTCAACCGAGGGCAAGCCATCTGCAATGATAAATCAGGCTTTAAAACTCCAAGATTCAGGTACATGAGATTGGAAGCATGTATCTTCAAGTTTTTCAGCCGAAAACACCTTCGAATCCCCAAATTTCGAAGATGGGGGCACACATCCATGAATCTTTTAAACATGGCATCATTCACATTCGGAATTTCGGAACAATAAAATGTTGTCAGGTGTGGGAAAACCCCAAAAGTCGTGGGTATCTTGGGGAAACGGATGAGTCTCAGTTGTAGGTTAGTGAGGTTTTCACAATTACAAACAGAGTCCCCAACCTCCGCCTCGGAAGATCTGTTAATCCTCTGACCAGTATTGGGATTTCTGCGAGAGATTTGTAGAGCGATTCGTTCCACCTGTTTTTCAGCTGCAAGGCGAATCCAGTTGTTCATATTGGCACTCCTAGGGTCATCCAAGGCGATTTCAAGGTCCAAACAGCAAAGATCAACATCCAGTTGGAGCAGCGCATTGTTAATTATGGTGTGTATCTTGTCATCTTCTTGTTCCTCAAAATCTTCGAACCGAAAATTGAGAGAGGATATTTTCTTCCACAAGAATCGCCATCGCTGAGAGAGAACGGAAACGCGTACAACATCTCTGTAAGAAATCTTTGACAGAATATGAGTTACAGGAAATTTATCTGATAATGCAGACAACCTGTCTGTTGCCAATGCTCTTTCCATTACTGCTTCTTATTTTCTTTGCCTGCAAAACTAGAACCTCTAGAAATCTACGGAGAATGCCTACTCTGCGGAATGTGGAGTAACAAAACACAGATATGGATATATATAAAGATTCAATCCATGTACGTTTAATGCTGTTTGTTTACCGTTGGCCGTGTCCAAAACATTTGTAATGGGAAATATGACACACATAATAATAAGGTATAAATTCCAACGAGGATTCCCACGCTCACCATCACTTTCAATCAAACAAACTAGGCTTTGAAATGCTCAATGTGCAAATGCTCAATTTGCAGGCTATTTAGTGGATAAAATAGTTTGGATATCATAAGTTATTTATTTAAAGTTTTATTGTCTTTGTTTCAAGTTTTTTTTTTTTTTTTATTCAAGAGGATCTCATCTAGGTATGTGGAACTCAACATCACTTTCAAATTTTTGTTTTTGGTTTTTGTTAATTATTTTTATAATTTGTATCAATGAAATAATCATAAGCAATTTGCAGGTTGTGTCCTCTCCTCAAAATAGAACAATTTGTAAATCATAAATTATTGTTTGTTTAAATTCTCTATTTTCTAAAAAAAAGTCTTTCTTTTTCTTATGAAATTTGATTGTCTTTATAATAATTATCTTTTCTTTCATTCAAGATCATTCACAAGTATTTACACATACTTTCCTACTGTCATGCCCAAAACTTTCACAAGAAAGTTCCAACAATTTTTTTTTTTTAAATGTGTTACAAGACATTTACTGAAGGTTTTACTATGTATTAATATGTTCCCATTAACTTCTCCATGCATGCCTAAGTTTGGTCATTGATATAAATGTTACTTCTGACCCAAATATCCATGACATTACTTAAGACTATGGTTTAGTTTAACATTAATATCATATTGGTAATGCTAGATATATACATTATTATATCTATATTTTCCTCAACACTGCTCTTAATACTACTAATAAGAAGATTATTGATTCTAATGTTACCCTTCAGTCCTACATATGTGGTAAATTATTATTATTTTATTTATTTTTCCCCACTATCACTTAATTATTTGCCTAGTTACTCATTTGTATAAATAAAAAGAAATATATAACCTTTATTTGCATACATATACCCTAATTCACTTTAAGTAGTAATTAACAATTATTACAACAATACTTATTACTTCTAGCTATATATATATATATAATTTTCTATATATTTTACTTCATCAAAGAATCCTGAAATAAACAAAATAAATCTTTTCTCTAAATAAAATATATTAATTCCTATTCTTTATATTTTTCTATATATTTTACTTTACTAAAAAGGAAACCTAAAATAGACAAAAACAAATCTTTTCTCTAAAGAAATTATATTAATTCCTATTATTATTATTTTTTTTTCTATATATATCACTTTAACTTAAAATAAACAAAATAAATATTTCCTCCCAAGAAGATATATTAATTCCTATTCTTTATTATCTTCTTAACACATACTCGTATTCTAATTAATTTTGTTCTCTTTTTAAAAAGAAAGAAAAGATAAGAGCATAAATTATTCTTTCCTTTATTTAAGGGATCTTAAAACATGGGGAATACGTGGATTAAAGTTAGGGACTATGAATAATGTGAAGGTAACTTAGTTATTGTTTTTGTTTGTATTTTTTTTACTTTATTACGTTTCTTATCCAAAGGAAAGGTAAATTTCCATAATTGCTAACATTCCCATTAAAGGAAATATTTAATTATAGAACTCTTTTTTTTTTTATCTTAAAATTCTTGAAGTGACAGGCTGTTGCAATTAGTTATGATAACGGTTGGGTTTTTTTTTTTTTTCTTTTTTTTTAAATCAAAATTACTGTGACATAACAAGGGGATTTACATTAATATAAATGAGTTTAAAATTCATATCAAGGTTCCAATGAAGATGGAATTGATTAGATCATTTTTAACTAAGCATTATTAACTCATCTAATAACCAAACGCAACTTCACGGAATACCTATTAAGGTCTATTGATTTAGATAAATAATTTAGGCATATGTTCAAAAATTCATTTAACATAAGCAGTATCTAAAATCTTCTTCTTCTTTTTTTTTTCTGGTTTCCACAATTTTAAAGGTAAATTTAAGCATTTTACTTTCACAATAATCAGGTCCTATATAGCAGTAATTTATATTTTAATTTGTATTAAATATATTATATATATATAGTTTTTTTTTTTTTTATTAACTATAAAGACAACTCTCAGTACCATGGCGTGAATGCTTTTTTTTTGTGGACGAAAAAGAAGCATCTATGAAGAGTGGCAAAGAGCCTGATATTAATAATATTTTAGTTTATTTTAATGATCTTGCAGTGGAGAAAGGTATACATGGAAGCAACATTTCTTATATTGCTCTTTCATTTTTTGATTTATTTCTTATATTGTTAGGTACAAATTGGATGAGCCACCAACCTTCTGACTACTGATCGATTATAGCCTTCCTGTGGGGTGTTATGCACTCTGGTGTGGAGTTATTACATTCTGCAGTAATTAGACAGGACGCCCATACCTATCCTTCCATGTTATGGACGAACTGTTCCTTTTTTTTATATATTTTTATCTATTTATCATAAGTAGCTAATGGATCATTATTGAATGTCAAGTTGACAACTACTTATTTCGATTAAGTGGGTGGCTCGAGAAGGTAGGTGCGCCTATCAAGTCCAGGCTTAAATGCACAAGCCAAATAAAAGAGAAGTTTACTTTATATGCCAGGAACTAAACTCTCCCTTATCGGTTTACCAAGTGATGGAAAGTTGATGATCGACCATGTCAATCATTCTCTATATAAAAATATTTTTAATCTCCTAATCTCTTTATTTCTTTCTAGCTGCAGGGTGAACATCTTCGTTTTCTGCCAAGCTATTTGCACCAGAGAGCTGGACTTTCTTCTTTATTTCTATTATTTTTTTATATATATAAAATCTATTATTATAATTATCATTTAGTTTTCTTCTGTTGATTTTTACTCACAGGCCACTCATCATCTGCACAAGAGGGTGAGGGATGAATACAGTGGCTGCAAGAACCACAACAAGGGTTACGGCCCCTTCATGGACATGGTTCCATTTGTTTTTGGGTATTTTTCATCACTATAGATCATGGCAAAAACCCCATCGCTATGCCATTTATCTTTCCTAGACCATCTGTGAAAAGAAATAAAAGAAAATTAGCAGTATGTGCCTTTACCGCGGCTGCATCATTTTTCCCTTAAAAAAAACTGCCAGCACCAGATCAAAAGGCCCATAACATCCACCAGATACAAATGGCTCCGAGCACGAAAATGGGACAAAGCCTAGTGCGTGTGATTTGAGATTTCTGGTAAAGTTTGATGATGCTTGAATTTGATCTGGGTTTATATCTGTTTGTATATGTATTTTCATTGTACGTTCATACATGCTATAAAGCCAGAACGAGATATATATATTACATATATACAATGAGTGAGTGTATTTACATCATTAGCACATGTATCTTAATCCATCCAAAAACTACTTTACTTGAATGTAAAAATATGCTTTTTCCTCTTTGTAAATAGTATGTCTTTTTTCTATTGACAACAGGTTTAACTTCACTAAAATTTAGTTGCATATGCTCTGCTAATTTGTTCATATGTAATTCAAGGGTTCACTTGAAACCAAACTTATCTGCCATTGTTCAAATGGTGGCTATTCGTGATGATACAGTCTTACAAAGATTTTGACTAAAATTTTAATGTACTTAGATAGCCTATCATTTGATGGGTGGCATTTAGAGCAATGTTCACAAATGTATTCCACACACAGTTTTAACACACTCAACTACCCAAAAATTGTTCTTCATTAATCTGAATGCATGAAAAACATAATTCTTCCTTCAAGTCCTAAATTAAACATCCCTTTGGATACAAGTTTATAAGGAAATTATTCTCTCCATTCCACAAGATATTAAACTTCCATTATTACACTAAAACTTAGAAACAAACAACATGTCAATGGACTAAGATATCTCTTTTCATCTTTTCATTTTACAAGAAAATACCAACCTTCTCTCAACAAATAACACACAAATAAACAAGGCTTGCTCTCAACCATTTTTCTTCCATGTTACAACCACCATTAGCTTTCAATATTACAACTAATTTCAAGAAATACAATGAGTGGCATACAATTGAAATAGGCTTGCTCTCCACCCTACCGTAATGACATCATGGAGCCTCGTGGGCTCTAGCCATACCCCCGAGCAAGGAATTATTTTAGCTCCATGATGATAATTGGAGCCTTTTCTAATTTTTCCAAAGGGATAGAACTAACATAGCACAAAATTCATGCATTTGGATTCTCTATTTTATATTTGCAACCAAGATCTATACACTATGACACCTTACAACCTATAAACAAAGGTAAATGGAAAGAGGAAGAACTTATCTTTTTTTTTTTCCCCTTCTAGATGAAGGAGTTGAGCTCTTGTATCCATCTTTCCTCTCCAAGCCAAGCCACCTTGATCATTGTCTCTCCAAAGAGTTGGACTCCTCTCCTCTTCTCATTCTTTCTACCATCTCCACTAAAGTTCTCCAAGAGGAAAAGTGGGTAGCAACCTCCTCTTCCTTCCTCTCTAAGATATATAGGATTTTCAACTTGCAACTCTTGGAAGGGGATGTGTGGAGTGTCCCCTTTTCTTTTTTTTCCATCAATGAGGGTCCTTTCCTTATTAAAGAAGATACATGCACTTGGACAATCCCTCAATATTTCCATCACATCCTCTCTTCAAAACTCGCCACTCTCCATAATGAGGCCTTTTCAGGTGTCAAATCATGTCCTAGGGGCACTATTGCATGCCTACTTGACCCCTACCACTATGGTATAGACCCTAGAGGGTTTATTTTTGCATCCCAACTAAGAAAATTGACCAACAACCCTCTTTAAAGACCCATTTAAGGATCTATCCGAATTTCAAATTGAATAATGGTTTCTAAACCTTATCCCCCCAACTTACAACTCATTTGACAAACAAATAAATACTCTCTCACATCCACAATAAACTATCCTTTTAAAATCAACCCTCACCACTTCAACATGTTAACTTTATTTCTTTCTAAGCTCTAAAAAAAAAGGGGCCAAATTTATACCCTCAAGAAGAGTCTTTTAATTTTCTCTTAATGGTTCACCCTTCCCATGATAACACCATTACCTTCCTGCACAATACCAACACAATCATAAGTAACAATTTGATCACATAAGTTTGTTAACTAAATATTTTATACTTTAGCTATATAATAATCCATTTAAAATTTCAATTAGCTTTTCACAATATATGAGTGCATTCCACCTTCATGGTAGTGACAATAAACAAAATGTCAAATTAAATGCACGAATATCACCAAAAGATCACCTTATTTATCATCCATAATATATCTAATCATCGATTCAAGAAAGGCATATAACAATTTAGGATTGTATTAAGTACCTACGAGGCGGGGTCTTACACCTACTTTATGAATATGTGATACACATAGGAGATAATTTTTTTAGATTGATAGAAAATAAATATATATAGTTTATGATTAAAGGAGTGAATGAATATAGTAATTATATCAATTAGGAAGCTTTTTTAAAATAGGTATAACAAAGTTTTCGATGAAGATGATGAGTGGGAAAACAAGTTTTCCATAAGGTTTGAGTAAGGGGATTCTAATAGGTAGTTTAACGATGAATGGTACCATCCATTAGTTGTAGAGGAGGAAGAACAAATGATTGACATTTGGTTGGAGGAATAGTAGAGTTCTACCTCTATGAATCATAGGGTGGTATCTTCAAGTGTGTTGGACCATGTGATGATGAAGGATTTATGTTGGTTCTTTTAAGATTGTCATGACATTCAATGGTTGGGTCTTCTAAAATAGCTTCATCACAAGTAGATGTATCTAGAGAAGAACAACTATAATTTTCTTGCTTATCAATGATTGCATCCTCTTGTTCAATAATGCCTTCCTAAATAGGAGAAGAGAAACAAAGGATTCTCATGGCTCTCAATAATGGGTTCCTCTAACACCAAAATACCTTCTTCACAAATATGAGAGATATTGGGAGAAGAAAAAACTTGATTGTCATGATTGTCCAGGATTTAATTCTCTTTCACTAAGTTTCACATAGGAGAGAGGGATCAATGAACAAAAAGGAAAGAGGGGAAATGACTTCATTTTCACGTGCTTGTAACAATAATTTCCTAGAGTATTCAACAAGATCTAAAAATAAAATATGAATTATGATAACAAAGAGACTTTTGAAAATATTATGTAATATTTGTTCTCCAGATCTGAAATGCAATTGTTTTTCCCAAGTTGCTAATAGTTTAAGTTTGGGAATCCAAAATCAACTAATAGTTTGAGCTGCAATGTGACTTGAATCACCACATTTCTACAAAATTTTATTATAGTCTTATTTAAATCTCCAAATAATTTATTTTAATTAAAATTTTGACTTTAAAATTTGCCACAATATTTGATACATGATTAGATCAGATTTGACAAAATTTTATAAATTATAGTAGAAATCTATGTTAAGTTGGCAATAGTATATCATAATTATTAGTTTCTTTAGGACCATATTTCTAATCTTTAGTTTCCACCATTGATTTATAATATAATCTAATAGCCCTTGTTTTATTCCATGAGGTAAAATGTACCCATGATTTGTAATGCTCATGGGCCCCACAATTTTGGGTCTCATGAGCATTATAGATTGTGAGTAAATTTACCTTATAGAGTAAGAGGGCCATTAGATCAATGATCTAAAAGCAATTTTGAGCCCCATGAGAATTACAGATCATGGGTACATTTTACTTTGTAGAATACAATGAGGGTCATTATATCATATTTTAAAAAAATGGTGAAAAGAAAGTATTATAGTCCACCCCTTCAACCCATCAACAATTTCCACCCTTGGGCCCCTAATATTCCATGAGAATTACTTTTAGATTGGATAGATTCACCATCATAATTAATGCATTTTTCGTATTTTTTTTCAATATTAGCCAAAATTTTCTACTAAATTTCAGTGATGTAAAAAAAAACACTAATCATAAAATTAATATTTTTTTTTTAAAAAAAGGAAAGGTTCACTAATAGAAATTAATCTTTTTTTTCTAAAAAATGAAATATTCTCCATAATTTTATATCTTTTTTTGAGGGGGGCTTCTTAAAGTTATCACTGATTTCTACCCTAAAAAGTGTCTTATCAATTACATTTGATCAAATTAACCTCGACAAGTGCTCGTATTTTGAATGAGTCCTAATTAAGTAAAGCCTAAACCTTTGAATCAGATTTAAATCTGTACAAAAGAGCTATAAATGGGCACTACTACCCTAGTCCAAGTGTTTTGGCCAAAAAAGTTAATTTCCCATTTATGTTTGTCTCTAGCTTTGAAGATATGAATTCAAATTTGGGTCTTGCTGGTAAATTAATCCTAAAAAGTTAAAATGAGTTGGCCAACACTTTAAATTATTCTTATGTTCCATTATAAATATAAGAATCATTATTCCAAATCAAAGAGAGAAGCAATCAATATGCATCAAATTTTTTTCCAAAGTACATCCATTATTATAGATTTGTAGGGAAAATTTTAGAATGAATCAAGCTACTATAATGATTGGAGTTTGATTCCAATAGAAGGACATGATTGAATCTAGGTTTGGGAGATAGGTTTGGCTTCCTTAATGACATTTTTTCAAAGTATTCTCATCTTAAAAATTTGATCTCCTTATTGTCCAAAGTAAGGTATTTATGCATTTGGATTTTCACTAAGGTATTTGAATTTCTCTTGAGTTGATCTTGCTTTTTCCATTTACGAATCCTTATATAACACAGTTTAACAAGGTTTTTATTATTTTATCTCATTATGGATTTAGACACACTTAAGGTTAGGAACATACACATTTATTAGTCAATCAATCGACTATTTATGGAGGTAGAAATATCAAAACAAGGTTTTCACCAAGGGAAACTCCTATATAGCGATTCCTTTCCCCCTCCTTGTTTTTATTTTGTAGGTTTAGATCCAAAGATGAAAAATTATAGAATGGAAGAGTAGAGTGTAGACTTGTAGCTTTCATGCTATAAAGTTCCTATTTTTTAGTCATACATCATTGTCAAGGGCACCAACACCGCTGGCCTCCCAACTTGGCTTCAAATTTGTAAGATAGGTGCACAAAAGTCTTCCCTTGTTAGATATTTCTTTTTTCTATTGATTTTTTATTTTGTTAGTGCGAATAAAGCGTGTTTCTAGATTAGGATTTATACTTAATTAAATCAATTAAATCCACCATATTTTCAATCAATTTTCAAGACAGTAAAAGAACCACATCCAATTGAAATTGGATCTCCTTTTAGGTTGTTAGCAAATCTCAACATGTCATGTCCCTTTCCTTGGAAAAATAGTTGCAAGGTAGAATCTAGGAATTCTACTACATTCCTCTATAGGAGCTCTTCTCAGTTTGAAATTTGGGAAGTAGCATCTATAATGAAGGTCCTACAACATATCCAGAGCTTGTGGGAAAATAATCATCTACTATAAATATATCATCATCAGAAAATCATTAGCTCAGGATCACTATGCTAAGACAAAGTTGATTCCAGGAATCTCTTTGTATTCCTCTACAGGAGCATGTTCAGGTGTGTGGTTTGGAACATAGCACCTATGATGGAAAATTCACATCATATCCAAAACTCAAGAAAGGACGATTGGATAGTGGAAAGTGTAGACATGCAAAATTGGCATTATGCATTCAATTAGGTCCATTCATCAAGTAAACCAAATTCACATCCATCCACTCATCAGGTAAATCAGGTTCATCATCCATTTAAAGTAAATAAATTATCTTTATTTGATTTAAGCCTACCATTACCTCATTTAAATAAATCAATCAAATCCTAAAATTTCATTAATCCACCTTTATCTTGCATCATCCCTTTAATTAAATAAATCAAACATTCATTTAATTAAATCCCAAATGAATTTTCCATTACTTTTGATTTAAATAAATTCAAATATTCAAGTCAAATAAGTCAAACTCACCTAATCATCACTTAAGCTAATCTAATCTTGATTAACCTAACCTAACCACCCATCACATCCTCTAGCTTTTCCCACTTGCACAAATAAATCATTTTAATTCATTTATAAAATCATCATTTTTCCTCAACAAAGCACCTTTTTGTAATATTCCCTCAATTTTGAAAATGAAGACTAGTTGACTTGTCCCTTCCAACATTGCAATAACTTCTCTATTTTATGCCCCCCACTCAACATTTATTTCACAAATTTGAATTTGAATCTCCCTCTCTTGGGCACATTGGCCAAAACTTGCACATCCATCAACCTATGGAAAGTTGACAAGTGTCCTCTTTTCATTGGTTTGTTTTTAGTCCCACATTCATCCATTTGGCCATTCTCTCATCAAAATATTCTATAAATGAAGGGCCTCGTTCTTCATCAACTCATCTACACTCTCATGCAAAGTTACTCTCTTAAATTGAGAACTGATTTTGCTCTTCACCATTGCATTTAATCACTTGAGCTTGAGCAAGGATTGGGAAAGGGTCATTGGCACATTTGACATCAATCCAATATGGAATAGGTACTTTGTCTTGCTTTTTGAATGTCTTTTGATCCCTCTTGTTATTTGTTGCATTTCTTGAGCATTGACATTGTTATTTCATAGAGGTATTCATGGATTTGCATGTGTAAACTAGCCCCACTAATGAGTGTTTAAGATAGTTCACTTGCAAATTTATAGTGCTTCATAATGGCGCTAGAAGGAGGGCCCCAATAAGTTTTTATTTTTCTCTATAGAGTACATATAGATTTGTTGATTTATCTCAGCATTTTGATATATAGTTGGCTTCTCTATGTTTCTCATGATACTTTTTTTTCTTGCTAGTTGACAAAGCTTACATTTGTAGGTTTTGTGATTGTTTGTTATAAGATTTAAGGAACTACTTTCAAAATAACAAAAATATAAATGGGGGCAGACAAGGGGATACTCACACAAGTTTTCTTAGCCTTTGTTTTCTCTTATAGGCGTAGGGGATACATGTTGCATGGTGAAAATTAGAGAGATTCTTATCTTTTTAATGAAATTAAATTTATGAATCTTTCATATGATCTGAAACATAGTTTGATAAGTAATCCTTCATTTCACATATTCTGGATTTCTTTGGACTACCTGACTTCAAACCTCTATGAATTGAAATATTCCACTTGCTTGAAAATTTATTTCTTGTGTATTAATGCATTGTTATACACTCCAAATGCTGGCGTAGTAGTGTATTGTTTCACTGATACATGTGATTTGTAGATAATTAGGAATGTTGTGTTTATATGGTAAAGAAAACTGATATTAATTCTTCTGTGTCTCGAGAATCGGGAAGGAAACAACACAATTTGGAAATTAATTGAGAAACAAAAGATTGACTCTGCAAATCAAGATGGGATTTTTTGATAGAAACTCGATTTGATCTTATGACAATATTTAGATCCTTTATTGACTATGATTTTTTGTTTATTGCAACACTTATTCCTATGCATGTATTGCTATCTTCTCACATTTACTCTCTAGTTATCTACATTTCAGTGTCTTTCTGTCTGTTACCAAACACCACTTCTTGCGCATTTATGACTATCACTCGACAATCTTACAGTTTTGGATTGTTTTCTTATGCCAGCAGATGAAGTTCTCTTGGTAAACCAGCGTATAAAATGCATCATTAATATGAGAAACTTGGAAGCAGCCACTTTTCCAGAGGACTCATGATCTGTAGATGATTTATGATAAAAATCGGGTTCACACATGTTTCCTACGAGCTTGTTCAACAAATGAGTTGTTGTCTACGGGGGAGAGAATTTCACATCGAATTTATTACAAGCATCTATAAGATACTTGTTTTCCTCATCAGATGACGGATCTTTGGGGATGTCAAGACCTGTCGCTTCTTTTAACCCCTGGATTACATTTATCCTTCTAAAAGGAGGAGTGAAATCAATTTCTATGGGATCCCTGTCTGCTCCGTTAGCATGGTATTTAATTTTATAGCTACTAGTTCTCTTGGGTGGCCAATGCATAAATAAGTCTTCCCCTGCTCTTGTCGTTTGATTTAATTTTATCCATCTGCTCTTGTCTTTTGATTTATCCCATTTTCTTAAAACTGATCCCTTTATAGCAGCCACGCGAGCCTTCACTAACAAGTCTATCCAAGGCTTCTACTATCATAGGCTCTGCTATCCCAATCCATCCCAGAAGCCTCAGAGTTTGGTGGATTTGTATTTTGTGATGGGAAGCATGAGAATATAGAACCCTCGTACTCATTTAAAATGCAAGTACTCCTTTTTAACCAATCCTTATAACGATGTTAATCAGGGCCAGGTGCATATAGTTTGCAGCTATCTTTTGTGAGTTGTCCCTTCTGAATGATAGGAAAATATTGAACAACAATTTATATTTCAAATCTTGTTGCTACCGACCTATCCTCCAACGTAACTTGGTTAATACGCCCCTTACCACCAAACTTCTATCATGCGTGTCAACTTAGGAAAGGTAAATTTTATTTTTTATTTTTTTAGATCTTGACTTGATTAGGCATTTATAGTGATTAAATTAAATAGATCAAATCCATGGAACCAACCAAGCATCCAGTCTTATCACTCATAAGTTCAAGTAAGTACGCATGTGGCAGTAATGTTTACACTTTCACATTGAATGCTAATTTCAAGGAACGCTAGGTTCATGATTTCTTTATCATTTTGGTTGAGCCTAATATCCCACATGGTGTTTAAGATTAATAATAAGGAACATTCGATGCAAGCTTGTAAGATAAATTTAAAATCATTGCTATCTAGTCTACTGCTAGCTCGCATAACATTATATAGCTCACGTGCAGATAGATATTTTATTATGTAAACAAATTTCTTGTGGGGTTTGAAATTTTGGAAATGTCTTGAACATATAAAGATCTAAAATTATAAATAAAGGGAATACTCTTATAGTTTGTTTTTCTTTTCTTTTTGGTCAAAGTGTGCCTTAAAATTGGTGGAAATTAAGGCTCTTGTAAGTGCTTTGTTCATTGGTCAAAATCATTAGTCTTTATTTTATTATTGTTTGAAGTTAAGACTTAAAATGATAAATTGATTCTTGTATGCTCTTATAGGAAAGCGAAGAAAAAGGCTAATGAAGAGTAAGGAAGGAAAAAAAAAGAAAACAATGAAAGGAAAGAAGGAAAACAAGGTGTTAAGGAAAGCGAAGAAGGAACAAGGAAAGCAAGGAAAGCGTAAAAGGTGAAAACGAAGGAAAAAAAAGAAATGCAAAAGGTAAAGGTGAAATTGACATTGGAATCAAGTGTTGGAGTTGAGTGAAAATGAAAGCGAAGTTGGATTTGAAGAATTGAGCATCAAAATTTGAAACTCACAAAGTGTTTTTTAATGCTTAAGGGCTTCCATTTCTTGCCTTAATTTTTTTTTTCATGCTAACTCATCTTTGGTTTAAAAAAAAAACATTTCAAAATGCTTGGAGAGTTTTTTGTATGCTTTAATTTTCTATTTTAGGCTAACTCATATTTTGTTTGGTGCTTTAAAACAAATTCATCATTGCTTTGAGGCTTAAAATGATCATTTTTTTTTGTGTTTCGTAATCTCTTATTCAAAGTAATCTCATCTAAAAAGGCGTATGCATTTCTCTCGCGCTTCACGGTGATCTTGAGAACCAAAATTATTTTTGATGATATTAAGTTGCTTAAAATATTTCATCCACGCTTCGATTTGGGTTTAAAATTGAACAAGATCTTGTGCAAGTGTGAGTGGGGGAATTATCACGTATATTCTCTCTCTTTGTTGCTGTCAAAGATCGATCGAGTTATGGATTTTTTCTTTACTAGCTTTTGTTTATCCTAGAGGGATTTCCTTGGGGAAAAAGTACTCACCCAAGGGAATGAATCAATCGGTAACACTCTAAAGACAGGCGTATTTCCAGCCGGGATATAAATGTGGGTATTGGAAGAAATGCCAATATCATGCGGTTGATTCCAACAAGATGGATCCGAAAGGGGACTCTCGCCATATGGGTCAATCTCCATGAACAGAAAGTCCAAAATAAAACTCTTGTTTGTAGTGGCCTATTAACTCATTCACCGAGTTTATCAAAGTGGTGCATTGGAACTTAGATTCCAATAAGTTACTTGCCATGTCCGATCTTGGTTAAAGTATAGAGGTTAAGACTTCATTCTTAACATACCTTTATACTCTCTCCTTGGTTGCATGTAAAATTATCTCTTCTTCTACGAAGGGTGTGAGGAAAGCCCATGAAGAAAAATGTACCAATTGAGCTAGAACATCATATTGCTTGTGGTTACAAAAACGCTTTACTTGTTCGAAAACATTTGAAAACAAACACTCAACATGATCCTCAAAATTTCAAACCCCTTAGGAGGCAAATACCATTGACCAAATTCTCATGTTATTTCTTACCCTTGGGATTACATCCTTAGAGGTTTCTAAGCACTTGAATTTACGTCTCAATTTTCCCACTAAAGTTAAACAATAGGTAACCCTTGCCTTAAATTCATCAAAGTTTCGCATAATATACCTTGTGAAATGAGACAAAGTTGAGACATTGGAAATTTAGTTTGAAAACTAATCAAGAAGTGTTTGTGGTAAAAAAAAATCCATTAAGAAAAGATTAAAGACAATTGGACCCCACACATGTGTCTCCAATGATTTCATGCAAAATCAAGATCAAGAAACCAAAGGTGAAACCCCTTAGTCTGAAAGCCCATCAAGAACGTCTCTCTATGTTATACGGAGTCAGACAAAGAATACTTTTTAACTTTTAAAAAAAGGCTTCAAGGAACAATCCCAGTTTGTATTCATTCTATTACTGCCAAAACCCAAATCTTTTTAGAGAGTTTGAACATCTTGTTTAGAGAAAATCTTGTTCTTCAACACTAGGTCTAGGCAAACAAAGTGTCTTTTTTAGGTTCATCTTAGGATCAAAGCAAATCAAAATATTTTCATCCATCCTTCAAACATCAAAACAAACATCATCTCACAATCAGCTTTTGGAAAATCTTGAAATCATCCTTAATGCTAGGCTTTTTGGAAAAATCAAAATCATCAAAATCCTTGAGACTAAATCCTTGAAAACATTATCAAAATCACTTTTGGCTAGGTATGTGTCGATGTATCCTTTTGCACATGCTTATTCAAAAGTTATCAAATCATCTTGTTTAAGCTTAGTATATGTAGATGAATCCTTCTTCATATGCTTAGTGAAACTATCATCTTGCTTGAATAGGTGTGGGTAGATGCATCCTTCTTCCTGCATATACTCAAATTATCATCATTTGAGCAAATCCATCCTTAGGTAATCATCCAAACATCTTAGGGTCTATTTTTTCAAAATCCAAATCAAAATCAAAATCAATCAAGGACAAATCCCAAGGGAAAATCAAAATCAAAATTCAAAGCATATCCAAAAGTCCCAAAAGCCTAGTATCTCCTTCAAGATTTACCAAAATATCATAACATCCACATCATCCTTCACATCATCATCATATCACCTTTCGATCCTCAAGATATCCTAAAATTTTCCACTTTGAGGCATAGAATAAAGATCAATCCAAAGAATCAAGAGATTCATCTCCCATTCTTAAAAATTGATCCTTGTTTTATGGTTCAAACCAGATCTCAATACAAGAAGAGCATGGAAGCCCACAAAGAAACACCCGCTTCAAGTGATTTAAGTCAAACCACTCTTGAAATGAATCCCATTGGGTCAGGAAATCTCACAGTTAACCTTCCGAAATCATCAAAAAATCCACAAGAAGAAGCCCAAGGAGAAGACATCACCTTTGGGATGTCTCACAATGAAATAACTGAAATGCTTCAAAATCTAGAAAACCATAAGATCGTCAATATCATGATGAAGCTTAACCCTTCATTATACATACTTGAACTAGCAAAGCAAGTGGCCAAATTTTCTTTGGATTTTGACATGAGTACTATAGTGGAGACATCTTTTCCTCCAATCTCATCCACCATTCCCATCTCATCCACACCCCCATCCCAAAACATCACCCAAAACATTCCACAAATTACGACATCTTTTTCTCCAACCCAACCTAACATTAATAAGGGAAATGCATTTCTCAATGCTATTCAAGCACAACCCCTTGTTAATAATCAAAACATGGATGCAAACACCATCTTGGAACAAAACATACCCAAAAACCCATTACATAAGAATGTTCCTCTCACCTTCCATGATGATCCATCATTATCATTTTTCCACGGAACACCTCAAACTCCTCTCCTCTAAAATTCGCAAGAGGAATGAGACATGTTCGAACTAGAGGGAATTTTTGACACCACAACATTTACATAAGGACTAACACCCCTTACATTTCCACCACTTTTGCTTTTTCCGTCATCATCCACACCACTTCTTGGATTAGGGCTTCCCCCCTTACCAAGTATCAATCAAACCAACATCCCAAATATCAATGAAAGCATTACGCAAAATGCTCAAAATTTATCATCAACATCGCAAAAATAGATGAAAAACACACAAGCAATTGTAACATCATCAAACACCCCCATAACATTGCAAAGAATGATCTCTCAAGGGCCAATCACATCAATAGCACCACTTATCACTCAAACCACCACATCAACAATACCATCTACCACTCAAATCATTAACATGACATCACCATTCACCACTAGCACAAACACCATTCTGAATCCACTACCACCCCCACCACCACCAACTTCTACCACATCAATCCAATACAACGCGACATTGTAAGCTGCTTTTCAAAGGGGATTTCAACAAGTGGAAAAATAAAAAGCTATACACCTAGCTGCTCAAGCTGCACAAGCTACCCAAACTGTACAAGCCACATTTCAAATGCAACAAGTGCAACAAGCCCAAGCTTTATTGCAACAACAACAAGAAGAAGCTACCCAAGCCACTCAAGCATTACAAGCATTGCAAGAACACAAGACTGCTCAAGCACAAGCTCTATTGCAATAACTAGCAGCAAAAGCACAAGCTCAATATCAGGCACAACAAGCCCAATATCAAGCACAACTCCTCGCACAAAGACAAGCAGTGCAATTGAAAGCATATCAACAAGCAATAAAACAATATCAAGAGCAACAAGAAGCAAAAGAATTGGAAGCCCAATAACAAGTGTTGTTGGAACAACAACAAGCCTTGTTGGAACAACAACAGGCACAACAACAAGCACAAATATTAGCGTAGCAACAACAAGATCAACAACAAGCATTGTTCATACAAAAGTAGGTGGAGGCCTACCTCGCTCAGCAGAACATATAGATACCATCAAACAACACACTGACCAACCCACCCATCCAACCCACCGTTGAAACACCCCAAAACACTTTCATCCCACCCCCTGATCCACAAAATGATGTAACGACACAAATCAGGTTGCTCTTGCAGCAAGTGCTTGATCTTCAAGTAGGGCGAACAATGAAGACACCAAGCAACTTGTGTCCATATCCATTCGACAGGAGCCTAGTGATGAAACCATTCCCCAAAGGATTTGAGATCCCAAAATTTGATAAATATCGAGGGACGAGAAACCCTAAAGATCACATAAGGGAATTCCAGGTTCATTGCATGGAAGTCGTATACGGCGATACTTATTTGATGCAACTATTTCCTAGGAATTTGGCAGGCCACACTATGGAATGGTTCTCTCATCTACCTTCAGGCATTAGAACATTCCAAGAAATTATAGACACATTCATAAAAAACTATGCATGCAACATTGCAATGGATGTTGGTCTAGAAGAACTCTCAGCTTTGAAACAAGGAAAGGGTGAATCATTCACTTCATTCCTACAATGATGGTGATCCAAGGCCATTCGGAGCAAGTGGACCATGCCAAAAGGACAACAAGTTTGCACCATCATCGCCAACCTTAACGACCTCTTGGCATTTCATCTCAAGGTTCAAGGCATCACCACATATGCTCGATTGATCCCCAAGGTGCTTAGCATCGAACAAGCCCTCATGACTCAACCAACAGGATCAACCTCATACCCCAAACAACAAAAAAACTACCCACTATCCAATTATAATGATAAACCTTGCACATAGGCAAGGAAAAAAAATGTTACTAATGATGGTGTCGTCGAAGCCAAGGTGGTCATTAGTTCCCCTTGCCAAAATACACCTGCACCACAAATCCAAACACATCACCAAAAAAATCATCACACGATGCACTATCCAAACAACAATCCAACAATCAATAATCTCAATGATCAAAGAGGACCACCCCAATGCAAGAGTTATCCTAAGCAAAAATACACCACTTTGGGGGAACCACTTGAAGTCATAATGAAGAAGTTGATAGATGGAAAAATCATCAAGGCTCCTACACTTGAGAATTACTAAGAACTAGATGTCAAACCTCCTTGGTATAATGAAAATAAACTTTGAAAATTCCATAAAATCAAAGGCCATAACAAAAATAGTTGCATAAGATTGCAAAACATCATTCAATATCTCATCGATAAAATAATTATAAATGTGGAACAACATACAGAAAATCGGGATCTTAAGATATATACGAATCAGATGCCGAATCATGTTAACAAAGGGAATAACAATGATAAAGGGAAAGGAACCCATGAAAACATGAACCATGTGTATGAAACTATTGTTGCCTCCCTAGATGAATACTACATAGTCATCACCATCAAAGGTGCCCATGCTGATTGTGGAGTCACCACAAGAGGCGGAAAAGTCACCATCGCAGGATCATCCCAACCAAACAAAGTCCCAACATCTAGATCAGTTCCTAATGGCTATAATGTCCTAGATCAACTCAAGAGAACACCAGCACAAATCTCCATCATGGAGTTGCTAAAAATATCATCTGCCCATAGGAAAATCCTTGAAGAAGCATTGACCTCATCCACTGTCCCTGCAGACCTTGATGTAGAGCAATTCCAAGCTATGGTCAGAAACATCATTATGCCTAATCTTCTCACATTCTTTGACCAGGATTTCCCCGCCCAACCATCTCACAACCGTGTGCTTCACCTAGAAGTCAAAGTAAACAAGAGCAAAGTCAAAATGGTCTTGGTGGATGGAGGAGTGGGTTTGAATATATGTTCTCTCAAGCTCAACAAACAATTGAAAATCCCAGAGGATTCTATTGACAAAGGAAAGGGTATCACAATAAGAGCATATAACGATCAAGAAAGAGTGTCCCAAGGCATGATCAAACTCCCTATTCAAGTAGGGTCGACTCTCATGGAAACCACTTGTTAGGTCCTGGACCTTGAATTACCATGTAACATTCTTCTGGGATGTCCATGGATTCATACGATGAAGGGAGTAGCATCTACTTTCCATCAGTGCATGAAATTCACACATGAGGCACAAGAGGTCACCATTCACGAAGATCCCAAACCTTTCTCATACTACAAAAATCTTGAAGCAAAGTATTACAAAATCCCCCAAGTACCAAAAAAATATGAGGGCCCATCCACACCGTACATTGATCCCGCCACCCTCGCATCCACGTCTGTGACAAAGACACCCACCACTCCCACCATTCCCACCATCTTTGACATCAAGCTCATCATCCAAGATAATGGCTGTGGAAACTACAAGCTCCCTAATAATGCTTTTGTGGTAGGAGAGTTACTGAAATCGCCTAGATCACAGGGATGACCACAAATAAATGAAGCCTCCACATCCCAAACATCTCCTGAAAACTATCCCACCTTTACAAGATGGGGAGATATTGGATGAGAAGTTATCAAGGAAAATCCATCTCACATGCTCTATCAAGATGAGAGATCAACACTTGAACTACCAATGGATGATAGAAGCAAGGGTCTACAAATGATGCTTGTAATGGGCTACGACAGAAACCAAAGACTTGGACAAAATGACAATGGGCTTATAATACCTATCATGAGAGAGACACGACCAATAACAAATCTTGGCCTTGGATGTACCCCTCCAAGTATAACCATATGAGGCTGAAGTATGCTAGTTAGAATGGTTAATAATCCTCCTCAACCAACCCCATCAAAACTACGATTACCAGTGTCTACAGGTAGAGTCATAGATAACTTTACATTTGATATAACTGAGATCTGTAGCAGTAGCGATGATGAGGATCCCACACCTAATGTACCTAGGCTATTCGAAGATACCACTCTTTGCATGATTAGTGCCCTATCTTTTGAACCAGATCACTATCAAAATCATGAGATTCGCCTAGTATATCCCCAAGTCATCGACTACGACCAACGGGGACCACCAGTTCTCGATACATTCGAAAATGATGAGCTCTCAGAATTCATGGGATTGTGGGACAACATTCTAGATGGGGATCACAAAGCAGGGTTTATAATAGAGTTGGAAACACATGCCTATTATTGGGAAATGATTGAATCCTTCAGTCACAAAAGTGAGAAATTAAGAATAATATCCAAATCTTTGAGTGAAAACCACACTGTGGCACTCTCTGACAAGAAAAAAGTAAAAAGAAAGGACACATCCAATGGTGAAAACCTCTCTGAGGTCCCCGAGGATGGGGGATTCAATCTTCCTTTAAGAGCTATTCATCAGGAAAAGTCGGCAGTCTTGGTAGAAAAATGCAATCCAGTCAACCTAGGAACAAAGGAGACCCCAAATATCACATTCTATGTGGAATCACTACTATTAGATGCAGGATTCATCTGACCGATAGACTATCTAGAATGGGTATCAAACTTGGTACCTATTTCAAAACCTGATGAAAACATCAGAATCTACACAAACTTCAGGGATTTGAACAAGGCATGTCCAAAAGATGACTTTTCGCTTCCCAACATTGATATGATAGTAGATATGACAGCTGGACATGAGATGTTGTCACTAATGGATGAATTCTCAGGGTACAATCAGATCATGATAGATAAGGAGGACCAACATAAGATGGCTTTCACTTTTCCATGGGGAACATACTGTTGGAACATGATGCCATTTGGCTTAAAGAATGCAGGAGCAATATATCAAAGGGCTATGACATTGATATTTCACGACATGATCCATAAGATGGTCGAAGACTATGTTGACGACATTCTAGCTAAGTCAAGAAAGAGAAAATATCACATAGCAACACTAAGTGCCATCTTTGACAGACTGGAGGAGTACAAGGCCAGACTAAATCCAAAGAAGTGCGTCTTTGGCATATAATCAGGAAAGCTCCTAAGATATATAGTGTCGATGAGGGGTATCGAGGTGGATCCAACAAAAGTAAAAGCAATCCTCAAAATGGAAGCACCAAAAAAATTAAAGCAATTGAGAGGTCTACAAGGCAAAATCCAATCCATTAGAAGATTCATAGCACAATTGGCAGAAAAATAGAGCCCATACTCTCACCTACTCCACAAGGGAGTAGCATACAAATGGGATACCAAGTGCGAAGAGGAATTCAACAAAATCAAGGAATATCTACTAACACCACCAGTCTTAATGCCACCCATCCTGAGAAAGCCATTAATTCTATATGTGTCAACAACAATAGCAACCCTTGGAGCTCTCCTAGCTCAGCATGAAAAAAATGGAACAGAGAGGGCTATCTATTACATTAGCAAGATAATGGTTGGTCATGAGCTAAACTATTCATTCATCGAGAAAGCTTGTCTCACAGTAGTGTTTGCATCTCAAAAATTTAGACATTACATGTTGGCACACAAAATAAAGCTCATCGCCAAAATTGACCCTCTCTAGTATCTACTATCAAAGGCAATGCTGACAAGAAGAATGGAAAAATGGGTGATGATACTGATAGAATATGACATTGAATATGTGGAGAGGAAAGTAATCAAAGGACAAATCATCGTAGACCAATTGGTAGAAGCATCTATCTATTCTGAGAATCCTCTTGTCTCAGAGTTTCCAGATGAATCTATTTTCAACCTCAACATAGCTAACCATTGGAAACTATACTTCAATGGCTCATACACATAGCATGGATCAGGAGCTGGTGTCTTCTTCATCACCCCACAAGGGGATTGCATACTAAGGTGTTACAAACTGGCATTTCCTTGCACTAATAACATTGCGGAATACGAGGCTTTAACCATAGGTCTTAGAATAGCAGTGAAGTGGAACATCATGGCTCTCAAAGTGTACGAAGACTCCCAATTGATCATTAATCAAGTCAATGATGAATATTAGACCAAGGATGACAAGCTCACTCCATACAAGAAATTGGTGGAGACTCTCAAAGAATCCTTCATCGAAATCACATTTGAGCAGATACCTAGAGCCAACAACAGAGCAGTAGATGCCATGGCAACAACTGGTTCCCTATTGGACATCGCCAACAATGTTCCAAAATATGAATTCCTAATAGAGCAGCTTCTCGTGCCTGCATTCGAGGTACAAAATCAAAAATTCATGTGTGAAATTATTGGTCCTAGTGATCCTTGGTACCATGACATTTATACATACCTTCGAATAGGTGTCATACCTGCTGACTTACCATCAAACCTAAAATGAACCTTTGTTAAAAGGGCATCCAGATTTGTCATCCTAGGTGATACTCTATATTGGAGGATCATAAAAGGAACCCTACTATGCTGCCTAAATGTTGAGGAGGCATTAACCGCTCTAACTAAAGTACATAATGGTATCTGTGGTTCACACTCGAGTGGGATTAACATAGCTAAGAAGCTGCTAAGGATGGGGTATTATTGGCCCACAATGGAAAGAGAAGCACATGATCATGCTAGAAAGTGTCTACAATGTCAGCAGCATGGGGACCTCATCCATGCTCCAACTCAAGAGCTTCATCCTATCGTCACACCATGACCCTTTTCACAGTGGGGACTTGATCTCATTGGAAAAATCATGCCCACTTCATCTAACGGCCACAAATTCATCATAACCACAAAAAAGTACTTTACTAAGTGGGTAGAAGCTATACCCATGGCGTATAAAACTAGGAAGCAGATTTCAAAGTTCATTCTAAACTATCTCATATGCCATTATGGTGTTCCACAAACCATTATCTTAGATAATGGAACACCATTCAAGAATCAGGATGTTCGTGACTTATGTGAGAAATTCAAAATCTAACATTGCTTCTCTACCCCATACTATCCCCAAGGCAATGGCCAAGCTACAAACAAAACCATTCTAAAAATCCTCAAGAAAATAGTTGATGATGTAGGTCGTGATTGACATTTGCAGCTTAATCCCACCCTTTGGGCCTATCAAACCAACATCCGCACACCCACCAGAGCCACCCCCTTCTCCCTGGTCTATGGATCAGAAGTAGTACTCCCCATAGAGATCGAGCTCCGATCCCTCAAGATATCACTGCAAAACCTCATCACAAATGAAGAATACAGAGTATCAAGACTAAATGAGCTAGAGCTATTGGATGAGAGATGTATAGATGCTTTGAATCATTTGCAAGTCTATCAGAATAGACTCAAAAGGAGCTACAATAAGAAAATCAGAAGCATGATGTTCCAAGTCAGAGAACTGGTGTTAAAAGAAAATTAGAAGAATGTCCCAAACCCAAGCAAAAAAGGCAAGTTTGAACCTAATTGGTTAGGACCTTTTGTCATCATAGCAAGTTACAAGTCAGGGGAATATCAGTTATCAACACCCGAAGGGGAACCTTTGTAGGAGCCTATGAATAACTCCAATCTCAAAAAAATTTATGCCTAAATCTTTCAAGGTATAGAACCAAAAAATCCAAAAAATCAGAAAATGTCCTGAAAAAATGGTCACTTTGGCAAAAAACTGGCAAATAGGTGTCTTTGTGACAACAAAAAAATCAAAAAAGCAAAAAAATCCAAAAAAAATAGAAAAAGGATAAAAAATAGTAAAGAGAAAAATCGTCTTCTAGTGAAAACCACTTCACTAGCACTTTGGACAAGTACCTTGGTGAAAACCTGGAAAATAGGCACCTTGCATAAATAAGCACTCTCTATCCACCAGGATCTTTACGACTTGTTCTGCATCATCCGTCCATTTCGCTTCCATCATCCATCACATCTAGGCCTCCATCCATCACTCATCCACTCGCATCCACACCATAGCTTGGTCTTGTGTTCGTATCATGATCCCTCCTAGTACTACTCGACCCATCTTCAAGGTCAGTTTTTCCTACCTTTATATGATTAGTCTATTGCATCATGCTGGGGGCATGTTCTCATCTGATTAGGATTCGTGTATGTTCTTAAAGTCCTAAATATCAAAAATTCCAAAAACATAAAAAAATTAGAAAATACAAAAACATCAAAAAATAAAAAAAATTTAAAAACATCAAAATATCAAAAAAATCCAAAAACATCAAAACATATCAAAAATCCCAAAAATAGGTCAAAAATTCATTCAAAAAGTCAAAAACAAAGTCATCTTGTCGAACTACATGGTCTCTGAGCTTGAACGTAGGAAAGGTTGATCTTTGATCATCTACCAAGACACTTAGGCCAGTCCTTTAGGAGTCTATCATAATAAACTGACATCTCATCATGTATATCTTCATTTGTAAATCGGTCAAGTCGTCAGTCAAACTACGTGGTCTCTGCGTGTATAGCGTAGGCAAGGCTAATCTGTTGATCAGCGCCCAAGGCCCCTAGGATAGGTCTTTAGGTTAGTCTCTTGGTCAAAATCTTAGAAAACCCAAAACATTGGAAAATAGAAAATCAAAAAATTCACCTGCAATAACCCCAAAAACATCCAAATATTTGAAAAAATCCATCTGCCTCATCTCACTTTCACCTGCAATAACACCATCCATAATAAATTGATCGTCATCCTCAACCTTTGGTGAAATAGTTAGAAACAAGTCTAGTAGGTTAAAAGTAAAACTCCAAATGTCAAGTCTCAAGTCTAAGTCAGTATGTAAGCAAGTTGGTCAATTCTTTGTATCGATAGTCCATCATCCAAATATTCCCATATCAATCATTTGATAACATCATGTCCTAAGATGAATCCTTCCTACAATGGGCATTATTGATCAAAAAGAACACTTTGGATAAATGAAATGACATGCCACCATCCACTAACATGTCCTAGGATGTATCCTTCCTACAATGGGCATTATCTTTTGGCAATAAGTTTCGGTTCTTATCCATAAAAACACATTCCCTTTTGGTTAGCGGTAGTGAAGAACATCAACTTGTTTGTGTGCTTTATCTTTGTCTTTTGACTTATCTTATTGCACTCAGTCCAAGGACCTTTCGAGGATATCCGAACACAGGATTTAGAGAGATAGGAATGGGGCAACGATCATTATTCTTTTGTCTATTGTGGTTGTTGGACATTCTTGTAAAATAACTTGGCGAATACTTTCTTTGTTAGATATGTATAGAGGATGTTTTGGACAGCTTGTTAACTATTGCATTGATTGGTTATACCTTTCCATGTTTTGGTGTGAGATGTTTGAAACTTCTAAAATGTGTCCTAGTAAGGCTTCTGTATGTTAGGTGTGAACAAGAATACTCCTATCTATTTGTCGAGTTAAAGTCCATCGCACTAAGTACAACGCCATCCTGGTCCTTTATACCTTGATGCATCATGCTTAGGCATGTTATCAAACATAAGGTAAGTGACCCTTTTAAAATCCCAATCCTTGATAAGCAAATCATCCATTTATATCATCATTTCTCATCATCATCTCTCATAAAGTTGGCTTGTTGGATCCTCTTGTCATCATCTAATGTCTTCTTGTCCACATTAACATCACGCCATGATTAGTTAATCATCATCATCAGTGCATCCATCCTGCATCCACAAACCATCAATATTGTACATATCATCTCACATGCATGTTCATCATCATAATATATATTTGTTATTCTAAGAATCTTAAAAACATCTCATTCACATCATCATCCATCCATCATCACATCATATCATCATTTAAGTTGTTTAGGATAATATAGATTTGTTATTCCAAGCATCCTAAAACCATCTCATTTGCATCATCATCCATAACCATCCTTTTTTAACCTCTTTATCGCGATATCAACCTTCAAATAGAATCTTTTAGCTCAATCTCTCGAGGGGGAAATGTACTAGTGTACTTCCTGCTGGGGCAACCGAAAAAATTAGAAAATTTCTAAATTTTGATCACAGAAAGTTTACTCTTTGAACCAACACAGCAAGTACATTGCTTCAAAGAGGGGAAAAATGTATACATACAAAATTAGCATTATGCATTCAATTAGGTCCATTCATCAAGTAAACCAAATTCACATCCATCCACTCATTAGGTAAATCGGGTTCATCATCCATTTAAAGTAAATAAATTAACTTTATTTGATTTAAGCCTACCATTTCCTCATTTAAATAAATCAATCAAATCCTAACATTTCATTAATCCACCTTCATCTTGCATCATCCCTTTAATTAAATAAATCAAACATTCATTTAATTAAATCCCAAATGTATTTTCCATTCCTTTTGATTTAAATAAATTCAAATATTCAAGTCAAATAAGTCAAACTCACCTAATCATCACTTAAGCTAATCTAATCTTGATTAACCTAACCTAACCACCCATCACGTCCTCTAGCTTTCCCACTTGCACTGTAAATAAATTATTTTAATTCATTTATAAAATCATCATTTTTCCTCAACAAAGCACATTTTTGGAATATTCCCTCAAGTTTGAAAATGAAGACAAGTGGACTTGTCCCTTCCAACATTGCAATAACTTCTCTATTTTGTGTCCCCCACTCAACATTTATTTAACAAATTTGAATTTGAATCTCCCTCTCTTGGGAACATTGGCCAAAACTTGCACATCCCTCAACCTATGGCAAGTTGACAAGTGGCCTCTTTTCATTGGTTTGTTTTTAGTCCCACATTCATCCATTTGGCCATTCTCTCATCAAAATATTCTATAAATGAAGGGCCTTGTTCTTCATCAACTCATCTACACTCTCATGCAAAGTTACTCTCTTAAATTGAGAATTGATTTTTCTCTTCACCATTGCATTTCATCACTTGAGCCTTAGCAAGGATTGGGAAAGGGTCATTGGCACATTTGACACCAATTCAATATGGAATAGGTACTTTGTCTTGATTTTGGAATGTCTTTTGATATCTCTTGTTATTTGTTGCATTTCTTGAGCATTGACATTGTTATTTCATGGAGGTATTCATGGATTTTCATGTGTAAACTAGCCCCACTAATGAGTGTTTAAGATGTTTCACTTGCAGATTTATAGTGCTTCAGAAAGATTTCACTAATAGAAGGTGAATGTACTAGTCAATTGGCACCCACGCTTTAATAGGCTTGAAGGATAAGACATTGCAATATCATGCAAAAGTAATGAAAAAATTTCAGGAAGGTGAAATGATCAGGGAAAGCATCTAGATGGTTCCATAGAAAGCCATTCCTATTGCAAAAAAAATTACGCTAACCTTAAGGCCAACCTAAAGTAGCATGTTGGGAATTCAAATTTTGGGCTTTAGCACCAATTAGGCTCAAGGACGGCCTATTCCTCGAAGAGAAATGTTAGCATATAAATGTAGGGAAACTAATTCATGTTAGGAATCAAATTCTTATGTCATTTTCTTGTAAATTTGGGACATTTGTGTTCTATTTCCTTTTGTGGATGAAATCCCATAGAAATTGTGTTCATTTGACGAAAACCTAGTGTTCACTAAGATCATAGGACAAAACCCCCTTTGGTTCTTTAGGGAATTCTCATTCAAAGATTTCATTTGGGATTCAAAGATTCTATAAGGAAAAGGTACTATTACTATTGATCTATGGAAGCAATTATAAATCATTTTGAATCATTGTCTGAATTGTAGTCACTATATAATACACACATTCTAGATTTCTCTTCATATTTTGGAGTAATATTTGTTGTCTATTTTGCTCTATTTGAATTCTAGATATAAGTTAGTAGTTGTTAAAATAATATGTGTAGTGTTGAAAAATGTATCCCCTTACATTTTTACACTTGTTTAGACATTTCTTGTTAAAAATGGGTTTATTTATGCCTTAATTGGTCCTATTTTGCATCCACAAGCCTAATTAAATTAATTTTTTTAGGATAATCCAAACACTTAACAAATGACAAATCATAATTTAATATTTGAAGTTATGTGTTCTAGATCTAGTGATCTAGGACTCATACACCACTTTGGGCGTATGGGTACCACCTAGGTCTCAAAACCTGGATTGAAATGTTGCATTGAATTTAACACTTCTTGGAGTTTGTTTCCCATGTTTAAGCCACCGAGACTCATATGCCCAACTTGGTGTATGAGTCCCACTTTAACTTGGACCTATTTTAAATCAGATTATTGGCAAGATTTTATTCTCCTAGATCTGATGTTGGCTTGTAGTGTTATAATTTTAGGAAATTAGAAATAAAAAAGTATAAAAACAAGATTATTTCGCATAATTCACCTAAGCAATCTTATGAAGCATCCTAACATTCTAGCTAAGAAATTTCATGAGATCAAGAGCATTCAAGAGCTAATTATCATGAATTTGGAGTAGCATTTAAGATTCAATCATCATGTGCATTTGTGAGATAACATTTGTAATGTATGTTTCATGATTCAATCAAGCATTCAAAGGCATTATCTCATATCAAGATCAAGAGTCAAGATCCACATCCATTGGAGCCATTTCACACAAGTTTACAACCTTCATTTTAAGGGTTTGGCGAGTTGCAACATTACATTTTTTAATTCATCATTCCTTCATGCTATTTCATTTAATTTCAAGATTTAATTACCAAAATGGGGTTTGACAAAGGAAAACCCATATTCCCTAATACAACAACATTTTCCCCGCTTGATGTGTGTTTGCAGATTTAGGTGAATTGGAGCTTGAAGATCCTTTGTAGAAAAAGTTACAGAAGTTGTCAAAGTTGTTAAGAAGTTTTCATCTTCATAAAAAGTCACCTATAGGCCAGAATTCAAATTTTAGGGCTTCAAGAATTAGACAAGAAAAAAGCTATAGAAGATCACTAGAGGATACATAAATATCAATCAAACCCTAACATTAGGACTAAATAGCCCATCTGGGCATAACAGTCCCAATATATCCCTTTTTCTAGGCTTTTGTAGATCCTAATCAGTCACCAAAAGATTCCAAATTTTTCCTAGATTCCTATATCAATACTAAGTCACCTAGCTTGGCGTATCAGTCCTAGTGCACTTCAAAAGGAAAAATTTAAAATTTGTAGGCCTTGTTTTGACCTCTCCATTCTTCCAGGTACTTTTCTGTTTGATGTTGTTTGTCAATTTGATTTAATACTTTGAAGTTTCTAGAGTTTAGTGCATTAGATTTTTAACTTCTCCTTTAAAGTTTCATTTAATGGTGAACCCCTGTTTAATCACACAAGGAGACCCCTAGTCCTTCCCTTAATTGAGTTACTTCAGTAAGGAATCTTTGTTTCCTAATGAAATAAAGAATGAAATAGCTCCTAAGTTCCATCTCCTAAAATGTGGACACCTACTTCCTTTGGTTTAATATTTTATGGACATTACAGTGGTATCAAAGCATGATTCTGCCAACCTGTATGGTTTCTAATGATTAATGTTGGAAAGTGAAAGGTAGATAAAATTTTAGAGGAGAGAACTAAAAATAGTGGAGAAAGAAGAAATGATGGAGGAGGATGAATCTAAATATTTTTTGAGGAAATGATACAAGGGAAATATCATCTTGCCGACATGTTTAGCTAGATGTTTCAATGGATGTGGACTAATGCAAGGAACTTGGAGAATCATAACATTAATGGAGCTAGTGCCTTTAGTCAATCAAGTGGTAGAAATAGGAAAGAGAAGGTGATTTCTATACAAAGTTACAAAATGGACTTTAGTAATTTAGGCCCCTTAAGTCCATGTTCATTCAAAGAGTGGAAGAAGTTTTAGAGGGAGAAACTACCCTCCACGATGACATCTCAAGAGCTTATGAAGAATACAAGGCTTTGGACCATCCAATCAAAGATATATTGTCCTTGAAAGATTTCATGGCATTGAAGAAGGATAAAAGGGTAACTTACCATTCACACCATCAAGCCAAAATAATTGGAGCACTCATTCGTAAAGCTATCTATTTCCCCTTATGATGGATTTGAGAAAAAATCTGCTAGGGAATGGTTGCAAAAACTTGATACATATTTGGCACTTAAGCTAATATCCAAGGAAGATTTCATAAAAATTACCACCATGCATTTGGAAAGAATTATTCATGATTGGTGGTACCATGGTCTGGTCGCTCAAAGCCACAAATTGATCAAATCTTATGATGAGTTATAAAATAGACTAGTTGAGAGATTTGATAAGAGAGATCTAAAAGAATATTTTAGAGAATTGGCTTACCTCAAGAAGAAAGAAAGTGTGGAAGAATATGTTGCAGATTGTCGTAAGCTATCAATCATGGTGACTAAAGTTTTAGAGAGAAGACCCATAGTCCATTTCATAGAAGGCTTAATGGAACAACTTAGGGGATTTGTGAAGGAATTCCACCCCTCAGTAGTTTAGGAGACTATCTGAAAATCCTTGGATCTAGAGAATTTTGTTCCCCAATAGAATTCAAAACCATCAATATAGAAAAAACAAGAGGGGAATTTCTAAAAGAAGCTTCAGATTGCTCAAAAACCAACTCCCCCTTCCACACCTAAGAAGAATAATTTGATGAGACCAATAATGAGCTCAAAAGGAAGAAACTTTGTTTCTTTGGAAACGAACGCTAGGTTCTAAGACACAAGTCTCTTGGAAAAGGGAAAGTCCACTATATAAAATTCATCTCTAACAAAGAATTTAAATTAGATGGGCCTAAAGAGTTTCATGATTTGAAGGAAATCCCTCCATAGGAAGAAGATAAGGAGCAAAATAATGGTGACATTCTAACATCTCTATCCAATGCACATAGATAACCTTCTTTCAAGGTTCGAGGAGTCCTTGCTCGACAAAGAGTGACTATCCTGATTGATGAAGGAGCTACTCACAACTTCATTAATGAAGAACTTGTGAGGAGAAGAAGTCTAGATGTGAGGAAAGTTGAAGGCTTCATTTTCACTATGGTGGATGGGTATCACTTACCCTACAAGGAGAAAGTCTAGAAGTTGGACATAAAATTTCTAAGTCATAAGTTTTGTGATGATTTATATATTATTAGTTTGGGTGAAATTGATTTGATTTTGGGTGTGTAGTGGTTACATTCATTGAGAGAACTTACACTTCAAACTACCAAACGATCGAGCTCAAGTTCAAAGCCAATGGTCTATGGTGCTGGTGAAAAAGAAAGATGCCACTCTAAAAATTTACATAGACTACTGGTCATTAAACAAGAAGACCATTGAGAATCGATACCCCATACTGTGGATAGATGAGAAAATTGATGAACTACATGGTGCTATATACTTCTTAAAGATTGATCTGAGGTCTAGATACCACCAGATCTGAATGAGGGAAGAAGATGTTCAAAAGACTGCTAAGTTTTAGTACCACTATGGGCATTTTGAGTTCATGGTTATGCCCTTTGGTTTGACCAATACTTCAGAAAATTTTCAATAATGCATGAAAAATGTGTTTGATAAGCACTTAAGAAGGTTTGTGTTGGTTTTCTTTGATGATATTCTTATCTATAACAAAGCATGGGAAGAACATTTGAAGCATTTGGATATTGTCTTGAGAATATTGGAGCAATAGTCTATCTTTAATTTATTGTTGGCATTCTCTCTCCTAGTAAAGTAAATCTTCGTTAGGTATCTTCTTCAATTTTGTGTTGGCTTCTCTCCCTTGGATAACTTTCCCATTGTTCAATGGTAGTACTCTCTTTGCATTTTTCAAGAACAGTCTAGAATATTTCTCATTTTTTGTAATGATGCAATATTTTTCAGCTGCCCTTCGGATTTATGGTATGTATAAATTAAAATAAGGTAGCATCTTTCATGAATTACTGATGTATCTAATCTAATCTTAATCTTTATGTACAATTCATTGGATGTTTGAGGAAGCCAACTGCAAGAATCACGATTTCGGATTAGGCTTTGTGAGATGTAGAGATGGATCCATAATAGAGGACATTGCTGTTGCTATACTTGAAATGGCTTAGTGTATCTCGCAATAGATCGATGGATTGACATTCGTGAATCTTTCATACATGTCCTCATCCACATTCATAATTTCAAAACAATAAAATGTTTATGGGGATTAGAAAAACCCAAAAATTAGTGGGTATTTTAGGGAGATTGATGAATTTTAGTTGTAGGTTAATGAGGTTTTCACACTTAATAATAGAGTCCTCAAGCTCCACCATGAAATAATTGTTAAGCCTCTTACCAGACTTTGGATCTCTATAAGCGATTTTTAGAGCCATGCGTTCCACCTATATTTTAGCTGCAAGGAAAATCCAAATGTTCATATCGGCAGTGTTAGGGTCATAGATGGTGATTTGAAGGTCCAAACAGAAATGACGCGCATCCAGGTGGAGAAGGGCATTTCTAATTATGATGTGTATCTCTTCAACTTTTTGTTTCTCAAAATCTTGATAACGAAATTTGAGAATAGGAATTTTGTTCCACAAGAATCGCCATCTCTGAGAGAGAAGAGAAAAGCGTACGCCATCTCTATAAGAAATCTTTAAGAAAATATGATTTAAAAGAAAATTATCTGATAATGCAGACAACCTGTCTATTGTGAAGGCTCTTCGGATTATTGCTATCTTATTTTCTTCAACTGCAAAAGAACCCTCTCTACGAAATATATGCAACCCTTGTGTGGATTATTGGTGTTATGCATTGAATGGTATGTGAACACCATGTGCAACCTTATTATGCTTGAGACCCCAGTTGTGTGTGAGACTGCTCATGCTAGAAGTGTATGCAAAGAGCTTATGGTCCTGCAACAAGGAAGACTACAGGTAAAAGAGCTAAGGTTAATTCTGTTGAAGAAACACCTGCTACTTGTAACTTGAAGGACTTTGAAAAATTGATTTGTTCATCAAAATTTTGTAGTCCTGAATGCCAACATAGATTTTATAGCTTAATTTTGATTTTGAGGCATTGAGGAAGTTCACACGAGGGTGTATTTGTTCACTTCACTCAAAGATGATGGACCTCCTCTATTTTACGATTCATGAAATGGCCTTTGTGGTCTCATGTAAAAGAAAATATGGCATTTATTGTAATAGTTAATTGAGAGAATATTATGATCATATTTCCTGTGTAAGGAATTGTGTATGTTTATTTTTTAATGATGTGATGGATTTCAAATGTATCTATTATGTTCAATGATGGTAATATGGTTGGAGGGTGAGTAGGGGAAAGGATTCAATAGTGGTGTGGGTACCAATAGTTGTCATAGTACATGTACATTCAAAGTCCAATATTTTATAAGTATGGAATTAGTAATCGTAAGAGAGGATCCAATAGTTGAACAAAATATGCCCATTACATTCAAAAAGCAACAAATTATGTGATGCCACATTGACACACTAAAAAACATGACTTAATGCACCACTATTGGTCTAACTTTTTTGGGGGTTTTATTATGACCCCTCAACAAAAAGGATGTTGATGACACCTTTTTTCTTGGTCTATGTGGGTGAAACAAAATATTTGAATTATCCACATCCCTGAACACTTGGGGATATAATTTTTTAATGTCAATGTTGCATGTTCATTGCTATGTCGACCCATAAAGTTAGGGTGCACCACTGTTGGACCCTCTCCCCTAACATCCTTAGATTGTTTTTTTTTTATTGTGTCTATTTATGTAAAGGTTGTAATCATGTAATGATTATATATAATCTTGTATTTGATCATTGATTTTATTTACTCTTTTATTTTATATGTATATTTGTAGTTACAACTCTTATGGCGTTTTGTACTTTGGTTTAATGAAATTGTGAAATTGAATGTGAAATCTTGTTTGTCTTAGTATGTAATTGGGTTCTACTATTTTGAATTTGAGTCATCCATGCTTGAGATGAGATTCATTTCATTGTACTTTGTGTATGCCATCATTTGAATTACTTTTTGTTTACCACCTTTTAAGGGATTTAGTATGCTTGGAGAAATCTTGATTATAAGATGTATAAGCCAAATTTTCTTGTGGAGTTTTTACGAAGTAGAAGGGTTATGATTTTTTTATCATTTAAATTCTATGAGTAGATAGAAATAATGAGAAATGTGACATGCATAAATTCTAAGCCAGTAGTTAAAGCACCACAAAATTCCTACACTCAATCAAACAAACATCAATAAACCCTAGGCTAGGAAATGTTCAATGTGTAGAATGTGTAGATATAAAAAATAAAATAGTTTGGATATCATAATTTACGGTAGTTTAAATTCTTTATTTTTTAATTTAATTGTTTTAAATTTTTATTGTCTTTGAGTTAAATATTATTTTTTATTTAGAATCCCAAAAAAATGTTTACATATATATTTTCCTATTTTCTTTTTAGAAATATGATATGTAAATATGCAACTTATTTTTTCTTATATATTTTGAAAAAAAAAAACATATGTTTTTATGATTCTCATCGTTTTTTTAAAAAATTTTTTTTTTAAGCTTTTATTGGACAGATCAATACTTGTAGTTGTATTCAAGCAATTTATGAATCAATAATTTTTTTTGTCTCTTGACTTTAAAATATGCTTTATCTTTATCTCTTTTGAATATAAATTTTAAACCTAGAAATATGAACATAAATGCCACATATAATAGTGAGAATTTAATCAACAAGAAGCATAAATTAAAAATTGCCACATAGTATTATAATTATTATTTTTTTAGATTTAATAAAAATTAAATGTATGTTTTGTTATTAATTATAATTTTTTAGTATTGTTAATCAGTTATTTGCATGACGCAAGAGTTAAACTAACTCTAATTCTATTACTAACCTTAAATTTAATCTTAATTCTAACCCTAACAATAAATTTTAAACCTAATCTTAGACATATCACCCCAAGTATGATCATAACACTATCTATAACTATAACCTAATTTTAATCACTAAATTTTAAATAAATAATATATTTAATAAATGTCATATTATGAATTATTATATATTATATTTATTATTTAATAAATGTTATATTATGAATTATTATATATTAAATATATTTTATAAATAAAATAAATATAATATATAGTAGAAAAATAATTAAAAGTTAGATATTACATGTTGCAATGTTTCTTCTTTTATATAACAAAAAAATTGAGGAAGGATTACCCAAATTAAAATTATTAAATTAAAAACCGACAAATAAAAAAACCTATACTATATATTAATATATATTTAAGTTAACTTATTTAGATATAATTAAAAATAGTATATATAAATAATATAGGTTTATATATATATATAAGCTACATTAAAATATGTTATATATTATATATAATAAAGACATAAAATAATATAGATTATCTTATATACTTTTTTGAAAAACTTATTGTATATATATAAATATAAAAATTAATATAAATCAATATAATATATATATATATATATATAAATATATATAAGGAAAAAATTAAAATGAAAAGAAGAAGAGAACGTATAGTAATCAAATTATACCCATAAAATATTAAAAACATAGATAAAATAGTTAATTGATTTATAATAATAGAAAATAAATGAGAATTTTACTTAAAATAAAATAAAATATAAACAAACAATTTAATGATTAGTAGTTATGACAAATAAGGTTTAAAAAAACTCATCTTCAAATATCCAGGATCCATTTAAGAACAAATTCTTTTAATTTATCTAATCTTTTTATTTAGTTTTCAATTATTTAATAAAATTGTTTATGCCACATGTCTTTAATTAGTTAGAATTCTTGGTACAAATATTATTGTTTAATTTATTCTTGACTATAAGGCCCTCCTAAAGTGACATTATCAAAGGAGCAAGACTCATAACCAAAGTTCTAAAAAGATAAATATATTGGATGTTTAGAGGTTTGAAAGAAGCTACTACATAATTCAAATAACTTATTTCAAACCTTCTTCTCAAAGCAACAAATGTTGTTGTCTATCCATACACTTCCACCACCATTATATATGCATGAAAAATATCAACACTATCAATACCCTTAAAAAAATAGTTTATAAATTGTTTCAATATAGTAGAGTTAAAATTTTGGGTGTTTATGCATTGCAATTAGACAAATATAGAATTCTACACAATATCAATATTTAAAAAAAAACATCGTAATGAATTTTTAACATCAATATTTTATCACAATTTATGATTAGAATGACAATAAAATAAACAAATTGATATTGTGATGACTAGTCATGAATTATGATATATAAAGTTGATGCTTAAAATTTATTACATAGTTTTTCCAAAATATTAAAAAATTCATTCCATCACATCCCCACAAGAAACTGTTTTACTTGTCATGGTTGAGTGCAATAATTATTTTGTCAATAACAAGATGTCAAATGATATTATATTTTACAATTTGATTAGGAAATATTCTTCTAACCACTTCAAGTTTAAATTCAAATGCTGTTTGCCAATGCCATGACTCAATGCTCAAAAGGTGTGTCAATTATTATATTCCAATGTGTTAAAGCTTTTCTAGTTTAACCATCAATTTTTGTTGAGGTCATCCAAATAATTATCTTCCATACATTGTTCTAATATATATGGATGGTGATTTAGTGAAGTCTTAGATAAATTATTAATACCTAACTACATAATTATTAAGATTCCTATAATGAAAAATAAAATAACTATCTCTATTAATTTCTTAAAATATATAATTGCAGGTTAAATAATCAATAAGGAGGTGAAAATTCTCAACCAAACTAGGGTGCTCGTGTTGGTATGTTTGTTATCTTATTGGCTACTATCATTTTTAAACATATTTACCTAATTTTGTCAGATTAAATTAGAAATTTCATCTAATTAATTTAATTAGATATATTTTTTTTAACTTTATTACACTAATAAATATGGATAGTTTGGTTGGAAATGAAAGAACACATATATTGTTGGAAAGGAAACCACAATTGTAAAGTAATAAAAAATATTGAATAATAAATATGATACATTAAATTCATACATTGTACAATAAATTGTACATTTCTATAACTTTCCCAAAACTATTCCAAACTATATGTGAGAAACTAATGATTTAAAAAGAATATTAAATAATAAACTACAAAGTCATAAAAATGACTATGTTACAATAAATAAATCTGATTGTTCATATAAACTGTAATATTCCAACAAGTTTTAAAAAAATCATTACACTTGATAAATATTGAAACAACAACTGAATATTGCTTTATAATTGAATTAAATCTTGGTCATATTTCAAAAAAATCAATAGAAAACACTGATAACAGAATTTCACTCCAGTAATTACAAAATAAAATCCAAGAACATAACCATCCCATTTTTCATATTTTTGGATCTAACAATACTGACCATTAAAAAAGATAGCTAGAGATGTTTCTTGACAAGGAAAACTTCAGAAGTCTTTGAAGAGGTTGCATATAATATTACAGGAAATGGTTTTCCGCCATTCTGCTAACCTCTCACTAATATTCACAGAGTGTTTCACAAAAGTCACAAATTTCTCTGCACTTCAATCTTGATTTTCAAAACTCTCTTTCCAAATCTAGCAATTTATTTCGCATGATGCTAAAGCAGCGTTGTGACAGAAAAACCCTTGTTACAATCAATTCACTCTGTCTCAGAAGAAAACCCAGAAAAGTCACTACCTGTAAATCCTTTTAAGGCCCAATATGGGAACGCACCATCTTCAAATTTGGCAATGTCACCTGTTCTGGCATCTCACCTGATATCATCTCCTGCATAAAACATAATGTATACAATAATGACGGAAATAATGTTACTATTGATACAAGGTAAGTACCATTCTGGACGGTATACAAGGCCTGATATAGAACTAGGCCTATCATCACAAATTAAAAATACAAACTACTAACCTGGAAACATCGGCCATACATTATCAACATTTCAAGCTGAGGAAAACCCTCAAGAACAGTAATACTAGGCATTCCTGGATCGATGGCATTGCTTGTATTATAATTCTGAAGAGTAATTATTTTAACTGATTCTACTCCTCAAATTCCTTGTAGTAGTGTAAGCCCTCGGTATTGCTCCTGATCCACGAGTCTGATTTCTGTCAACCGAGGGCAAGCCATCTGCAATGATATATCAGGGTTTAAAGCTCCAAGATTCAGGTACACGAGATTGGAAGCATGTATCTTCAAGTTTTTCAGTCCAAAACAGCTTCGAATCCCCAAATTTCGAAGATTCGGGCACACATGCATGAATCTTTCAAACACAGCATCATTCAAATTCGGAATTTCGAAACAATAAAATGTTGTCAGGTATGGGAAAACCCCAAAATTCGTGGGTATCCTGGGGAAATTGATGACTCTCAGATGTAGATTAATGAGGTTTTCACAATTTAAAACATAGTCCCCAACCTCCGCCATGGAAGATCTGTTAATCCTCCCACCAGTCTCGGGATTTCTGCGAGAGATTTGTACAGCGATTCGTTCCACCTGCTTTTCAACTGCAAGGACAATCCAGTTGGTCATATTGGTACTCTCAGGGTCATGCAAGGCGATTTGAACGTCCAACCAGCAAAGATGAGCATCCAGGCGGAGCAGGGCATTGTAAATTATGATGTGTATCTTGTCATCTTTTTGTTTCTCAAAATCTTCCAGCCAAAAATTGAGAAATGGTATTTTCTTCCACAAGAATCGCCATCGTAGAGAGACAAGGGAAAAGCGTACAACGTCTCTGTAAGAAATCTTTGACAGAATACAAGTGTAAAGAAAATGATCTGATAACGCAGACAGCCTGTCTGCTGCAAAGGCTGTTGCCATTACTGCTTCCTATTTTCTTTAACTGCAAAAGAAGCTCTGGAAATCTACAGAGAGCGTCCACTGTGCGGAATGTGGAGTAACAAAAGCCAGATATGTATATATATAAATATTCAATCCAAGTACGTTTAATGCTGTTTGTTTACCGTTGGCAGTGTCCAAGAACATTTGTAATGGGGAATATGACATATACAATAATAATAAGGTATAAATTCCAACGAGGATCCCCACGCTCACCTATGTGGAACTCACCATCACTTTCAATCAAACAAACATCAATAAACCTTAGGCTTTGAAATGCTCAATGTGCAAATGCTCGATTTGCAGGCTATTTAGTCGACTCTTCTCCCAAAAATAAAATAGTTTGCATATCATAAGTTAGTTATTTATTTAAAGTTTTATTGTCTTTCTTTCAAGTATTATTTTTTCATTCGAAAAATTTCAAGAGGATTTCATCTAGGTATGCGGAATTCAACATCACTTTCAAGTTTTTGTTTTTGATTTTTGTTAATTTTTTCTATGATTTGTATCAATGAGACAATCAGAAGTAAGTGGGAGGTTATGTCTTCTCTAAAATAAAATAGTTTGCAGATCATAATTTATTTGTTGTTTAAATTTTCTATTTATTTAAAAAAGTCTTTTATTTTCTTACAAAATTTGATTATCTTTATAATAATTATTTTTTCTTTCATTCAAGATCATTCACAAGTATTTACACATACTTTCCTACTTTATGAATATGTGATGTATATATGAGAGAATCCTTTTAGATTGATAGAAAATAAAGATATGTAGTTTATAATTAAGGGTGCCAATAAATGTATTTATTATATCAATTATGAAAGCTTTTCTAAAATATGTATAAGGGAGATTTTGATGAAGATGATGAGTGGAAAAATAAGTTTTCAATAAATTTTGAGCGGTTAATGCTTTGGAGGACCAAAGACATATGAAGAGGATCAAGACTACAATGGAGATCTTGAAGAGGATTCTAATAGGGTGTTTAAGGATGAATGGTACCATCTATTAGTTGAAGAGGAGGAAGAACAAATAATTGATATTTGGTTAGAGAAATAGTAGAGTTCTACCTATATGAATCATAGGGTGGCATCTTCAACTGTGTTGGATCTTGTGATAAGGAAGGATTCACATTGGTTCCATCCACTGGGAAGGATATTAGAGGAGTTGGATCCCTTAGATAACATCATATTCTTCTCCTCCCTTTGCCTTGTGAAATAAGTTTTCATAGTTGTTAAGGATCATGAGAAAATTTTGGATATGGGGTCCTTTCTCTTCTAGAAAATAATACTTTCACAAGTTCCTCTTGTATGCATGGTTCTAAGGTTGGGTTGGATACTTTTGATGTTCAATATGCATCTAATGGGAAAAGGAATGTGTTATCAAGTGTTGAGGATTATGTTGCTTAATGCTTAGTACCAAACTAGGATGGACATGACAAATCCAAGGAATAGCCAAATGGGTGTTGTTGGTTGTAGTGTTGGAAAACCTTTGTGAAAGTCAAGGGTTGAAGTTATTTTAGGTAAGCCCAATGTTCTACTTTGTCATCATCCTTAGTCTTGGTTGAGGAGAGTCAAGGTTTTCATATTAGGATTCTAGATTTAGTTTTTGTTAGAGTTGTCTCTAGGCTTGTGAAATCTCTCATAGGGATTTTTTAGGGGTGAGCCCAAACATTGATGGTTTTAAGAAATGGACCCAAATAATGATGTTGCCATTTTGAAATTATAGCTATAGTGAAGGAATTCTTTTTAATCTCTTTCTAAGTCATGGAGGTTGTGTTCTAACTCTATTGCACAACCCATGGTTTATAGGCAAATCTAGGCTTTTTCTTAAGAAGTGGACACTAGACTTTAATAATAAGAAGGAATGTACTAACACAATTTCTATATGGCTAATTTTTTTAATCATGCTATTGTAATATTGAGAGGTTTAGGTACTAAAAAATATTGCTTTATTAATTGATCAAGTCACATATCTATGACTTTAACATTTTTATTCTTATTACTTTTATTTACCCTACCTTCAATTAATTAAAAAATAGTTAGAAAGCTATTAAATTATTAATATCCTTTCTTTAACCAAACCTTAATTTATTAAAAACTGGTTTTATATTTCAAACTTCTTTAATGGAAGATAATATTTTTTCTAATATTTTAGAGGATCTACACCCTTTTGACAATTTTTAGAAGAAAAAATACTTCTTTGAATACTTTTAGAATTCTTTATTCTTCATTTGAAAATGATTAATACATTTGAAATAATTATTATTATATTTAAAATTTTAAGATATAAAGATTAAAAAATAATTTGATAAAAAAGGATGGTGCAAAACAGCAGGATATTCGACGATGCAAAAACTGGCAGCAACATGAGCAGTTTGAGGGGCTCCGAAAATGACAGTTCGACAATTGAAGTGGACATTTCGATGGAAGCAGACACAGATATTGACGTGCTTAGAAGAATGGCGTTAATCGGCAGGGTGTTTGGGCAAGGCCAGGTCGATGGCCAAAATCAGCTCTTGGACTGGAGACAATTGGGGAAGGAATGCGAAGGTGTTTTTCCTACCCAAGCAGTTTTTTGTGCTGATATTAAGCTTCGAGGAAGAAAAAAATTCGATCGTGAACAAAGCGCCATTGAAAATGGAGGGTGACTATATCTATACGCAAAAATGGTGCCCTAGCTTCAACTCTAAGGAAACCGATCTTTACTCAGGCCCAATTTGGATTCATCTTTACTAACTACCCTTTGAATTTTGGTCGGGTAAAATCCTCTACAAGATTGGTGATGGATTGGGGCATGCCATCGATGTGGACATGGGAATGGCGGCACTGTGCATTTTGTGCGTATCAAACTTCTATCTATTAGAAGACTACTAAAGACCATCAAAATTAGGACTTCGGCTGGGGTGTGGGAGTAGGAGATTGAGTTGGAGGAAGGGAATTTTTTTTTCAGCCATTGTCGAAGTAGTAAACACTTCAAAGCCAACTATCTACACCCCACCCCAAGGAATTGGGTGCGGAAGGAGAAGATTGTCGCTCCCCCTCTAAAACAGGATGTTGGTCGGGAACATCCATCGGCACTGGCCAATCTCATGGTTGCAGATTCGGTGGTGGACTCTAAACCGGAGGACCTACCCAAGGCAAAGGATGGAAGATTATCCCTTATAAAGCCCCCGTGGAGATCGAGTTTCCCCATACTGGGTCCATCGCGGATAACCACTGCTCAGTGCCTGAGGAAGATGCCTACTCTGATAAGGACCGTGAAGTTAGAGAGGAACTGGGGTTCGTAGAAACTAGGAATATTAGCCAAACAGTGGCTAAATCGGAGGGTGGAACTCCCAGAGCCAAGAAAAGTAAGGGTCAAAAAACCCTTCAACAGAAGAGGGAAGAGATTGCGACAGAACAGGGGCTGCCGAAGAGAGAGGAGTATTTGTTGAGGTTCCTTGGAACGTTAGGGGTTTGAATGCCCCTAACAAACGGTGCTTCGTTAAGCGTCAATTGGATAGGTTAGGGGTGGGTATTGTGATCCTTCAAGAGATCAAGTTGGATTTTGATGATCCTGATTTTTTTTTGAAACATTGCATAAATTGGAATGGCTGGTTTGTGGATGCCCCTTGTAGTGCAGGTGGGCTCAAATTTTTATGGAAACTGTGAGCTGTGGCCATGGAGTATGAATGTGGTTCCAAATATTGGGTGTACTGCAAAATCAGAATATTGAACTATGACCTTACATTCCTCCTACTTAACATGCATGGCCCTGTAAAGTCAGAAGACAAACTAAAACTAAGAAAAATGGGGTTGTTGATTAAGGGTTCCAAGATGGAAATTAGGATGCAACCTCCTATTCTTCAAGTTTCACTCAATTATGAGGGTTATAATGTGTAAATGAGTTACATAAATCAATCCTAACCCAAATACTAGTAAAAAGGAAAGTTTTAAGAAGATTATATGTTGTGTACCTGTTTCAAAAAGTGCATTTTTGGGCTGTACTAAGGACTCATTCGCCCTATGGAAAATGGGTTCTGGCTAAAGTTTTGGAAAATTAATTTATGGGTTATGTTCTTCAATGTTTGCACTCCCAGATCCTAGTCAAAGACTATTAGAAACCTGAAAATAAATTCTAGATCGAACCCTACCATCCATTTGAGTTTTTTTGCCCTTCAATATCATATGCTTTGTGTTGTCATTCCTTGACTGCTCCCTTCCTATCCTACATCTACTCTCCTCACGATTCTTTGACTGGTACTTACCTTTGCTCTCCAATTGACTAATCCAAATTTGCCTAATTTTCCCACATGCCTTCTCCCTGCACCATTCTCCAAAAAAAATAAGAAGAATTGGATCTTTATGTATCATTTTTTTACTAATATATGATTTAATCAAATACAATTTAATTAAAAAATTTATTTAAAATTAAATAAATATATATTTTAAAAAAAATTCTTCATATTTACTTTAGATTAAATACAACTTTCTTCTTATATATTAAGAATAAAATTAATACATTTTATTATTTGTTATCAAACTTTTTATTAATAAAACAATTTTATTCAAAATACAATTTTTTTTAAAAAAATATAAGTAATTTGTATAATTTACACTTAAATAAGAAAGTTCCCATTTTATATATAGCTAAAAGCAATTAAAAAATTAATGAGTATGTGTACATTTTTATTCTCATTTTATATACAGCTAAAAGCAATTAAAAAATTAATGAGTATGTGTACATTTTTATTCTCCCCATTTATAATCTTGAATATTTTTTTAATATCAATTTAAAATTTTTATTTTAATTTTTTTATATGTAAGCTTTTTCCGGTACCACGGGAGCGCCGGAGAGTCGAACCCATGGTGGGCAGCCTGCAACAGGGAACACCTTAACCAACTAGGCTCGAACCGGCGCCCCTTTATATGTAAGCTTTAAAACATGTATTATCATCATATTTTTATAGTTTACTATATATGACATTTTTAAGGAAATATAATATAGTATTCTAATTTATAATAGTAATATATATCATTTTATAATATTTTTTATGGAAATACATATTAATTTAGAATATTTTGAAAAAAACTAAAATATACATTTTTAGAATATACATGATTTTTAATTTATAATATTTGTTATGGAAATACATATTAATTTACAATATTTTCACACTTTTATAATTTTTAGAAGATTTTTAACAAGATTATCTTGAATATTTAATACAAAAAATTAAATAAATACAATATTATATATATAGGATGATAATAATGAATACTTTTAAAGCTTACACATAAATAAAATCTTGAATTTAGTATTACAATAAAATGACAATTAATAAATTGATATTAAAAAATTCAAGATAATCTTGTTAAAAATATTTTTAAAATTATTAAGATAGTCTTGTTAAAATCTTGATAAGCTGTTATTTTTAATATTTTTTTAAATTTTAAAGGAGAATGACTCCATTTTTGTAAAACTCTAAATTGACCTTCAACTTGCTTGGTTTTTGCATCCGCATTTGGTTGCCCAATAGCATTGATTCTTGTTGTCTTGAGGTTTTTTATCAAGAAACAAATACCAGGGATCAAAGTACATACCTCTAATTCTATAACAAAACTCTTCAATCTAACTTGTTTATCTACTGATTTAGCCATAAAAGCTTTGCAGTTTAGGTTCATGGAGAACAAATGTGGCTTTAGAATAGAAAAGGAAGCTGAAACATGAACCCCTATATGACCCAACTTAACAGTAAATGACTTCAGTTATTTTATGTAACATCCATCCAAATATAAGCAAAGAAGATAATAAATGCATGAAGAAGATTTTCATCTTTATGCCCTTTTGATTTGTCACGACACAATCCAAAGATGGGATACAATTAGAGAAATAAAATTAAAAAAATAGTTTATAATATGCATTTTTGGGTGGGAATGAACTTTCAGGAAAATTTTGGACAAAAGATTTAAAGGTATGAAGGAAAATCTTTAGTATTACCCTCCCACAGCATTATACATATCTCTATTTAGGCAAACAAATTAATGGTTGGGGTATTTTTTAGAGTTTAGATGTATTTGAGTTTTGGAGGAATGACATTTTCGTTTTAAAGTTCACTACATTTCTTAAGCATGTATATATTAATGTTGATTTTATTTTAGTTAAAATGGGTAAAAAAATAAAAAGTAGATCTTTAATTAAATAAATATCATTATTATTATATAATTTTTTGGTAATTACTAGACACACATCATTCAACCCACTATAAATATGCATAAATTGACATTTAAACCATTCTTCTCAGCCATTAAAATGCAAAACTAAATCTAACCAATAAAGAAATCCATTACTTGAATATAAATTGTTTAGTTTTTTAATGTAGTTTATTATTTACAAACTAGCATATATATACTTCAATATTTTTGGATGAGCAATCCTTCAAGAATTAAAATATATATTTTTTTGTTTAATGAATTCAATCAAGTTACATAGATATCGACATCCTTATGTATCAAAACATCAAATAACTTCTTTTCCATTATGACCCTCCATACCTGTCCTCCTAAATCTTTTAACATTGTAATGGTCAATTTAATAATTGATAAATCTTGAAGATTATAGCTATCCACTTAATAATGGATAAATGTTCCTGATTATAATGGTTTGGTAGAATAAGGAAAAAATTAATACCTTTTTCCTTAATATGACTCCTACTTTTAGTGCTAGGGTGGCTCCATGAAAACCTTTATTTATTAAATTTTAATAATAGATTATGAAATGTGATACAAAAATATTGAAATATTGATTGAAAATTAATGAATAATTATATATAAATTCTTATTTTAATTTTTGATGAATTCTTATAAAATTATATCAAAATTATTTACTATAAACCTATGCTACAATTTTACTATTTTTAATTTTTAGTAATAATTTATAGTTTTAATATAAATTTTATTTAAAATAATCTTCAATATATAATCTTTAAGATTTCCCTGTCTTTCTACATTCTTCGAGCTAATGCCAAAATAGATGGAACAAATTAATCTTACATCTTAATTAAATTAGAAGAAAACAAATACTGTATAGGCAATCTTCCTGGTATACATTCTTTATCTATAGTCTCATATTATGAGAATTTATTGTCTATTTGTGTAGGATTATATAGATTTAGTGGGAGAAGAGTAATTTTTTAAAAATGTTATTGATATATTATCATATTTCAATCTTGATAATTTAAAAAATAAGATTTAATTTGTCAAAAAAAAAAATCTATTGTCTGTTCATTATTTAAATTGGAGAAGGATGTTGCTTTACAAAAAAATATTGATAGGAAATTTGAAAATCATGTCATTAGTAAATGAGAATAGTTTGGATGGAAATAGAAGAACATATATATGGTTGAAAATCATAACAACAATTACAAAGTAATAAAAACATTGAATAATAAATATGCTATATTAAATTCATATAGGAATTTACAATAGATTGTACATTTCTATAACTTTCACAAAACTATTAGAAACTATCTGTCATAAACTAATAATTTAACAAGAATATTAAATAATAAACTCGAAATGTTCATGTAAGCTATAATATTCCAACAAACTTAAAAAAAATCATCTTATCATAATAGATGACAATAAATATTGAAACAACAACAGAATATTGCTTTATAATTGAATTAGATCTTCGTCATATTTAAAAAAAATCAATAGAAATCAATAGAAAACACTGATGACAGAATTTGACTTCAGTAATTACAAAATAAATTCCAAGAACATAACCATCCCATTTTTCATATTTTTGGATATAACAATACTGAGCATTAAAAAAGATAGCTAGAGATGTTTCTTGACAAGGAAAACTTAAGAAGCCTGTGAAGAGATTGCATTTAATATTACAGGAAACGGTTTTCCGCATTCTGCTAACCTCTCACTAATATTCATAGAGTGTTTCACAAAAGTCACAAATTTCTTTCCACTTCAATCTTGATTTTGGAAACTCTCTTTCCAAATCTAGCAATTTATTTCGCATGATGCTAGAGCAGCGTTGTGATAGAAAAATCCTTGCTACAATTAATTGATCACTCTGTCTGAAAAGAAAACCTAGAAAAGTCACTGCCTGTAAATCCTTGTAAGGCCCAATATGGGCACGCACCATCTTCAAATTTGGTAATGTCACTTGCTCTAGCATCTCTCCCGATATCATCTCCTGCATAAAACATAATGTATACAAGAATGAAGCAAATAATGTTACTATTCATAGAAGGTAAGTACCATTCTCGACAGTGCATACAAGGCCTGATATAGAACTAGGCCTATCATTACAAATTAAGAATATTTAACTTCAGTATACAAAATACTAACCTGGAAACATCAGCCATACATTATCAACGTTTCAAGCTGAGGAAAACCCTCAAGAACAGTAATACTACGAATTCTTGGATCGATGGCATTGCTTGTAATATAATTCTCAAGAGTAATTATTTTAACTGATTCTGCTCCTGAAATTCCTTGTAGTTATGTAAGCCCTCGGTATTGCCCCTGATCCATTAGTCTGATTTCTGTCAACCGAGGACAAGCCATCTGCAATGATATATCAGGGTTTAAAGCTCCAAGATTCAGGTATATGAGATTGGAAGCATGTATCTTCAAGTTTTTCAACCCCAAACAACCGTGAATCCCCAGTTTTCGAAGATGTGAGAACACGTCCATAAATCTTTCAAACATGGCATCATTCACATTCGGAATTCTGAAACAATAAAATGTTGTCAGGTATGGGAAAACCCCAAAATTGGTGGGTATCTTGGAGAAATTGATGAGTCTCAACTGCAGGCTAATGAGGTTTTGACAATTTAAAACATAGTCCCCAAACTCCGCCATGGAAGATCTGTTAATCCTCCTATCAGTCTCGGTATTTCTGCGAGAGATTTGTAGAGCGATTCGTTCCACCTGTTTTTCAAGTGCAAGGCCAATCCAGTTGTTCATATTGGTACTGTCAGGGTCATCCAAGGCGATTTGAAGGTCCAACCAGCAAAGATGAGCATCCAGGTGGAGCAGGGCATTGTAAATTATGATATGTATTTGTAGCTCGAACCACAAATTGAGAAAGGGTATTTTCTTCCACAAGAATCGCCATCGCTGAGAGAGAAGGGAAAGGCGTACAACATCTCTGTAAAAAATCTTTGACAGAATACAAGTGTAAAGAAAATCATCTGATAATGCAGACAGCCTGTCTGTTGCGAATGCTCTCGCCATTACTGCTTCTTGTTTTCTTTAGCTTTAAAAAAAGCTCTGGAAATCTACAGCCACCGTGCAGAATGTGGAGTAAGAAAACACAGATATGGATATATATAAAGATTCAATGCTGTTTGTTTACCGTTGGCCGTGTCCAAGAACATTTGTAATGGGGAATATGACATATACAATAATAATAAGGCATAAATTCCAACGAGGATTCCCACGCTCACCGATGTGAAACTCACCATCACTTTCAATCAAACAAACATCAATAAATCTTAGGTTTTGAAATGCTCAATGTGCAAATGCTCAATTTGCAGGCTATTTAGTGGAGTCTTCTCCCAAAAATAAACTAGTTTGGATATCATAAGTTAGTTTTTTATTTAAAGTTTTATTGTCTTTCTTTCAAGTTTTTTTTTGTTTTTTTTTTTTTTCATTCAAGAGGATTTCATCTAGGTACGTGGAACTCAACATCACTTTTAAGTTTTTTTTTTTGATTTTTATCAATTTTTTTTATGATTTGTATCAATGAAACAATCATAAGAAATTTGTAGGTTATGTCTTCTCTTCAAAATAAAATAGTTTGTAGATCATAATTTATTGGTTGTTTAAATACTTCATTTTTAAAAAAAATCTTTCTTTTTCTAATGAAATTTGATTGTCTTTATAATAATTATCTTTTCTTTCATTCAAGATCATTCACAAGTATTTACACATACTTTCCTACTTTATGTATATGTGATGCATACACGAGATAATTTTTTTAGCTTGATAGAAAATAGAGATATGCAGTTTATGATTAAGAGAGTGAATAAATATATTAATTATATAAATTATGGAAGCTTTTTTAAATAGGTATAATGGAGATTTTGATGAAGATGATGAGCGGGAAAAACAAGTTTTCCATAAGGTTTGAGCGGGTAATGCTTGGGAGTCCAGCAAAGACATATGAAGAGGATCAAGACTACAATGGAGATCTTGAAGGGGATTCTAATAGGGAGTTTAAAGATGAAAGGTACCATCCATTAGTTAAAGAGGAGGAAGAAAAAATAATTGACATTTGGTTGGAGGAATAGTAGAGTTCTACCTCTAGCACTCATAGGGTGGCATCTTCAAGTGCATTGGATCATGTGATGATGAAGGATTCATGTTGTTTCCATCCATTAGGAAGGATATTGGAGGAGCTAGATCCCTTAGATCAGATGAATGTTTTTCTCCTCTTGTTGCCTTGTGAAATAAGTTATTGTAGTTGTTGAGGATCATGAGAAAATGTTGGAGATAGGGCCCTTCTTTTTCTTCTAGCAAATAATATTTCCAAAAGTTGCAATCTTCTATGCATGGTTCTAAGGTTGGGGTGGATTCTTTTGGTGTTCAAAATGCATCTAGTGGGCAAAGGAATGTGGCATCAAGTGTTGAGGGTTATGTTGCTCAATGCTTAGTGTCAAATTAGGATGGACATGACAAATCTAAGGCATAGCCAAATGTGGGTGTTGTTGGTTGTAGTGTTGGGTAGCCTTTGTGAAATTTAAGGGTTGAATTTATTTTAGGTAAACAATGTTCTACTTTGTCATCATCCTTAGTCCTAGATGGGGAGAGTCAAGGTTTTTCTATTAGGTTTCTAGACTTAGTTATTGATAGAGTTGTCTCTAGGCTTGAGAAATATCTCATAGGGATTTTTTTAGGGGTGGTCCCAACAATTGATGGTTTTAAGAAATGGGTCAAAATAGAATAAAATTGATGTTTTTATTTTTAAATTGTAGTTATAATGAAGGGCTTCCTTTTAATCTCTTTCTAAGTTGTGGAGACTGTATTCTAACTCAATTGGATGACCCATGGTTTATAGGAAAATCTTAGATTTTTCTTAAGAAGTGGACTCTATGATTTAATAATAAGAACCTGAATGCACCAACACAATTTGTATATGACTAAAAATTTTAATCATACTATTGGAATATTGAGAGGTAAATCTAGGTCCTAAAAGACATTACTTTGTTAGTTGATCAATTACTACCTATGACTTTAATAATTTTTATTCTTATTACTTTTATTTACCCAACCATTAAATTTATTATAAATTACTTAGAAAACTATTAAATCCTTAATGTCCTTTCTTTAGCCAAATCCTAATTTATTAAAAACTAGTTTAATATTTCAAACTTCTGTTAATAAGATAGTATTTTTTTCTAACATTTTAGAAGTTCTACACCCTTCGACAATTTTTGGAAGAAAAAATATTTCTTTGAATACTTTTAGAATTATTTAATCTTATTTTCAAAATTATTAATACTTTTGAAATACTAATAATTATATTTAAAATTTAAAAATCCAAAGAGAGAAAAAAACTACTAAATCATTCATTACTGCAGGCCATTCCTCAATATTGAAAATACCTAGCTTATCCTCTTGAATATTGAATTAATCTTCTTATGCTTTTTATTTTTGAAAAAATTATATTCAAGAAAGAGAAACTAAGTACAACAAGAGGCCAAAATGTACAGTCATTGAAAGACATACTACCCCCAAGCTCCAAAATAAACCATTCAGAGACAAGCTAGAACCCACCTCAAGCCAAAAGATACCATCCAACCTTCAGACAAGGCTACACCTTCTTATCCCCATGAAGATATCTAGATAAAGTGTTGCTTTTATCGAGGTCCAACTATCTCCATTCAACCACATTACATACCCCTCTACCTTCAAAGGCCTATTTAGCAAGGAAATCCACAACCTTGTTACATTCTCAAGGAATATGAACAAACGAGATAGTTTCAAAATTTGAAGCAAGATGAAGAATTTTATTTACAATTAAAAGAAATCTCCATGAAGAGTTTAAGAAATATCTCTTATTAAGAAGAGAGAACAAAATCATAGAATTTGTCTCACAAATAACATCCCTCCAACCAAACTCATAGGCTCTCTAGAGCCTTAAGAAAAGCATAAGCCTCCATCTGATTATTAAACTACACACCCATATGGATGGAGAAGAAAACATGTATGGCCCCATTTCTATCATGACCAACTCCTTCAATCCCAACATCCCCAAAATTTTGTTGAGTAAAACCATTAGTGTTAATTTTGAGAGTACCTTAAGTAGGAGGACACCACTTCCCAATCTATTCACCTTATTAGAGGGTTTTTTCCCACTTCCCCTATTCAATTAGGGGCCTAGGGGAGAATAAAAATCAAGGATAGAAGCTATATGAATGTATGATGATGACATAAGCTCCTCAAGCCCAAATTTAGGTGAAATAGGTTTTTCAAAATACTTTGCACCTTGTACTAGACCTACAAAGCCATTTATTGACACTCACAAAAATGTGTTGATTTATCTCTAACCAAATCTATAAGATAATAATAGAAGGTCCCAACTCCCAAGCAACCACCAAAAGAGAAGCGGATGCTAGAGGATGTCCCAAGTTCTTCCAAAAGTCTTGCAAAGATAAATCATAAATAAACACTTTTCCAAATCTTCCACCAAAAACTCTAAATTTCCAAATCAAAAGCACACAAAAAAGTAGTTGATCTATACTTTCTTTGCCACATCCACATAAGAAATGAAGACATGGCTAACAAAAACTTCTTTTCCTGATATTCTTCTAGGTGGGTGTTTGTTATGACTCAACAATCACAAGAAAATATTGCACTTGAGCCACCCAACCTTATTCTAGATGTGTTTCCACCAAGGATAAACTCTCACATCAACATAGTGGGACATCAAAGCAGCATACCCTTGGGAAACATAGTAGATGCCCTTAGAGTAATGTCCCCAAGTCAACAAATCATTGTCCTGTAAAGAACATTAAGGCCACTCAGCCAGAATATGTGCAAAATACCTTGCTCTTCTTGAGAACCACCTTCTGGGCAACTATCAAGTTTTTTCCACTTATATTTACCCTAGAGCCTTTCAAATAAGAACTTTTGAAACTATTCACCTTGGATCACCCAACAACCACCAAAGTATCACTTAAAGGTCGGAGATGAGGGAAAGATGATAGAATTGGAGCGTGACCATCCCAAGAATTAGTCCAAAAAAGAGCTTATTCCCCTTTTTGAGTGATCCACAAAAGGCACTCCTTAATGAGGATTGAACCCCTCTGAATAGTGCTCCAAACCATAGAACTTTTATCAGATAATTTCATTTGAGGAATATCCCCATTAGCCACCTCTCCTAAGTATTTTTGATTTAGAATGCAAGCCTATGATTGCTTAGGAAATTTACACCACCTCCAATATAGATTTGTAGCTAAAGCAAAACTCTTATGCTATGAATACCTAAGCCAAAGGCCACCATTCTCCTTTGGTCTGCAAACTTCATCCCAACTCACTAAACTCCATTTTTGAATGTCAAAATTCTCTACCCATAATTTTTTTTTGGTAAGGGAGTCAAGCTTCTTGAGCACACTCTTGGGAGTAGTTATTATTGCATGCCTATTCATATTGTTATTCCCACCACTCATGTTCCATATTCCTTTCATCCCAATATTGTCTCACCCATCTTCCATGTTATCCCTACCACTCCCTTGATTACCCATGTTCCTAGTACCACATCTACCACTTCCACTTCGACCACTAGTGTTGTGTTTTTCTTTTCCATTGTTAATGTTATTCCTACTTGTTATATATAGAAGTGATTAAATTTTAAAAAATCCATATAATAAAAATTTGAATCATATATATTCAATCATTTATAAAGATGAAAATAGAAGTATTAAATTACTTTTATATAGAAGTTATATATTTATATAATTGAAAGCAACTACCAATATTTATTTATATAGCTGAAAGCAACTACCAATATTTTTAAACGTGATGTTATTTAATCAATATGTAAGACCAACTGATGACATTAAACCTATCATTCCTAAATAGAACCAGGAATACAATTTTCTTTACAACTTCTTATTAATAATTTAAATTTAAATTGTATTTAAAATATTTTTAATTTATTATTTTAAAGAATTTTAAGATCAAAAAAATTATATTCCTATTTATAATAGAAAGTTGATTTCAGAAAGTCTAAAGCAAATGTTAAATTTAAATCATGATAAAAATATCACTTTGTTTCAATCTTCGTAAACTAAATTTAATAAATTCTGTCTATAAAATATTTTGAAAAAATATTAATAATTTCTTGAAAAGCATAAAATATCAGCAAACAAATAACTTGATATCAAAATCTTTAAAAAAATCATTAAAACTATAGCAGAATACAATATTGCAAATCCAAATAGCATAACCATCCCATTTTTTATATGAATCAAAATACATCTGTTTTGGGCGTAGAAATGCTGGCCATTAAAAATAGCTAGTAATCTTCACAGGAAAACTTAAGAAATCTTTGAAGAGATTGCATTTAATATTTCAGAAATGGTTGTTTCATCTACTATGCTTTAATAAAAATAGATTCTTTAGAATAGAATGGTAATGCAAATTTTCCTAACCTGCCACTAAAATTCAGTATATTTTCACATAATTCACAAACTTCTTTCCGTATCATAGATCATTTTCTTGTGGCAGTGGATAATCTTGCTTTTGAAAACTCTTTTTCCAGAGCCAGCAAATTATTTTGCATGATTCTAGGGCAGTACTCTGGCAGAAAAACCCTGGTTACATTTAATGGACTATTTCTGAGAAGAAAACCTAGAAATTTCACTGCCTGGGCACCCCTGTATAGCCCAATATGGGCGTGCACTATCTTCAAATTTTGCAATGTCACCTGTGCCGGTTTCTTATCTGACATCATCTCCTGCATCAAACATAATGTGGGTTCATTTGTTTACAAGAATGAACGAAACAATGTTACTTTCCATACATATATAAGGACCAGCAGATAATATTGTTATTGATAGAAGCCAAGAACCATTCTCCACAGTGCATACAAGATCTGATATAGAACTACCATCAAAAGTTAAGGATATTTAACTTCATTATACAAAATACTAACCTGGAAACATTGGCCATGCATTGTCAACTCTTCAAGCTGAGGAAACCCATTAAGAACAATAATACTAGGAAGTCCTAGATTGACGCCTATACTATAATTCTGAAGAGTAATTCTTTTAACAGATTCTGCTCTTGAAATTCGTTGTAATAATTTAAGCTCTTGGTATTGCCCACAACACATGAGGCTGATTTCCGTCAACCGAGGGCAAGCCATCTGCATGGATATATTAGGACTTAAAACTCCAAGATTCAGGTACATGAGATTGGAAGCATGTATCTTCAAGTTTTTCAACCCCAAACAACGGTCAATCCCCAAATTTCGAAGATGTGGGCACACGTCCATGAATCCATCAAACATACCATCATCCACATTTGGAATATCGAAACAATAAAATGTTGTCAGAGATCGGAAAACCCCAAATTTAGTGGGTATCTTGGGGAGATTGATGAATCTCAGTTGTAGGTCAATGAGGTTTTCACACTTAAAAACATAGTCCCCAAGCCCTACCATGGAAGAATCGTTCAGCATCTTACCAGTCTTGGGATCTCTATAAGAGATTTGTAAAGCCACGCGTTCCACCTGTTTTTCAGCTGCAAGGCGAATCTAATTGTCCATATCGGCACTGTTAGGGTCATCCATGGCGACTTGAAGGTCCAACCAGCAAAGACGAGCATCCAGTTGGAGCAGGGCATCGCTAATTATGATGCGTATCTCGTCATCTTTTTGTTTCTCAAAATCTTGGCAACGAAAATTGAGATTGACTATTTTCTTCCACAAGAATCGCCATCTCCGAGAGAGTAGGGAAGAACGTACGACATCTCTGTAAGAAATCTTTGACAGAATATGAGTTAAAAGAACACTATCCGGTAATGCAGACAGCCTGTCTGTTGCGAATGCTGTTGCCATTACTGCTATCATTTTTTTTTCAACTGCTAAAAGAACCTCTGGGAATCTAAGAGAGCCCCAAGTGTGCCGATTGTGGAGGAACAAAACACAGCCTATGTCCAAGAACATTTATAATGGGGAAATATGACATATATAATAATATTCTTTTTGAAGATAATATTGTTTGATTTGTTCTTGACTATAAGGCCCTCCTCACGACCAAGGTTCTAGGAAGAACAATATGTTGGAGGTTGAGAGGTTGTAAGAACATTGTTATATAATTCACATAATTTATTTCAAATCTTGTAGTTTATTTAAATATTTACACCATCATTATATATTTCACGTGTCAAAACTATCAGCATTATCCACTCTTAAAAATCGGATTTATATCATTTATATATATATTACCATTAAACTTTTGAGTGTATATAAATTGAAATTATATAAATATATAATTCTACACATTAATATTTCAGAAAAAACATTATTATGTAAACATAAAATCATATAATTTAAATATAATATAAATGTGCTATATATATGAGAAATAAAGTAGAAAATTTCATTGACTTTATATTTATACTAACAGATATAGATTGATTATTTTCAATAATAATAGGTATAATATAATATAATTTTAAATATTTCAACTTGAATTTCTAATATAAGAAGAAAATAATACGATTATATAAACATAAAATCATGTTTCATTTATATTTATGCTATATTAAATAATATAATAAAAAGTAAATTCAACTTATTTATATAAATTATTTAATAAGATAGATAAACAAATTTATATCATTTGTATCTAATACAGTTAAACTTTTGAATGTTTAAGAATTAGAATTATACAAATATAAAATTCTACACAACATGAATGATAATCTACATTATTAACCAGTGACTTACAATTTGTATAGTTTTTGTGTTGATGGGAAATTTCCAGAATGCTATTGGAAATTCTTCTAAATGACTCTTCTAACGGGAAGTTAAAGATAGAATGCTACTAGAACTTGGCAGTAGATTTCCCAGTTCGGACTTGATTCGTCTTGTAATTATGATTTATAAATTGCCATAAAATGAACAGTTATGAAAAATATATTTTCCCAGCATTGCAGTTTGCACATGGCTTAGTTGAAGAGTGCTTAAGTAGAACCCTGATTTTATTGGCTGCTAGATATCTTTGTTTTCTACTATTTAGTGGTTGCTAAGTATATTTTAAAGATACGATGTGTTTGATTTATAAGAGTAATAAATAATAAATAAATAAAAACATATAGTTTTGTTTTTTCTCAAGCCTAAAATAGCAGCAATGTGACTCCTCAAAGTGACTCTGATTCAACTACCATACTGAAAGGCAACGTTCTCTGTTGACAAAGAGGGCCTTATTTATCTAAAAAGGATTTATGTTTTGTTCACCCTCCAAAGTTATCATTAGCATTTTGAGACAGCACAAGTATCACTAAACACAACATAGGTATCTTTCAGTCAGTGTTTCCATGCGAAAACATATGTAACATGGTGCTAAGCTCATCAGTCTTTGGAAACAAGACATGGCTTGATATCTTCTTTTTATTCAAATTGAAGCGGATACTTCTGCAGGACAAGGTAAAAATAATTTTTTCTTTCCATGCAACTTTTAAAATCCAAATACAAAGGAATATTAGTATGTATACCTCTCAGCTGCAACCTTCGTTCTTTATTATCATCTGGCTGGAGAACCAATAGTCAGAGAAGAAGTTCCATTCTGCAATCGGTACACTTACCAAGCAAGCAACAATTATAGAGGACAAAGCTCTCCACCCTTCCATTTTAGCATCATCAAGCCACAAGGACTCTAGCTAACCCTAATTTGAGAAGAACCACCCCATATAAAGTTTCCATGACCACAAGGGACATAAAATCAAGTTTCACACATACAATATGAATCCACTACTGGGTCTCAACACAAGAAGGTCCGACCAGCACATGGAGGAAGATCCCATCACTGCAAGAACTCTATATGCTAACCAAGGTCTGACCAACAACATACTCTAAATTTTTTCACTCTTAACATGAGTTTCCTCACCTAAACTTGCTGCAAACAATTGAAGGTTTAAGAAAATTAAAGTCTACTTATTACTTGCATAGTAGCCATGAAACTCACCCTTCCTTGTTTTCTTCAAAAAAAAAAAAAACAAAAACAACATAAATTCTCCCCCAAAGTAAAACCTAAACCACCTTTTTAACCTCCTTCTCAAGTGCCCTAACCAAAGACAATTGGGTTGGGATCTCAAAATCGACCTAATTGCACATTTTTTCTCATTTTACACCTCCTAGACATGGCTTGTAAAGTTGCATATGAGTTACACCTTTTTTTTTCACTTGATTCAAGGCAGTAAGAAAACACTTGAACTTCTTAAATAAATTTACTTACCTCCACCATGATGTGCATTGCTAGTGATTTTTTCCCAATCTTAATTCTTGTCATTTAATGTTAGAAAATTCACAACCCTAATTTTTACAATTTGTACACCTAATTGTTTAAATTAAATTCAATATGTCTGAATAGCTTAACCATCACATTTAAAAGTCACTCAAATATCCAGATTAACTTTCTTCATATATAAATAAACTTTTATTATTGAAAATGGGCCACAAATATCTATATTGAATGCTATCAAATTTATCAACATAGTAATAATAATTCACATTACTATTCATTGGTCTACAATAGCATAATTATATACATTGTCTTATGTTAAATCTTCCCTCCATAATTATTTAAGTTACAACAACTAGTTAGTCAACCATGAGACATTGTAACACCAGAGATAACAACCAACACAAGCACCTAGAAGGTGGCATTAAAAATAACTACTTTGAGAAGTTCAAAGAATTTGTGCTATAATAGCATGCCAAATGTCATGACAAGGTCAACCTTTCAATGTCAATATAAAGGGATCATAAAATCAACAATTCAACAATAATAATTAATAACACAAAGACTATATTTTTTCCCAACCTAATTACAAGGTAAAATCATATAAGGGAACAATAATTATCTTAGACTAATAATTTTTATTTTCATGATACATACCACCCTTACCAATGGAACTATCTTATATATTATTACAATGTGATGTGCATCCGAATTCATAAAATGAGGGTACAAGGTCCATTACTAAAACGTAACAATTGATGGCACCAAAAACTCATTTTAACACTTTATGGTATTGATCACATATTAACACATAATTGAGGTTTTGAACCAGCATACACCACATGGTCCTCATTAGATCTATATTGGATATCCTATAAAATTAACTAAGTTAATTATCACTAATTATATATATATATATAATTAATATGTTTGTTTGATTATCAATATAACAATTATATTTAATGTAAACTTGAATTTTTTTTAAAATTATATAATAAAAATTTGAATCTTATAATTCAATCTTTTTTAAAGATAAAAGTAGAAGTATTAAATTATTTCTATATAAAAGTTATATATTTATATAATTGAAAGCAACCAACAATATTTATTTATATAAAGAAAACAACTAGTAATATATGTTTACATAATGAAAGCAAGTATCAATATTTTTAAACATAGTGTTATTTAATCAATTTATAAGCCCAACTGATAATATTAAACCTTTCATTCTTACATAAAATCAAAAATACAATTTTTTTCATAGTTTTTGATTAACAAATTAAATTTAAATTCTAATTGAAATATTTTTAATTTATTATTTTTAAGATTTTTAAGATCCATAAAACTATTTATACATTTTAAGATTGAAAAGAACAAAAACAAATGGCACATATGTTATAATGGAGAAGGGGAAAACAAAATATCTTCTCAACATTTCATTATTTACAATTTATTTCTCAACTTTTGTATAGCCTCCAAGTTAGAGGCTGTGAAACCTATGTGACCGAGATAAATTTCTATTTCTATTTTTAAATAAAAGAAAGTCTAAAATGATTGTTAAATTTAAACCATCAATATTGTTTCAATATTGTTAATCAATAATTTAAATTTAATAATTTTTTTTATTGAATCTTCATTATTCAAGAAAAATATTGATATTTTTTTAAAATCATAAAATATCAATAAATAAATAATTTAGAAACTAAAATCTTTTAAACTAGCATACACATAATATATATATATAAATGAGAGTTATCTTTTCGATAGCATTTCAATCAATCAAATAATATATGAGAAAAATAAATCACGCGGAAAGACTCAATAGTGAAATAAAGCTAGAAAAGACTCAATAACACATTAGAGGTTAAATGCAAAGATGCTTAGTTGACTTATGAGTTCCAGTGAAATTTGAATTGACTAATTTTAATTATATATATATAATATCTAGATTCATAAAATGAGGGGACAAGGTCAATTACTAAAAATTAATAATTGATAGTACCCAAAATTCATTTTAACACTTTATGGTATTGATCACATATTAACACATAATTGAGGTTTTGAATTAGCATACACCACATGGTCCTCATCAAATCTATATTGAATATCTTATAAAATTAACTAGGTTATTTATCACTAATTATACATACCTATGACACAAATATTTGTGACTATTGTACAAATAAAACATTTTGTAATAATAAAACTAAATTTTGTATTATTTAATGTGACAATTCTTATTAGTTCCTCAAGGGAACTATAGGTGACCCCTTTTCCTTAACAAGTTATTAATAACTTTTATTTTAACAAATGAGAATTCAAATTTATTTTCTATTTGACAAATATTTGTATATAGTTAAAGTAATATGCAAGATTTTTAACCTTTCAAATTTCAAAAAAATTTCCTCAATTTTATTGGCTACAAAACTTTGAGCTATAAGGGAGGAAGCATAAAATTTTTATCGCAACTTTTCAAGGTTTTTTTTTCCACAAAGACCATAATCAAAAAAACATTTAGCAATTTTTAAGAATTTTTTTGAACTCCTCAAAATTGTATACTTGTTATGTTATAAAATAAACGATCGTTTGAACATTTTCCTGCTAGGGAACTATAGGCACAACCAAAACTTAACTAGTTATTAGTTATAAGTTGGTAGCTAATAGGGTTGTAGAAATAAAATTTATAGGTATAAATATTAATAACTAAATTTATATCCATATTTTTATAAAGTAAAAAAATAGTTTACTATTAAGTGAATAAATAACTATATGCTATTTTCATATAATTTGTCTTTTAAAGTATGTCTTATCATTCAGGTTAATGTTTTTATTGTTTTTTGGTTTTATTTTTATTTTTAAATCATTCATAATATTTATCACAATAAATGGAACTTAGGTTTTTGACTGATTTAATGAGGATTCTGTATTAATTTTTGATATTTTTTTTTGTTGCTCTCTATGAGATTGTAGACCATTTTATTAAGGTCTTCTATTGTTTATTTATTTATTTTAATAATATTTCCTACCATTCTATTATAAGATTATTGTCATCCTATTGTGATGTTGTTATGTTCTCCAAAGTTTGTATACGATATTTATTTTATTGTTATGTAGGAGGTTGGTTTGGAATGTTGTGTAGTTTCTAGGCTATCTTTTTATTTGCTTATGGTTTGACATAATATTTTTGTTCATCTTTTAGGAAAGTTAGGTTGGGTTTGGCATTGGTGTTGTGTTTGTTGATTTGTGATTTGGAAAGTTTAAAAACTCAATTTATGTAAACCCTTTCATATAATACAGTGAATGATGATGCCACTCTTATTGTATATGATGCAACTAAATAATTTAAAAAAAACATAAATATAAATATTACTATCATTTTGATTCCTAGAATGGATATTTCTCAACATTTACTATATAGACTATAAAAAAGGATAGATGTGCTAGTTTATAAAAGTAGAAATAATGACCTAATTAATACAAGCACCTCCAAATTGATATATTGATGTATTTTAGATAGATATATACTAAATACAAAATAAATAAATAATTTATCTTCATTTAAAAATAAATAAATAGTATAATCTATTTTTCTTTTTAGATAGATATTTAAGATATGCAAGAAATCTATATAAAATTTAAAGTAAATAAATAATTTTTAAAAAAAATTTAAAATAATAAAATACAAATAAAATGTATAATCTATTTTTTTCTATATTTATTGTTTCCATACTTTAACATAGATTTATCTAAGATATCTATATAATACTAAATATTTTTCTTTAGAAAAAATGTACTTTAACATTGCAAAAGATAAATATTTTATTTGCTTTAAAAGTAATAGAATATTCTTTACCATGTAATATTGTAACAATTTTAAAACTATTCAAAACATTTACACCCACTATCCTAAAATGTACTTTAAGAAGAAAAAAATATCAAACATTCCATATATATCCATATGTTGTACAAAATAGATGTCAAATGCAAGAATACGATCAACAATATGATGTTGCAACAAACTCTTTACCCTTGGAGAAAGTAATCAACACCTAAATACTCTCCAAGCCTTTACATATAAGATTATTCACCCTAGCATTTTATTCATATAATTTTGGCTTAGGAAAACTAGCAAGTGGTATTCAAAACCATTGATGGGTCCAATTGACACATGTTCATTGCTCAACTTGCAAACAAGAGTTACACATGAATTTACATACTCATCTTTCAAATCCAAAAGTCAAACTTTGTAGGAGAAGCTCAACATTCACTCTAGCTTCTCCAAGATGCACTCATCCTTTTCAATACTCTTAAATTCAATAATCTTTGAGTCCTGAAGGGACCATCTGCAAACAACATTAGAATGTTACCATGTTTAACTAGTGTGCCAACATTACAATAATATTCCAACATTATAACTAAGACTTGCAAGATGTACAACACACTTAGTCCTAATATTATAATGCCTCAATGCCTCAACCTAGAAAATTTTCTTGGTATAAATTAAATAATAAAAATACTGAGATCTAATGGACACGATAAGCCTTAAAAGTCTAACTCAGGGTAATTGGGTTAAGAACTTATAGATGTTGTACTTAGTAACTTTAATATCTTAAGTATCTTTTAGGGGACATGTATTTAATGTGATGTGATAAAATCCTTGCAATTGCTTTACCCTAGTGGGCTTTGGTTATTTTACTTTTTAGTCCATAAATTAGATCATGATTTAATTTAGCATACAATGGTTCAATAGAAACATTGTGGATCTTGGTGAGCTTTGACTAGACACAACTTAAAATTGTTTTCCAATTGGCTTGTGTGTTAAGTTGGAACTAGAGTTGAGGGTCCTTGTTTGGAACTCTAGCTCTCTCTGCCCTTGTTCCCATCCTCCATTGAAATTTATTTGCTATTATTTGAGCTATTCCTATTTGTGTTTTTGTTTTGAGAATGGGGCTATATTGTTTTTCGGTTTGTATTTGCTTATGTTGGGGCTATATTGAATCCTACAATCAAGATTGTGAAGTGCTTTGTGCCCTGCCATTAGGTCTAAATCTATCACAAGCTTTGTCACCAATTAGATGCACCTTCCACCAAGTAGGTACTTATCATTTGTGACATTGCTAAAATTTATCAAACATAACTAATTAAAACATAACAATTCTATTACTATTTGGCAGGAACTTCATTGCCCTTCAGCTCTTGTTATTTTAATTTCACAATACAAATATCATTAAATTATTAACAAAATATACAATATAAACTATTATTTTTCAATTATGTATCAAGTATACAACTTAAAGATTTTAAAAAATAATTAGATATAAGACGAAAGATTCATAGATGTTCAAATTAAATTTCATGCAACTTTCATGGTTAGTATTGATGAGAGTAGAATTTTGTGTGTTGTCACTTCTAATTAATCTATTTCGCCATTTTGAATCTTTTTAGTTTTTGGATATCATCATAATTAATAAATTTAAAACTTATCAACTTCAAATATTTTATATTTTGTATGAAAAATGAAAAAAATACAATATAAAGAATACTTTTAAATTTAAATTTTAGTCTTTGATTGTTGAATTATTTTAAAAGGAACATTTACTTCTATTTAACATTTAATTCATTTATATTATATAATCATTATAATTTAATTAATGATGAATTTAATAATTAAGTAATAAATATTCTATGAATTTTAGAAAATAGAATTTAGTTCAATTTTAAAATGAAATTTAAGTTTTTAAATATTGTGTTGATTTTATTATTTATTTGATTTATGATTGGTTATTCAAATTTAAAGAACACAATTCAACTCAAAAATATAAAAATAACCATGTAAAATATTTTATGATTTTTTGAAGTTAGAATTTAATATCATTTTACAAAATGAAATAATTTGGATGCAAAGAAATAAAAAAAAAGGTTCTTTTATATATTTTTCCATTTATTAATTTATTCTCAAATTATAATTATTTATTGGTGAATCATTTTGAAAATAATATTTAGTTTTATTTAATTATATTAAATATAGTAGATTGATCAACTAGTATACCAAATGCATTGCAAATAATCCCCGTATACACCAAATTAGACATTTATAGATGTATACATTAGATAGGATGTACTTTTATTTATTTTATTTTTCTTGAATAATTAATATAATACAATTTATTATTTTTAAAAATAGATAATCAATACTTTATAAATTTTAAAAATTAGAATTTAGTTTAATTTTAAAATTAATTGTAAACTTTAAAAATATTTTGTTGATTTTTTTTTATATGATTAATAACTCTTTCCCTAATAATAATTCATTTCACATAGAAATAGAATTCTAGATTTAAATACTTATTTTTGTAATATATATATACAAACACACATTATGGTGATTTGATTATTAATTTACATAATGATTGGCTATTAAAATTTAAAAAACAATATATCTAATTGAACTCAAAAATACAAAAGTAGGCATGCAAAGTAGTTTTTGATTTTTTTGATGTTAGAATTTAATGTAATTTTAGGAAAATAAAATAATTTGGATGTAAATAAAAAAAAATAGAAAATTTAGTCATATATATATATATATATATATATATATATATCTTAAATTATTCTAAAATTACAATTAATAATTATTGAATTATTTTAAAAATAAAATTTAGTTTTAATTTAATTTATTTGTAGTAGATAATTACTATAATTTAAAAATTTAAATGATTATTTTCAAAACTAGGTAATAAATACTATATAAATTTTAAAAATTAAAATTTAGTTTAATTTTATAATTAATTCTAAGCTTTACAAAGATTGTTTTGATTTGATTAATTATTTTTTATGATTAATAATTCTAATTCTAATAATACTTCATTTCACATACAAATAAAATTCTAGATTAAAATACTTATGTTTATTTGCAATATTTTTCATTAATGTTGAATTTATAAACTAACATGTTAAGACATTAATAATTCTAACGCTATTAGTACTTAATTTCACACACCAATAAAAATATATACTAGCTTTTCTTTCTTTAATATATTTATCATTAATGTCAAATTTATAAACTAATATCAAGAAATAAATAACCTTAACCCCAAGATTTATACTAGAAATCTAATTGAACCCTAAACCTAACCCTAATTCAACCCTAACAATATGATTTAATTACTGTTAGGGTTAGAGTGAGAATTTAATTATGGTTAGTGTTAGGGTTAGAATTAGAGTTTAATTAGGGCTAGGGTTAGGATTTAATTATGATTATAGTTAGGGTCAAATCTATAAGCTAATATTAAGATATTCACAACTCTACCCTAGCCTAATCTTAATCTCCATCCTAGAATGCTAATTAAACCCTGATTGAACCCTAAAAATAAAGCTCACTAATATTTAGGGTTAGGGTTTAACAAGTGGGTTTATGGTTGGAATTAGAGTTCAGTTACTTGGTTAGGGATAGAATTTAATTAGTGTTATTATTAGGGTCAAGTTCAAGTTATAGTTAGGGTTTATTTAAGATTATTTTGGTTAATCTTATGATTGGGGTTTAACTAGAATGCTAATAAAACCTTAATTTAACCCCAACAACAAGGTTCAATTAGAGTCATGGTTCAGGTTCAATTAGGGTTAGGGTTGGCATTTAATTAGTGTTATGATTAAAATCAAGTTCAAGTTACAATTAGGGTTCAATTAGGCTTATTTTAGTTCAGTTTACAATTAAGGTTTAATTAGAGTTAGGTTTATGGTTCAATTAGGGTTAAGGTTAGGGTTCATTTATATTAAGGTTCAAGTAGGGTTCAATTAGGATTTAATAGGGTTATTATTATTGTTTAAATAGGGTTAGGGTTAATGTTAAGTTAGGATTAAAATTATTAATCTAGAATAAAACTTGGAGCTAAGGGCTATGGCAAGTGGTGGAGTTAGGCTTAAATTAGGGTTCAATAAAGGGTAGGGTACAATAAGGGTATAATAATATTGGTTAGTTTTTAAGTCATGACCATGCTAGATGCCAATTTGGTTTAAAGACCCCTTGTTGAATCCCACAAGACATTTATTTCTATATACCTTATATATTGTTCACATTTTTTATCATTGTGTTTGACCTTGTGAGAGTGCTTTAGAGTAAAGTACACCTTGCAAATCCACCTACACCTGGAAAACCATTCAATCTCTCAAAATTTTACTGCTATTCTGGAATGATTATCAAATTGGATATGTCCAAAGCCTTTAATAAGCTAACTTGGCAACTTCTATAATGCATATACCTCTTGTCAACTTCAACCAGCAGAGTACTAATTACATAATGTATTGTATTCTTTTTCAATTCGATTAATCATCCCCCATAGGGTCTTCTTCATAAATTAGGGAATTAAGTTAAAGAGACCCCTTATCATGCATTTTTTCCATCAAAATGGTAGAGGCCCTCAGTGTAGAACTTATACTAGCTAGTATGTTACAAAAATTTACATGATTGGCAATTCTAGCAGCACAAGCCATTACATAGTGTTTGCAGATGTTACCTGACTTACAAGATAGATGAGTTTCTAGAGGAGATGTAAATAAAAAAAAAAATTCAATTTGTTTCAATGTACAGTGTGGAGTATCTAAAATTTATTGTTAATTATGAATCTGATATTGACATATATCATTGAACTAAGATTGATACTATTGTTCTGATTCATTGGCCATAATTATTGGATCAATGTGAAAAATCTAGAGATTTGTGTTTGACTACAAAGAGTTCTCTTGTGATTTATCAACAAATTATTATTTCTATTTGTGGGATTCTTACACAATAAAATATATTTATGCATTTCTTGTAGAGTCTATTTTAATTGATCATAATAAAAAAACTTCTAATTTGGAAAAGAATATAACATAGAACCAAATAGCAGTGAAAATCCCAAACAAAGATTGTCAAGAGTGTATCTCATTTAGTTTTTATTTAATATTTCTCTTTATCTCTACAATTTCTTGAAGTTTTTTTGATCATCCAAATAATTTAACATTGATGGATATGTAACACTTTTAGTTCACTCATGCCCTAGTTCATCATATTTGGCAGAGAGCATGCCCATCTAGAGATGACCTTAGAATTTGGTTATGACTTATCCATAGATAGTGACGTTGAAAAAAATTTAAATGAGACAAGAAGATCTAGAATCTAAGGGTATACACATCCATGTCAAAGTTAAACAATTAATACCCTAGACAAACATTAGTTCACACAGTGATGAGTCTATAGTACGTAGTTGTGATTCTAGATAGTAGGCAAGCCAAATTTGGTTCATAGTGATTGGTTGAAACTTGGTGCATTACTAATTGATCTTGGCTTAAATGTAGTAGAGGTATGACACCTTCTAATTTCCTTTTTTTTTTTAAAATTGTAAGTAAAAGATGGTTAATATATAGCAAATTAAAAATATTGCTTCCACTTTTGTAGGATCCTAATGCTAAAAGAGAATACCAATTCATCGGCCATGCTTCCTATGAAGAGGATTCAAGAATAAATTCATCAATTAATCCTCTACCTTGTGGTCTTGGTCCAATGACTATTGTAATGCTTTTGTCCACTACTCTACAATCAACAAAATGAGCATATGGGTTTAATTGAGATTTCTGAGGTTTGATCGAGGCCTTTTCAATTAGACAACAAATACAAACAAAACTATTCTAAACCTTTATGGTAGGAACTTCATTGCTCTGAAGCTCTTGTTAATATAGGATTTAACCAAATATATCATATATATATATATACACACATAGAATAAATACAATTTTTTCTTCATATATTAAAATAAAATTAATATGTTTGTTTAATTATGAATATAATAATTATATTTTAAGTAAAATTAAATTTTAAAAAAATTATATAATAAAAATTTGAATCATATATATTCAATCTTTTTTAAAGATAAAATGTAAAATACTTCTATATAGAAGTTATATATTTATATAATTGAAATCAACTAATAATATTTATTTATATAACCGAAAGTAACTAGCAATATATATTTATATAACTAAAAGAAAATATCAATATTTTTAAACATGGTGTTCTTTAATCAATTTATAAGCCCACTGATAATTTTAAACCTTTCATTCTTAAATAAAATTAAAAATACAATTTTCTTCACAACTTTTTATTAATAATTTAAATTTAAATTCTTTTTTTTTTTTTAGACTGCAGGAATCGGGTAGCACGACCCCCTATAAACTGCAGTGTGCCTGGTAAACTTTTTAACGTGACGTGACCGGCGGTGCTGGCGCGACACGCCCTCCGGTACCACGGGATGGGGGAGACTAGAACTCGTGACCAACAGAGCCGCAACGGAATTACTTAGCCAACCGAGCTAGGGCCCCCGCCCAATTTAAATTTAAATTCTAATTCAAATATTTTTAATTTATTATTTTAAAGATTTTTAAGATCCATAATACTATTTATACATTTTAAGATTTAAAAGAACGAAAAAAAATGGCACATATGTTATAATGGAGAAGGGAAAAAAAATTATCTTCTCAACATTTCATTATTTATAATTTATTTCTTAGCTTTTGTATAGCCTCCAAGTTAGAGGTTGTGAAACCTATGTGAGCTATATAAATTTATATTTCTATTTATATAAAAAAGTTTAAAATAATTGTTAAATTTAAACCATCAAATTGTTTCAATATTGATAATCAATAATTTAAATTTAATAATTTTTTTTTAATTGAATGTTCATTATTCAAAAAAAATATTGATAATTTTTTCAAAAGCATAAAATATCAATAAATAAATAATTTAGATACCAAAATATTTTAAACTAGCATACATATATTAAAAATTAATATATATGTCGAGAGTTATCTTTTCTCAAGGTGCCTATTTTCATCAACTTATTCAAAACAATAGTAAATTTCGCATATGCTATCACCATTTCAATCAATCAAATAATATATGAGCAAAATAAATTAGGAAAAAATGCTCAATAGTGAAATAAAGCCAAGAAAGAATCAATATCACATTAGCACCATATACATTAATATCACTTGGCATGCTATGCTAGAATACAATCTACTTCAAGTTTACAAAGCACAGGCTCTCCCAGGCCAACCAAACCTCTTTATAGTAGTAGATAATGATAAATTACAACCAAATTCCTTCACACATCCAACATCTTTGCCAAGCTACTTTCACTGAGCCATGAGTTACCTGAGTACATATACCTAGAAAAAGCATCCAAATTGGAGTTCATTACCCCAACTCTGAACACATCCCACACATTCACCATGAAGTTTTCCTTCGATGCCTTGTGTTGTTGTATTGCCTCTTCTTCAAACACCTCACTCTCGTTCTCCTCAATTTCAATGCAAGCAATTTTGAAGAAGATCCCAAGGTGGCTGACCATACCATCCAAGTCCAACTCTAGAGTCGCATTCGCCATTGCTGAAGCATTTGCAATCAATACAGAACTGTTGAAGTGCTTGACCGTCCTCTCTTGAGAGTTGATTATATCAACCAATGGTTTGATCACAACTTCATATACTTTTTTGTCGCACCAATGGCAATCCTCCTAAAACACCTTTGTCACCAAATTCATAATTGGAGCAAGCACCTCTATGTGATGGGTTGTGAAGAGCCTACTACAATACTCCACAAAGGCATATTTTCACTATTTACATCCTTTTCATGCTTTATTTGGTATCTTTATGCCCTCATAAGTTGTCATTAAGTGTATTTTTGAATGTAAGCTCAACAAACAACATTAAATGAAAATTAATTACTGACACATATTTTTATGTCCTAGGTGGGACCTATTCACTATGGGCGGTGAATGACTCCCCCTTGGCTCTAAATTCAAAATATTTTAAATTTCCTTTTGGGTTTTTATTCAAAATCACTTGATGTTGCCCTGTGATGAGGTATGAATGGGTTACTAAGGAACAAGTGTGTATAAATATGTGATTTACATATCATTTTTACATCTCTTATCTTTCATAATCTCCTCATTTCTCAATCATCTATCTTCCATCACAAGTTAATCAAGTTAGAGCTTTCAAATTGCAAGACATTAATCTAGCTTCCTAAGGCATTTAAGGGTAGATTCTATATGTTATGTTGTAGACTCTTAAGATCTATCATAATGACAAGATTTAGATCTCTTGGAAGCTTAGGAATCATTAAAGATAAAATTGCAAGGTCATTAAAGCTCTCTCTTCATTCAACAAGTTAAAGAATCAACAAAAAGTCATTTTCAAACCTGAATCTAACAATTTCAAAAGCTAACATTTGTAGGAAGTAGAAGTGCAGATATAGCTCCACATAATCTACTATTGAATTTGTAGATTCCTGTTGGTGGAATACTTCACCACCCATGGCGAATGAGTCCCACCTGTAGGCTTGAAAAGTTTATTTTGTTATATTTCATCTTTTGGAAGTCATAAACCCATTCTCAGAAGTTTTCATCAGAAGGAGGACTAATTCACCATGCATGGTGAATCAGTCCTAGTGGCCATCAATAGTGTTTGCTAAGACATTCCAAAAAATTCTAGTAACAACAATCTACCTCGAGGTGCACTCTATTCAATCTCATAAATTCTTGCTATCATTCTCTTAGGTTTCTAGTTCATATTTGCAATCAACACTTTGTTTTCTAGCATCTTGCATTAGATTATTTAAAATTCACTTATTTTCATTTTTAACACACCACACACACACTTCACATCCATTTCCAATCCATCCTCATACATTAATCTCGAATGAAACATTTTTACATTTTGAACCCTATTCCTTCTCTTTTAGGTGAAAAATCCTAGAAGGGTAAGCATCCAATAGGGTACCAAAATCCCTCGTTTCACCTATACCTAATATCCTAAACCATAATCCCTATACCCTATACACTTAACCTTAACCCTCAACCTCCAACCCTATACTTAAACCATAAACCCTACATTCAACCTTGTACCCTAAACCCTAAACCCTCAACCCTAAAACCAATACCATCAACCCTATACTAAATATCCTAAAGCCTTATCCCTATTCCCTCAACCCTAAAATCTACCCCTCAACCCTCAAACCCATACCTTAATTTATCCTAAACCCTACACCCTCAACCCTCATCTCTATACCCTATACCCTCAACCTTAAACCATAAATCTTGAACATTATCCCTCAACCCCATGCTTAAACTCTAAACCCTACACTCTCAACCCATAACCCTATACCTTATACCATAAACCCCACATTGTGCAGTGTAGGAAAAGTATCCCTTTTTCACACTTAATTTGGGAATAATATTAAATAAAATGAGCTTAATTATGCCTTAATTTAGTGTTATAATATGTCTTTCATATTCACATTAAGTTTAGGGTTGTTTTAAATTAAATGGACTTAATTGTTCCTTGTTTCTAGTGTTGTAAGGTGTATCTTTACACTTTCACATTAATCTTGGAATTTATTAATTGATTGAGGTTCATTTTCCTTAATTGAACCCTTTGGTTCAAATCCAAGCCTAATTAATTGAAATTTTTGAGGGATAAAACTTGACATTCATAAATGCCATTACACAACACTTAACTTTGGAAGATGTGTGTCCAAGGTAAGTGACCTAGGACCCATTCGCCATAGGGTGAATGGGTGCTCACTTAGATCTATGACCCTAACTTTACATAATGTTTAACATTGTTTGGTGTGTGTCCTAGGTAAGTGGCCTAGGACCCATTCACCCTATGGTGAATGGGTCCTCACTTAGAGCTAACACCCCCCTTTGAAATATATTTTTGGTGTTATTTTAATGATTTCAAATCTATAATTCAATGTTGTCTTCTGATATTTTAATTTTGGGAATTAATGTTAAGATATGTATAAATACAAGGTTATTTCACTTAGTTTCACTTAGCAAGTTTCCATTCAAGCATCCTAAGGTTTCACAAGAGTATTGATAGAGCATTCAAGAGAATTTTCAAGGCAATCAAGTGTATAATTATTCAAGATTATTGTAGTAATCAATGTTCTATTGTCATATCAAAGTTGTATTGCATCATGCATATTGTTTGAGCTAATATGTTGATGTAGAGTTCAAGGTATAATAAAGCATATCAAAGAAATTGTTTCAAGGCAAGTGTCATGATCAAGATATACATTCATTGAATGCACTTCATGCTAGTTTTTAGATTTCTTATCCAAGGTTTCAAATGAGGTTTGGTGAGTTGTTACATAGATTTGTTCATTCATCATTCCTACATGTTTCATTGTGTCATTTCAAGGCTTAATTACCAAAATGGGGTTTGACCAAGGAAAACCCCCATTCATCTAACAAACAACGTTTTTTCTCTTATTTATGTGTTATTGTAGATTTTAGGTTGAATATCCTTTGGAGAGAAAGATTGAAGAAAGTTGCAAGGTTTCCAAAGTTGCAAGAAAATTTGTTAAATCATAGAAACTCTTCTACAATATTTGTTTTTGGCTATCCAATAGCAAAAATGTAGAATTTGAGAGTGTAGACTGAGTAGAAGAGAGCCTAGAAATCATTTTCTAGAAACCCTAGCCAAGAATCATTCACCATAGGGTGAATGAGTTGTCAGTGAGCTTCAAAAGGTGACTTTTGGTGAAAGGTACACATTGTTTTCCCCTTTCTATATTTTCCTTTTGATTATTGTTTCTATCAGATTCGATTACTATTCTTCATTTGCATTTTGTAGGTTGCATTTTGAATGAAATTAGGAGAATAGGTCATATTGGTGAATGGGACACCTCTTCTACATCCCCACCTATTTTTGTTTCACACCCTAAACCCTATACCCAATATCCTAAAACCTAATTTCTATACCCTATACACTTAACCTAATACCCTCCAACCTCAACCCTCAACCATATACTTAAACCCTAAAACCTACATTCAACCTTGTACCCTAAACCCTCAACCCTAAACCCAATACCCTCAACCCTATACCCAATATCCTAAACTCTAATACATATACCTTATATACTTAACTATATACCCTAAACACTAAACACTATCCTTTAACCCTCAAAACTATACCTTAAACCCTAAACCCTAAACCCTCAACCTTATGCCCTAAACCCTAAATGTTATCCCTTAACCCTATACTTAAATTGTAAACTGTACACTCCTAACCCTTAAAATTTAGTGCATGATTATTTCTTGTGGACTATGGAAATGGAATGCACAAATTCCCTTATCCACAGCTAAAAGGGGAATGAAGGAAGAAGAATTTGATTTCGCAAAGTTCACACTCAAGAACAATTATGTGAGATTCCAATGAAAGAGTGATTGAAATCTATCAAAGGAGGTTGCTTTTAAGGTAGGAAATTGATTTAAAGAAGATAAAATATTGATGCAAAACTAAGAAAATGCAAGATGTTTGAAAACATACTATGATATGTAAAATAACTTAAGAGTGCAAAAAAACTATAACAAAAATTAATTTGACTGAAGAGGTGCACTTGGAAACTGAAAAAGTGATGGAGAGGAGCTCTAGAATCCTACAAAAATAACTATTGAAGCAAAATGGGACTCATATGCCAAGCTGGGCAACTTAGTCCTATTTCGAGGAAATTCTGATGTAACAAGTTTCAAACAAAAGGATACTTAGAATTGCAAGAAACCAATTTTTAGGCCTAGCAGTGGGACTCATACACCATTGATGGTGAATTAGTCCACTTATATATTTTTGGAAATTTTAAAGTGCAATTGTTAGCTCCTAGTTTGCACTTTAGATCCTAATAGGTTTCTAGATCCAAAACTGTAGAATTTGACCTATAGGTGTTCTCCAAGCAATTTTTATGGCTTTGACCACTTTGAATGACTTCAAAAATTTTTTGACAACTTTTCACACCTTGCTCTTTGACAAATATATTTGACAAATCTGCACACTAGGCCTGCAAAACGCATGCAAAGAGGTGAAAATTTGTTAAGGGTTAGTGAATAGGGGTTTGCCTTGGTAAAACTCGGGTTTGGTAATTAAACCCTTGAAAATAAAATGAAAGGAAAAGAGAATGATGAATGAACAACATGAAATGCTACAACTCACCAAACCCTTGAAGTAGAAATTTGAAGACATGCAAGTAGAAGCTCCAATGGATGTATGCTTGAAAATGCCTAAAATGCCAAAGTGATTGATTGCTTGATGGAATGATTGAGTGAATGAATGTGTGAATTAAATGAGTGAATGGGGGTGAAATGAGAAGGGAAACCCTATATTTATACATGACTATACAAAATTTCTTGAAAATACCACATCATAGGCCGACCTTAGGTCTTAGAGAACAATATCTTGCCAAAAATTTGAAATTATTTTGATTTTTGAGCCAAATGGGACTCATTCGCCCCTAGTGATGAATGAGTTCCACTTAGGAATTTTAAGTGGGTGTCAGAAATTAAGCTGTATGAAATGATGTTTAATGAGATTATTCTAAAAAATACACTGAAGAATGGCCTGTAAGTGTATAATGGGGCCAATAAAGCATAAGAAAGAGTCAAATTATTGATGAAAAGCATAGAAAAGAGTGAAATTTTGTTACAAAAATTTGCAACACTTTGAAATAAGGCTTGGTAAGTGATAAAAAAGGTTATTTAGGTGAATTATATTAATAAGGTCCTAGAAAAGTGTTAAATTGTGTTACAACACTTTACAACACTTAAGTAAGGCGCCACTTGAATTCTTTTAATTTTCTAGGGAAATTTGGTATCCACATTACAACATTAAATCATGGCACAACTAGGCCAAAGTCATAAGGAAGACCCAAATGAGATAGAAAAAGTAGAAGGATTACTTTTTTAGTGTCCACATTTAGCCACCACTTTAGTGAGAGGATGAACTTGCTTCAAACTCTTACTAAAATAGACCAACACACATTAAGAGGTGTTCCCATGAACCAATGCTACCAAGATGGGACAACAATGATCAAGTGTGGTGATCAAGACCCTAGGATCAAAATCTCATGACAAACCAACATAAGTGTAAAGAGACCATGCATGATATTAAGAATAATGACAAGGAACAAGCACACAATGCCAAAGTTGAAAGAGAAAGAGAAAAAGGAAAAGAAAGAAAGAATGAATCAGATCAAGCTTTGACTACTTTTCGAACACGATGTGGATCAAATCTAGACTAATTGTCCCAAAAATTGATACTCACTCTGAGGTGGCAGAATTCATGGTTGTTTGCTAGGTGATAAGGCCTAAAAGGTGAGAAACATACACTCATGATTGGTATGCACTCATATACATAGGTGGCTATGGGGAAATTCATGCCTTGGAATGGGCTTCCCACTCAACCATTTCAAATTTATACCTCCTGATAACTTTAATCAAGTGTCACAAAAGAAATGACTTTTTGAGCTTCATGAGACAAACAAGACTTTGTATGCTTGGAGCTTATGAACCAACATGATGGCTCCATAGGCATGCAAGTTGTGTATGCAAGGTAGCCATATAGCATGCAAAATACAACATGCAATGAATGTTCAAATGAGTCTTTCTTAGTTCATGCAAGGTCTTTAACTTAAGGAACATTGTGTCTAATGTATCCAAGAGAGGATTGATCAAAGAATAGAAAATTCATGATTTAGGGGACATAGTGCATTGCATCAATCCACTAAGAGGAATGCAATATGCTAAGATAGATCATGCTCACGAAGGACACTATACCCAATTTCATCTGTGTATGTGCAGGATCATGATGGGCCAAAAGTGGTGATATGATGGGTACGTGTAGGATATGTGGGTGGTGACTTTTATTTTACCCAAAATTGATGAAACAAAAGGGGTTTTTAAAGGATATTCTCAGCTTTCCACCAATATAAATTATGTTTTACTTTGAATTTAATAAATAAGTATTATTCATTTTCTATTTTAATTACAACTAAAGTCTTGATTGATAGGCTAATTGAAAAACATCTATAGCTTTCAAACGGTATCACATTTTTTGAATTCGAAACATGCATCACATTCTATGCTTCACGTACTATAGGATTAAAAATAGCAAACATTAATTTCATGAATTTTTGACCAAGTTGAGGTGGTCAAACATACAAGTTTTTATATTTTTAAAAAGTTGTAATAAAAAATTTGTAATTAATTATTTACTTGAATTTTTTTATAAAAAATATGCATCACATCAGGACATGAGTCCTCTACTTATATCTAAAATCTTATAAAAAATTATTATCATTTTATTGTGGTCAGGGTGGGTAGACAAACACCTACTTCTTATTTTTTCCTTAAAATTTAAGTACTACTGCATTGAAATTTAAAAATTTCACCAAATAGATTTTTGTTTTTTAAATAAACCTAGTAGTTTAAAAACTACATTCAATTTTCTATATATTCTATTCTTACATACTTTTGAAATAATATAAATAACTTATTCAAATTTTTATGTTAAATTGCCTAACTTTGATTTTTCTAAAATTTTCAGCACTTAAGGGCCTATTTTTTCCATGATGATCCTACACATACCCATCCAAAAAGTGACAAACACATCATATGAAGTAAGAAGGTTGCACTAAGAACCAAGAAAAGGAAAGAAAGGAAAAGGAAGAATTTTGATGTATGCCCCCACTTTAAAGAAGTTGCTACACACTATACTATGACCAATTACTTTAAATTAGTGAATGAGAATGAATAAAAGAAAAAAAACATGAGAGACAACCTAGAAATCCCTATACCAAGTCATATGTTTCCAAGTGAAATTGCGTCATGTGAAGGAAATGAAGGAGAAAATGAAGGGGTTGGCCCCAAAATAAAAACACCAAACACATAAGGGATTTAAGGATTTGGGGTTAGTATGTTCTTTGTTGCAATGTTGTTTAGAGAGCTCAAAACTATCACCATTCCCCAAATACACAAAACTGGAAGAATGACATAAAGAGAGAAAACAAAAAGAAAAAGAGATAACTATTTGGGTCCACAGGTAAGAGATATAGGGTGTCTCAATGCTTTGCGTCATCTTGAAAAGGAAAAAAAAGCTAAATGGAAAAGAAAAGGAAGGATTTTGGGTGAACATGTAGGAGACATGAATGTCTCAATGCCTTGGGTCATCCTCGAAAAGAAAAAACAAGAAAAAGTGAAAGAAAATGAAAAGAAAAAGAAAAGTCTTTTGGGTCAACATGAAAGAGACATGAATGTCTCAATTCCTTGTGCCATCCCCAAAAGGAAAACAGAAGAAAAAGAAAAAGGAAAGGAAAAGAAAAAGAAGAGCCTTTTCGGTTAAAAGGAAAGAGACATGAATGTCTCAATGCCTTGCATCATCCCCTAAAGGAAAAAACAAGAAAAAGAGAAAGAAAAGGAAAAGAAAAAGAAAATCCTTTTGGGTCAACATGAAAGAGACATGAATGACTCAATGCCTTGCATCATCCCCAAAAGGAAAACATAATAAAAAGAGAAAGAAAAAGGTGAAAGAAATGTATGACATGGAGAAGAATGAAGATATAAATAGAGGAATGTCACAAAGAGAGAACATCAAACAAAACATCATGAGGGATCACATTATGCACACACAAAAGAAAAAAGAAAAGGAAATACAAAATACTAGTAAGGAAAATGTGACCTACAAACATCAAGCAAGTCATCTACCTCCCAATCTCAGTCGGTATAAGTGGGAGGTGAATAACGTAGCTAAGGGACAATGACAAATACTTTATTAAGACAAGGCTAGCAACTTCTTTCCCGCACTGGGTGCAAGGAAAGAATGAGCTTAGGTAGGTGATGGGAAAGGTCGTGTAATAGTGAGAGGGGAATATTCTACAACTATTACATGACAAGGAGTTAGAGAGTGTTTTATGGATTCAAGGGATAGAAATTATCACCATCAAAATGATTCTTGCTCAATATTTCTTTCAATTGAAAACACTCATCACTACAATGTCTAAGAACATGATGATATGAACAATGTGGAATGTTGGCATCTTTAGGATATATCACCAACCTATTCATAGGTGGTAATAGTATGATTCCTTTGATTAAAATTATTTGTAATTTCATTTCACATTCAGATGGTGAAAGGAGAGGAAACTTTAGTTTCTGTAACTTGTAAGGGCTCTTGCATTTGCTAGATTCATTGTTTTCTTGAATGGAAGGAGGAGGACACAAAATGATCCTCTTATCCTTGTCATTGCTATCAATTAATGGTTTCTCACTAGGAAGAAGGAAATTCAGGTCGAGAGGGGAATCAAAGTTTACCGTACCATCATCATGATGCTTTAAATATTCCGTAGGAGGCTTGCTATTATTAGAGGGATCTTGATACCCTAACCTTGTGTTTTCATCTTTTGGATTTTTCTCTAAGAGTTGATGAATGGCATGTTCAATTTTTGTGTCACATCCTTGTTTGCTCAAAATGGTTAAACCTTTGCAATAGGTTTCTTCAAGGTTGATTAGAGTGTTTGTTACTTTGTTATGATAAAATGGTTGAATGTTTGTTTGTTTAGAAGAACTAGATTCACCTTGTGTAGGGGACTTAGGTTCAACTTTTGTTTCAGGATGTAAGAAATCAAATATTTTAGGAGGTGGTAGTGTAGGAGGGTAAAAGCAAGAAGTTGCATTCAAGAAGAGGGGAAGTTTTGGCCAAAAAAAAAAATATAGCAGAAAATATGTACTCATTATTAAAAAATGCATATGAGTTATACTTCAAGTACCCGAGCCTAAAAAAATGTGTATGTACTAAACAACACATATGCATTATAATGTGTCCACATTATATAACACATACACATTTTATAACACACACAAGTAATTTATTTAAAAAATTAAATACCTTTTAGAAATGTGTACAAATTTTAAAATGAAAAACCCATGTTCATTTTAAAAAACGTACATGTTTTGTAACACAAAAGATGTATGCATTTTAAAACATGTACATTTCTAAAAAGTAGTATTTTTTAGAAACACGTATGCATTTTAAAATGAAAAATGCATGTGAATTTTAAAATGCATACATGTTTTGTAACAAAAAACATGTATGTGTTTTAAAATGTGTATGCGTTTCTAAAAAGTATTTATTTTTTTAAATAAGCAAGAAAATAAAGAACACTTATGTGTTTTGTAACATGTATGCATTTTTTAAAAATGTGTACGCGTTTTTAAAAATTTGAATTCCCAACCCATGTGCTGCCTCAGTTTTAGGCTCAAGAAAGGCTTGGAAACCCAACCTTTAGCCTTTGAACTACAACTAAAAAACTAAGGTAGATTGAAGAAGAATGTCCAACCTTGGCAATATGGTTGATGAACTTTTTTTTTTTTTTTTTTTTCTGAATCAATCTATAAAATTAAAACCCATTAGAGAACATGATGTCTAGTTTCCAAATATATAATTTTTATTAATATTGGATTATATTTGTTATTTTTTAATAAATTTCTAAGTAAACTAATCCTTAAACTTGAAATATCAAGCCTTTTTTTTTTGGTTAAGTTTCTTGTAAAAAATTTATATGGCATCAATCTTGATACAATTCTCTACACAATAAAAGAAAAAATATTCAAAAAATGTCTAGTTTAGGTTCAATTATGTTGTCCATACACATTGATTTTTAAAAACACCAATTAAGGCCAATAAAGTTAAAATAAAAAAAAATATTCAAAAAGAAATACAAAAAAAATTCCTCATCAATATTTATGTTGTTAGCTATATTTCCCCAAAAGGAATTATCAAAATAATTTTTTTGGGGTCAAAAAGTGGTGTCCATACACATGCATGGTATGGTGAAAAAAGGGAATTTTAAAAATTGGTTTTTATACATCCCTATAAAAATTTAATTTCTATCATCTAGGTATATGAATCAATTACACATTTGGAAACTAGACTCAAAATGATAAATTTCATGTTACTTACTTTTTGTAAGATTCATTATTTAAGTGCCTCAAAATTTTAGTCCAAGTGTGACAAATTCTGAAACACTTCCACTTTTGAGTTTTTTGTGGACTCAACTTCTTGCATCAACCCAATAAGGTCTTGTTCTTTCATGGATGGATAAAAGAATGTATTGGGTTCAAGGTTGTCAAGGAATTCATTTAGGAACTTATTCATGTTGTCATCATCTTCTCCAATGATGTCAACATCACAAGGAGGACCTGCATTAGGAGTTGAGAAAGCATTAGTGAGTCCAATGTAATTATGATCAATTCCAAAAGCATAGTTTCACATGTCAAATAAGGATTTTAATGACATCCAAAGCTCATTGAAACACATATCCATGATGCAAATGAATGAAAGAAAACTAAGTACAACAAATTGAATGAAACAACAAATCTAGAAACATCAATAGAAATGTAATAACATAAAACATAAATGCAGAGAATGAACTAGAAATGACAAAAAATGTATTGAAACATATGCAACTAGACTAAGTCGCCCAGGGTGGTGAATGAGTCCAAGTAGTGATTTTTTTGAAAATTTTCAAAAAAATTTAATTGGTTTTTTATGTTTTTTAGGTTTTCAGATGCAAGTATAATATGAATATGCAAAATTTTGTCATTTTTTAATGAAATGCAATGCAAAAGTGCAAGCTAGATGAGCTTTTCACTAATACAAATTTTAAAACCCTAGAATGCAATTTAAACAATGCAAAATGCAATGCAATGCAATGTTAATGCAATCTATTCCTAGGATGTAAATTCACTTTAAATTAGAAATATGATGTTCTAAGGTCAGGTTCATCAAAATGTGGACTATGGAAATGGAATGCACAACTTCCCTTATCCACACCTAAAAGGGGAATGAAGGAAGAGGATTCTGATTTCACAAAGTTCACACTCAAGAACAATTTCATGAGATTCCAATGCAAAAGTGGTTGAAATCTATCAACAAAGGCTATTATTAAGTCAAAAAATTGATAAAGAAGATAAAATATTGATGCAAAACAAAGGAAATGCAAGATGTTTGAAAACACACTATGATATGCAAAATGACCTAAGAATGCAAACAAACTATAACATAAATTAATGAGATTGAAGAGGTGTACTTGGAAATTAGAAAGTGATGGAGAGGAGCTCTGGAATCCTACAAAAATCACTATTGAGGCCAAATGGGACTCATACGCCAAGCTGGGCGACTTAGTCCTATTTTGGGGAAATTCTGGCATAATGGGTTTCAGTCAAAAGGGTACTCAGAACTAAAAAAAACCACATTTGAAGCCTAGCAGTGGGATTCATATGCCACTAATTGTGACTTAGTCCACTTCCAAATTTTTGGAAATTCAAAAGTGCAATCTATAGCTCCTAGTTTGCACTTCAAGTCTAGACAGGTTTCTAGATTTGAAACTATAGAATCTAACCTGTAGGTGTTCTCCAAGCTTCTTTTATGGATTTGACCACTTTGAATGACTTTGAAAAATTATTTACCACTTTCCACACCTTTCTCTTTGAAAAATCTGCAAACTAGGCTTGCAAAACACATGCAAAGAGGGGGAAAAGTGTTAAGGGTTAGTGAATTGGGGTTTGCCTTGGTCAAACTCCAATTTAGTAATTAAACCCTTGAAAATGAAATGAAAAGAAAAGAGAATGATGAATGAACAAAATGCAATGCTACAACTCACCAAACCCTTAAAGTGGAAATTTGAGGACATGCAAGTAGAAGCTCCAATGGATATGTAGACACGCAAAATTAGCATTATGCATAGTCATCCGCTCATTGAATAAATCAAACGCAGCAAATCCATTCGCTAGGAAAATTAGGTCTTTAGTCCTAAGGTTATGCATTTAAATAAATCAAAGGGTCACATCATTCTTTAATTAAATAAATAAAACTTTATTTAATTAAAATCTCAAAAGTCATTTCCATCCTTTTTTTATTTAAATAAATCAAATATTTAAGTCCTAAAAGTCAAAATCGTCTAAACGCCATTAAGCTAACCTAATCATAACTAATTTAATCTAACCATAATCAAATGCTAATGTCACCCACTTGCATTCTCTAGATTTTGCAACTTGCACAAATAAATCCATTTATTGATTTATTAAATCCAATATTTTCACCCAACATGGAATATTCTATCAAGTTTGAATTCAAAACCAAGTGGGCATGTACATCCAACAAAGCAATTAATAAACTCTTAGATGTCCCCCACTAAGCAGTAACTCTCAAATTTGAATTCAAATTTCCCCCCTCTTGGGCACATTTCCCAAATCTTGCACATGCATCAACCACCCACGTGATGACAAGTGGCCTCTTTTCATTGGCCTATTTCTTAGTCCCACATTGGTCCCTTTTCAACACTCAGCATTTGAAAATCTACAAATAGAGGCTTCATCCTCAAGAAAATCCTCCACAGCTCCATAATTTCATCCAAGAAGCTTATGCAAGGTCATTCTTCATTGAAGAACTGATTTTGTCCATCCATCATCTTGATCATAAACCTATCATATCATGGAGGTTAATCAAGGGTTGGGAAAGGGCTACTTTTCACATCAAAGTAGCACCAATCCACTATGAGATAAGTGTGCATTATGTATTCTTCATGCTTTCAGTTTAGTTTGTTTTGTTATCATGTTAGGAAGCATTTTGCATTATTTCATAGGAGTATTTTGATGAATTTGTAGGTAATTAACCCATGCTTGAAGTTTAGTGTTTGCAGATTTTATCACATGCTCACATATTGGCACTAGAAGGAGGGCTGCTATTTTGAAAGCATTTGTGTAGTTCTGAAAGCATTGCCTGGTTTGAAAACTGAATGTTTTGAATTGAGAAATATTAAATTGTGTTTTTTTGTCAGATTGAAAAAAAAATTAAAAAAAATGCTTTCTGTTATAAGCTGATTTGAGGGACGCTGTGAAGGAATCATTAGGCGACAATGCCTTATATTCATTTACTTTAATCATCTCTTATCTTTTAGCATTTAAATCTGTTTGGGGCATATCAGATAAATGTTGCAGACCATGAAAGTTTCTAAAAGCCTTTTTAGCAAATCCAATCTTTGCATACCTAACAGCCCTTGCATTTTTAGCTAATAATCTTCTTTAGGCATTTGGTCAAATAGACTTTGTGCTTTGTCTATCGCTTCATGAATGTTGTTGTTTCTACATTTATTTGGCTCCCATTAAAAACTCTGCTGTGTATTAAATTCAGAGTATTCTTTCTTGAGTGAATTTTTGAAGAACATTTAATGGAATACCATGCAAGGTCTGGCAGCTACTCACCAAATTAAATGGTCCTCATTGTCTTTCAAGATTTAGCATAATCTGGTGAAAGGAAATGAGTTCATATTTTAATGGCTAGGCACATGTGGCAATAGAATCTGCTTGCTTATATGATGTGAAGTATGGCTGCTATGTGGTTGGGTTTCCTTAATATTTTTATTATCTTTTGTTCTTAATCATCCAGTGAGCAGTATGCTAGGAGTTTTACTTGTGTCAGGAAGTGGCATAATGATACACTTTCCTTTATTTGCATGTCGGAACTAGAAGCCTTCACACTTTTGAATTTTCCCAGCTTTGAACTACAGAAAATAGATTTTTAAGTGCCTCTGGACTCATGCTTATTGTTGGTTGCTTTGTTGATCACTCCATGTTCTATCATTTTAGAATTGATGTTTGAACACCCTCAACAACCCTTTCATTTTAGGAATCTACTCAATTCCTTGGCACCAAAATCTTGTTCTCGAAACCCTATGAGAATGCTTCTCCTGCATTATTTTAGAACCTTACCACATTAATAGAAATAGTAAGAAAATTAGCATAAGTGGTGATTATCATTTCTTATTGTTTAAAGTAGTTAAAAATAGAAAGAATGCATGTAGAGTTATCTTGTGTCTTACTATTTTTTCCATGAGAATCTACAGTTGTATTCCTTGATAGTGATGCAACATTGAACTAGAGTTAAGTCTTTGAAGAAATGCTGAGTTAAAGTAGCACAAAAATGGGTTCATTGTAGCACAAAAATGGGTTCACTCTCCAAGAAGTCAAAGTCACATAGGCTAAAGTTGTAAGGTCCTGACATGGTAGAAATGATGCTGGTAAAGGTTGTTGAATTTAGCTTTACACCTGCAAATCATTTGCTTGAAAATATTTTTGAAAGCTTTTTCTTAAAAAAATTGTTTTATTTATATCCTGCAATCATTTCATTCTCTAAGACCACATCTCTTCCAGACGTTCTGCCAAGAACATCATGAGTCTTGTCTATGCGTCCATTTTCTAGATACACATCTATCGGTAGATTGTGATTTCCTGATAGTTTCTAAAGCATATTCAGTGAATTCATTTGTTGCATATCCTGCAAGTAAGACACCATTTATTCCAAGCATTCCATCGTTGAGTTCATGTGTCTTACTTGTGCTTTACCTGTGCTTCCCCATATTGCACAATTAACTATCAACGCATCATTACACATCATAGACTCACTCTTCCTCAAGCTTCAATCCTGCCTACCCAAAAAAAACTCCATGCTGCCCCCTCTCCCGAATACTTGATGTGTGAGTCATTTTATGCATCAAATGTGAGCCATTGAGAGCCGCGAATATCCTACATGACTGTTATGCATGGCCTCTGGGAATCTCTTCCTGTGTGGGCTAAAAAATCACCACCTTAAAAGAAAAAGATGTGGGTTGAATCCTACACAAAGGGACCATAAATTCCTACCACAAGTGTTTAAGGATTCCATGGGCCATGAGGATGATTTGCCTCTACATGAATTCTGTGTGCATCTCCAACTATAACATCTAATAAAAGTTGGTAGTAGTCTCTCTGGGTGTCTATTTATCCTGCTATATTTATCCTTTCTGGAAAACAGTGACCCAAAGTTAAAAAGTCTATTTTTTAGACACCCTACCCTACCTAGGATGATTCATGCATACAGGCACATTCAACACTCTTCACACCAGTGGAATACAAACCACCCCTATCAGTTGTATTCAATACTTCCTTCTGTCTTCCTAGCCAAATAGAATCCTCTGACTTCATTGATTTCTTGGAGTTAGCTATTCATCATTTTCGGTGAGGATAAAACTTTGTGAGGTGTAGATGCATACATTAATAATAGAAATGATAAAAGTTGACTCATATTTCGCTTTCAACATCCATTACTTGGGATCAAAGAGTGTGGTTGGAGCATTTATTTCCAATGTCTGCTACGCTTAGAGGTCTGTCTATAGTTTAGATCATCTCATGGAGGTGATACAGATTTCTTGTTGACAAGAAGATATGCCATCCCCTCATATTTGATCATATGATATACCATTTGCTGACTGAAGTGACCAGTAGAGGGGCATGTTTATGATCATTCAAAGTGCTGTTTTAAATACTAAATGCTGCTATATCTTCTATAGATCTTTTGCTCTCTTTGAAATCATCCAGATTCAACCATTTGCTGACTGAAATGACTGACAATGACTTGCCAGTTGAGCCCATAAATGCTAACATAGAAATACTAAATGCATGTGTATTGATATGAGAAGTCATTTAAAGTATCTAAGTGAGTAAATGCATGTGTATCTAAATTGCAAGTTCAACGTTCTTCTTTTTTTGATGTGTATAAAGACATTGCAATTCGTACAAAGACAGTGAAGGAGGTAGATATTAAAATCATGCAAAGGAATCTCTCTCTCCAAGGAGGAAGTGGACATATACAGTCATCAAATTGACAAATATTTGCAATCATTATAAAAAAATTTCAGTCATTGTCATCATTTGTAGCTAAGGCCTAAACTTGGGTATTTTAATCTTCAACTATGTGTGCAAGCATTCGAAGGGTAGAAGTCATGGGTTGTCTTTTTATTTTCTCAATAAGTGTTCTTTATTGTTAATCTTTAGTTTATATTAATGTATTGGTGTATAAGAGATTTTAAAGGATCATCTTATTTCTAATAACTTTGTGATGTTTGTAGGTTGGCATTGGAGTCAAGTGTGAGAATCAAGCAAAAACAAGCGAAATTGCTCAAGCTTGAAAAATGAACATCAAAATTAAAGATTGACAACATTTTTTAATGCTTAAGAGCCTCCTTTCACTACTTTAATTTTTTGTTTTAGGCCAACTAGGTCATTGTTCGTTTTCAAAATTGGACTAAAATTGAACATTAGAAACTCACTAGCTTTTGGATTTGGCTAAAATTGAACAAGGAAAATTTCACACTTCATCTTGGTGCTTTAACATGAACTCATCATTGCTTTGAGGCTAAAAAAAAACAAGTGTTTGAATTATGTGATTTTGTCTTTAGTGCATTTTGAGTGCGTATCCTCTCCCCTTGCACTTCGTGCGATCTAGGGTGCAAGAGAAACAATCAAAATGCATTTTACTGCTTTGAATCACCTTTAGAGGGGCCTGCCTAAGAGACACATCCAAAAGGAGAACTCAAAGGTGACTCCATCCAGTTTTTCATTCGGGCCAGTATGCAAATGGATAAGACTAAACTGTCAAGTCCTCATGGTATGTAGACCTTAGCTGTATAGTTTCTTTCAGAACGGGGTACTACCGTAAAATGTATAAGAGCCCCTAGTAGGATTGATTAAAGCCTTTAGTGGCTTGCTGAACGCTTGCAAGGTGCCATGTCCCCGATGTTGTGTCATTAAGAACCTTGTTTATAGTAGCCATCCAGTCCATCCAACGAGTTTATCAAAGTGGTGCATTGGAACTTAGATTCCAAGAAGTTACTTGCCATGTCCGATCTTGGTTGAAATATAGAGGTGAAGAATTCATTCTTAACATACCTTTATATTTCATCCTTGGTTGCATGTAAAGTCGCCTCTTCTACTATGAAGGGCTTGAGGCAAGCCCACCAAGAAAAATGTACCAATTGAGCTAGGATGTTACATTGCTTGTTTGAAAACATAGTGCATTTATCAAAAACATTGGAAAACCAACATTCAACATCAACATCAAAATTTCAAACCCCTTAGTTAGAGCAAATACCTTTGACAAAATCCAAGAACTATTGCTTACCCTAGGTATTATGTCCTTAGAGGTTTCTAAGTAATTGGGTTTACATCTTAATTTGCTCTTACAAAGGTCAACATTAGGAAACCCTTGTCCTAATTTCTTAGAACTTCCACATAGCACTTTGTGGGATGAAAAGAAGTTGTGACATTGGACATTCAGTTTGAAACCTAATCAAGAAGTGTGTTTGTGGTAAAAAGAACTCATTAAGCAAATATAACAAATTTGATAACACACGTGCTTGTTTATCTTTTTATCGTCTTTTGAGAAAGCATTGGTCTTTTGGGTTTGAAATTTCTCTTAGAAAAAAGTGTGTTCTTCAATATCTTGGCCTAGTAAATAAAGTCTCTCTAAGTCTCTTAGGATCAAATCAAATGCTTCATCCATTCAAACATTTATCAATCCATCTCACAAATAACTTTAGAGCTTTTGGAAATATCATTCTAGACTTAGGCACATCATCAACATGAAAATCACCTCATTTATTTAGATGTATGGGAATGCATCCTTTCTCATACATCTAATTAAATTAACAATCCTTTGAACAAGTTCATCCTAAGATCACATCCAACATCTTAGGGTTTACAAGTTCATCATCCAAATCAAACAATCAAAATCAAGCCCTAAGTCTAGCATTGATCCAAAATCCCTAAATGTTCAACACTCATATCATTCTCCCCCTTTCATCCTTAATCTCGGCATTGGTCCTAAGCACCTTAGAGGTCACTTTTGCAAACAAGGTCAAAACACAAGGAGAACATGGAATACAAACTTGATCCATACATCTGGAGTAATCCAAATCAATTGAATCCTCAAAGCCTTACAATGCCGATTGATTATCAAAAATCACACTTATACAATCCATACATGGGACCATTACCTTTGAAAAATGTCAATAGAACAACAAGTGTGAGTATTCCTAAATCAAAGATTGGAACACATTTCCCAATGGTAAATCCAAGTCCAAACCTTCAAGTCTATCAATCGAACAATCAATGCATGAGCCTTAATGAAACGAAAGTCATCCCACCAAATCCCTACAAATCAAATGAGAAGGTACCAAGTACAAGTTTTTGAAACATGAATCCGGAAAACTTTGGGATGGATACACTTGAAAATCATACGAATATTCCAAACATGAACAATGGTCAATTTCAACCTATCATGCCGAATTTGAGTGTCATTCCAAATCAGAACATTGTCCAAAATCAAACACAAGTACACACTGCAAATCTACTTAAACAAGAACCAAATCAATTATATCAAGGGAGTTAAGATCAAAATCAAGAAAAAATTTGACGAGATCAAATTGTGGTACTTTCCAGAATGGTTGAATCAATGCGCCAAGGGAAATCTCCACCACCATTACCCATATCAACATCAGTCCTTGGTTTAAATCATCATCAAAATCCACCAACAATACTCAACAATGAGTCAATTCAAGAAATATCAACATCACTTGACTCTATGGTCGAAGAAATTCACAATCTCTCCATCGCAATTGTCGAAAACAATGATCAAAATCTCTCCATCAAGGAGCACATTGAGGATGTATCTACACAATCCGATGATCAACTCACCATACATCAAGAGCCACTTTTTAGTGATCTCTTTCAAGGAGTGTTAGGATTATTTGATCCTATTGACATAATCAATGATCCATTGACCTATGATCATATTAAAAATGTCTCTACATCACCTTATGAGTTAGAGGACATATCTCAAAATTTTATTTGAAATCATGATCAAAATCTTTCACTAAGGTCTAGCAATGGTTCTTTCTAAGACATGTTGACCCCCTTCGACCTTATGACTATAGATATTGAAGGAACCCTGAACTAAACACTTGAGGATATGGAACCACTTTCCATGTCCAATGACAACATCCAAAAACCATTTGAAAGAAATCCATCCTTTGAAACTAACCCATGTCAAGAACTTGATCCAAAGCATGATGAAAACAACTCCAAAAATATTTGAGATCAATAATTTGTGTCTTCAAGATACTACAATGATTTAATGGACACCCTCTTATCTATGTGAGATGCACATACTCCTCCATCTACCCATGAGACGCTTTCTACGGATGGACATGTAGATGATCTTCATTCAAAACAGGATTCTTTTACTCCTGACATTACAACACAAAAAGAGCAAGTTATTGAGTTGTCAACATTAGTATTAGATATATCCAAAATTCAGGCTGAAGACATCATGAATAAAGATATCCAACATTATCCACTCAAGGAAACAAGTTAGAACAATATAATTCGGAGATAGCAGAGCGGAAAAAGGAAATAACGTCATCTACAATGATCACTGATCAATGAATGCATTCTGAACAAGAGCTCTTAGAACAAGCAGAATCAAGGCATGAAGTTGCTACTACCACTATACTGGGGGAAACTTTATCTAGTGCAAATGTCAACATAGGAAGCACAAAGAATCCTTATGATGAAATCGAAGCTAATACTACAACTAGCCATGTCATGAATCCTCATCCACCCATCACCCCATCCACGAATTGGGACCAACGTCAAAATAAAGAATTGAATCAAAGTATGAAGAACATTAGCAAAGAAAAAGAAGCTAGAAAGCATAAATGACAAATCAAATACATATGGATACCAAAGTATACAAAAAAAGATTATCCCTATCAAACTCCATTAGTCAAAGAAACTATGGGCCAAAATAATAAAGGGAAAAGTATCCATCAAAGATGTCCACAAAAGCAAAAGCAGGCTTTTCAAGCGACGTACAAAGTGTATGAAGCAGTTGGTCCTAATTCCACACACACTTTTGTATCCACCCATCATTGCTCATCTTCCCAAGTTTGGAGAGTCAAAGGTTCCAAACTATCAACCGATCCATCTCCTATCCCTAAATACACTCCATCCCCGCCTTCACACATGATATCCAATTCTCACATTGACCATGTATTGGTAATGACCCTTCATCATAAGGATTCTGAAGGCACTTTATTGTGATGTGTACATGGAGACAGAGTTAACCTTGGTATCAATAAAGCAGATCAAGGATCCCAAAAGTTGCATTCAAGTGCACATATCTTAGCAAAGAAGGTTCTTCAAGTAGGATATCGATGGCACATTATGATAGTGGCATCTACATCAGCAACACCTTATGATTCAGCATGAGCTTAAAATCTTTAAAAAAAATAAAAAAAATAAAAAAAGCAAAAATCCAAAAAAAATAGAAAAAGGATTTGAAAATAGTAAAGATAAAAATCTTCCTCTAGTGAAAACCGCATGGGTGGCGCATTGGGCAAGACCATGATGAAAACCTGGCAAACAGGTGTCATGTGTAGAATCGAGCATCTATGTGCACTAGTTCAAATGAAAGCATCTCATCCCATCTATAATAAATCCAAAACCCCATCCATCTCAACCATAATAAATCCATTCATCCATAAACCATTGATCCAACCCATTTTCATCCATCTATATCCATCATCCAAGTTATCTTGATCTTGGTGAAAGTTTGGGGCACACTTTACACTTGATTATGGCAAACATCTTGACATGGGTCATTTTCACTGATCCTATCCTATGCAACATTATCTAAGCCATGAAGCATTATCCAAATGAGCATCCTTTATCCAAACACCTTATCTTATCACAAGATAATCCTATCCATCTATCCATAAACCTATCCAAGGATCCATCCCTAACATTCTCTACATTGCTAGACATTGGGGGCATATATTTACATCTTGCTTTGAGAATAAAACTTGATCTATATCCTTTGACTTATGTGGTGATCTGAACATTGGAAAATGTGAAATCAAATTGATTAAACCACTTGTGAGAAAAAAATCCAAATCACTAGCCCATGGCATATTTTGACGAGAAAATGTTCCTTAATAATCCAAATAATCACTATCAGTTGCATCTAAGTTACACTTCAAACATCACATCAAATCATTCGAACAAACTTTTGTTCCAAACCAAGCTTCAACAATCTTGATCAATCGAATCCAATCAATCCATCATCTTGGGATATCATTCCCAATAATTGTGTTGCTTAACACTATCTTTGCATTGTTGTGCATCCTCAACAATGTTATCAACATCAATCCATCATCAATCCATCATCAATCAATCCTTGCATTGTTGTGTATCCTCAACAATGTTATCGTCATAATCAATCCATTGATTCGATCATTCAACAAAAATCCTAAACAGAGCACTGATATCATCAAACACATCCTTATCCAAATCGTCAAAACATGCAAAAATCCAAAAACATCCAAAACATCAAAAAATCCAAAAACAAGTCAAAAATAGAAAACATCAGAAACATTGGAATCCAAACTACGTCGTCTCTAAGCTTAAACATAGGCAAGGCTCATCTTTGATCAGCCCCCGAGACATCAAAATCCAAAAACATTCAAAAAGCATCAAAATCCAAAAACATTCGAAAAGCATCAAAATCCAAAAATATTCAAAAAAACACAAAATCCAAAAAACATTCAAAAAAATCAAAAAATCAAAACATTTGAAAATCTCAAAAACACCAAAAGTAGCCTCAAAACATTGTAAAACATCAAAAACATCCAAATATTTGAAAAATCCATCTGTCTCATCTCGCTTGCACCCACAATAATCAATCATCCATAATAAATCATCGTTGCCTTCATCCTTTGGCAAAACAAACAGAAACAAGCGCAACAATCAGCAAAAAAACAAACTTCAATCGTAAAATCTAAATCAAAGAAAAAAATCGTTAAACACAAAATCAAACTCTTGATCACTTTCAAACATGTCATTTAACCTTATATCAACAGCCTATCAATCAACTTATCAAACCCATCATCATCCTATACAATGCATGCCCTAGGATATATCGTTCCGACAATGGGCATCATTTTGAATATCACTTGGATTCTTATCCTATCAAAACACATCCCTTTGGCTGAAGGTATGAAGAACATTGGCTTGTTTGTGTACTTGATCTTTTGTTGATTTATCATATTGCGCTCATTCCAAGGACCTCTTGATGATATCTGAACGCAGGATTTAGAGAGATAGGAATGGGGAAATGATCATTATCTTTTGTCTACTTTGCTTGTTGGATGTTCTTGTAAAATAACCTGGCGAACAATTGCTTTGCTAGGTATGTCCTAGCAAGGTTTCCATATGCAAGTGTGAACAAGAATACTCCTATCTGCTTGATGAGTCAAAGTCCATCACACTAGGTACAACGCCATCCTGGTTCTTTATACCTTGATGCATCATATCTATGTGTGTAATCAAACATAAGGTAAGTAGCTCTTTTAAAATCCCAATCCTTGATAAGCAAATCATCATTTATCATCATCATCATCATTTATCATCATCATCATCTCTAATAAAGTCTCATCAGATCACAGACTTGTGTGATCCTCTTGTCATCATCTCATTTCCTCACTAACATCATCATCACCAATGCATCCAATGCATCCATCATGCACCATCATACATACATCCTGCATCCACAAAACTATCAGCATACCACATATCAATAATATTATACATAATAGGAAACACCAATCATTTCACATGCATTGCCTAATCATCATCATAATATATATCTTTTAGTATAAGAACCTTAAAAATCATCTCATTTGCATCATCATCCATAACCATCAATTTTGAACCTCTTTATCATGAGATCAACCCTCAAATTGAATCTTTTCGCTCTATCTCTCGAGGGGGCAATGTACCAATGTACTTCTTTCTGCTGGGGCATCCGAAAAAAAAATAAAAATTAAATTTTGATTGCGGAAAGTTTATTCTTTGAACCAATGCAACAAATACATGGCCTCAAAGAGGGGCAAAATGTAGACATGCAAAATTAGCATTATGCATAGTCATCCACTCATTGAATAAATCAAACGTAGCGAATCCATTCGCTAGGAAAATTAGGTCTTTAGTCCTAAGGTTATGCATTTAAATAAATCAAAGGCTCACATCATCCTTTAATTAAATAAATAAAACTTTATTTAATTAAAATCTCAAAAGTCATTTCCATCCTTTTCTGATTTAAATAAATCAAATATTTAAATCCTAAAAGTCAAAATCATCTAAACACCATTAAGCTAACCTAATCATCATTAATTTAATCTAACCATGATCAAATGTTAATGTCACCCACTTGCATTCTCTAGATTTTTCAACTTTCACAAATAAATCCATTTATTGATTTATTAAATCCAACATTTTCACTCAACATGGAATATTCTATCAAGTTTGAATTCAAAACCAAGTGGGAATGTACATCCAACAAAGCAATTAATAACCTCTTACATGTCCCCCACTAAGCATTAACTCTCAAATTTGAATTCATATTTCCCCCCTCTTGGGCACATTTCCCAAATCTTGCACATGCATCAAACACCCACATGATGACAAGTGGCCTCTTTTCATTGGCCTGTTTCTTAGTCCCACATTGGTCCCTTTTCAACACTCAGCATTTGAAAATATACAAATAGAGGCTTCATACTCAAGCAAATCCTCCACAACTCCACAATTTCATCCAAGAAGCTCATGCAAGGTCATTCTTCATTGAAGAACTAATTTTGTCCATCCATCATCTTGATCATCAACCTATCATATCATGGAGGTTAATCAAGGGTTGGGAAAGGGCTACTTTTCACATCAAAGTAGCACCAATCCACTATGAGATAAGTGTGCATTATGTATTCTTCATTCTTTCAGTTTAGTTTGTTTTGTTATCATGTTAGGAAGAATTTTGCATTATTTCATAGGAGTATTTTGATGAATTTGTAGGTCATTAACCCATGCTTGAAGTTTAGTGTTTGTAGATTTTATCACATGCTTATAGGATATATGGTTGAAAACTCCTAAAATGCCAAAGTGATTGATTGATTGATGGAATGCTTGAGTGAATAAATGAGTGAATGGGGGTGAAATGAGAGGGAAAACCCTATATTTATAAATGATTATACAAAATTTCTTGAAAATACCACATCATAGGCCGATCTTAGTTCTTAGAGAACAATATCCCTCTAGAAATTTAAAATTATTTTTTATTTCTGAGCCAAATGGGACTCATTCACCCTTAGTGGTGAATGGGTCCCACTTAGGAATTTTAAGTGGTTGTCAAAAATTAAGATGTATTAAATGATATTTAACGAGATTATTTAAAAAAATACACTTAAGTAAGGATTATAAGTGTATAATGGGGCCAATTAAGCATAATAAAGGGTCAAATTATTGATAAAAACCTAGAAAAGCATGAAAGTTTGCTAAAACACTTTAGAACACATTGAAATAAGGCTTGGTAAGTGATAAAAAAATGTTATTTTGGTTAATTATATTAATAAGGTCCTAGAAAAGTGTGAAAGTGTGTTACAACACTTCAGTAAGGCACCACTTGAATTATTTTAATTTTCTAGGGCTCAAGAGCTAATGTGAATGTGTTATCCACATTGCGACATTAAATAAAAGGAACAAGTATTCCAAAGTCACAAGGAGGACCCAAACAAGAAAAAAAAGTAAAAGGGTTACTTTTCTAGTGTCCACATTGCTAATCCCCTGCATCCTTTTTATGCAACCAATTAGAAGAGGAAATTTATTATCATTGAAGTTCCTTATTATTATGGTTGTAAAGTGAACCATAGATTGTTAGGCTCCTATGTACTTCTCCACCTCTTCTAGGGTTTTTCACCAAAAAGGAGAGAGATATGGCCCAAAAATGCTAAGGGATCATTCAAATTATGTAGAATATTATTTGGCCTAAATGAGATGATCTAAATGCAATTATATAAACTAATTGATTGATTATGAATGCAAAATCTAAGAATTATGCTATGCTGGGAAACACATTGTGTAATGCAAAATCACCTTGAAATTAATGCAAAACTAATCAAAATTGAACCAAACTGAAAAAGTGCACCTTGAATGTGGATGAAGATTGGAAATAACCTCTAAAATGTTGATAATCCTGATTTTCAAGCTTGGAGGGACTCATTTGCTATTCTGGGTGAATTAGTCCTAGTTCTGCAAAACTGTATCTGAACCCGTTTCTAACAAAAGGGTATCTAAAAATGTAAAAATCCAAAAAATAACCTTGGGGTGGGACTCATTTGCAACCCATGGTGAATGAGTCCACTTTTGAATTTTTGGATTTTCAAAGGTGGATTTCAAAGCTTCCAATCTTCATTTTGATGCCCTTTAGGTATCCACTTCCAAAACTCTAATTTACGAGTCTGAAAATGAGATTTTTTTGATATTATGACTTTTTGAATGAGAAGAAGACTTAAGAAACCTTGCAAATTGATCTTCAATTATTTTTAAGCTTCCAAGAGCCCTAAATCTACAAACACACAATGTAAGAGAGAGAGATGTTGAATGTTAGGGCATGGGAATTTTCCTTGGTCAAACCCTATTTAGCTAATTAAACTAAAATGATGAAAGAATAGAATGAAACATGCAATAGTATAATATATTACCTTTCCATGATCATTGATCTTGAAAGTCTACAACAAAACATGAAGGATCTTCTCGTGGATGTCTTAGGAAGCTAAATTGATGACTTGCAATGCTTGCTTGACCTGAGATAGAAGAATGGTGATGAATGAATGATGTGAAGGAGTTAATGGATGAATGAGAGATGTAAAATGAGGAGAAAAAAACATATTTATACACATTTATTCCTTAGTGACTTGTTAATAGTAACTCGTTAATACCTCATCATAGGTTGACATGAAGCAAAATTAAACTCAAATTTCACTTTATTCTTCCTCAAAGCTCAAAATTGGGAAAAATGTGACTCATTCACCACACATGGTGAATGGGTCCCACTTCGATGGGAATTATTCACCATGCATGGTGAATGGATCCCATAGGGGCTAATTTGACAACTTTGATGCCAAGAGATATGAAAATAAGGTCTAAAATGCAACCTTGTGGGGTATTTGATCAATTTAAGCCTTGAGATGCACAATATGTGTTAAGATGGGTCTATTAGTGATTCAATGTGAATGTAAAATAGGGCTTGGGGTACAAAATTCAATGTGAAAGTGTGATTAAATACACTTTACAACACTAAAATGAGGTCCACATAGCCTATAAAGGCATAGAAACGAATGTGAATGTGCAAGACACATTACAAGACTAGTTTAACATTAAGTTTTAGTTAAGAACCTTCTAGATTGATGTAATAATGTTATTGAAAACATTTTATAATGTTTAATTTGGGAGAAATAGGTTAAGTGAGTCTAGAAAAGTTTGAAAGCTTCTTACAACACTTTACAACTCCTTTACATGACATCAATAAAAGCATGTTATTCAATTTTAAAGGGTCCAAGACCTAATTTGAATGCATATAATTCCTCACAAAACTAGATCAAGACCTCATTAAGTCCATTTTATCATGAATTAATCCCATTCCATGTAAAGGGTCCTTTTTTCTATAGCACATTAGCCCCCACTTTAGTGAGAGGATAAACTTGCTTCAAACTCACACTAAAGTAGACATTCAAGAAAGATCCAAGTGTAAAGTTGTATATGACAAAGAATGAAAAAGATCAGAGGAGGTGGCCAAGCCCCCAGGATCCAAGATCCTAAGTCAAGCCCCCAAGATATAAAATCTTGCAATGGCAAGAATGAAAGGAAAAATGGGGTGGAAAAGATGCACTCACTCTGGATCCATAGAACTTCAGTTCATTTGTGGGGTGATAAGGCCACAACATACTCACTCTAGGGCCATGGAACTTCTGATTGTTCATGGGGTCTAAAATCCGAAAATGGTGAAATACATGCACTAGTTGGTATGCACTCACAAATAAAAAGGAGGCTATGGGGAAAATTCATGTTGCTAGATGGGATTCCCGCTTAACCATACCAAAGTTATACCTCCTTATAACATTAATAAGGTGCTAGAAGGGAAAACTAATTTTTGAGTTCTATGAGGTAAGCAAAACTTTGTATGCTTGACACTAATAGAGATTGTTAATGCAAGATAGTGTAAGAACTATTCAAGGGGATTTTGCTTAGTTTGTGCAATGTATCATCTTAGGGAACATTATGCTTAATGTATCCAAGAGAGGATAAGTCAAAAGAAGTATCACACTCTTGGAGGGAATCAATCCCATTGACTCCACCAAGAAAAGGAACACATCAGAAGAAGAAAGGAATCACACAATGAAATGTGAGTGGTGATGTATGCCCCAACTTTAAAGCAGTTGTGAGTAGCTATAATATGAGCAATTTCTTTAAAGTAGAAGGAGTCATGACAACTTATTCAAAAATCCCTATGCGAGGTCATGTGTTTCCGATAATCTATGCCATCAAAAAGAGAAGTATGTCATATGCGAGCCAACTTAAGGCATTTCATCTACATCCCAAGCTTGCTCTTATGTATTCATGAAAGGTTAACGACTAGCCAAAGGATGCCACTACAAGTGACATATGAGGACAAGGCTATCAAACCCCTTCCTCCCACTTAGTGTAGGACAAAGGTGAACCAAAATTGTTGATGAGATGTATACTAGATTGAAAATCAATAGAAATTATAGGGATGAGGTGCCCCCATATAGGGAAGCATACCAAACTCTTGAAAATGTTGTATTTTATGACTCAAAGCATGACATTCATTAGTGGAGTGACCATGAACTCTATGATAGTCACAAAATGAAGTTTTTTCATAACATTTATTTTGAGTTCTTAGAGGGAGGGTGATCAAGTGATCTTGGAGGAGTCTCAACAAGATACCCTCTTGATAAATGGTAGAAGGTGGTCTTGTAGTTGGTGTCAAAGATACACCTTTCTTAGTAGTAGATGTCATAATTACACAAGTGTCTCTAGATTGTGAGATTTTATTCTTCCCATTATAGGAGGATATAAAATCTAATGAATTCAAATCATGATTAGTTTGTGAGATGAAATTGACATTAAACAAAGACATAGTTGTGTTTTTCATGTTTTGTAAAGGATGACGTTCAAGACCATTATTTGTGATGGATAATTTAGGAGTGTGTTTTGTGAGATTTTTGATGTTGAGTGAAGGTTGGGATGAAGGACAATAACCAAGACCATGGGTTGTTTGTTGTGTGTTAGGCTCTATAGGGTTGTGGATATCTTGTTCTCGAGCACCACATCCTTTTCCACTATATCCCTGTTGTTTTGTGAGTTCATGCCCTTTTCCATAAATTTGTTTCATTGCTTTGGAATTAGGTGGTTGTCTAGTTTGTATGTTTATCTAAAGTTGTTGAGGCAGATGCTTTTGAAAGGTTTTCCTAATATTGCATTGATATTATGGTTGGTTATGCTTGTTTCTCATCTTTCCTTTGTGTGAGTATGTATTCTCCCATAGATGAAGGTGTAAATTCAAAGGATCCCCAATTGTCACCAAATAATTTAGATGGAAATTCCTCATCATTCTGTTAAATTTCAAGAGGATCTATGTTGGATTTTAGAATTAATATTTTTAGAAGATGTGTAGTTCCTTTTACAAGGTGCAAGAAACTTTTAGGTTCGAGATCTACTTCAACTTGATAAATGTTATTGTTATAGACATATTTCATTATACAATGAATGGTTGAAGGAACTACATGCATCTCATGAATCCATGATCTTCCTAAAAGAAGATTGTATGAAAGATCATAAGGCATGAGATGAATAGGAGTTTACAAAGTAACCACCCCAACCATAATAGGAAAAGTGATTACATTGAGTGGTTGCTTTGTTGAATTAAAAAATCCTCAAATAGGTATGAAATCAGGTATTAGTAGTGACCTGTCAACATCTAATCGATCAAGGATAGTCATACTACACACCTTAAGGGAGAAACCATTATCAGTGAGAGTGCACTTTATCCCTATCCTATTGTATCGAGCAATGATCATGAAACTATTTTTTTTTTTTTGCAACTCTAAAGGAGGGAGCTCATGTTGATGGAAAGTAATGTAAAGATTAGTTTGATTCATTTTATGGATTAGAGCTGCCACATCATTTAGAGTTGTATCATGAGGAGCTTCAAATTTTTTTAAGGATGTTGGAAGAATATTGTGGTAGTTTGCTGAGTTTTGAAGGAAATCTCAAAGGAAAATTTTGGCAAGAGTATTCTTTAATTTTTCAACAAGATCATTCTCCTTTGTGTGTGGGCTATAGCAAGGAGCACTAGGAGGATTAGGTAAGGGTAAAGAAGGTGGGGCTGGTTGTGGCAGTTGTGGGTTATTTTTGGTGTTATATGTATGAGCAACAATATATTTTCTAGATTGATGCTATACATTGGTGTTAGGGTGTAAAGGGTGTAATAGGGTTGGTTGGAGGGGTGAAGTTTTTGTGAAGGTGGGTAAAGAATAAGTTGAAGCTTATTTTGAGTTTTTTTGTTTATGTGAAGGTGGGTAGAGAGTAAATTTGGGTTTTTTTTAGGTGGAGGTTTATATCAATGGGGATAAATCTAAGTTGAGGTTGAATAATGTTAACATCTCGTAATATAAGTGAGAGTCTTCATTTTCTTTGAAGGGAACACTATCTTTGTCTTGGGTTATAATATCCTCCCTAGAAGGAGATATTTTAGGAGAATAAAAGACCACATGTTCATGACAATTAAGGTTTGGTTCATCCAAAATAGCTTCATCACAACCAAGGGAGTTATTAATGGTTGAATTTTTTTGATTATTGATAATGGGGAGATTAGGGGATGACTATAAAATTGTTCGGTGTTTGTAATGTATCATTCTCTTGTTCCATATTATCTACCATACTAGGAGAGCTTGTAATATGTTCATCTAAGGTTGAAATGTGTAAAGTAGCTTCATCATAAGTGGGAGAGGCATCAAGAGGAGAAAAAGCATCACATTTGGGTATGTGTAGGATCATGATGGGCCAAAAAGTGGCAATATGGTGGGTATTTCTAGGGTATGCAGTTGACAACCTTTTTTTAACCCAAAATTAATGAAATTAAAAGGGTTTTTAAAGGATATTCTCAGCTTTCCATCAATATAAATTATACTTTAATTTTAATTTAATAAATAATTATTATTCATTTTATTTGAATTATGACTAAAGTCCTAATTGATAAGCTGATTGAAAAATATCTATAGCTTTCAAACAATATCAAATTTTTGGAATCCAAAATGTGAATCACATTCTATGCTTTGTATACGATAGGATTAAAAAAGAAAAAATGAATTTCATGAAGTTTTGACCAAGTTAAGGTGGTCAGACATACGAGTTTTTATATTTTTTAAAAGTTGTAATAAAAAATTCATAATTAATTATTTATGTGAAAAAAAAATACAAAAAAATATGCATCACATCTAGGCATGAGTCCTCTACTTATATCTAAAATATTATTAAAAAATAGTATCATTTTATTACGGTTAGGGTGGTTAGGCAAAAACCTATGTTTTATTTTTTTCCCTAAAATTTAAGTACTACTGCATTGAAATTTTAAATTTTCACCAAATAGTTTAAAATAAAAAATAAAAAATAGTAGTTTGGAAACTAAATTCAAATTTCTACAAATTCTATTGTTACATATTTTTGAAATAATATAGATAACTTATTCAAATTTTTACATCAAGTTGCGTAACTCTGATTTTTCTAAATTTTTTGCCACTTAAGGGCCTGCTTTTTCCATGATGATCTTGCACATACCCATTCTTGTTTTTCAATGATTGGATCCTTTTGATTAAGTATGTATTCTTGGATGGGGGAAAAATTAGGAAAGGGAGCAAGAAGATGCTAACGATTATCTATGATTACCTCCCTTTGTCCAATAATGTTTTCTAAAATAAGGAAAGAAAAATAAAGAGGATTATAATAGGTCTTAAAGATTTGATCATCTAATTTCAACATATTCTCCTCACAAATAATGTGATTTCCATGAGTACTCACAAAAAAATTCTCACAAATAGGGGACGAGTTGGGAGATGAATCTATGGGACCTCATCGTCATGTTGTGTTGTGTGTTTGTCATGATGAGTTAGTGTGATGTCCTTTTCTGTAGTAATGTTATGTCTAATAGGAGAGGTAAGAGGAGAGAAACAACTTAGATTGTCACAAATCTCATCAATTGGTTCTTCTAGCACTAAAATATCTACTTAACAAGTGTGAGAGATAATAGGAGAAGAACAAATGTAAGTGTTATGAGTATACATGGTTTCTTTTACTAAAATAACCTCATCCACAAAAGGGAAACTAGGAGAGGGATCTATGATGAACAAAAAGAGAGGGGAAAGGACCTCATATTCATATGCTTTTAAAAAAAGTTTCTTATAACATGCAATAATATCTACAAATAGAACATGCAAAATGAGAACTATAGAATTTTGTAATGAAAACATGATGGAAGGATTAATCTACAATATTGAAATGCTAAAATGTGAAAGAAAAGTTGCAAATGAAGAATAACGTTTTAGATTTCAAAGGTGACTATTGACTAATTATCAGATGTAACAAGATGAGGATGCAACGTTGAAAGTGAAACCATGCATGAAATGAGCTAATTAAGGCTATATTTTATGAAATTGATGCTACATAAATGAAACTAACTAATATAGGTAGGTTAAGGCACTAAACAAAAGCCAAAAAACAAAATTCTGAGTTTTGTAAAATACAGTTTCAGGGGTTAGAAGGGACTGATTTGCGCAAGGTGGAAAATGAGTCCCTATATGGACTTTTTTCATAATTTTCAATTTTTTTTGACTAATTTTAATGTTTTTAGAGTATGATGGTGTAAACCTAAAGTAAAAATGTAGAATTTCAGAGAGTGAAAATGAATTAAATGCCAACAATGCAACCTAAATGCACTTTTTTATGAATGCAAAATTTATAACCTAACATGCAAATGAATCATGCAAACCCTAATGCAAGTTATATTTTTAATGATGGACTCCAACTTGCAGTAAAAAAAGCATTCAAAAAGTAGGTTCACCAAAACCAACTGCAGATTTTTAGGTTCCTATGTACTTCTCTGATTTGATTAGGATCTAGACTAATTGCATTTGAATGCTTAATGTTTACAAATAATGAAATCCAAATTACATAAACAAAATTAACACATTAACATGCGAATTAAGTGGAAATACAATTCATGCATACATTATTGAAATTATGCATTAAAAATTGAAGGTGAAAAGAACGAAATTGAGAAGGAAGAAGAGAGAGAGAGCAAATGATCTGATATTGGAGTTCACCACAATTGTGACTGTCTCTGGGTATGCTCCAATATAGTGAGACCGATCTGATTAATCTCCAAAAAATAGTTACAATTGCACCAAGACCATTTCTTCTAGCACTTTGGCAGCATAACAATAGTTCGATGAACAAAAAAGGCTCAAAGAACTCCTTAGAAATCCCTCTTTTGCATCACTTGTTTTCACAACTATTTCCTTCACTAAAAAACTCTTCCTTCTACCCCTTTTTATACCACAAATATTCCCAAATTGGTGAAAAACCAATTGATTTGGGAATTTCAGCTCAATCCCCCTTACATAGTAAATATTTTAAAAAATCCCCCCTAAATTACATAATAATCTCTTAAAAATATTACCTTAGCCCCCTTATCCCTTATTCGGGCTTTAACTATTTCCAATAGTTACAACCAATCCTTTTAAAAAGATTATTGTTTTACAACTTAGAGGGAATTTATTAAATTAAGGGATATTTTATTTCCACATTTACACAAAACCATCCAATGCCACTTGTATTTTAAATCCATACAACATACAATGTTGGTTTGAAATTCTCATTTATAATAGGGGATGAGTTTGGTTACGGGCTATTTACATCCCTTAAAAATAGGGATCAATTTGTTTTCCCTAAAAAAACGTAGCCTAAAAAATAGCATGATTTTTTTTTAAAATAATGGTGATCCCCTTTTATAGGGAGGGCCATGGTTTTTTCTTAAGGAAGTGATTTAATTATTAAAATGGAGGGCATGGCTGTTATTAATTAATTAATTTTTATATATATATATTTTTAAATAAAGCCATGTCCAACAAATTTCCGCCACACGTAACTTAAGGAAGCCACCATGTGTCACCTCATGATTCATCCATGTCAGCACGATGACGTGATGTTGATGTCATCATTGTACCTTCAAGTCAACCTAGTCAACCATGAGCTTTGACCTTCCATATCTTGCACATACGAGCTCCGATTTGTGCAGAATGAACACCGCTAGAAAGCTCTTGCCGAGGTCTTCGAATTGACATCAATTTTTACCACTTTTGGTGACACAAAATTTTGGCCTTTTTTTCTTGCCCTGGGCCCTGAGTTGACCATTTGTTGACTAAACTTTGACCTACAATAACTTGGGCTCCATAGCTCTGTTTGCCTCCATTCAAGTTGTGATGGAATCAGGACATCAAGCTCTTTCTGTTGGTGCTAAAATTTGGAGTATTAGAGATTCTTCAATTTTTAGTGAAAATATTTAGACATTAAGTGAGGACTTGGCCTCCCCACTTGTCTAGTATCCTCTATACATCTATATACCTAGCTCATAAACATAATGAAGACTACAACAACATTGTTGATCATAAACATCATTCTATCACTTCCATAAGCATCTACATCAATTGTCATAGCCACTAACCAACAAACATTGGCTAGCATCAAGCTGAACAGTAATGCAGATATGAAAGAGAAAAAATCAGCAACATATTGATCTTTCACATGAGAAATTTTCTTACCCAGGGATCTATCAATGCTTTCAATCATCATTCCCTCATGTTGTATTATGGGTGCATTCTGGGACATCTGACCCTTGCTAGCTACTCCAAGTTCTTGTCTAGAACCACCTGTGCTGATAGACATAAGAGTTAAATATTTACTTGAATTAATCACCCTCTTAAATTTCCCTATGTTTGTAAAAGAATGGTCAGTCTTAATCCTGTGATAATGTACAATATACTGAATTCCATCTTTAAACAAATGATAATGATACTTTTTCCTATAGAAAATAGCTTTCCGATCATATAGATAAGGGCTACCTAGAACTATCCCACATATATCTAGTGGAACCACATCAAACTATACTTCATCCACAAACTTACTAGTGATTGAAAATTTTAAAGTGCATTGTCTTGTTACTTGCAATTTATCATTCTCGCAAATCTAGCCTAGTGGATAAGGTTTCTTATGTTGTGTAGTTTTCAATCCTAAGTTTCTTACAACATCTTCAGAAATTAAGTTAACTTGAGAACCACTATTTATGAGTGCATCAATCTTAATGTTCTTAGCAACAACCCTTAAATGAAACAGCTCATTCCTTTTCTTATCTTCACAAACATCATTGAATTTAGAAGTAGAAGCACAAATATCAAAGGAAACACTGGAATTAGGATCTTTACCTTTCAAACCCATAGTTGTTATCTTAGTTTCATCATCAGAATCGAAACCAATATCCATAACAACATTTGTGGCTTTCTCCTTACCCTTCTATTTCTAATTTTGTCTCTGATCCCACTTAGGCTTCAATTCCGGATGCAACTTCCAACAATGATCTTCATCATGACCCTTCCTATCACAATGAGAGCAAGAAAGTTTGTCATCATTCTTGACTATAGCTATCTTCTTTCCTTTCCCTGTCTCTGCATTCTTAGAAGATTTCTTTACAAAGTTATAATTATCAATGAAAGAACCCGTTCCCCTTGAATCTAAGTGTGTAGCTTGAACAAACACTTCATCTAAATTACAAGGGTTCAAAACTAAAATAGAATGTATAAGATATGAATGAAGACCTCCTATGTACTTTAACAAAGTATCCTGGGTGTACAAAGGTACATTTAATGCAATAGCCTTCTTTTTGAATTCATGGGTGTACTCTTGGATAGTTTGACCTTTCCCTTGTTTAAACACTTGCCAATTCATCATTAATTGTTGCATGTGACCTAAGGGATATAATTTATTTTTAAGAGCATTAATAAATTCTAACCAAGATAAATTGACTCTCCCATGCTATGAAATTTCTGCTCTAGTCCTACTCTCGCACTAGATAAGAGCTGAACCTCCCAACCAAAGAGTGGCTAATTGGATCCTAGAAGCATCATCAAAGAGATTTTGAACTCTACAATAAACGTCTACTTACTGAATCCAATCATCTAGTTTTTCAACATCTAATTCACCACAATACTTAGGTAGTTCAATTTTAACATCCAATTTAATATGAGGCTTATTTACACCCTTAAAAGGACTACTAGAAAGAGAATGTGTAGAAGAAGAAGGAGAATGAGGAGAAGAAGGAGGAGTAGATAGAGGAGATTTCAGAGGTTCATCACCACCTCCTAATTGCTTTTTCTTTCTTTTACTGTCTCCATGATCTTCTTCACGTTTCATGCATTCTTCCCTTTCTTTGAGTAGCATCTCCAATGCAGCTTTCATCTACCAAAAATCTCGTCAAAGCTCTTGCTAACTGAGTTCTTTACGTACCTCCATTCTAGACACAAACATTTTCAAAAAATTTCTTTGTTTCCCGATCTCAGGATTATATTCCTCAAGCTTTCCTTCGCCCTTTTGAATCTTGGATTGTGTTAGCATTCAAAACAACTACAATAATAGTCAACAAAAGCTCTGATACCACTTGATCTGATTAGGATCTAGACTAATTGCATTTGAATGCTTAATGTTTACAAATCATGAAATCCAAATTACATAAACAAAATTAACACATTAACATTTGAATTAAGCAGAAATACAATTCATGCATACATTATTGAAATTATGCATTAAAAAATGAAGGTGAAAAGAACGAAATTGAGAAGGACGAAGAGAGAGAGAGAGTACAAATGATCTGATAATGGAGTTTGCCACAATTGTGACTATGTATCCGGGTCTGCTCAAATAGAGTGAGACTGATCCTATTAATCTCGAAAAATTAGTTACAATTGCACCAAGACCATTTCTTCTAACACTTCGACAGCATAACAATACTCCGATGAACAAAAATGGCTCAAAGAACTCCTTAGAAATCCCTCTTTCGCATCACCTGTTTTCACAACTATTTCCTTCACTAAAAGAATCTTCCTTCTACCCCTTTTTATACAGCAAATATTCCCAAATTGGTGAAAAACCAATTGATTTGGGAATTTCAGCTCAATCCCCCTTACATAGTAAATATTTTGAAAAATCACCCCTTAATTACATAATAATCTTTTAAAAATATTACCTTAGCCCCTCTTATCCCTTATTCGGGGTTTAACTATTTCCAATAGTTACAACTAATCCTTTTAAAAGGATTATTGTTTTACAACTTGGAGGAAATTTATTAAATTAAGGGGTATTTTGTTTCCACATTTCCACAAAACCATCCAATGCCACATGTATTTTAAAGCCATATAATATACAATGTTGGTTTGAAATTCTCATTTAAAATAGGGGATGAGTTTGGTTATGCACTATTTACATCCCTTAAAAATAGGGATCAATCTATTTTCCCTAAAAAAATGTAGCCTAAAAAATAGCATGATTTTTTTTCAAAATAATGGTGATCCCCTTTTATAGGGAGGGCCACGTTTTTTTCTTAAGAAAGTGATTTAATTATTAAAATGGAGGGCATGGCTGTTATTCATTTATTTATTTTTATATATATATATTTTAAATAAAGCCATGTCCAAAAAATTTCTGCCACATGTAACTTCGGGAAGCCACCATGTGTCACCTCATGATTCATCCATGTCAGCATGATGTCGTCAATGTTGACATCATCATTTTACCTTCAAGTCAACCTAGTCAACCACGAGCTTTGACCTTCCATATCTTGCACATACAAGATTTGATTTGCGTAGAATGAACACCATCAAAAATCTCTTGATGAGCTCTTCGCATTGAAATCAATTTTGACCCTTTTTTCTTGCCCCAAGCCCTGAGTTGACCAGTTGTTGACTGAACTTTGACTGGCAATAACTTGGGCTTCGTAGCTTTGTTTGACTCTATTCAAGTTGTGATGGAATCATGACATTGAGCTCTTTCTGATGGTGCTGAAATTTGGAGAATTAGAGATTCTTCAATTTTTAGTGAAAATATCCCCTAGATCATTCTCTAGCTCTTGAAGGGTTTTTCACATAAAAGGAGAGAGATAGGGCCCAAAAATGCAAAGGGTTCATTCAAATTATGTAGAATGTTATTTGGAATAAATGAAATGATATAAATGAAATTATATAAACTAATTGATTGATTTTGAATGCAAAATCTAAGAATTATGCTATGTTGGAAAACACATCGTGTAATGCAAAATCATTTTGAAACGAATGCAAAAATAAACATAATTGCATGAAATTGAAAGTGTGCACCTAAAATGTGGATGAATATTGGAAATAGCCTTGGAAATGCTAATAATCCTAATTTTCAGGCCTAGAGGGACTCATTCACCATTTTGGGTGAATCAATCCTAGTTATGCTAAACTATACCAGATCCCGTTTTTGACAAGAGGGTATCTAAAAATGTAAAAATCCAAAAAATGACCTTGGGGTGGAACTCATTTTCCACCCATGGTGAATGAGTCCACTTTTGAATTTTTGGATTTTCAAATGTGGATTCTGAAGCTTCTGATTCGTACTTTGATGCCTTAGAGGTGTCTACTTCCAAAACTCAGATTTACAGGTCTAAAAATGAGACTTTGTTGATACTTTGAATTGTTGAATGAGAAGAAGACTTATGAAACCTTGAAACTTGATATTCAATCATTTTTAAGCTTCCAAGAGTCCTAAATTTACAAACACACAATGCAAGAGAGAGATATGTTGAATTTTATGGCGTGGGGATTTGCCTTGGTCAAACCTCATTTAGGTAATTAAACCAAAATGATGAAAGAATAGAATGAAACATGAAATAGTAGAATATAATAATTTTCCATGATGATTGATCTTGAAATTCTACAACAAAACATGAAGAATCTTCCCTTGGATGTCTTAGGAAGCTAAATTAATGACTTGCAATGCTTGCTTGACCTAAGATAGAAGAATGGTGATGAATGAATGATGTGAAGGAGTTAATGGATGAATGGATGAACGAGAGATGTAAAATGAGGAGAAAAACACTTATTTATATACATTTGTGCCTTAGTAAGCTGTTAATACCTCATCACTGGTCGACATGAAGCAAAATTAAACTCAAATTTCACTTTATTCCTAATAAAAGCTCAAAATTGGGCCAAATGGGACTCATTCGCCACACATGGAAAATGGTTCCCACTTGGATGGGACTGATTTTCCATACATGGCGAATGGGTCCCATAGGGACTAATTGGGCAACTCAGATGCCAAGACATAAGGAAATAAGGTCTAAAATGTAACCTTGTTGGATATTTGATCAATTTAAGCCTCAGGATGCACAATATGGCTTAAGAGGAGTCTATTAGTAATGATATGAATGTCAAATAGGGCTTGGGACACAAAATTCAATGTGAAAGTGTGAATAAATACATTTTACAACACTAAAATGAGGTTCACATAGCCTACAAAGGCACAAAAACCAAAGTGAATATGCAAGACACATTAAAACACTAGTTTAACCTTAAGTTTTAGTTAATAACCTTCCAAATTGATGTAATAATGTTATTAAACACATTTTATAATGTTTTATTAGGGAAAAATAGATTAATTAAGTATAGAAAAGAATGAAAGCATCTTACAACACTTTACAACACTTTTACAAGACATCAATAAAAGCATGTTCTTGAATTTTCTAGGGTCCAAGACCTAATGTGGATGCATAAAATGCCTCACAACACTAGATTAAGACCTCATTAAGTCCTTTTTATCATGAATTAATCCATGTCAAGCAAAGGGTCCTTTTTTCTATGGCACATAAAGATTCATTTATAATAGTTTTGATCTTTTTCTCATACCATATTATGATTTATAATGATTTCAAATGGTATATATCACTTTTTCTTCTTAGTTAGAACCCTTATCATGTTATTTACAAACTTAGTTTATTTTCCATGTTGTAAGAGTACTCCATGATCTTTACTTGTTTGGATCCCCTTTCCACTTGGTTACAAAAATGCGGTTTTTGGATTAGTTAGAATTTACCACCATAAACCCTTTACTTTTATGTAAATAGTTACAATATTTTTGTGTATACTTTTTAAAAAATTGTTGAAAAATACTACTCATTGGATCCTTTTTGTTCTATACTTGTAGTTTCTTGAGACTGAGTATTTACAATGAGGAGAGCAAAAAAAATTATGGATCATGAGAATTGATAGTGAAATAAACAAAAAATGACCAAACACATTCAAATTTACAAAAATAACAATGAAGGATAAGTAACTAAAGTAAATAAACCAATGCAAACCTATGTGATAACCTCACCTAACTCCATTATTTTTCAATTTCAGCTTGAATAATTGTGTTTGTGGTTTCTCTTATATTTTTAGCAAAAATAACTTTAATGTGATATGCATATAGATTTCATGCAATGAGAGAGAGAGGAATAATAGATGAATGATAGTTGAATATATAGATTTCAAGTGATATCGATCAATCATTGAGATTGAATACAAGATTGAACAAATCAATGCATAAGAATATTTGAGAGTAATTGACAATGAGTTACTTGATCACATAATTTGAGGTAGCTAATTGTATGGAACAATTAAGAGAATTGATTGAAGACATAATTGTGATTGATTGGTAGTGAAACACAATAGATTGAATAAAGGATTGAATTGATATATGAGTGGAATTGAAGTGAGTGGGAGTTGACTAGTGAGGTGGAAACACATGAATAATTCATAAACAATTAAATTAATTAATTACTTAATTATTTCATGCAAAAAGCGGAAAATAAATAAAATAATTTATTTTTTTATATTTTAGAGGAGGATAATGTTGAGAAGAATAATTAGTTTTGATTAAATAATTATTCAATTAATGCCATCTGGGGAAAGATTAATGTTGAGATAAATTAATTAAATAATTATTAATTATTTAATCAATTGGAAGAGGGCGTGCCATAGAAGAATGGCCTCTTGTCATTTTCATGGCATTTTAGGTCTTTCTTCATGATGCTTCGTCCATTTTGGTCTGATTTAATGTTGCAACGTGGCTTAAAAATTCACATTAAGTCCTTAAATTGAAAATAATGGTGTCTTGTGAAGGTGTGGTGAAGTGTTGTAAAACATTTCTACACTTTTCTAGACTCTATTAATTACAATTCACCTAAAAATCACCTTTTCACCACTTATCAAGTCCTATTTTGAAGTGTTGTAAAGCCTTGTAACAAGATTTCACGGCTTTTAATTTCACTATCTACACCTTTCTTATGCTTTATTTGACCCCTTTATGCCCTTATAAGGCTTAAGTAAGTGTATTTTTGAATGTAAACCCAATAAACAACATTAAATCTGACTTAATTCCTGACACCTACTTTCAAGTCCAAGGTGGGACCTATTCGCCATGGGTGGCGAATGAGTCCCTCTTGGCTCCAAATTCAAAATATTTCAAAATTTCTTTCAGGTTTTTATTCAAAATTACTTGATGGTTTCTTGTGATGAGGTATCATCAGGTTACTAAGGCACAAGTGTGTATAAATAAGTGTTTTTCTCCTCATTTTACATCTCATAACACATTCAATCAGTCTTCTCATTCATTAACCATTCAAATCACATTTGAGCACTTTACACCATTTAATCAAGCATCAATCAAGCATTTTGGACTAGCAATTGACATATATTTAGATTTTGTGCATAAAATGTGTGGTAAGTTTATGAAATTTACATGTTATCTATTTATAGTACTCTTTTCATTTCATTCCATTGTTTAGGGTTTGATTACCAAAGTGAGGTTTGACCAAGGAAAACCCCTATTCTCTAATCCTCAACCATTTCCCCCTCTTTCATGTGTATGTTTAGACTTGTGTATGCATATTTTACAAACATTTAATTGTTGAAAGGTGTAAGCAAGTCAACAAAGTGTATCAAGTCCTTGGAGAAGACATTCTTTCCATTTTCTATAGAATTAACTTCATCAACCCGATAAGCAGACAACCTCAGATCTGGTGCTACAGAATAGGTTATTGATTTCTCAAAATTTTGGGATAGGACTAATTGTCCATTAGTCATGAATGAGTCCCACCTTAAGGCTATAAATCCAAATTTTCTTAGATTTTGGATCCTGACACTCAAAAACTAATTTTCAACAATTTTCATCAGAAGTAGGACTGATTCATCATCAGTAGCGAATGAGTCTCAATAGTGATTTTTAGTGATCTCTATCAGCATTCAAAATATTCCAAGATCTTCTTTAGACCTCCAAGTGCACTCTGAATCACCCTTCTTTTCTATTTTACATTTGTTCATTCTTAGTTCATGTTTGCATATCACATTATGTTTTCCAACATTACATAATTCTTGGGTTTTGCATTTATAATCAGTCAAATAGTTAATTCAATTACACTTAGATCATTTCATTCAGTCTAAATAACATCATAAATTGCATAATTTGAGTGAACCTTCATTGATTTTGCATGAGGTTTATCTCTCTCCTTTTAGGTGAAACATCCTAAGAGTGCAAGGGTGGCCTATAGGCCTCATGCCAAAAAAATATGGTTCAAAGGGGAATAAACTAATAAATTAATTAAATGATTAAAATTATTTAATTAATAGAGTAAAAGTGATGAAATAGGTAGCTTAATTAAATAATTCAAAATTGTTTAATTATGGTAGAAATAGAGGGAAAATTCTTAATTATCCAAGATGAAAGGGAAATAGCATTAATTTAATTAAATAATGAAATTATTTAGTTAAATGTAGAATATGATTTGATGAGACCAGATGATTAAAAATGAAAAAATTTCAAAAAAAATATGTTAGTCAAGTTTACGTGTCAAAATTTTTCCCTTCTTTGTGACAATGCATTTTTAGAACACCATTTAAAAGAAAGTGTGTCAGCAAAAGATTTATAGCTGACATTTTCATGCTCACTTGAGTCTCTCTTATGGAATTTGACTTGATTTTTCCTATATTTAATGTTGCAATGTGGCCAACACATTCACATTAGGTTTTGGACCCTTGTGAATAATTAAGACTTATAGGTTGTCTTGTAAAGGTGTTGTGAAGTGTTGTAACCCACTTTCACACTTTTATAGGACCCTTTCATCATAATTCACCTAAGTAACTCATTTTTATCACTTACCGAGTCTTATTTCAAAGTTTTGTAAAGTGTTGTAACCCACTTTCATGCTTTTCTAGACTTGTCTTCACTAATTCAACCCCTTTTCATGTTTAAATGACTCTTTAATACACTTTCTGGCCATTTTTAAGTGTGTTTTTAAGGATATTCCCACTATACTACACTTAATTTACCATAATTCCCAAGAACCACTTAATTTTATTAAGTGGGACTAAGTCACCAATAGGGACGATTTAGTCCATTTTGGCACAAAAATCAAAATTATTTCAATTTTTTGGTAGGATTTTGTCCTCTAACCCTTGAGGTTGGCCTATGATATGTAATTTTTGGGAAATTTAATAAGAAAAAGTATAAATAAAGGGTTTTCCTCTCATTTTAAACCCCCATTTTTCCATTCATTCATCTCCTATTCATTCAAGTATTTACTCAAGCAATCAACTTAATCATTCTCAAGTATTCAAGCATTCTAAGCATAATCAAGTCATCCATTGGAGGAATTCATTGCATATCTTCATATTTAGACATCAAGGGTTTGGTAATTTTATTACATTGCATGTTATCTATTTATAATTCTCTTTGCATTTCATTTCTTTATCAAGGGTTTGATTACCAAAGTAGGGATTTGACCAAGGAAAATCCCTATACTTTAACCCTTAACCATTTTCCCCTCTTTGCATGTGTGTTTGCACACTTTGTAGATAGATTTTTGAAAAGATATAGGTGTTGAAAAGTGGTGAAGAATTCTTCAAAGTTAATCAAGTCAAAATAACCCTAATTCAAGCTTGGAGATACATTTTTTTTTTTTTTAATGTAGAATCAAGTGTTGACACCTATCAGAAAGCAAGTGCAGACTTGAGGCTACAAGATTCTATCCCAGAATTCCCAAAATATGTAGGTGGACTAAGTTTCTACTACTGGAACATTAGTCTTTCTTTTGAGCCTGAAAAGTGGTTTTTGCATTTTTGGATACCCATTTGGTAGATTCCTATTCCAACATGTTTTCCCGAAACTGAGACTAAGTCAACTAGCCCGGCATAAGTGTCCCAGTCAACATTTTCAGTCAATTTCTTAGGATCCTCTAGAATCTCCCAACATCAAGTTTAAAATTCTATGTGTACCTCTCTAATTATGTTCTATAATTTCATTATTCACTTGCATTTTTAGGCATTTCTACATATCACAGTGTGTTTTCCAACACTTTGCATTTCTTAGGTTTTGCATCATTAAATTATTTTCTTTTCAGATCAGTGCATTAATACATCTTAATCAGACATATTTCATCTCAATTTCATTAACTTTGAGTGTAGACATTTATTTTGGACCCCACCCATCCATTTCTCCTTTTAGGTGAAAAAACCTAGAAGGAGCTAAAGCAACATGGGCAATCCAAAATCATTGTCCACATTTTGGTGAAACCGAATTTTGAACATATTCCATTCTAATTTCAAGTGAATCCTATGTTTCATTTACATTGCATTAGATATTTCATTGATTAAATTTCATCCTAGGGTTTTCAAAATTGCATTAGTGAAAAGATGAAATAACTCACATTTTTGCATTAAAAATCACAATTTTTTTCCATTTTCATACTATAGTTGCATCTGTACATTTGAAAGACATAAAATTTCATTCAATTTTTTTGAAAAATATTAAAAAAATCATTAGTAGGACTAAATTTCCACACTAGGCGACTTAGTCCTCTAGCACATTTTGCACTAATTTTTTTGGTAATTTTTGGGTATTTTATGTACTTATGTTTCCTAGTATTGCATTTATGTTCAAGTTTACAAAATTTATGTTATTTTTATTTATTAGTCCTAGATTTTATTTCATTTGCATCCACCCCATCTCTTGTGGTGTTTTTATGAGTGTTTGGTGCCTTATTGATAATACTTTAAAATATTGAGAAGTTCTTGACTGGTGGCATCTTGTGATAACACACTCATTATGGACCTTGGGTTGTCTCGAGCTCCTAGTCCTAGTATGGAAAATGCTGCATTAGGAATGGATACTACCTCTAGTACACCTTTACCCTCACATACAATGCATGTTAACACATCAAATTCCCACATTTTGCAAGAAAAAGTAATTAACATTCATGAGGATCTAGAAAATTTCAACCACTACCATTCTTTCTATAAACAACATCCATCAAATGCTTGAGAGTGATGAGGGATTCGATGTTATGAAATAAATTGTTGAGATATACCAAAAGCATGCTTCTAACACATCAACACTATGGTCAACCAAGAAGGATCTCATATTCCTCCTCTAACTATAGCATCCATACCTACCTATGCCACTCCTAAAGTTACAACCATGCAACAAGTTAGTCAGGTGACTCCTTCTTTTGCTATTCCAATGAGTACTCCTAGTTCTTTTGTGGCATTGGATGTTCCATCCTCCACCACCTTCACCCCTCTTAGTTTCCCCTTCACTTGTCCCAACATTACATACACTCCATCTCCTTTCTCTCTTCCACCTCATAACACTTACACTGACCCTTTCATTACACAACTCTTCCAAATCATTTCTTCCATGCAACAAAAAATATCTACCATAAACCATTGAAACCAAACCACAGCACCCACCTACTATATCCATAGTAGCCCATTATCCTTGGAAATATTAAGAACACCAATGCCACAAGGAATGGAGATGCCTAGATTTGAGAAGTACAAATTTAAAGGAGACCCTACTAATCATGTCAATGCTTATATAGCCTTATGTAGTGATTTTGTCCTTGATGATAAAATGTTAGCCAAAACATTTCCTAGGACCTTAAAATACACTACCTTGGGGAGGTTTTTAAATTTAACCAATCATTCAATAAGATCATTTAATGAACTTGTAGATTTCTTTATAAGTCATTTTCAAGTCCACATGACTCCCAAAAAACAAAATGGTTGATTTAATCATATGTAAAACAAAATGTGAATGAAAAAGTCATTGATTTCATTTCATGCTATCAGTCATTATATGCTCAAGTAGATGTCAAGGTTCCTAATTCACATCTCCAAAAGATGTTTATCGAAAACTTGAAAACTCAAGACAAATTGACCATGATGAAATTTCCTTCTTTCATTCAGTTATGCACAATCCTTTGTGACTATCATAATTTGGTTAGGAGTTGTGATGTAGAGTCCATTTCCAACCGAATTAAAAAATCTAAACCTAGCACTTCAAATAATTCACAACCATTTCACATGCCAAAAAAAGGGGTTTTACAATTGAACCCCCCTCCTTAAAAACCACCTCAACCTGTCAACAACCAAGTGGCAACTATTAAAGCTACAACCCCTTACAGTTATGGAGATCCAAAATGATAATTTACACCCTTACCAAACATCATAACACCTTGACCCAAGTTATACAACAACAAATGATTTTTTTACCTCCTATTAAACCATTAGATACAACTAAACCATTATCTCCAACCTTCCAACATAACACTTATTGTCATTATCATAGATAAAACAAACATGACATAGAGTAATGTAAGCATCTTAAACATATACTGCAAGGTCTCATTGACTCTAGATTCCTCTCTATTTCAAATGTTAATGCAAAAGGAAATATGTCTATTGTCCCACCCAACTAAAATTTGCAATTTTTTTACCAATCCCATGCCTAAACATAATGTGTCATTGGTCAAAGCTAGTGAAGCTCAAAACAATGATGTCATGATTGTTCATAAAGAGACTAAACATTCTAATCCTTGTACACATTCTATTAATCCTATCCATGAAATGGTGGGAATGATAGGCGTTATCCCTTGTAAGGGCCAAACTAAAAGGAATCTTGATATTACTTTCACTTCTAAGGATATTATTCCAAATATTCTTGATGGTCCTCTCTACATAGCCAAATACATTTATGATAAGCCCACTAATGGGATACTCATAGATCTCGCCTGTGGTGAGAATGTGGTCACTAAGGAATTTTTTGTCTTACATGATCTCTATCAAGATAACTATGAAAAACCATGGGCATGGACCAAAACACAGAATGGTTTCACATACCCTATGATTGGATCGATCATTTTTCCATTACAATAGGACCTAAGATGGTGGATGTTACATTCTCTATCATTCTATGTAATTCAATAAATTTCATCTATGGCTAGGCTATCTGTGGCTTCGCTTGATGAAATTTTTTCCTTCATTCATACACAAATGTTTAAAGTTTCCGCATGACTATGACATATTCACTATCCACCATACTGGCTTTAACCCTTTGTCTTCTAAAGGAGATTTAACCTCAGAAGCCTTTTGGCTAGAGCCCATGGAGCCCATCACACCTCACAAAGACTTCTTTTTCATTGCTTATAAAAAGTTTAAAGCAAAGAAAATTGTCGAACTGTCCCTCCACAACCAAACCTCATCCATTGTCATTATCCCAATCCTTGATGAGACAATGCTTGAACCTAAACCAAAAGAAGAAAACTTAGATCAAGCACCCCTTAACACTTCCCCTTCTTCCTCCAAACATCCTCAATATAATGAAACCAACCCTGTCATGCCTCCTCGCATAAAATAAGTGTATAAAGTAAAAGAGAAAGTGGTTGACCCATCTCCTTTAGTTCCTTCTATTCTTACCCCTTAGGAGGAAAAGGAGCCTATGGTGGATCAACCTACTCTTACACTCGCACAAATTCATAATAGAATCAAAAGAAACTATAGTGCTAGGGAGTGTAGGCATAGATGTCATCTTCTTGCTCATCAATTACAAATAGTATCCAATAAAGAAAATCAACCTCCTCCTTTGACAGAAGCAATACTTGATCACCCTCCTCCTCCCAACTAACCAAAAGATATTATGCTACAACCATCACAACAAAATGATTTGATATAATAGCCCCAACTCCTGATACATCCTTCATTGGAGAATACCATCCATCCCCGTGTCATGAATAATCTAGACAATGATGATGAGATCTCTAAAATACATGAACATGTGCATAATGATTTGAATTCTTTATTTTCCTCTTCCATTAGCTTAAATGATAAAACTCATACACCAAGTGAAGAACCTAGTACTTCCCCTAGTTCAACGCTTGCAATTCTCCCTTTGCACAGTCAACCACCCTCGCAATACACTGAAAATGATTGGGAGGTGAATGACTTGTTAGATGGTTAATTTACATTCTCCTTGCTAGCCTTTTTCTTTCATTTTTTTCTTTTGTATGTGCATAACGTGTTCCCTTGTAATGTGATGTTTGGTGTTCTCTCTCTATCTCTCTCTCTCTCTCTCTCTCTCTCTTTGTACACTTCCTATATTTGTACCTCTATTCTTCTATATGTTGTACTTTATCTTTTATTTTTCGCTCTTGTTTTGTGTTTTCCTTTTGAGGATGAAACAAAGCATTGAGACACCCTATGTCTCTTCTATGTTGACCCAAACAATCCTTTTATTTTCTTTTTTGTCTTTTCTTGTGTTCTCCTTTTGGGGATGACACAAGAAATCGATACCAACATGTCTCCTTCATGTTAGCCCAAAATATTTTCCTTTTCTTTTGAATTTTCTTTTTCTTGTTAATTTTGTTTTTCCTTTTTGGGACAATGAAAAGCATTGAGACATAAATGTCTCTTCCATGTTGACCCAAAACAGATTTTATTTTTATTTTATTTTTTTTCTTTGTTTCATTCTTCTAGTTCTATGTATTCAGGGAATGATGAAAGTTTTGAGATCTTTCATAAAAACATTGCAACAACCAACATAGTGACCCCAACTCAATAGATCCCTTATGTGTTTGACATTTTTCTTTTTGTGGGCAACCCCTCTTTCCATTGTTCCTTTTTCCCTCACATGACGTAGCCTTACTCAAAAACGTATTACTTGGCATAGGGGTTTTCCAAGTTGGCTCTCATGTATTGTTTCTTTTTCCATTTCTCATTTGCTACTTTAAAGAAATTTCTCATAGAAAGGGGTGTAGCAATTCCTTTAAAATGGCAACATACATTGGCATAATCCATTTTTTTTCATTTTTCATTTTTCTGGGTTCTTAGTGCATCGTTATTACTTCATATGATGTATTTGTCACTTTGTAGAGGACATTGGGTGTGATTTCTTTCATGATCATGATATATCTTAGCATATTAAACTCCTCTTGGTGGCTTGATGTGATGCATTATATCCACTAAGTTGTGAATATTCTATTCTTTGATTGGTCCTCTCTTGGAGACATTGGGCACAATGTTCCCTAAGTTATAGACTTCACATGAACTAAACAAGACTCATTTGAACATTTTCTTTGCATGTTACATTTTTCATTTACATTTCCACCTTGCATAACACAACTTGCATGCCTATGGTGTTGTTGCATTTGTTCATGAGTTCTAAGAATACAAATCTTTTCTTGTCTCATGAAGGATGAAACAATATTGTGTTTGTGGGTCCTTATCAAATTTATCAGGAGGTATAACTTTGATATGGTTGAGCAGGAAAGCCCATTCCATGACACCACTTTTCCACATAGCCACCTACTAGTGTGAGTACATACCAATTGAGCATATATTGTTTCTCACCTCTTGGGATTTCTCACCCTGTGGACAATTAGAAGTTTTGTGGCCCTAGAGTGAATATACTTGGGCATTCTCACCCAATAGACAACCATGAGTTTCGTCACCCTAGAGTGAGTACATATATATATTTTTTTAAAATGGCCTAGATCTGATCCACAACAAGTTGGAAATATGATTGAAGCTTTTTTAATCTCTTTTCACCTTCATGTGTGTTCCTTTGTGCTTATGTTTGGTTTTCCATGAGATCTTGATCATCCCTCTTTATGATTGTTGTTTCATTTCACTAGCATGAGTGCATTTGAATCCCTCTCAATGTGCATGTTGGGATACTTTAGCAAGAGTTTAAAGCAATTTCATCCTCTCACTAAAGTGGGGGCTTAATGTGTCACCAAAAATGTATTGTTGACATTTTTATGCTAACTTGAGTCTCTCTTCTAGACTTTGACTTGATTTTTCCTAGATTTAATTTTGTAATGTGGCCAACACATTCACATTAGTTCTTAGACCTTTGTGAATCATTAAGACTTCTAGGTTTTCTTATAAAGGTGTTGTGAAGTGTTGTAACCCACTTTCACAATTTTCTAGGACCATTTCATCATAATTCATGTAAATAACTCTTTTTTATCACTTACAAAGTCTTATTTCAGAGTGTTGTAAAGTGTTGGAACCCACTTTCATGGTTTTCTAGACCTATATTCACTAATTCAACCCTTTTTCATCTTTAAATGACCCTTTAATACACTTTACGATTGTTTTTAAGCGCGTTTTAAAGGATATTACCCTTATAAAACACTTAATTCCTTGTAATTCCTGACACCCACTTAATTTTCTTAAGTGGGACTAAGTCACCAATAGGGGTAAATTAGTCCTTTTGGCACAAAACTCAAATTTTTTTCAATTTTTTGGTAGGATTTTGTCCTCTAACCCATGAGGTTGGCCTGTGATGTGTTATTTTTGGGAAATTTAGTAAGAACAAGTATAAATAAGGGTTTTTCCTCTCATTTTAACCCCTTATATACCCATTCATTCATTTCCTATTCATTCAAGAATTCACTCAAGAAATCAACATAATCATTCTCAAGTATTCAGGCATTCTAAGCATAATCAAGTCATCCATTGGAGCACTTCATTGCATATCTTCAAATTTAGAGATCAAGGGTTTGGTAAGTTTATTACATTGCATGCTATCTATTTATCATTCTCTTTCCACTCCATTTCTTTATCAAGGGTTTGATTACCAAAGTAGGGATTTGACCAAGGAAAATCCCTATACTCTAACTCTTAACCATTTTTCCCTCTTTGCATGTGTGTTTGTAGACTTGGTAGACAATTTTTTTAAAGAAATAGGTGTTGAAATGTGGTCAATAAGTCTTCAAAGTTAATCAAGTCAAAATAACCTAAATTCAAGCTTTGAGATAATTTTTATTCCATTTTCTGCAAAATCAAGTGTGGACACTTAAAGGAAAATTCTTGTTTCGACAAGTTTTACCAAAACTTGGACTAAGTCACCTAGCTAGGTGTAAGTTTCCCTGCCAACTTTTTTAGTGAATTTCTTAGGATTCCAAAATCTCCCAACATCAAGTTTCAGATTCTAGGTGCACCTCTTTGATTCTATTCTATCATTTCATCATTCACTTGCATTTTTAGCCATTTTTGCCTGTTTTCCAACACTTTGCATTTCTTAGTTTTTGCATTATTAAATCATTTTTTTTTCTGATTAGTGCACTATTAAATCTTAATTAAACATATTTCATCTCATTTTCATTAACTTTAAGTGTATACATTTTCATTTTGGATCCCACCCATTCCTTTCTCCTTTTAGGTGAAAAACCCTAGAAGGAGCTAAAGCAATGTGGGAAATGAAAAATCATTGTATAAAGAATGTATGAAGGATTCATGACAAAATTCCCTAGTTTTCCCTAGTTAAATAAAAAGTGGAGGTAAGATGCCCCTCGAGATGTTGACAAAAAACATAAAATTAAGTGAAGTGACGTTAGAGTGATGCAGTGAAGGACATAGGATAGATGAGAGGGAGGGAGGTTGATGGGCTGGGTATATGTAGTTAGGGTTATCCAATTTATAAATATCATGATGGTGGTGATACTTTCCTCATTTATACTCCTATAATTTTATAATTTGAGAGTTTTAGATTCCTTGAGAATGAAGGTGTGAAGAAAATGGTAGGTGTTCTAGAAGGTGATCATTACACAGAGAGAATTAGGACCTACAAATGATTAGATGACACATAGGAAAAGGTTTACACTCTTACTCAACTTTAGATTTTTTTCATTTTAGGTATTTATTAGGCATAGATTTAGGTTTTTTCAAATATACCATAATATTATTTTGGCACAAATAATGTAAAAAAAGGTACATTTTCTATAATATTGTGCAATTAAAGGATGAAATTATGCAAGTGGCACACTTTTTTGCATTTTCCCTAGAATTGCACAATGAAAATAGGGTGGCCCATATGAATTTTATAACACAAATGATGCTAGATATTGTGTAAATGATTTATTCTATAGTTTTTGATGCTATAAATGGCACAAATATCTAGAATCAGATATTTGATACTTGAAATGGAACAAATCATTTTAAGTTAACAACTAATCATTAGAATGGAACAATTGAAAAAATTAGCTATTGATCAATGAAACAAAAGATAATTAGGGTTTGAATTTAGCAAGTTATTGGTCAGTGTGACTAATAAAGTGTGTGTGAAAAATGCAGGATGGTTGTGAGCCTCTGATGTCTTGAGAGAAAAATTTAGATGCAATTAAGATGAGGTGGAATATCATCAAGGATGAGCACAAATTTATAGGAGCTGTTGGAGTATATTACATCACATATATGCATAATATTCATGTAAAAAATGGTATGATGAAATCACTAGTTGAGTGGTGGTATGGTGAGTGAAACACCTTCTTGTTTCCTAGTGGAGAGACAACCATTACTCTCAAGGAAATGAAGATAGGATCTTGTGGATCTTTATTCACAATGAGTGAGTTGTTTATGATATGGATAGTGGAGTGATCATGTTGATCTAAACATTTATGATTGATGATGTTAGCATTGAGGATTATGACATCAACTTGGGATATATGTAGGTGCATTTTGACATGTACTACCAATATTAATAGTAGTAGTTACCAATGGATTATTAGTACATGAAACTTGAGAGGTTATGTGTTTATAATTTGATATGCAGTAGTGATTGAGAGGATGATTGATGATGGGTTGATAATGAGGGTGTGATGGGAAAATTATCTCCTAGACTTTTGTCAAGGAAAAATGGAGAGCAAGGATAAAGAGGGACATTACCATCAAGCTCACAACAATGAGGACCATTGGGGTTGTAATAGTCAGTCCCTTCCCACTTTGAGGGAGGGAGTTCCCTATAGCTCATGTTATACATATTGACTATATTTTGTAGACATGTTATGACTATTACCTATGAGTTGATGCATAGTATATATATGGCTAATGAGCCCATGTACAAACATTATTTATCAATATATCATGACACATTATTTTTTGAGATATATGAGATGAGATTCATTTTTGGTGGTGAAATTTATGTTTGTTATGTTATGATTCTATGATTTCTATTCGATTCTACTATGTATGAACTAATGATATTATTTTGTTCTATGGTGAATGATATGATATATTTTTGATGATGCTTAGACTAGATGTTGATTTGATATAATGGGCTATGTTATTTTTGTGTTTTTGATGATATGATATGATGATGATGATGATAACCTATTTGATGTATATGATAATGGATTTAGGATAAATCCATTTGATGATATATATAGATGTAGTGCTTATGATCTCTTGATGGATATTTCTATGATATGAGTTCATTGATTCTAGGATGTTTATGCTTGTGGGATATATGGATGTATTATGCTTCATTTTTTAAATGTGTCATGGTACATGTATGATTGAGATTTATTATGGTAGAATATAGTGATGATATGCTATTTTTGATCAATATCACATAATAATATATGATGAATGAGATAAGATAGGTAGATATGAGAGAAGGGGATAGAAATAGATTGATTTGGATGGATATGAATATTGATAGGTATTGTGCTAAAATTATGTTATGTTTTTTATCATCATGGATAATTTTATCATCCAAAATTCTCTATATCCTTAGGTAATACATGTTTTATACTTGTTTGATTGTCATCTATAGGATTTGGAATTTTATTATGGTGAGAATGGAAGAACACGATATATGTTTATTATGGTTTGTAATACTTGTGAAATCATTTATTATGGATTATATATGAGTATGACATGGTAGTTGTCAAAGGATTTCCCTTTGATATTGAATCCAAGCAGCCAATTCAAACACTAATTCAAGAAATTTCCCCTAGTTAGGTATAGGATTCATTTATTAGGGGATGAATAGTGTGAAACCTATTATGACCTAAGATGGAATGAAATGACTCTAAATACCAATAATTATCAAGCCATGATAGGGGTGATAGGTGGATGAGAGGATTTTATTATGAATGGAGTGTGTTATTTGACACTTATAGATTGTGAATAGTGGCTTCTAGACATGACACCTATAAAAAAATTCACTAAGGTACTTATCCAACATGCCACCAAAGTGGTTTTCACCATAGGGTGGATTATTTCTCTTAAATTTTTATATTTTTCTATTAGGATACTCTGACGATCATGTCAAGAAATTCTTTAGGAAAATGCTATTTATGGGTTCATAGAGTGGTTCACCCCTAGGTGTATCTAGTTGGTATGCTCAAAATCCATAAGTTTTTGTAACAATGAAAGGTCCTTGCTAGTTTGGATCAAACTCAAATTTTCTTTTCAAAATCTTGTTGATTCTTTTGGTTCTCGTTAACTACTAGATTGCCTAATTCAAATTTGCAAGATATGATGTTCTTGTTATAACTTTGAGGAAGGAAATTTTTATAAGCCTATAGGTGATTGAGCACTTGAAGATGTATTTCATTTGGAATTTATAATTCATGGAGTATAGAAACTTTGTATTCTTCGTCATAAATGGCATGTTGTAGAAAGGCCTTAGTTATGGAAGTTTTATTTGTATTTTTTGGAATATTGGCTAAATTATTTGATAGTATCTATCATACACAAATCAATTTCAAACCTAGTGGTAAATACATGATAATAATAATTTTACAAAGTGATAAAATGATACTAGAACTTGGAAGCACCTATTTCTAAGAAGATAGCTCTACTAATCATCTTATTAGCTCATCCATATGTCAAAGTGGTAAAAAGACACCTAAGTGGAGTAAAGAAAAAAAAAGTATTTAAAATTGTTGCACATTAAAAATGGTTGAAAAACAATGTAGATGACAAGCTAAGAAATTATTGTGAAAAGATAAAATGGTTAGGATCTATGTATCTAAAATGAAAGTATCAAAAAACATGCGATCACCAAATATGGTATATGTGGGAATAATAAAAATAAAACAATTTGAGAAAACATTTAACATTTTTAGTAGTCATAACTTGTGAATCATATTAAATCTTAGCATATAAAAGAAGAGGGTGATAAAAAATTAATACCATACTTCTATCAAAAGGAAAACCAAGATGGTTAAGAGTGAACGTATTATTCTTTAATCAAAAAATAAATATTTTTATAAAATGTTAATTATGCTATTCTTTTAAAAATACATTAATAATCTATTAAAGTGAGAACAAAGTAAAAGGCCATGATAGAGTTAGGATTTAATTACTATTATTTTTATGCATTGTGTGTGTTCTCATGGTCATTTTGTAACATGCTCCTCTACCTCATCTACCAACTGAATATAGTGACACATTTGAGTCCACATTACAAGATATTTTTAGAGAAGGATGAGGATGAAGGGATTCCCATTCATGATACTTCACATTTGAGTAGTGATGTATTTGGATTTGACTTGCTTCCTTTAATTTGAATACTACCTCATTCATTTTAGGCCTATTCTTAGAATAAGGTGAAGTACAGATCATTGCCAATTCTGCCACCTTCAACATTGCATCTTTATTATATTTTCCTAGCAAATTTTGATCTGCAATGTCCTCTATGCCATCCTTTAATAGAGATTCTCTGACCTGACATAAAAAATAACTTATAATTTAGCAGTAATAATCAAAATTTAATATTAGATATTTTAAGTTTTCAAAGTCCATAACTACTTTTGAAATAATAATTGAAAATAAATTTTTTATTATTCTAATTTTAATTCAATATTTTAAAAAATATCTATTATAATTACCCAACTAGCAATGTGTATGTGTTCACTAGTAGAGGTTGAGTGGTCTATAAAGTGGGGAGTTTTTCCACTAATAATCTCCATCAAAACAACTCCAAAACTATAAACATCACTCTTTTCTGTCAATTGATTTGTAATATAATACCTGTACAAAACCAACTATTAGTCCATTTTATTATTCAATTAATAAAAAAGAAAAGGGTATGTGCAAGATCATCATGGAAACAATAGGCCCTTAAGTGGCAAAAAATTCAGAAAAATCAGAGTTAGGCAACTTGACATAAAAATTTGAATAAGTTATCTATATTATTTAAAAAATATGTAAAAATAGAATCTATAGCAAATTAAATGTAGTTTCTAAACTAGTAGGTTTATTTTAAAAAATAAAATCTATTTGCTAAAAATTTGAAATTTCAATGTAGTAGTACTTAAATTTCAGGGAAAAATAAGAAGTAGGTGTCTGTCTGACCACCCTAACCACAATAAAATGATAATATTTTTTATAATATTTTAGATATAAGTAGATGACTCATGTTTTGATGTGATTTATATAATTTTGTATTTTTTTCCAAGAAAGAATTAATTATGAATTTTTCATTACAACTTTTAAAAAATATAAAAACTCATATGTTAGACCACCTTAACTTGGTCAAAACTTCATGAATTTTTTTTTTTTTATCCTATAGTATACAAAGCATAGAATGTTACACATGTTTCAAATTCAAAATGTGATACTGTTCGAAAGCTATATATGTTTTTCAATCAGCCTATCAATCAAGACTTTAGTCGTAATTCAAATAGAAAATGAATAATAATTATTTATTAAAATCAAAGTAAAGCATAATTTATATTGGTGGGAAGCTGGGAATCCTATTTAAAACCCTTTTCATTTCATCAATTTTGGGTAATAAAAGGGTCGTCAGCCACATACTCTACACATACCCATCATATCACCACTTTTTTGGCCCATCATGATCCTACACATACCCAAAAAGAAAATTGACCTTGAGAAATTTTTAAATAGTTGGTGTGAAATCAAAATTTTACATAATTTATTAAATAATTGAAGGTTAATCACTTGCTTAGGTGGAAAGTTGGTAGTTAGAGTGGTAGTTACCTCTCAAACTTTTAATGAATTTTGAACAAACCTTTCCCTCCAATTTTTGGAATTTTGTTTCTTCAAAATTCCTTTGAATACTCATCATATGATGAATTCGAGTTCATCCTTTTGGCTTACAATTTTTTAAATTTATATTGGTATTTTCACTCAAATGTATTGGCTCTATTTTAATGGTATTAGAGTAATTCTAGTGCAATTTTCAACTCATTTCATGTTCTTTTCAATGCTTCCTTATAGTTGTGTGTATTTTGAGAGTTGTTGAATTAGGGGTTCTATGAGAGGTTATAGATCTATGCTAGAAGTTTCTTCTCATGTATGCTCATGAAAGTGCATTTTCCTTAAGGTGTACACTCTATTTCAGTGAGTCAAACTTTGGAATGTAAAGAACTATTTGGATTGCATTAAAAGTGGCTTGAATTTCCAAATTTGTTCAAATTCACCTTGACATCCTTTGCAAAATTTTGCTTGAATCTAGTTGACATTTGTAAATTTGTTCAAATCAAGCCAGTCTTTGTGAATTGCTTCTCAAATTGGTTCAACCTTTGCAAATTTCACCTTTGAATTTGCTAAAAGGTGTTTGTCTTGCTTTGATCAACACAAAGATGTGGATTTTTTTACTTCCATAATTATACTAGGGCCTATGTTAGTGTAGTGTAGGAAAATGTACTCCTTTACATTTTCACGCTTTGTTTAGGACCCTTAATTAAATTAAAATTAATTATGACTTAATAAGGCCTATTTGACATCTACAAGCCTAATAAATTACATTTTTCGATGCAAAATCCCAACAATAAGTAATTCCAACACATAATAACTCACCTTGAGCAATGTGTGTTTTAGGAATAGACACCTAGGACACATTCTCCCATGGGCGAATGGGTCCTCCCTAGGCCTTAAAACCTAAATTTAAAATAGTTTTTTGGTGGTATTTTAATGTCCCTAAATTCAAATTTTAATGTTGGCTTGTAATGTTTAATTTTCAGGAAATTTAGTATACAAACTTATAAATACAAGGTTATCTCATCAATTCAAATCCTAGATTTTTCAAGATTTTTCATGGAAGAATTCCTAAAGAAAATATTATGATCAAAGGCATTTAGGAGAAGATTTAACAGTGATTTACTGCAGGAATCAAGATCTCAAGCATCATGTCAATGTATTTTGCATCATGCATGTTTTTGGAGCTAACATTTGTGATGTAAATTTCAAAGATTCAAGTCCAACATTCAAGTCATATTTCTAGTATCAAGATCCACATCCATTGAAGCCATTTCATGCAAGATCAAGATCAACATTGCAACATTCTAAAGGTTTATTCAAGGGTTTTTTGAGTTACAACATAGCATTGTTCATTTGTCATTCCTTTCCATATTTCATTATTTCAATTCAAGGTTTAATTACCTAAATGGGGTTTGACCAAGGCAAACCCATATTCACTAAAAACAATAATTTTTACCTCTTGTGTTTGTGTTGCAAATCTTAGGTTGAAGAAAGATCTTGAAGATCTCTTGAAGAGAAAGATTGGAAAAGTTTTAAAAGTTGTCAATTCATGGAAACTCACCTATAGATCTAATTTTTGACATTTAGACATTGAAACCTATATCAAATAGAAACTACATATTGAAATTAGAGGCTCATAAAAGCTGTTTGAAAACTCTACACAAAGATCCATTCACCCATGGATGAATTAATCCTAGTTTTCCTCTTGAAACCACCTTTTGATGATTGGTACACAATGTTTAACTCTTCTCATATCTACATAAAGCTTATTATTTTTGTTTGTATGGAGCTTTAAATTGATGTTTTGAGTTTAAATGTGCATGATTGAGTTGATTTACTATTTTTTTAGTTTTTCTCCCAAAAGTGTTTTTCAGGTTGATGTCCTCATCCTCAATCATAAGGAAATCAATAGATTCCCTCATTGAGTTGACTCAACTAAGGGTTGTGTGTTGCCGAAAATTGGACCTGCCACTTGACATGAGATTAAATGGACTTAATGAGGGCCTAATGTAGTGTTTTGAGGAATTTTATGTGTCCACACTAGGTCTTGGACCCTTGCAAATCAAATAACATTTGATTATTGATATCTAGTAAAGGACTTTCATGCTTTTCTAGACTTAATTAACTTATTTCTCTCTAATTAAACATTATAAACATATTTAATTACATTATTACATCAATCTAGAAGATTCTTATTGTAAAATTAATCATAAACTAGTGTTGTAGTGTAATTTACACATTCACATTGGTTTTTGTGCCCTTCTAGGGTATAAGGACCTAATTTTAGTGTTGTAAAGTCTATTTAATCACACTTTGACATTGATTTATGTGTCCCAAGCCCTATTCAAAATTTACATCATCACTAATAGCCCTTAATTGACCCATATTGTGCATCCTGAGGCATAATTTGATCAAATAATTGACATTGTCATCATATAAACCTAATTTTCTTACTTCTAAGCATTCCAACAGGCAAAAAACACCATTATGGGACACCATTTTCTATTAGTGGTGAATTAGTACCATCTACGCGGGACTTATTCACCATGGGTGGTGAATGAGTCCCATTTTGAGTCATTAGTGTGAGGAAGCAAGTTTTTCTCACCAAAGTGGGGGGTAAATGTGTTGTTGAAAATTGGACTCGCTCCTTGACATGAGATTAAATGGACTTAATGGGGCCCTAATCTAGAGTTGTGAGGAATTTTATGTGTCCACACTAGGTCTTGAACCCTTGCAAGTCAAATAACATGTGCTAATTGATGTCTTGTTAAGGTGTTGTAAAGTCTTGTAAAGGACTTTCACACTTTTCTAGACATAATTAACCTATTTCTCCCCAATTTAAAATAATAAAACATATTTAATTACATTATAACATCAATCTAGAAGATTCTTAATGTAAACTTAATGATAAACTAGTGCTGTAGTGTAATTTACACACTCACATTGGTTTTTGTGCCCTTCAAGGCTATGTGGACCTAATTTTAGTGTTGTAAAGTCTATTTAATCATAATTTTACATTGATTTATGTGTCCCAAGCCCTATTCAAAATTTATATCATCACTAATAGGCCTTAATTGACCCATTTTGTGCATCTCGAGGCATAATTTGATCAAATAACTGATATAGTCATCATATAATCCTAATTTTCTTACTTCTCAGCATTCCAACAAGCAAAAGAGACCCTTGTGGGACCCCATTTTCCATTAGTGTAAAATTAGTACCATCTAGGTGGGACTCGTTTTCCATGGGTGGCGAATGAGTCCCATTTTGAGTCATTTTTAGGGTTTGAGTGGGACAAAATAGGTTTTAAGTTCAATTTTCCTACATGTCAGCCTGTGATGACATATAGTCAAGATACTAAGGAAAAATTGAATATGAATAAGTGTTTTTATCCTCATTTTAGATCCAATAAATCATTCTTACATTCACATCATTCATTCATCATCTATCTTCTATCTCAAGTCAAGTAAGCTAGGGCTTTCATCAAGTTAGCTTTCCAAAGAATTCAAGGGCTGAATCTTCATGTTATGTTGTAGAATTTCAAGATCAAATCATCATGAAAATGTAATAATGTCAATTTTTTCATGTTTCATTCCTTTCTTTCATCAATTTGGTTTAATTACTTAAATGGGGTTTGATCAAGGCAAACCCCCTTGCCCTAACATTCAACACCATTCTCTTTCATCTTGTTTGCTTGCAAATTTAGGTCTCTTGAAGGCTTGAGAATTATTGAATATTGAATTCCAAAGTCTTCCAAGTCAGCTCTTCATAATTCAAGTCAAAATATCAACAAAAAATCACTTTTAGGCATGAATACCATAGTTTTGGAAGCAGACACCTGTAGGAAGCCAAAGTGTAGACCAAAAGCTCTAGAGTCAACCTTTGAATATTCAAAAATTCAAAAGTGGAATGATTCACCATGGGTGGTGGATGTGTCCCACTCTAGGGTCAGTTTTTCATTTTCTGCATTTTTGGATACCCATTTGTTCGAAATAGGCTTTGGTTCAGTTTTATAGAATTGGAACTAATTTTCCCAGAATGGTGAATGAGTCCCTCCAAGATTGAAAAATAGCATCATTAGCATTCCAACATAAATTTATATTCCTCATCAAAGTTCCTAGTACAAACTTCCAATCTAATCAACTTCTATTGCATTTTTCTATTCATTTGTAGGTGATTTTATAATACATAATGTGTTTTCAAAAAAATGTTTTTCATTAGTTTCTCTTCATTTTTCAATTGATATCATTCATTTATTGCTTTCAAGAATTGCATATAAGTACATTACATTCATATTACATCCATATTGTATTAACTTTGTGATGCAGGAGCATCTAATGGTGTAAGGGCAATCTTGCATCACCCAAAAATAGTTAAATTTCAAGTTTCTCAGTTTTTAGATGTTTTTACATTTTTGGATACCCTTTTTGTTATAATGAAATTCCCAATTTATGGTTTTTATTTTCTATTCCTGGGTTGAAAGATATTACAGTTTTAGTTTCCCAAATTTGCACCTGAAAATCTTTCAAGTTAGAATTGAGGCACTTAGATTTCCCAGAACGGCCCTGAAACTTGCCAAAATCAGCGTAGAAAATTCAAGCGTGTTATTGACTTCGAGATCTTTCCAACGGTTCAAACGGTTTATGAATCAGAGTCCTGGATCAAAAGTTATGGCCCCGGGAAGTTGGCGCACTTTCTAGAAGATACAATTGCAAATGTTCTTTTGAAATTTGAACTTCAATTTGTAATTTTCGGTGCCAAACAACTGAAACTAAAATTTGAATGTTGTTTTGGCTCCAAACTTAAGAGGAGCTCTATTTATGGGCGGGTTTCTAATTTTTTGGGTAGCTTTTCAGGGACAAGCTCGCATATTGTGAAAGGGGTATTTTGTAGCTTTCTATAACTTGCAAGTGTTGTAGAACTTGGGGATTGGAGATCCTCTACATGTAAGAAGCTCCATTTTCTGAATAATAAAATTATTCTCTTGTTTGTGGGTTATTTTCTAAGTCTTGGGCTGTGCCCTCATCACTTTGAGTGTAGACATAAGCATTTTTGGCCCATCTTTCTCCTTCTAGGTGAAAAACCGAAGGAGTGCTAGAAAGGAAGTGGGAGCCGAAAATATCACATTTTGGTGAACTCAATCTTCTAAATACTTTTACTTTCTAATTTGGTGTATTTTATCTAGTCTTGCATTCATTTTGCATTAGGATTTGCATGCTAGACTTTCAAATGTTACATTCATTAAAAAGTGCATTTGTTGCATCTAAATTCATTTAAATTTTTTGTAATTCTACATTTTTCATTTAGTATTGCATATTGTCTCTTAGAATTCCTAAGAATCAGTCTTTTTTTTTTTTTTTGAAAAAGGTCTATATTGGGACTCATTCCCCACCTTGGGTGAATCAATCCCTTTTGACCCATGAAATAACACTTTCCAGAATTCATAACCTTCTTTTTAGGATTCTAATTGGTGCCTTAACCTACATATATTAGTCGATTACCTTTCTATATCATACACTTCATTAAATTTAGCTTCAATTAGCTCCTTTCATGCAGTGATGTCATTTCACTTCTTGCACTCAGCACATTTCATTTTCTAAACTGAAAATTTCATTGCATAGTATTTTATTTCATTTCAATATGCTTTCTTTTATGAGATGTGGTCTTGATTTGATTAAGCATGGATTTAACACACATAATACTCCGTTTTATGAGTTTCCTTTCAAGTACCATACTAGGGACTTTAAGAAACAATCCATTAATACAATTCTTAATCTTACATTACCCATTAGTGAAAATGGTAATGTTGACAATCATAACAAACATACTTGTTCTTCTCCCAATACCTCTCCTATTTGTGATGAAGGTATTGTGATGAAAGAATTCACAAGCCTTGAAATTCTTGATTGTACGTTTCCTCATTCCCCTTTGGATAATCTTACAAAAAATGAGCATGAAATCATAGACACATTTCTCAATATCACCTTACCCAATCTTCATGGCCATTCTAATCAATATTGTCCATCTCCTAATATCCCTCCTCCATGTAAAGAGAAATATTGGAATTAGAAGATATATCTATCATAAAACATTCAACTCTTGATCTTCCCTTCCCTAATGTCTCTCTCCTATGGGAAGATTTATTTGTAAAAAATAGTGATACTTCTCTTGAAACCTCCTCCACTTGCGATGAAGCTACTTTAACCTTAGATGAACATATTACATGCTCTCCTTGTAGGGTATATAATATGGAACAAGAGAATTAAATGTTAATGACAATGAACATTCAATTCCCATCCTCTCCTCCTCATACTCCCATCATTGATCATTCCACTATTAGTGATAATGTTACTTTAGAAGAACCAAATCCTCTTTTTCAAGCACAGATGACTTGTAGTTCTCCTCCGAACTCTCCTCCTAGGGATAATATTATGGCATTTTACTATAAAATATATGCGATTCTCGATTGTCCTTATATAGAAATATACAACAAAAATCCTATTGAGGATATGGAAGTGTCCATTCGATCCCTTTTATCAATAAATCTCATACATATCCCATAGGAAATTATCACAATCCTCTCACCCTTTGCCCACCTTCATTCAACCTCAATCATACCACATCAACCTTTCAAGCTCCTAGTCTTGAACATTACAACATTCACACTGTCATCTTTCAACACTCTCATGATTTGAATTCGTTAGATTTTTTTCCTTCTATAATGAAGAAGATGAAATATCACAATCCATAGTCTTGTGTAGGTATGAAATCTACACAAGATACATCTTTGATCCCAATTACACAACCATTTTCTCCTCCTAATCAAGAATATATCTTGTCAAGACTTCTTCATGATAATTTGATCACCCTCCCTCCTCGAACTAGAATGAAATGCTATTCAAAAACTTTATTTTGTGCATATCATAGAATCCATGGTCATTCCAATAATGAATGTAAGGCTGTGAGTCATCAAATCCAACACTTTTAGGAGTTTGGTATGCTTCCCTATGTGGGGGCATCTAACCCCTTTAATTATTCTTGATTTTCACTCTAGCATACATCACATCAACTACTTCGGCTCACCTTTGTCCTACACTAAGTGGGGACAAGGGGTTTGATATCCTTTTCCTCGTATGTCACTTGTCATTTCCTTCTTGGGCTAGTCTTTCATAATTTTTAATAAACATATAAACAACAAGCTTGGGATGTGGAAAACAAGCCCTAAGTTGGCTCGCATATGACATACTTCTCTATTTCATGATGTAGCTTCTCAAGAACATATGACCTGGCATAGAGCTTTCTGAGTAAGCTCTCATGTATTCTTCTTTCTTTTCTACATTAAAGAAATTTCTCTTAGTACAGGTGCTCACAACTGCTTTAAAGTGGGGGAATACATCACCACTTACATTTCATTGTGTGATTTTATTTTTCTTGTGATTCCCTCTCTTGGAAGCATTAGGTACAATGTTGTTGAGGATTAGATCTTGCACTTTCCCCTCTCTTGGAAACAAGATGAGATTTTTTGCACTTATCCTCTCTTGGTGACAATGAGCATGATGTTTCCTAAGATGAGACATTGCATGAACTAAGAAAAATCCCTTTGAACAATCCTTACACTTTTCTATAGTAACATTGTCTATAAGTGTCTTTCATATGAAGTTTTGCTTACCTCATGGAGCTTGAAAATAATTTTCCTTTGTGCCACCTTGTTAAATTTATCGAACAGGTATAGCTTTGGCATGGTTGAGTGGGAATCCCAACTAGCAGCATGATTTTTCCCCATAGCCACTTTTTTGTTTTGTGAGTACATGCCAACTAGCGTATGTTACTCTTTTCCTTTTCTTTATGTTTTGGGCCTTCTCAGTCCATGTACAACCCGAAGTTCCATAGCCCCATAGTAAGTATATCTTTCCCATCTCATTCCTTTTCCTTCCTTTCCTTTGTATGATCTTGTATATTGGGGGCTTGGCATACATGCAAATCTCTCTTGAATGGCTACTTTAGTGTGAGGAAGAAAGTTTCTCTCACTAAAGTGGGGGCTAAATGTGTTGCTAAAAATTGGACCCACTGCTTGACATGCAAATAAATGGACTTAATGGGGCCCTAGGCTAGTTTTTTGAGGAATTTTATGTGTCCATACTAGGTCTTGAACCCTTGCAAATCAAATAACATGTGCTCATTGATGTCTTGTAAAGGTGTTGTAAAGTCTTGTAAAGGACTTTCACACTTTTATAGACATAGTTAACTTATTTCTCTCTAATTCAACATTATAAAACATATTTAATTACATTATTACATCAATCTAGAAGATTCTTAATGTAAAATTAATGATAAACTAGTGTTGTAGTGTAATTTACACATTCACATTGGTTTTTGTGCCCTTCTAGGCTATGTGGACCTAATTTTAGTGTTGTAAAGTCTACTTAATCACACTTTCACATTGATTTATGTGTCCCAATCCCTATTCAAAATTTACATCATCACTAATAGGCCTTAATTGACCCATTTTGTGCATCCTGAGGCATAATTTGATAAAATAACTAACATAGTCATCATACAACCCTAATTTTCTTACTTCTTGGCATTCCAAAAAGCAAATAAGACCCTTGTGGGACCCCATTTTCCATTAGTGGTGAATTAGTACCATCTAGGTGGGACTCATTCACCATGGGTGGCGAATGAGTCCCATTTTGAGTCATTTTCAGGGTTTGAGTGGGAAAAATTAGGTTTTAAGTTCAATTTTCCTACATGTTAGCCAGTGATGAGGTCTAGTTAGGATACTAAGGCATATTTGACTATAAATAAATGTTTTTATACTCATTTTAGATCCAAAAAATCATTCTTTCATTCACTTCATTCATTCATCATCTATCTTCTATCTCAAGTCATGTAAGTTAGGGCTTTCATCAAGTTAGCTTTCCAAAGCATTCAAGGGCTGAATATTCATGTTATGCTGTAGAATTTCAAGAACAAATCATCATGAGAAGGTAATCATCTCCATTGTTTCATGTTTCATTCATTTCTTTCATCAATTTGGTTTAATTACCTAGATGGGTTTGGACCAACGCAAACACCCGTGCACTAACATTCAACATTTCTCTCTTTTGTCTTTCTTGTCTACAAATTTAGGTCTTTTGAAGGCTTGAGAATCATTAAATATTGCATTCCAAATTCATCCAAGTCATCTCTTCATCATTCAAGTCAAAATATCAACAAAATGTCACTTTCAGGCCCGAATATGATAGTTTCAGAAGCAGACACCTGTAGGAAGCCAAAGTGTAGACCAAAAAATCCAAAGTCAACCTTTGAATATTCAAAAATTCAAAAGTTGACTAGTTCACCATGGGTGGTGAATGAGTCCCACTCTAGGATTAGTTTTGGTTTTATGCATTTTTGTATACCCTTTTGTTCAAAATGGGCTCTGGTTCAGTTTTATAGAATTGGGACTAATTCATCCAAAATGGTGAATGAGTCCCTCCAAGCCTGAAAAATAACATCATCAACATTCTAGCATCAATTTTCAGTCCTCATAAAATTTCTAGGTGCACACTTTTAATCTAGTCCACCTCTGGTGCATTTTTCTATTCATTTGTAGGTGATTGTATAATACACAATATGCTTTCAAACATTTTTTTTCCTTTAGTTTCTATTCATTATTTAATTAATATCATTTGTTTATTGCATTCAAGAATTGCATATAATTACATTACATTAATATTCCATCCATGTTGTATTAAATTTGAGTATAGACATAAGCATTTTTGGCCCATCTTTCTCCTTCAAGTTGAAAAACCCAAGGAGTGCTAGAAAGCAAGCGGGAGCCAAAAATCTGTCACAGGTTGCAAGCCAATTCTTTTTGTGGATCTTATTTCCTATTGAAATAAAGGAAAATAGGTATATTATTTTGGTGAGCCCCCCCTTATAAAACCTCCCAAACAATTTTCCCCATTTCATTCTGGTGAACTTGACATTCTTGCACACTATAAACTTTCTAAATTTGGAGTCCATTTAAACCCTAGATCTAGGATTTACATTACTTTGCATTGCATTGCATTTCTTTTCATTTAATTTAGGGTTGTTACTTGCATTGATTTGTATCTCATCTAGGGATTTAGGTTTTCATTTGGAATTCTTTGAAATCTAAAAAATAAAAAATATCATTCATTTTGGAGAGTGTTTATATGACATTGCATGATCAATCACTTAAATCTAAAAATTGAATCAAAATTGCATTTCAAATTAGGTCCTTTTTCTTGTCATTTAGCATCATTTCACACTTCCATTTAGATCTAATTTACCAAAAATTTGAACTATAACTACCTTTTTGCAACTAGAATCTGAAAAAATAAACATCAACTCAAAAATTTGTAATTTAAAATTTCAAAACCCAGAAACAAGACCCATTTTCCCATGGGTGAATGAGTCCCTAATTAGGTTTTTTTTTGAATTTTTTGGAACTAAAAACTCTCTATCTACAATTTTTGTTTATGTATTCATCTCTTTGTTGAATTTACCAAAATATCTAAGTTCTGCAATCATTTTATAATAAGGTTAATAGATCAATTCAAGTGCATTTTAAACATACAAAATTGGAATTAAAAGAAATTATTTTTCATTTTTTGCATAGTATAATTAGAACATCATCTTGTTTGAAATATGGAAATTTCTATTTCTTTTTACATACTTGCATTACACTTCCAATTATTGATTGTTCCTTGCCTATCATCCATTTTTGGTGCACCTTAGGTTTGGTGAAACTTGTATGAGTTTCATAACATGGTATCCTATTACCAATAATATCATGAGATGTAGTTCAAGACTCATGTAATCCCATGATACATCACTCACCATGGATCTTGGGTTTTCCAACTCTTTCACTTAGAGTGTTGATACTAGTCAAGCCGCTAAGGACCATGCCCTTGAAACTTCATTTCCTATGACCTACTTACCAAAAACTAATGTTACTAATGTTGAATCAATGGTTGCTAATGTTCCTCAAGAGAACCTAAGAAAAATGGATGATGAATTAGAAAAATTACAAAAAGTTATTAATTTTAAATACATTGTTGGTACTGCAATTCTTGTCATAATAACATTAGGAGAATGATTGATAATGAACTAGGAATAGAAGTTACACATAGCCTATCTCATATTCTTGATAAAAATATCCCTACCATGACTAGTTGTGCTCAAACTTTGGGTTATACTCAAAGTAAAGGTGGAAATCCAATTCCTCCTTCCACAACTATGACCTCTATTCTAACATACACCAATCCAACTATTACTACAACCATACAACCTACTGGAAATGCCAATACTACCTTAGGGGTTTCCATTGGGAACCCCTTTAGCTTTGTGTATTCAAATCTCATACTATTGAACCATCTCTCCTCAAAAACTTACAATTCACTTGTCCCCCAATCACATACACAACTATACCTTATTAACCTCCATCTCATAACACAAATAGTCATCCATTCCTTAACCAACTCTTGCAAAGTATTTCATCCCTCCAACAAAAAATTGCTACATTGAACCAAAATCAAAATGTCCAACCTTCAAAATATGTCAAAAGAAACCCATTATCCTTGGAGATATTAAGAATGAAAATGCTACAAGGTATAGAAATTCCTAGATTTGAGAAATATGGTGGGAAAGGAGATCATGTTAGCCATGTTTTTGCATACATATCCTTATGTAGTGACTTCATTCTTGAGGATAAACTCTTGGCTAAACTCTTCCCTAGATCCTTGAAAGATATTGCTTTGGAATGATTTTGTTCCTTACCAAATAACTCAATACATTCATTTAATGAACTTGTTGATGGGTCTTTCTTAATAATTTCCAAGTGCACATGGGTCCTAAGATGACCTTAGAAAAATTAATGAAGTGCAAGTAAAATAATGACGAAAAGGTCACTGACTTTATCGCTTGTTATCAATTGCTTTACTTGCAAATCAACATTAGGATTCTCGATCCTGATCTTCAACGAATGTTTATTGAAAATTTGAAAAATAAGGTTCAAGATAAGATTGGGATGATGAAATTTCCCTCCTTCACATAAATTTTGTACATCCCTTCATGATTACCAAAATTTGGTTAGTAGTCATGAAGTGAGAACTTCCTCTTACCATCCTGAAAAATCTGAGTCCATGCTTCAAACCAACTACCAACCATTCAAGAAACCAAATAAGAGTTTTATACAGCTAAATTCCCCTCAACTAACTCAACATGTTGACACCCAAGTGGTTGTTTTAAAGAAAACAAATAAATATACATTTGTGGAGAGGAATAGATAATTCACCCCTCTACTTGATATCCTTTATTTCATCATGTTGCAACTATTAAACAAGAACTTAATTTCCTTACCTCCTATTAGAGCTCCTAATCTTACTAAGCCTTTACATCCAAACTATAGACAAAATTCCTTTTTCCATTATCACCAATAAAATGGACATGATACGAAACATTGTAATCATCTTAAAATATATTGTGTAAAAACTCATTGATTCTAATCACATTCAAATTGGTGGTGTTAATGATCAAGGTAATAAGTCTATTTCCCCTCCTAACCAAAGTTTGTAAATCTTTACCAATCCTATTCCAAATCATAATATCTCCTTTGTCAAATCTATTGAACCTAAGAATGATGTGATTAATGTTGATATGAATGATGAAAACATGAAAGAAAATTCCCTCATTGAGTTGACTCACCTAAGGGTTGTAAGTCAATTCTTTGTGTGGATCTCATTTCCTAATGAAATAAAGGAAAACAGGTCTATTATTTTGGTAAACCCCATTGTAAAACCTCCCAATCTTTTTTTCTCTATTTGAGTTAGTAAAAGGGCGATAGCCACCCAAGGGAAAGCTCCTTGATCATATGGTGTGGCTACAACTAGCTAGAGGGGGCTTAATTCTTGTCTTTTTTATTTCTCTAATTTCTCCTCTCTTTTTTTTGCTTAATTTTGTGAAGGAATTTTTTAAACAATTATATTTTCTATGTGTTAATTTTACAAAATCTTAAAAATTAAAAGCATTATAAATTTTAATTGAGAGTTCAAAATTGAGAGTTGTTTTTTGTAAAAAGTTCCTTTTTTATCTTGATCCATTAAAAATTATTTCACACTATTTCTATAAAGTGTCATTTTTATCCCAAGTTAGTTAAAATCTATGCACTAAAAATATAAAGTGCCACAATTCAGGGGAGACTTAAAATTGAATCAAGGTAGGGTTGTATTTTTTTGTTGTGTCTTATATACTTCCATACTACCTTCTACATTTTCAATTTGGGGAGAATAACTAAGAAAATTATAGAAGGTTGTTCATGTGCATGAACTCAACTTATAAAGTGTCCTTTTATGTATCATTATTGAATAAATTATACAACTATTTTGTAATCATGAATTGAGATAAAGATCCATTTTGGGGAATTCATCATGTCTTTTATTTATATTTTCATCATTCTATTGTCAAGATAACTTCAGGGAACTATTTTCCTTGTAAACAAAGGATAAAAAATCATTATCTTGATCAAGGTCTATTGCCCTACCTTCTTGGAATTGTTCCTAAGCCAAGTGACTAAGAACAAAAGAATGCATGGTTTAACAAAAATGACATGGTCTATGGACTAATATTTCTTTCTATTTTTAATTATTTTTTCATCACATAGAGCACATTAAGTTCCCTTTCACTGGTTGGACCATCATCCAATAGTTGTGTGAAGACATTGGATCTTCATTTGATATTGATGTTTCCTTAGATGGTACTAAGATTTATGTTGCCCCATCTTGTGTAAAATATCCTCATGGGATGATTAGTTTATTTGGTTGATATACATTGATACTCCATATTCTTCATCTACTATTGCACATCTATAGTTTTAGTGTCACTTGTTTAACAACTTACATTGACTCAGTGCAACACACTATTCATCATCTTCTAGATATAGCTACTTGGGATGAGTACTTGACCAAAATTGCAAGTTTATTTTGTGAGTCCTATCTTGTAGAATTGGAAGACACTATTGAGGATCTTCATACTCTCTACAATGTTAGCTCCTATGGAGTTACATCTTCTTTACATGTTGTCAAGGAATCTTCAAACCCACTTGTTCCTTATCTAGATCATCATTTTTCATAGTTTGGCATTATTGTGGAGACCCATGGACAACATTTGGAGAGATTGCCATAATATTTAGATTGTGTTCTACATTCATCTCCATTAGGTTTTGGATTGTCATCTTCATCAATGTGGCTTAGAATACTTGATTTGATTATGTTACCTTTCAACATCGACATGGGTACACTTGAGTAGAGTTCAGAGAATTCATTCATGTTGAATTTTATTTCCTCATATTCCTTTCAAGAATGGGAAGACAATTTGTGTAGTTATATAGGTTATAGTTATTTTTAAGGGTGGGGGGAGATATGTTGTTCAATGGTCTTAGATAATCTTCAACATTCATTGATAGGCATCTACCAAGACTACATGTGGTTCTACATTGAGGGGGGGCTACATGGCTTCTCTTCTTATTCTTTTTATGGGGTGACTTGTTTTTTCACATTGGGTTTTTTTCTTCTCATTTTTAAAGAGCATATTTTTTCCCTCTTTTGGAGGGGGAATAGGGGGGGAGGGGGGAGAGACAAGGGGAGTTTATTTTTTTCTCACAAGGCTTTCTCCTCTTTTTTATGAGGTTACATTGTACTTAGATACCTTAGCACACATTGTTGTCGGGGCCCAATCTTTTGTCCCCACCTAAGTTGTGCTTAAGGGGAGGTGTTGCTATGAAATTAATGTTTTACATCATTTATTTTACACTTGTAGGTTAATCACTTTCGTAGGTGATGAGTTGGTGGTTAGAGAGGTTGTTATCTCTCAAAGTTTGTTATGAATTTTGAACAAACGATTTCCTCCAATTTTTAGAATTTAGTTTGGTCAAAATTCTTTTAAATACTCATCATCTGATTAATTCAAGTACACTCTTCTAACTTCCATCAAGTACACTCTTTTGCTTTCCAATTTCATACTAAATTGATATCAATATTTTTGCTAAGATTTTCTGACTGCATTTTCACAAACTTCTCTTTAAATGGTCTAAAGAATAGTTGATACTCTTGCAAGAAAACCTTAAACTCCTCTTTTAATGATTCAAATCTTAAATGACCCCCTTCAAGGAAGCCTTTAAACTCTTCTTTGGATTGTCCAAAGACTAAGTGACTTTATCAAATTACTTTAGTATAAGATCTAGGAGACCTATCTGGTTGATTTTTTTTTTAAGGGTAACTGGTTATGAGATAAACAGGGCAGGGGCAGTGTTCTCTACATCATAATTGAATTGATGGACTGTAAAAAGTTGAAGGATTTTAGAGCCTTAAACGATTCGCATATTATTGAATTGAGTATAAAAAAGGAAAGAAAAGTATGCTTACTCCGGATCTAGATATCCCGGGGTACCCATTACACGGGTAGATACGTGTGTAGCTCCATCCAAAGGTCCCATCTTTGACAACCCAAAATCTGCTATTTTTGCTTCCATGCGATCATTCAACAGGATATTGGAGCTCTTTACGTCTCTGTGGATAATGCTGGGCTTGCATCCTACATGTAAATATTCCAGTCCTGTTAAAAAATAACAGTTAGACCCCATGAACATTTTAAGATTAGCAACGAGCTTGTTAGTTGCCATAAGTATCTCACTAACCTTGGGCAGCATCTAATGCAATGTCGAGTCTTCTTTCCCATTCTAGAGTATTCCTTGAAGTTGTTTGACCTGAAACCAAGCAATGCAGGCCTTTGACTAAATGCGCATTAAAAACTTTCCTCCAAATCATACACAATGTAGGATTCCATACAATTGAGCAAGGTTGCGAACCATACCATCAAGACAATGTCGCAGGTCTCCATTAGCCAAGTATTCATATATAAGAACCAGATTTTGCTCCTCTGCGCAGTACCCCATGAATTTTACAAGGTTCTTATGGTGTAACTTGGAGAGAATCTCTACCTGCAGCGGTCAATGAATTTTGCAAAGATTAGTAAGGCGTAATTTGGAGAACAGATCTCCCTACAGCAATTTCTTCTTAGTTTCGATTTAATGATCAGAGACATTAGCGATTGTAAAATTTAATAGTGCTTCTTTTTTATTGGAGAGTAAATGTAAAATGGGTATGAATGAGTCCTTTATTATACCTCTGTGGAAAACTGTATGGCACCCTGATGTGATTTCTCAGACAAGATTTTGACGGCGACATTCTCGTCTTGAAAACAACCAAGAAAAACAGGTCCATATCCTCCTCTTCCAATCTCTGTCTGAAAGCTTCTAGTCATAACTCTTACCTCTTCGTAACTGAATGATCGACATCCGTCCACGTTGACAAGCTCTAAATATCCTGTTTCAGTTTTCCCTGCATTTTGCCCATTTCAATGTACAAGAATCTGTTTCGTTTTATCAAAACGAAGACCTAAAAGTAAAGAGCAAATGTCAAGGGGAAGATGATTTAAGCTGACTTACCTTTTCGAAATTTTCTGCTTGACTTAACTTTGATAAACATTAATATTGCAATAATGGTTATAAATGTTGCAAATCCTGCTATTATTAACCAAACAACTACTGACTTGCTAGTCTCGCCTTTTTGGGTATCCTTGCAAGTGCCTGCTTGGCAAAGCATTTCATTGCCATAAATACTGCAAAATTGAATACAAATATTAAACATATGAATCTTATCATACGGACAGCATAATTACTGATTGATTTACGTTGCAAGAAAAGAAACTCGCCTTAGAATGAGTTCTCCACGTCGGTTTTTCTCAGATAGACCATTTGGCACTGATCCGTTTAAGTCATTGTCTGTCAAATTCCTATATCTCAAAAAGAAAATTTCTCACAATACTGTACATAGTCTGAGTAATATAGCATACTTAAAAGGTAAATTACCTATCCATTTTACAAGATAGAATTACATTATTAATATTCTGGAAACTTTCATAAACTAGAAATACCGTGATGCATATATTTCAACTCACAGTTGGTTAAGATTGGAGAGAGTAACGAGAGCCTCTGGTATTGAACCACTCAAATTATTTCCTGCCAAATCCCTGCAAGCAGGAATAAGGAGACAGATTTTGGTGTAGCCAGCGCGATATTGACTTTCAAGCTAACAACTATAAAAGAATGTAGTTAGGATTTGTTACTCACAATTTAACAAGCGCAGAGAGATTGGCGAAGGTTGGAGGTATGGTGCCGTTCAGACGCTTGTTGCGTAGTGTCCTGTGCATTCAATCTCTTCATCCTTAATTGAAATTGACAGCAGTGTGTAACTCGATCAAATTACATAAGTTAAGTAATCGTCAAATTATGTCCTTAATTGGTCTATGTGATTGTAAAAATTACATCTAGTTTACTATGGTTTATTTAAATATAAGTAATTTTGGATTGGTAAAATTTGATAAAATTTATAAAATGAGATTTAAAGTTAAAATTATGTGGCTCGAAGAAGATTGTTTTATTAATTTTATTAATATTTTACATATTTTACATACATAAAAACAATAAATAATATTAAGAAGAGAAAAAAGTTTACATTGTATAAAATTAGTTCTATTTAAAAATATTTTCTATAAATTTATTTTAAAATAATATCAAATAATTAATTTTGAATAATATCATTAAAATTATTAGTCATGTTATTGATTGAAGAATGTTCACGAGACAATTTTAAGTTTTTTTTTCAAAAGCACAGGTCTCAACCAAAAGAATGCTAGTAATGTCGTTGCTTATCTCTCATATGTGACACTTTTCACTATACTTGCATGCTTTATCTTTATAGATTAAATTGTTTATGTGACCCTTTCCCATTGGGGGCAACTTTAGCGACACTCAAAGCCCTTTATTTTATGTTTACATGTTTCTCTCATATTTATTATTTGGCATTTCCTATTTGACCATAATACATATTTTGTTGTGTCTTACATGTCATAATCCATTAATAGTTATTATTATTTTATTGTGTGTCACACAATGTTATTTAGTAAAATTGAATGCATGCTTATTTTGTTTTATATGATACATTATCAATTGAAAATTATTGCATGCTTGTTGTGCCTTACATGATATTATCATTGAACATTATTACAATTTTGTTATTCTTTACATGATGCTATATGCTTTCCTTTATCTCTATTTCTTTGCATCCTTTGTATGCAACCAATTAGAAGGGGGAATTTTTCATGAATGGAGTTACTCATTATTATGGTTGAAAAGATGTATTTATAATAGTTATGATCATTTTCTCATACCATAATAGGATTTATCACTATTTCAAATGATGCATATTAATTTTCCCTCTTAGTTAGAGCCCTTATCATGTAACGTACAAACTTATAATCTTTTCCATGTGGTAAGAGACCTTTCAATCCTTATCCAGTTGGTCAAAGTCCTTCATACTCTCTATTTGGATAGATCCCCTTTCCACTTGGTTAGAGGAATATTACTTTTGGCTTAGTCAAAATTTGTAACCTTAATCCTTTTACTTTTATGAACTTAGTTACAATATTTATGTTTATGCTTACTTTAAAATGCTTAACAAATGTTAGTCATTGAATGCTTTTTCTTCCATACTTGTAGTTTCTTAAGATGGAGTATTTACAATGATCAACATCAATATTTGTAGCATTTGAACATATATGTATCCTTTGAGTGTTTGAAAAATATTTTTCCCATGTTGTTCTCTTAATTTTAGCTTGAAATGCATCCCCAAAATAGTTCACACACAAGCCAAAGTGGGGGCAATATGTCATGGTGAAAATCACATACCATTGACTACCTTAATTTAAGTCTATATGTGTATAATTGATTCAAATCACTTCTATGCATGTGGATATAAATATTGAACTTTTAAATTTGAATTTCTTAAATTGGGTCCATATATCCATTTCTTACTAATTGTTATAAGCTAAATAAATATTACAAACTATTTCAAATTTTGTGCTAGGATGACATATTTAAGGAAGTCTAACCCTAATTTATATGAATAATCTTTCTTTGATCTGTAAATTTATTGAGCACATTTAGAATTTAATTCAAAGAATACAAAATTTATTACATCAAAATATTATAATTATAATTTCGTACTTTCCTATTGTCATCAGTTTCGGTTCTATGGATTCACTAGAGAGAGCATGAAATTTGCATAGCAAGTTCCCAAACAATTTTTATGAACACCATTTTGAAGGCATAAGTGGAAGATCAAGGAAAGCCTTTTTGAGTTGTTAGAATTTTATTATTTTATTTTCACATGCATGATTTTTTTTAATAATAAAAGGGGTAAAAAATTTATTGAAATTCAGAAAGGAACACTACAAAGAAAGCAAAGGACCGAAGTCCTAGGAAACAACAAAAAAATAAGAAAAAAACACAACCAAAGTCAACCAAATCCATATCCATCCCTATCCTCAGCAAGAATTCCCTCCAAATCATGGCAAAGTGCTAGAGGGATAAATTCCCACTCCTCAATTCTCCATCCATCAACATGCTCAGAAGCTGATTTGGCCAAGAAATCAATAGCCCTATTCCACTCCTACGAAATATGAACAAAAGTTACCATTTCCATAAATGAACTAACCTGCAGAATCTGATGCACAATCTTACCCAACTGCCAACTGTCCCCCACCACTTTCCTCTCAATGAGCAAATTGATCAAGACCTAGGAATCAGATTCACATATAATCCATTTCCACCCCGAAGTATGAACCCTCTTAAAGGAATAGAGGATTTCCAATCCTTCCACAATGTTGATAGTCTTCAACCCCTCATGGACTGAAAAGAGGAAAATCACCGAACCTAAAGAATCCCTGCCAATCCCCCCAATACAAGCAGGCCCAGGATTTCCCCTAGAAGAGTCATCAGTATCGATCTTTAGAATTCCATCAGGAGGGAGTTGCCAACTACCAACCCTATGAATTTTTTGCTTCACCTTTCGTCCTCTCCTAACAAAATTAGAAGTCACATACAACCCCTGAATCCCCAATCTCTCCACCACCTCAGCATCCCTTTTCTCTAAAGAAAAGGTTACAACAAATGTAGCCTCCACCGTCTCCTAAATCATGCTCAAAATTATCTACCAAACTTACTGCACAAAATTCTTCTCTCCACAAAAAATACGTCAATTTTGTTCTAGCCAAATCTTCCATAGTATAAAGATAGGCCCCAAGTACCACACTCCTATAAGAAAGAAGTCATAGAGGGAGGCCTACCCACACTATTCCAAAATTCAATCAAGGATGAAGCATGAGCATAGGGGCTCCCCCAAACACCCCACCAAAAATGCCAAATTTGGATAGAAAAAGGACAACGGAAAAACAAATGAGAAGACTCTTCCACGATAACCCCACACAAAACACAGACAGAAGGGCCATGGAAACCCCTCTTCTGAATATTTTTCCAAGTCAAATACTTATTCTAGGTTAACATATAGACAAAGAAATTACACTTTGGCCAGGAGAACTTGTTCCAGACCTTCTTCCACCATTGAAATTCCTCCCCATCCACCCTATGAGACAATAACACCTTATATCCAGAGGCAACAATATAAACAACCATAGGATTAGGAGACCAAGCAAGCACATCTTCCTCCTAGAGAGAACTACATTGTCGACTGGAAAGAATACCTTGCAGCTCAACACACTCCTCTTGCAGACCAACATCTGGCCAGACATCAAGAGACTTCCATCTAGCCACCTCTAGCAACCCACAAGAAGAGGAGGATTTAAAGTCACTCACCCATGACCAACTAGCCTCAAGAAACCTTTGGCAAAGATTCAATAAATTAGGATACTGAGAGATGAGAGGAGGAGAGCCATCCCAAGAATCAGACAAGAATTGAACCGATGTCTCCTGCTTACAAATCCAAAATAAACCTTCCTTAATAAGAGCAACCCCCTTTTTGAGAGTGCCCCAAATCATTGAACCCTTCCCAACAAGGGGATAACAAGGAATATCAGTATGAGGAATCCCCAAGAAGTACTTCTGAGATAGAACCTTGGCCCAAATCTTAACTTGCTCAATGCACTATCACCAATACAACTTTGCAGCCAGCGCCACCCCAGTCAGAGTTGACTGTCATAATCCAAGACACCAAAATTGCTTTGGGCTACAAAAAACCTCCCACCTAACCAAAATCCATTTAGAAGACACCAAAAAACTAGCCCATAAAAATTGTCTAGCCACATAATCCAACTCCTTAACAAAGCTCACCGAGGCAACCTAGAGCATGCATCTATAAATGGGAAAGACTTCACCATAGACTTGATTAACTGAAGACGCCCAACAAAAGATAATCACTGATGAGTCCAATGATTAAATTTCACCTAAAATTTATCTAAAATATTCTGCCAAGACTCTCTGGGCAATCTCCTATCCAAGATGGGTATACCAAGATAGGTCAAAGGAAGATTCCCAATCTGAAATCTCAAAGTCTAAGCAATCCGCTATTGAATGGGAATGAGGGAAACAAAGGTATAATTTATAGCCCTTAGCATTTTCTTATTCCGTTGAGATTCCTGAACCACTGCCAATAGGTCCAATTTGATAATATCCTAGAAAACCTAGAAAAACTCAACCGGGAAGCCATTAGGACCAGGAGCTTTCCCTTTCTTCATTTGGAAATTAGTCCCCTCAAGCTCCTCCAGCGTGATATTACTCACAAGAAGTTCATTCATTTCTCGAGACACTAGAGGAGGGATACAAGAAAGAACCTGAGCTTCTTCATGAGACCCCCCTTGCGAATCCTCTGTAAAAAGAGGAAAAATAATGCATCACCTCCCCTGAAATTTCAGGAAAGGAAGAAAGCTGCTCACCCTGATCATTCACCAGAATCGAAATATAATTTCCTTGCCTCTTGGATTTCATCGAATTGAAGAAATAAGTTGTATTTTTATCCCCTTCCTGAAGCCACTCTATCCAAGCCTTTTGTTTCCAATAAATTTCCTCCCGCAACTCGCACTCCTCCAGAGCTTTCAAAGCTCAAGCCTCTTCCTAAAGAAAATCTTCAGTCACCCCACCCTCCCTTGTCAATCTTGTGATACCATCCAATTTAGTCTGAGCAGCCACCTTAGCATGAAAGACATTCCCAAAGCAATGACGATTCCATCACTTGAGCTAATATTTCACATATTGAAGGATTTTTGCAAAGGTGTACATTGTCATACCAAAAGTAGGTCTACCCCTTCTCCACCATTCATCCACATATTCATACAATGGTTGGTCCCACAACCACATGAGTTGAAATCTAAAAGGAGAATGAGGCACACGACATGAATCAATAGCCAGCTTGATAGGCTAGTGGTTGGATCCTCTCCAATCCAAAATTTTAGAACAAGAAGACCACAAAACACTGACCCAGTAATAGGAAACCAGGAAGCGGTCCAATCTCTCAGCAATACAGTTATCCCCAACCCTACTATTGTTCCATGTAAACTGACCATTACTAGGCTTAATATCAACTAAATTCAAAGCATCAATATTATCACATAGGAGCAGTGTAGAGGGCTCCAGCCTCGCAGTATGACCACGCTTTTCAACCAACTCCGTGATAGCATTAAAATCTCTAGCTAGAATCCAGGGATGGAAAGGAGCCAAACTGTAAACAAACTAGATATGGGACCATAGAGACTACTTACCTCGAAGATCAATAGGAGCATAGATATTAGAAAGGAGTAAAATCTCCCTCCTCTCAAAGCTAGAAGCAATCATAGAAATAGAAGACTTTGAAGAAAACCACCAAAGAGGATGGATCTTCCAAAGGTTCCACAAACAAGCTATGCCCCCAGAAGACCCGTGAGCACCAATGTACTGGCCCTCCCTATTCCTCCACAACTTAGGAGCCAAACTAGACATAGTCTCCACTGATAGCTTGGTCTCCTGCACAAAAAGAATATAAGGACCTTGATTTCTAACCAAATCATGAACTGCTTTTTTTCTAGGGCCGCTATTCAAGCCCCTTACATTCCATGATAAAAAAATCATTTTAAGGGGCTTGAAAAATGAGAATCCAAAGTTTTTTCTGACCCTAATTCCACCAAAGTCTCACCTATCAACTTGATCTTTTCTAAATCCTTCTTTCTACCCAGTTTGGCAGATTTCTCCACCCCACCTTTCTTAAGATCTCTTTGCAAAAGGACCAATTGAGGAGAAGGCTTGTTGCTCTTAGCCGTAACCTAACTTACAATTCACCTGGGATGAGAAGAGTCCCCACCACTTGTCGATGCCTCAACAGAAAGAATCGACATCTCTGAAACCACTAATTGTTGATCTGTATCCATGTTCGAAGTATCAACACTTGGTGGAACCAATGAATCTCTAGAGATATTTCCCACTTGAGCTAAACCCACAACCTCATGCACCAAACTCAGTAAACTTAGGTTCACTTCCTGTTGGCTGAGATCATCGAAAACCTCAAACATGTTAAAAGTATCCTCCTCTTGGCTTTCCTTTAAGGTCCTCTTTTGACCCCAGTTCCTGTTACGAGCCCTAACCTGAACAAAACCATTAGCACCAACCACCTCACCAAAGGCAAGGCCCTTCCCCTTATCAGCCATAAGGGGGTTATGAGGAGGTTTTGCAGGATGAGACTCCACAGGCTTATATCTTGGACATCTATGCTGTAAATGACTGTATTCATGACACATAGACAATGAAAAGGAAGTCTCATAATCCAATTGTTGCACCCAAGAGAAGGATCCCACACACATATCCACAACATTGGGAAATGACTTACTAAGATCAATTTCAACACAAATACGAGAAAAGGTCATTACCTTTTTACCTAGGGTTTGTAGCGAAGACCCTACTGGTTTTCCAAGCATAGGTACAAAGTATCCTCCCGACAACACTCCACTAGAAACTGAGACAAATGGACCCACACTGGAACATGACCTCTAGCTCCTCCAAAGGGGTAAAGCCTCCATGCCATGGTTTGATAAATAGCCTCACGTGGTTATGGAAATAATGACCTCCCTCAAAGACCCTATTGTGATTAGCGATGCAATTAAAGGTAGCCATAAAGTAACTATTGGCCAACAACATGATCTCTATTTCTCCCTCAAGCGGCCAAATCCTCTGGGCCCAAGATTCCAAAAACTGTAGTGAAACCCTTATCCTCAAAAATTTGCAATATAATGAGTGGTTCGTATAATATTCAACATCTTTGGAAATCATCTTAGTTAGGATCACTAATTTAGGCCTCTCCTAGCAATGCTCAAGACAACTGTTAATCTTCTTGAGCCTCGAACCATTAGATGAACCTATGCCAACAAAACCTGAATCTAGAGCAAAAAGATTATTATCAAAAGTCTTCATCCCAAGGTTAGGAGACTTTGAACCAAATGCCATCTAAAAATCCATCTCGGGAGATGCCCCAAATGCCTCACCCCTATGCAAAGACATCAGTCTCAAGATGGGCATGCAAGAACACAACCTAACAATGGGTGGGGAAACCCCACACCACCGCACCTAACCACCCTTCACACACACTCCAACCAATCGTGCCCTACCACACCCATGCCAAACAAAGAATACAATGGCAGATGAAGATCCCTACTTGCCACACGACACCAAATCTCCACAGCAACTCGTGCTAGCCCAAGCCCACCTTGCAGCGACAACCCCAAGCATGATAGCACATAAATCAAACAGGAGAAACTCCAGTGTAGGGAAAAAAACCTCCTTATTGCAAAACGCAACCACACAAATCAATAGAATAGCATATAAAAGATGTAGGCCCCCTTACTTCACTAGATCGACCCACCCCACAACGCACAGATGGACAAAGAGCGATCACGAGCTAGGGCTCGGGTGCCCTAGCTAGGCTTGAAAAGTTGCAAATGGCATCCCCCAAAATTGCATCATGAATGTCAGTTCACATGCATGAATTTTACGTCCACATGTGTAGAGATAATTTTTCTAATTGCAACATTATACCTTATTGTTGAATTTTTTTTTTTACTTATTCTATCAAACTATACTTTTAATATAATGACAAATCATTTAATAACATTTATAATAATAAAATTTCTTCATAAAATGAAGAACTAAATTATTTTATCTTATTTTATTTTATTTCCATATTGATTCATCCCACAATAATGGGTTCCAAGCTTGGGGCATCAAATTTTTGAAAACAAAGGGGGAGGGTGGTTGGGGGGATTTCAACTACGTTCATTTGAAGATCTAGTATAGAGACCTTCAATCGAGGGTTGACCATTAAGAGAAGAACCTCTTCATTCAAAGGTCTTGGTAAATTGAAAAAAAAATGAAATAAAACCTTCACTCAAAGGTATATGAACTGAAATTTATCATTTTTGGTTCATTTTCATGTTTATGTGATCTTTTTTGCAACCATTTTCTTTGAGTTTTGGCAGATACCTATTTTATTTTATGTTGTAGAGAGTCAACACTCTAGAGGTTCAAATGAGGGTCCAAAGGTTTCAACAAAGGTCTATAGAGGTTCGAGTCAAGTTCTACATAGTGAGGCACCTACAAGTTATCCTACCATCATTAACAAGTACACATGATTTCTTCATATACATTCCTACATATGATTTTTGTGTCTCCTAATTTTATTTGGTTTTTGAAACCCTAAATTAAACATTATGAATTCTTCATTTCCAAATTAGAACTCTAATTTACAAACCCTAATGTAAACCTAATTCAAACCTTAATGTAAACCTAATTGCAATCTTAATTCAGAAACCCTAATGTAAACCTAATTGAAACCATAGGAACTTTCTTAGAGTCTGGTAAAAAAAATTAAGAGGTAATTAATTGCTAAAACAATAGAATTTTGTACAAAAAATAACTTAATATTTATGTATTAATTTATTTTTCATAACCTCTCTACAAGAAATTTTGAGCTTCCCTTAGCTTCAAGAAATAGCTTGAAATCCTTTTAGCTACATGATTACAAAAAAGAATCTCTTGCCACAATGAAATGAAAATATAAATAGATTTCATAGAAATCATTTGGTTATAAAATATATTAAGAACCTATTGAAATTAAAATTTGAAAGGAAATAACTATTGAATCATAAGTAAAAATAATTAATACTTAGATCTACTAAATACCTTCAAAATAAAGTGTAATTTTTTGTCAACATTTTATACCACATTGATTAGTTTAGTTTTCTCTTCAATAACATGTAATATTCTATGGTGATAATCTCTATCTTGTCTCCACTTATGATGTCCATGTGCACATGGAATTTGATGAAGAGATAGGTTAGTAGCAATTCCTAGGTGGCTATACTAATACACCATGTTGTCAAGATGGTAATCAATATGATGAATCCCATTTTGAATAATTTTGACGTGTTTGAGATACATCTCTTGCACTATAGCTGAACCAATGAGAAATAATATTTCATCACTTGTTTTTGGTTCTATTAACTTCATCCTCTCCTTTGTGCAATGCAATAAATAATATCTAACACCATTTATGTTTCTAGCCTCTTCTATGACTATAAAAACATATCCTACACTACAATGTTTAATATAAAAAAATAGAACCAATCTATAATTCTAATATTTAATTTTAAAATTACAATTAAAATATATCTTAAACATATTAAAATTTTAAAAATCAATAACTACAAACTTTGCACAATATATAAGCCTTTTTTAATCAATCTTAAAATATGGTCATAATCAATTGAAATCAAATAAATGTCTTCAAATATTTTTATCTTCACCTTCATTGTATGTGTGAGCAACAAATAGTGGCACCAAATTCCATTCACTAGCATATCTGCATTGTTGGTTGTTGCAATTATCATAATCTCCTAAAATGTAGTCATAACAAAAACAAGAGTAATCCTTAGTGCACAATGTCCATGTGTGGCTATTTGTACTCATGAAACAATGAAAAGTTCTTATTTTCTCCATCTTCTTGCATCCATGCATTTTTCTTCTATCCACAACTACAAATTATATATAATATGCAAGAAAATAAATATTTAAGTAAAAATTAAAAAATAAGTCAATTTTTTTCAAACAATATTACAAACCTGATATCTCCCAAAACACTCTATTTTAACATGGGTTCCTACTTGAAGATGTGTGGAACTGACATACAAAGTGTTTTTTACACCATTCAACAACATCATGTTCATAATTTATACAATCTCCCTCATAATTCATTTGATGTTTTATTAGAGTGAATTTGATGCAAGCTCCTACACCATCATGTTCACTCTTTCCATGCCCACTCTCAAAGAAACTGCAAACATGTGGTATATTCTCATGTCAATGATATCTACATAGTGCATAAATAGACTTAATGATTTAAATTGTGACACACACCCATTAGACCATACAAATTTCTTTTCAATTTACACAACCCTTGTTTCCAATTCTTCAAATGACTTCTAAAAGTGATGCTCTACAAAATGTGTCATGCTCTTTGTCATCACCAATATAAAGTGATATTCTTTCTTAATGACTCATCCTTCATATGTAATGCCAACACCATCAAAATCCAATTGTGCATATTGATAACACAAATCCACTATAATAGTGACATGCTCCAATAGTAATATTGTGTTTGAATCTCCTTTTGACAGACCTTAAAAGAGTAATTCTCTACAAATTCAACTACTAATAAAATTGTTCTAGGTGGGAAAGTATCTCTTAACAATTGAAATTAGTTTCCTTTCCACTTAGTAAAAAATGAATGATTTATGTATGATTTTATCAATTTGCGAAAATTTTCCATAAATTTTCCAATAGATACATCCTCTTCTACATAATATAACCTTGTGGATTCTTTCCCAAATTTTGTTTCAAACTTTATCTACTTGTAACTCTTGCAATTTACCATCTTCATCATGCCAGTATCTTCATGAATCTTAAAGGAAATTTAACAAAAAAATTACATGTTTCACAAAGTCCTTTTCTACATTTGATTGGGCTGTTTGCATCATCTTCAAATTTATCACATAAGATGGATGCTATAAATTTATTTACCCATTTAGAGGGTGAAATTTTAAAACCATCACTTTCCTCTCCAATCTTTAGAAACACCTGATAGTAAAAATTAAATTCAATATGATAACAAGAACAAAATTTTGGAAAACCTTGTTTTCCTTTACATATTGTCACCTTAACATTTCAAACATTGTTTACCCAATCATTATATGAGGATTTGCATCACCAAACATTATATACATCTCAGGTTGTGTTATGTCTAATGTTTTACTGTATGTATTTCATAAATTTTTGGCCTAATCTTGTTTTTTGGAACATCTCTTTGATTTGATGAAGGATGAGTACGATTGTGCCAAAAAATTGAGATAAACTTGGGTGTGTGCAAGAAGTTGAGTCCAGTTTTTGGCCAAAAAGTGCGTGTTTTCCCTGATATTTAGAAATTATCATATTTGAACTTAAAATTTGAAGCACTTAGAGATGTAATCTTAAAAAAAGTCACTAATCATAAAATTTAGTACTTGAAGTTTAGTTTCCAAATATGTAATTTATTTTAATACCTAGATGATACAAATTGATTTTCAATAGGCATGCCTAAAATCTATTAATTAAAAGTCACTTTTTTTTTTACCGTACCATGCACATGTATGTCATCCATATTTTGACCTTAATAATCATATTTTTATGAATACTTTTGGGAAAATATTTGTAACACACTGAAGAATGCTCATGATATTTTTTTATATTTTTTTTTAATGTTTTTTTTTAATTTTTTTTATTTGGCATATTTTTTGTTTTGAAAAATTGTCATGTACATCACGCATAAGATAATATAAAATTATAATTTTGTATTTTTTTTTCAAATTTAAAATAATTTCCTAAAGATTTCCTACGTATAATTCATTTGTCAAAAAAATATTTTAATAAAAAGTTATTAAAATACTAAGAAACACTGATATTTCAAGTTTATGGACTAGTTTCATCAAAAAATATTTGAAAAATAGAAAATTAATCCAATTGTAAAAAAAATTACATATTTGGAATCTACACAATCTCATCTATAATGGGTTTTAATTTCATCAAAAAATTCTACAAAAACGTGTTTAGACATATGTCCAAAGTCACTCTTTTTTACTAACTCTGACATGACCTTCAAGTTGTAGGCCAAAGAAAGTTGAAAGCTAAGGTTCAGCTCCCCAAGCCTTTTGTCTTACCCAAAAACCATAGAAAAATTGAGCCAAAAAAATAAATTTTTAGAAATAGGACCTCATTCTAGAAATTAGATCTCGATTCAAAACAAGATCCTATTTTTTTTTTTAATTTTAAGAATTTATGAAATGAGGTCCATTTTTATTATTTTAAGCCTTTACAAAATGGGATATCATTTATTTTATTTTTAATTATTATTTTTATTTCAATCATTTACAAAATGTGATCTCATTTTTGGCTCAGGGCCTTGAAGCAAAACAAGATCCTGTTTTGTTTTTCCTAATTTTAGGTTTTTTTCTAAGTGTGAAAATTCCACTAGAAATGGACTCACCTTCCTACATTTACCCACTTCCTAACACCATCTTCAATCTTGTCAGAATGAGGAGCCCTACACATCATTTCCTAATTTCCTTCTACTGTGCTATCATCCAAAACCTTTCTCCTTTTCACATATCTTGTTAGTGTCCTTCTACTTAAGCCAATTTCAATTGAAAGTGAAGATATTGACACTTTTTTGGCATTTGTGGACTTACAATAGATGTCAACATCACTCCTCTTGAAACACACTTATCCATTGATAAAGAGTTTTTCTATGCATCTTTTCCTCTTTTTTGTGAAATCTACACCCAACAATTGTAATGGATTTTTTATCTCATCATGAAGAAGTATATTTGATAATAGTTGCACTTGACCAATTTTATCATGATTTTTGAAATAAACCTCAAGTATTTCGTTTCTAGTTCTATTCAATAACCTCTTAATAATTTGACTAGATTGTTCAACATAAAATTTCAATTTCTCTATATCTATTTCAATTAAATTATCTATGTTTCTTTAAGAAATTTTTTCTTCACCTCTTTAATTAGATTCATATGAATATCCATAGATGGAAGTGATCTTGACCCCTCTATAACATCAAAGTATGCATAGGATTCCTCTCTAACATCAAATTTTTTTGCTTGGGTGTCTTCCCTAACATCAACTATTTATGCTTTAACCTCCTTTTCTATAGTAACTAAATTAGTCTTGACTTCTAGTATAATTTTTGTATGTTGAGCCATTACACATATCATATAAGGGATGGATATATATTTAGCTCTCATGTTTTCAAAAAACAATGTAAATATTTAGGTTCATTTTAATTTATTTTATCATTCTTTATATATATATATATATATATATATTGACATCAAAAAATTGAACTTAATTTCTATAGTTTAATTCTTTTAAACTCAATTCTCTAAATTGACATTTTCTTATATAGGTCACAAGGGGGCCTGATATAGATGGAATAGAGCTCATTGGATATGGAGTAAATGGTTTACTAAGAAAAGAGGTATGAGGAGGTTGAAAGGAGTAAATTATAGAAAAAATAGGTAAAATCATTCAATTTTTATGGGATTATTGTTTAGATTGTGATTTAAGTGGGTGATTTGAGGGATAAAACTATTAAAAAAATGAGATATAACTTGGGAATGGAGAACATAAGTAAGGGAGTATAGAGAACCAAGGGTAAGGTACAAAACTACTCTAAGGAATGATTAGTTAATTTATTCATAGAGAATTTTTCCAACACATAGTCATCATAAATTTAGCTCAATAATATTTATAGTTTAGGGTTTATGGTTTAGGGTATTAGTTATAGGATTAGGGAACATATTGGTTTTAGTAGAGGCCTTAGGAATAATAATGGAATCCACACAAAAAAAGTGAATATAATGATTTTATGTAAGACAGTTAAGTATTTAATTGAATTTTAATTATTAAAGAGTAGATAATAATATATGAAGGATAATATTTATGAGACCTTGTGTAACTGGAATATGTGGAAGGATGATAAGGTTTTATTCCAAGTGAACATGTAGGATGTTTCAGGGGTAGCCAATGGGATGTATCTAACATATTTCATCATATATTTTTGTATGATTAGAGTGTTTAGATAGGTATAGCAAGCTCACAAGTTCCCTTGGAGGATAGTAGGAGAGGTTTTATCATCTACAAGGGAGGTATGTTTAAATTTTTTCTTATAAAATTTAATAGAACATATAAAGGAAATTGTAAATGAAATGATATAGATGGAGTAGAGCTCAATAAATATGGGGTGAAGGGTTCACTTAGAAAAGAGGTATGATAAGGTTGAAATGAGTAAATTATAGAAAAAAGAGATAAAATCATTAATATTTTAATGGGATTATTGTTGTGATTAGGATTTAAGTGGGTTATTTGAGGGATAAAACTATACAAAAAATGAGAGATAACTTGGGAATACAAAACATAAGAAAAGGAGTATAGGGAACCAAGGGTAAGGTACAAAACTAGTCTAAGGAATGATTAGATAATTTAGATAGGGTGAAGTTGTCCAACACATAGTCATCATAGATTTAGCTCAATAATATATAGGGTTTTGGGTTTAGGGTTTAGGGTATTAGTTTTTGAATTAGGGAACAAAATGGTTTTAGTAGAGGCCTTAGGAATGCTAATAGGATCCAAAACAAAAATAAGTGAATATAATACATACTTCATGAAACATAGAAAAAGGGGGGCTCTAATGTAACCCTCTTTTCTATAATTTCCATTCAAGAAATGAGATCTAAACCTTGAAGTAGTTATCAACCCTAAAGGGTGAGAAAAGACAAGAATTGAGAATCTTGCAATGTATCCTTTATGCAAGGATGGGGGTGGTGAATCAAATCACACTTTGGGGAGAAAAATGAAAAATAACAAAACAACTCTAAACCTAAATCTACAACTTTTAATGAAGGAATTAATTAGAGAAAAAAGCAAAAGAAGGATTTTTTTGAAAAGAAATGAGAATGAGGAATGTTGTGCACCTAGTCAAAGCTTGTTGTTTCTGTAAATTTACTAAGGACTCATTTGCAAGGTGGTGAATGGGTCTTGGTATACTTGTATAGGAGGCTCTGAATTTGGAAATGAAGCTTGTAAACTATGGGAATATACTATCCCTAAAGCCATGATAGGGACTCATTCATGAGGGGGTGAATGGGTCCTAGTAGGCTCTTCCGAAAAACTTTGAATTTGATCTTTAAGTTCTAGATTTGTACTTCTTTCTTGCAACTTGAAATTCCTACTTTTGGATCCAAATCTAATAATAATCTACAAAATAAACATTTGGAGTTTTTTGCTAGATAGGGTTTTCCTCAATCAAACCCCAAGTTTGGTAATTAAACCTTGATTATAAATAAAATTATGAAACATGAAATGTGTGTCCAATTCTAACCATAAGTGTGTCTAAGATTAAGATCCGTATTGCTGCAAATCAATCCTACTCAATTGTGTTAGAATAGGATCCTAGAATGAAACATGAACAATGTAAAAGACCTACTTTAGTAGATCCCAAATGCCCTTAATAAGTCACAACACTGATTATACCTCTGTTTAGGCTACAAATAGAATGATCATAGAAGATGGAATTGCTTAGGAAACAAGTCATTAGGCTTGGTCATATGCCTTATGCATCTCCCAAAACCTAGAATCCATCATGATTCTCCATTTTCCCCTATCATCACTCTAATAATGCTTGATATTTGACACAAAATGAGTTTGAAGACCTAGAATGCTACTCCAAGACTTCACTCTTTCTTGCTTATTGAATATGAATGCTTGATCTCATGAAATTTTTCTTTATTTTATTTTCTAGATTCATTGATTAAACCATGTGAAATAACTTTATATTTATATTTAACTTAAGATTTAAGGTAAAAATTCAAATAACACAAGATGACATTAGATCTAGGATTTGAAATTATTAAAAGCCCAAAAAGAACACACCCAAAAAGGGGCATCCTAAGTTAAGGAGGACACATTTTCCATAGGGTGAATGGATCCTAGCATGCTTAACTAGGACCTATTTTGGGGAATGTGAAATATCATGCCAAAAGGGGGTCCTAGGACATAGTGAGGAACCATTCGCTAGGTGGTGAATAGGTCCCAAGTCACTATCCTAGGACACAAACCTTGCAAAATTAAGTTTTGTGTAATATTATTAATAAGCGTTAAGTTTTATCCATGAAGAAATGCAATAAATAAGGCTTGGATTTGAATTGGAGGGGCCAATTAAGCTCAAATGGCCTCAATTAATTAATTGAATCCCTAGGTTAGTATGAAAGTGTAAAGATACACTTTACAACACCCTAAATAAGGTATCATTAAGTCCATTTTATTATTAATTATTCATTCCCAAATTAATTGTGAAAAAGGATTACCTTTTTCGACACTACATTTAGCTGCCACTTTAGTGACCATATGATACTACGTGCATATGCAAGCTAAATGAATCAAATTTCTATAAAAAGGATACTCATATGTATTCATTAGGGAGAATGAATCCCCCATTGTAGTTACCTATAAAACCACAACATTAAGGACCGCATCCTACAACATAGATTCATTAGTCACTCAAAAATACTCTTATCAAACTTCTACAGAGAATTGAATTTGAGGGTAGATGTATGCCCCCTAATTCCACTTGATTTATAGAGGAGGAATCAAGGTAAATACAAAACCACATCGAATTACTTAGGTCATATCATAGGGTATTTCCAAGTACCATACCACATAGTGATAGAAATTTGATGAGACTGGGAATGAAATTGTGAATCCAATGCAACAAATGGCATACAAAATGGAGTCCTCTAGCCCACATTGTGTTAATCTGAATAAAATTCCCTTTAAGTGAAATAAGCTTTATTTTTTAGGGTTTTAGTATATACTAATGAAAATGACACATTTTACTATTCATTTTTCATTTACCCTTTTGCAAATTACCTTGGTGTAGAGTGATTGAGGATGCCAAGCCAAAGGACGTACAAGCCCCATAGATTGGATGTAGTTTGTAGTGAGGTCACATGAGGTGCGCTTCACTAGATGGTGAGTGGATTATGCTCTACATTTTCATCATTTTTCAGGTATTTACTATACTTTTCAATGTAATTAGAGTAAGTTTAGGGTCCTAGAAAAGATTCGCACAAAGTGTCCTTCTTTGTTGCAAAGCATCCCTTACTAGCGCAAAGTGTCCCACTTTGGTGCAAAGTGTCCAAAATTGTCTAAAGTGTCCAAGACTATTTCCAAAAATGGCATAAGTTCCTACATTGATCGTAAAGTGTCTTAGAGAAACTCTAATGTTATTTTAATTGATGAATTTATGATTTATTTCATGTATTTTGCTTTTTAGGTTCCTCCTTGACCCCAACAACACCTCAGAGGGAAACAATTTTGTTTCCTCCACGTTTCTATCACTCGAATATCATAGGAGGCAATTGGTCTTCTTTAGGATGAAGGATTGTGTTGGGTGTACCTCATGTCACTTATGAGGTACCATGATGCCCTGCTCCTAGCCCTAGTTGAGAAATGGGATGCAAATTCATGTACCTTTCATCTTCCCATAGGTGAGATGATTGTTACTTTAGAGGATGTACATCTCATCCTACGAATTCCTATCCAAGGCGAGACTGTACACCTAGAAGATTATCATTCTTTCAAACAAATGAGAGATGATATTATATATTGTCTATAATGGCCTATCTGTTGATTGAGCATCAGTCCACACATTGAGCTCATATGGCTTCTACATGCACAGACACCATTACTACAATGGATATTGATCATGACCATAGCACTTACATTGGTACCAGATAGTTGAGGAATGCATTTAGATGGTGGAATTGTACATACTATCAAAGGCATGGAGGAGAAGAGGACCATCTCTATGTGGGGTTGTAGTATGCTTTCCCATTTGTACTATGATTTAGGATTTTTTTTAGCAGGAACTTGACAGTATTGTACAATGTACACTCTTGCAGGCTTGGTGCTTCGAGCATATCACATGTACAATGCCAACTAGGTTTCCTACCATAGCAGCCATGGACTATCTATGGGTAATCAGTTATCCACTAAGATGATCATGGAAGGAGGGGTATTTACTACACTGGTGGATTAGGTTTGATTGACTAGATGAGGATGATATCAGATGGAGACCATATCTTAGGATTCCCTAGTGGGAAAATGATAGGAATCAGCAACAAAAGCTATAGTTGGATTAGTTTCTTTTAGGTAGACATGATTACATAGTGAGACTATTCTACTATTATCACATCATATGTTAGTTTGGGCATGTCTAGGTACCACCGCGAGTTAGACTAATGTATTGACAATCAACATGGAGTGCTTCTAGACCTAGGTAAATTTTTTATCTTATTATTGAGGATGTATACATTAGAGGTTCAGAGGATGAGGATCAAGACCTAGCCCTAGTCTCTGATTCTAATGATGTAGGAACTACTTAGGCCTACAATAAGTGGTGGATTGCAACTAGACTAGATCTTGTCCTCCCTATGCACTACCCTTTAGGTCACGCTGGACCTATTCTAGGTCATAGAGAGGATAAAGATGATGAACAGGTAGATGGAGATACAAATGATGATGACAGTGCTGTGCCTAACATATTTCTAGGTATAGATGATGATGAGGATGAGGAGGAGACCTAGTCTATGAGTGAGGATAATAATGAGACATAGGAGGATCCATTTTCCCCCTATAGGAGAGATAAACCCCTTACCAAAGTTACCAGATCACATGTCGTAGCCAAATCATAGATCCATACCCATGAGCATGGGGAGGCCAGTAGCAGTAGGCCATCCACACCTTCAACATAGGAGGGGACCACCATTGTATAGTTATATCCTAACTAGCAGACTGGAGATCGAGGTGGTGATTTGATATTTTTTTTATTTCATTACGCTAATATCTTTTATGTATATGATTTATATATTATGATGATGTGTACTGATATTATTATGCTTTCCACTTTGTAGGATCTACGCAAGAGTGGCGTGAGCTCTACCAGCAAGTGAACATTGAGATAGTTCCCCCACTACGTGTAGAGGATTATACACTCCCAAAGTACATGCAAATATCTTCGAGTTAGTAGTGAGATTAGATGTAGCATACAAGATAAAAACTAGTCATGCTGACTAGCTTCAAGTAGAGCTTTCAATAGTTTGAGCATCTCAAGGTCCTACTGATAGTAGGATAGAGGATAACCTAAAATAAAAGATCTCGAGGCTATGTGAGGAGATTGCTAAGGTACAAGCAAATAAAGATTAGATAGATCGAGAGTGTGTTGAGGCACTCATATGGGAGATGAGAGCATTTGGATAGTAGAGGGCCTATGGTTATCTTCGAGTAGGTCATGATCACATAATACTTGTAATGACGAAAAAAGTACTCCCTAACATGACCTTGATTTTGTTTTGTAATGTTTCTAATATATTAACATTAGGTCTTGGGCCTTTTATGAGCTTGTTGGTGGCTTATTTAGAGTGTTGTAAAGTGTTGTAACACAATTTCACACTAATCTAGGGATTTACTAAGTAATTAAGCTTCTTTATGCTTTAATTGGCCTTATTTTACATCCACAAGCCCTATTTAATGCATCTTTCCAAGGATAATCCTAACATAAATCAACATCCAATCATCATTCAAGTGTTTTTGGATTGTGTGGCCTAGACTTAGTGATCTAAGACTCATATGCCACCTTGGGCATATGAATCCCACCTAGGTTTTAGGTCCTCGATTTGGATTTTCCATCATTCTAAGAATTTTTGAAAAATGTGTCCCATCTCATTTGTGTAGCCTATGAGTGGATCCCATGCTATAACATTTACCTCATAGGATTTGCTGATGAATGCTGATAGAGAACCATATCCTTTGTACATTCCCACATGCTAGGTTAATTTTATCATAGGGATGTATATGATGGGTATAAAATCAATATACATACACACAATGGGATTTCCATTCCTCTCATTGGTTCTATCACGTTGTTAGTCCTGGTTGGGCCCAAGACTGTGAATGCCCTCTTTGATATTATCTCAGGGTCCTAGTTGTTTAGAGTGATATTAGGTATTCCTTGGCTAGTTTCTATGAACACAATACCCTTAGTAATCCATAAATTCTTGAAGTTATCTCATGAGGATTTTGTGCATTTATTTCACAACACCAGTTAGAAACCAATGGTAGCACATGCAGGCTACTTGCTTGATCACTTTTGTTTAGCTCCTGTTACTCTACTCACTCCCAGGACGTACTTGTATCAAACTTATGTGAAAGAAAAGATTGGATGCATAGCATTGAAAATGACTTACCCTCCTCCTTATGCTATTTTAGTTAAGACTTCTCTGAGAGTGCAACATTAGACTATCTTCTCTTCCTCCTAAAAGCAGAAGGAGAAGATTTCTCATGCTTGAGAGCCATATTCTTCTTCCTCTATAGTTCCACCTACTTCTACCTCTTTCCTTGCTATGATGCCTTTGAATTCCACCCCTATGTGTGTCTTGGGGAGTTTGATGGTGTCTGCTTGGCAGAAGTCCAAGCGTTAGGTCTTTGACCTTCCTATCTTACCTATGGTGCCTTGGCCCATCTTGTATGGTAAAGGGAAGGGTCCCTAAGGAGCTACTTCTATATCTCATCCTCTGCATCCTCCTACCATCCCTATCCCTAGGGTAGTTGGAATGAATAAAATAGGTGTTCCAACTTTTGGGAGGTGGAACACAAACTAGGTGTTTAGGGCCTAGACCAATTTTATTTAGGTTTCATTCAAGGATACCTTAGAGATATCAATCCAAGGGTAGAATGAGGGAAAGATATCTGCAATAAGGGTGTCCTACGGTATTGTTAAAGACTAAAGAGGGGTTAACCACCAAGCAAGGCTTGGAAAGACAAGGAATGAATGCAACACGTAAAAACTTACTAGATGACCTAGGAAATGAAAATAAAATTAGGATAAAATTTTTAGAATGAACAGAGGTACACTTGGGAGAAAGATGAGGTTGAAACAAGCTCCAAAACCTTGAAATCCTAATCTTTAAAGCCCATAGGGACTCATACACCAATCTAGATGATTTAGTCCTAGACTAGGGTTTTTGTGCCAAAACTAGAATCTCTCAAGGGTTGATCTGAATCTCATGAAACCTAGAAAATGGAAGTACTAGGAGTCATATGCTACAAGTGGTGATTAGTCCTAGTATTAGGGTTTAGTTGAAATTATGGTATTTTTTGGTGATCTTCTATATCTTTCCTCCTACCAAATCTATGAGTCAAAAACCCTAATTTGCAACCTATAGGTGACTTTCCATAATCTTGTGAGTGGGGAGTCAACTCTAACAACTTTTTCAATCTTTCAACTAATTCTTCAAAGATCCTCCAAGCTACAAGACACCTAGATCTACAATCACACATGTAAAGAGAGAAAAACTTGTTGATTGTTAGGAAATAGGGGTATGCCTCAGTCAAACTTCATTTAGGTAATTAAACCTTATGATAAAATAATGGAACATGAACATGAGACATGAAATATAAAACATGAACAATGATACCTTGAATTATGTCTTGGAATGTAGGTTTGTAATCTAATATGAAGTGACCATGAAGAGTGTATATCTTGATCTTGAATTAAATGTAGAACAATGCTTAATATTGGATCTTGAATGTTACATCACAACACTAGATCAACAACATGCTTGATGTATTATGTCTTGGACATGATGATGGATCTTGAATTGCTGCAACAAATGATGAAGAAATCTGCCCTTGAATGCCTTATAAATGCTCTTTGAAACTCTCTTGACACTCTTGTGAAGTCTGAGGATGCTTTTAAAACTCTTGATTGCTAAGTTAATATCATGATTTCTTAGGTTAAATAATGATTTCAAAACTTGTTTATATAGTAATTCCATCTAACATACTATTTATTAGATCCCAAATGTCAACATTTATGAAATTTGAATTTAAAACCTTGATTTCCCACTCAAAACCCTAAAAAAGGGCCAAATGAGACTCATACGCCCAAGGTGGTGTATAGGCCCCATTTGGGTGAGACTTATACACCCAAGGTGGCGTATTGGTCGCACAAGGTCTTTTTAGGATGAGGAAATATCAGGAAGTTAGGAAATTAAGTGTATTTGCTGATTATGATAGGATCTTGGTTGAAATAAGCCTTAGGATGCATAATAAAGGGTCTTAGGGGCCTATTAATGATGGTATGAGGGTCATAAATGAAAGAGATCCCAAAAATTAATGTGAAGGTGTAATTAAATATACTTTACATCATTAATTTATGGAAAAATTAGGTAAATCTGGCTTAAAAGGGGCCCTAAACCTAATGTGAATGCATAAAACACATTACAACACTAGATCAAGGCAACATGAGGTCTATTTTAATATTAATCATTCCCAAATAAAGTGTGAAAATGTAGAGGGATATATTTTTCTACACTAAATTTAGCCCAACCTTTAGTGAGAGGGGGAACTTTCTTCAAATTCCTACTAAAGCCAGGCATTCAAGAGGGGTCCAAATGTACCTATGTGGATGGTCTAGGATGAAAAAGATCAAGGAGGTGATCAAAACCCTAGAATCCAAGATCATACGTCAAACCAACATAAGAACAAAGGGACACACACAATGTGTATGATATGCAGTTAAAAAGGATAGACAAACATGCAATGTTAAAGACATAAAGATGAAAGGAAAAAGAAAGGGTGGATCAAGCTTCGACTGTTTGTCCCACACATGGTGGATCAAATCTAAGTTGTTTGTCCAAAAATGCACACTCACTCTAAGGAAACAAAAATTCAAGCTTTCCATTGGGTGAGTATCCAAAAAGGGTGGCTTACAAGTGGAACACAATGTTCACTATGCAAACCAAATGCACACTCACAAGGGCTAGTGGAATCTTAGGACATCCACTAGGTGAGCCCCTAGAGAGGTGAGACTCATATGCACATAGCTAGTATACACTTACACACACAAGAAAATTTGTATGGGAAATCCATGCCTAAGTTTGGATCCCATATGTAAAACCATACCAAAGCTATAGGGTGTGTGTAGGATCATCATGGAGAAAACAGGCCCTTAAGTGGCAAAAATTTTAGAAAAATCAGAGTTAGGCAACTTGACGTAAAAATTTGAATAAGTAATCTATATTATTTCAAAAATATGTAAGAATAGAATTTATAGAAAATTGAATGTAGCTTCTAAACTAATAGGTTTATTTAGAAAATTAAAAAAAATATTTGGTGAAAATTTGAAATTTCAATACAGCAGTACCTAAATTTTAGGGAAAAAATAAGTAGGTGTCTGTCTGACCACCCTAACCACAATAAAATGATAATATTTTTTTATAATATTTTACACACAAGTAGAGGACTCATGTCCAGATGTGATGCATATTCTTTTGTAATTTTTTTCCAAGTAAATAATTAATTATGGATTTTTTATTACAACTTTTAAAAAAATATAAAAAACTCATATGTCTGACCACCTTAACTTGGTCAAAACTTCATGAAATTCATTTTTTATTTTTTTAATCCAATAGTATGTGAAGCATAAAATGTGACACATGTTTTGGATTCAAAAAATGTGATACTATTTGAAAGTTATAGATGTTTTTCAATCAGCCTATCAATCAAGAATTTAGTCATAATTTAAATAGAAAATGAATAATAATTATTTATTAAATTCAAAGTGAAGAATAATTTATATTGGTGGAAAGCTGAGAATCTCCTTTAAAAACCATTTTCATTTCATCAATTTTGGGTAAGAAAAAAGTTGTTAGCCACATACCCCTACAAATACCCATCATATTGCCACTTTTTGGCTCATCATGATCCTGCACATACCCTATACCTCTTGATAACTTTGATAAGGTATGACACAAAAATGAACTTCAAGCTCCATGAGGCAAGAAAAGCTTCGTATGCTTGAAAATCATGAACAAAAAAGATGGAACTACATGCAAGAAAAGTGTGTTATGCAAGGTGGCCATATAATAGTTATTGTAAAATGCAAAATAGTGTAAGGTACATTTAGAGGGATTTTTCTTAGTTCATGTAAGGTCTCTTCTTAGGGAACATTGTGCTTAATGTCTCCAAGAGAGGAAAAATCAAATAAATATCACACTCTTGGAGGAAATCAAACCCAATGACACCACTAAGAAAAGGACACATCATAAGAAGAAATAAAATTGTGGAGGGAAACATGAGTGTCGATGTATGCCCCTACTTTAAAGTGGTTGCTAACACCATTTTTGTGAGAAATTTATTTAAAGTAGAAGAAGACATGAGATTTTATTCAAAAAGTGATATGTCAAGTCATGTGTTCTTGAAAAACTACATCATGGATAAATATGTCACCTATGAGCCAACTTAAGGAATGTCATCCACATCGTAAGCTTGCTCTTATATATACATGAACAGTGGCCAACTAGCCAAAAGAGACAATGACATGTGACATACAAGGACAAGGCTACCATAAACCCTTCCCCCACTTAGTGAAAGACAAGGATGAGATGAGGTGATTGACGAGGAACATGCTAGAGTGAAAATCAGTATCAATTAGAGGATCAAGGTGCTTTGACACAAGGAAGAGCACCACAATCCTCAAGATGCTGAATTTTATTACTCAAAGCCTTACGTTCATTAGTAGAATGGCCATGAACTTGATGATATGCACAAAATGAACTCTTGTAGTAAAATTTATTTCATATTCTTGGAGGGAGAGATATCAAGCAATCTTGGAGGAGTCTAGAAAAGATACTCTCTTGATCAATAGTATAAGATGTCCCTTTATTTCTCAACAAATATATCTCTTGCTTGGTAAAAGGTATTATACTTACACAAGACTCTTTAGATTGTGATATTTTGTACTCTCCTTTACAGGAGGGCATAAAATCTATCAAATTCAAATCATTAGTTTTTTCTGTGATGACATTGATATTAAGCAAAGGTTTCTCTATTTCATTCATTTCTTTCAAATGATAATAATCAAGACCATTAGTGTGTATCAATTCAGGATGCACTAATGTTAAAATTGGCTTAGAGGAATCTTTTGTAATAGTGTTGATATTAAGTGAAGGCTTGTTTGTTTCTTTTGAGGGACAATAACCAAGACCAAGTGCTAGTCATTCCTTGCATGTTAGGCTCTATAGGGATAGATATACCTTTTTCTCTAGCACCAGATCCTTTTCCACTATATCCAAGTTGTTTCATAAGTTCATAACCTTTTCCATAAATATTTTTCTTTTCTTTTGGAGTTGGTGGTTGCTCATAATCTACTTCATCAAAGTTTGCTGTCTAATTTTTATTTTCTTCTAATGTGTTTAAGGTGGATGCTTTCGAAGGATCTTCTAAATTTTGTGTTGACATTATTGTTTCTTCTTTTCCCTTTTCAGAGTCTTTGTTTATGATATTGTATTCTCCCATGAATGTTGTGAAATCTATGGAACCCCAATCATCTTCTAATAGCTTCATGACTTCCACAATATTTTTTTCTTTTTCTTTCTGTTGCATGGGTTCTACTTGTGTAGTTGGTGTCAATGTTTTCAAAGGATTATCCTTACCTTTATCAATGTTCAAACAATTGTTTGGTTGATGGTCGGATTTGATTGTATACACTTTATTTATGTAGAAATATTTCATGATATGATGAAGAGTAGAAGGCACCACATACATTTGATGAATCGATGGTATTCCTAAAAGGAGATTGTATGAAAGATCATGAGGAATAATGTGGATGGGAGTTTGTAGCTTGGATTTTCCAATAGTAATAGGAAAAGTGATCTCACCAAGTTGTTGTTTTCCTACATTTTCAAATCCTATAATAGATAAAGAATCGGGCTGAATTTTTTATTTATCCATAGGTAAAGTCTATCCAAAACGGTTACACTAAACATGTTAAGGGAAAATAAATTGTCAACAAGGGTTCTTTTTATTTCCCATTCATCATAGTTAGCTATTATCATGAAAATGCCATTTTATTTTTTCACTTCCAGAGGAGGGATCTCACTTTGGTGGAAAACAATTTCAATGTTCATTTCTTGAATCATGGATGATATGTCACTTAGTTGCACATTAGGAGGGGTAGGAACTTGTTTTAAAGCACTTTGAATAATCTTATGATAATGAGGGGAGGCTTGAATAAGGTCCCATAATCATATCTTAGCAAGAGTATTCTTTAGTTGTTCGACAAGATTGTACTCCTTTTCATTATGTGAAGGAAAATGAGGGGAACTAGGAAAGATAGGGTTAGGAAATAGGAGGAATTTTGAAGGTGTTTTTATTGGTTGTATATTTTTTCAAGTGTTATATGTATGAGAAATGATATTATAACTCGTCTGCTATGACATATTATTCTTAGGTGGGTAAAAGATAAGTTTAGGATTGTTTTGAGTTTTTGGTCATTATGGGGGTGGGTAAAAAATTAGAGGATTCTTAGGATGCCCCACAGGGTATGTAGGAGGTCCATTAATCAAGGGGGATCTAATGGACACTTGTACATTCACAACCTTAGTGGTTTCAGCTTGATGTCTTTCTAATGAAGAGGAATCTAGTGTCATATTTTCACCATCACCTAAGGAAGCCAAATTATTGTTGTTAATGTTGTCATTTTCTTGCACCATGATATCTCCCTAGGAGGAGAGTTTTTAGGAGAACTTCATCACAAGTAAGGGAGTGATCAATGGTTGAATTGTCTTGTTTATCAATGACGACATTCTCTTGTTCAATAATTTTTTCCCTAGGAGAAGAAAGGAAACTAAAATTTTCATGACTTTCATCAATTGAATTTTCTAATATCAAAGTATCTTCTTCACAACTAATAGATATACTACCTAGAGAAGAAAAAATGTGATTGTCATGCTTGTCCATAATTTCATTCCTTTATCCTATAATGTCTTTCAAAATAGGATAGGTAGGGTAAGGAACATAGAAGGGGTTGTTATAGACCTTAAAGATTTTATCATCTAACACCAACCTATCGTCCTCACTTTCAATATGATTTTCATGATTCCTTACAATTGCATCCTCTCACTAAAATTTTCTCACAAGTTAGAGGTTAATGGAAGCAAGGTAAGGTGATGTTTAGAAATGTGTCTATGGTGTCATCCTCCTGTGCTATAATATCTTCCAATGTAGGAGAGTCTATAGAAGAGGAGCTTTCAACACCATCATGAATCTTAATGAGTGCATGTTCTAACACCGAAATACCTTTGTCACATGAAGGAGAGGTATTGGGAGAAGAGAAACTATGACTACCATGATTGTATATGCTTTCATCTTCTTCTATCACATCATTCCTACAAATAGGTGATATAGGAAGGGGTATAGATCTAAGGAAAGTCTCATCATTTTAATTCTCTTGCACTAAGAGACTCTCATAACTAGGAAATGTATTAAACATGAATGAATAACATGCTTATTGACTAAGTTTTTCTTTGCAATCTTGGAAAGACAAATACTAACATTTATAAAAAATAATCTATCCAAACATAAAATGGAAAGAGACTTAAGATGCAACACAATGACTTAGAATCAAATGTGTAAATGCAATTTTTAGATTCCAAACTAGGTAATTTACTGATTACACTATGCGGCAATTTAAAAATGAAATGTTGTAAATGTAATTTTGAAATTAAGCAATGCATGAAATGAACTAAATTAAGCTAGATCTAATGAAATGTATGTAGCAGAAGCTCAAAAAACTAAAACAGTTATTCAATGACAACAAATAAAAGTACAAAAATATGTTTTTAATGTTGTAAATAGCATTTTTAGGTTTGATCCAGGAATAATTCGCCTAGAGGGGTGTATGAGTCCCAGCCATGATTTTTGGAAGGGCTAAATGCTAAAAAATGCACAACATAGAATTCCTAAAAAGTAGGCAAAACAACTTGTTCTGGGACTAAATTGCCTAGAGGGGCGTATGAGTCCTAGATTAGGGTTTTTGCACCAATTTCAACAAATTATGAGTTGTTTCTAAGTTTTCTAACTTGTATGTTGTGTTGAATGTTTGCAATTGTAGAATTTAAGTGAAATTGAATGATCTAAGATGAAAAAAATGAAACCTATATGCACTTTCACTAATGAAATTTTTTGAAACCCTATATGCAAATTAACTAATGCAAGACCTAATGCAAACTTAATGTAAGCTAGATCTAGGACTATGATGCACTCCAGATCAGAAAAATAAGGTTTTCTAACTATAATGAAATGAAGAAAATAGGTGTTCAACCTTTTGGGAGGTGGAACACAAACTAGGTGTTTAGGGGCCTAGACCAATTTTCTTCAAGTTTCATTCAAGGATACCTTAGAGATCTAAATCCAAGGGTAGAATGAGGGAAAGAGATCTGCAATAAAGGTGTCCTAGGGTATGAATAAACACTAAAGAGGGGTTCAACACCAAGAAAGGATTGGAAGGACAAGAAATGAATGCAACATGTAAAACCTAACTAGATGACCTAGGAAATGAAAATAAAATTTAGGATAACAAACTGAGAAAGAACAGAGGTGCACTCGGGAGACAAGGGAGGTCAAAACAAGCTCTGAAACCTAAAAATACTGATCTTTAATTCCCACTGGGACTCATATGACAGTTTGGGAAATTTAGTCCTAGACTAGGGTTTTTGTGCCAAAATTGGAATCTCTTAGTGACTGATCTAAATCTCTTGAAACCTAGAAAATGGTAGTACTAGGACTCATACGCCACAAGTAGTGATTTAGTCCCAATATCAGGGTTTGGTTGAAATTCTAGTATTCTCTAGTGATCTCCTATAGCTTTCCTCCTACCAAATCTTTGAGTCAAAAATCATGATTTTGAACTTGTAGGTGACTTTCTGTAATCTTGTAAGTGAGGAGAAAAATATCACAAATTTATTTAATCTTGAAACTTAGTCTTCGAAGATCCTCCAAGCTCCAAGACACCTAGATTTGTAATCACACATGTAAAGAGAGAAAAACTTGTTGATTGTTAGGAAATAGGGGTTTTCCTTGGTCAAACCTCGTTTAGGTAATTAAACCTTATGATGAAATAATAAAACATGAACAATGATACCTTGAATGATGTCTTGGAATGTAGGTCTGCAATCTAAGATGAAGTGTCCATGAAGAGTGTAGATCTTTATCTTGAATTAGTTGTCAAACAATGCTACATCACAAAACTAGCTCAACAGCAGGCTTTATGTATTATGTCTTGGACATAATGATGGATCTTGAATCAGGGGTGATCCCACAATAGTGGTTTACAATTTTTGGCCAAACTGGACACTGAATTTTTAATTTTTAACTAAATCTTCACATTCAGGCACCTATAGCAGCTAAACCATAAGGAATTTGAAGATTATGCAAACTAGAGTCTCATCAAATTTTGTCTATAGATTCTAAAAATATTTTTTTCAAATTTTTAAAAATTAGATTGCACTTATTTTTCCATCTCCCACAAAAACTGGTATTTTTCAAAAAACAACATTTTTAAAAAGTGATGCACACCGTATAATGCATAAATTTTTTTCCATGAAGGATAAAATTCCAATTCTTTTGAATTTACATTTGTGACTCTGATATCTAGTGCTTCCACTTGGTTAGATTTTTTATTGAATATTTTTTCTTTAATCAAGTTTTGAAGTCAATCAAATGACAATTCAGATTAGCGACCGTATAATGCATAAATTTTTTTGTATATATCGAAATTCAATTTTTTTTTTGGTTGGATCAAGGACTTCAATATCTGGTGCACTCATATTTTTCAATTTTTTTTTTGATAATATGCTATATTTCCACATATGCAGAACAAAGAACTTCATTTTCGATGAAAAAACTATGTTTAATAAAACTAAAAAACAAATACATAATAAAACCAAAACATATTAAAATTATATTCATTGGATAGCTCGTTCCGAAGGCTACCTAATTCCAAGTTTGGTTTCTAAATATTCCCCATTTTCATCCTCAACCGGAGCTTGAAAGCGTAAAAATTTAGGTTTTTTGTGTGAACAAATTAAAAAATTAGGGAAAAGGGGGTTCGCTAGAACCAGGGGGTTCTAGCGAACTAGGGTTCATTCAAACCCTAGTTCATTTGAACCCCCATTAATATGCATTTTTCCTTTATTTTTTGGGTGGGAAATGTGGGCCCAATAATTAATGGGTTCGCTCGAACCCTAGTTCAGTCGAACCCCTTTATGGTTCAATTGAACTTGTAGGTTCATGCGAACCCCTAAAACCAATTTTTTTGCCATGGGGTCATTTTTTCTCAAATTTCCTTCTTCCATCAAATTGTAAACCACTATTATGGCTTCACCCATTGCTACAACAAATGATGAAGAAATATACCCTTGAATACCTTATAAATGCTCTTGTAAACTCTCTTGATGCTCTTGTGAAGTCTTAGGATGATTAACTCTTGATTCCTAAGTTGATATAATAATTTCTTAGGTGAAATTATGATTTGAAACGTTGTTTATATAGATATTCCATCTAACTTAGCGTTCTTTAGATCCAAATGCTGACATTCATGAAATTTGAATTCAAATCCTTGATTTCTCACTCAAAATCTTAAAAAGGGGCCAAATGGGACTCACATGCCCAATATGGCATATAGGTCACATGTAGGTGGGACTCATATGACCAAGGTGGCGTATGGGTCCCACTAGGGATTTTAAGGTTGAGGAAATGCCAAGAAGTTAGAAAATTAATTGTATTTGTTGATTATGTCAGGATATCGATTGAAATAAGCTTTAGGATGCATAATAAAGGGTATTAGGGGCCTATTAATGAAGATATGAAGGTCATAAATGCAATACGTCCCAAACATTAATCTGAATGTGTAAATAAATACACCTTAAAACATTAAACTATGGAAAAATTACGTCAATTTGGCTTAAAAGGGCTCTAAACCTAATGTGAATGCATAAAACACATTACAACACTAGATCAAGGAAACATTATGTCCATTTTAATCTTAATCATTCCCAAAGTAAGCCTAAAATAGTAGATGGATACATTTTAAATTGTAGTAGTAAACAAAAGAGGGTCACTACTAAGGTTCTTGAGTTTGCTCCCCTGTCTGTTGTTGCATTTGCTCCTACTTTTTTCTAGGAATCACTCCCTCCATTCGAAACGACTATGATGGATATGTTGATGACTAAATAGGAGCCTCCCATTGTTCCTCAAGTTGTAGCATCTAGCTCTCATAGTCAGAAAAATGACCTTGCGCATGAGTATAAAGGTCTAAGGAAGGCTCTGGCCGCTAAGTAGTACCCTTCGTAGGAGGGAGGGGATCCAACATCTCTTGTTTTTGCATATTTTGATGTGTCCTCCCTTTTCACTCTCTCTACTTCAATTCCCCCAACCCCAATCTTTCTTTTGGCTCTGCCTACGAGCATGAATGATCCTCACCCTAGGATGGTGAAATTATTCATTGCTCCTTCAGCTGAGTCTCCCCTTTTATTTTCCCTTTTGGACATCCCACCTTTCTCCAAACCTATGGACATGTTGAATACCTTGACGGTGTCTGTTGTAGTTTTTTCCTCTTTCTCCTCGCCTTTTGCTTCATTTATGGGGATTTTGCATCCTTGATGAAGCATAAGTTGGAGGATGAACCTACTTGCAATGTAGGTTAGTAGAAGGGATCACCTCCTTTAGAAGTTGGTTCTATGTTGGCTTGCATTGTCCTATTGAAAAAGGTAGCCCTGATGTCCTTAGAGTTTGTCACTACCCCTAAGTTCTTCAGTTAGGTTGGCAATGGATATCGATCACCTCCTTCATCACTTGCTCAATTGACACATGACACTCCCATAAAGTGCATGTTCAACTTTGTAGACAATGTCTTGGCTCTGTCGGTGATTTTTGCAAGATCACTGACATTCACCTCATAAGAACTACATGAAGAAGATCTTGAAGGGCCTCCTTCCTTGGCTCTTTTCGTAAGAGAGCTAGAGGATACCCCCTTTCTATCCTACCCTTGTAGGCTTGTTTTCCCTCCCCTTACAATATCTAGATTGGGAGAATAATAAACTCTAGTTGATGAGGACTAAGGGCGCGTCTTCTTTATCTATACATATTAGATTTTCTGTGTATTGTTTCCCCATGCTTTTCTTATGTGTTCCTCTGGGACCCTTGTCACCCTCATAGGTGCTTGGATATAGGAGTGTTTTGTGATGTGAAACTTTTTCTATTTGTCACATCATTCTTCACTTTGTTGTGCCTTGATTTTTGACAATTGGGGATGATGCAAAATATTGGGAGAATTTAGGCAATTTTTTATTTTTTCTTCACATTCCTTTCTTTATATTGTTTGATATAGTAGGGGTTCATGATAGTTCATTTATATACTATATTATATCTATCTATATGAGCAGCTTGGACCCTGAAATATCAGATCCCACTATCTCTCATTTGATATGTCATTACTTGTATTTTATTTTTTATCTTTCTCTCTTCTTCGTGATGTTGTGGTGCTCATGTGTTGTACCTTGCATGTGTGAAAACATTACCATAGTTACATCTTGTCATGTTATATGGGCCACAACACCACTTTCATTCTTTCTTTTCTCTCCTTAGTATGCCATGTGCCATTGTGTTTAGCACACACCATCCTAAGGGGGGATATCATAATGCTTCATTTTTTAGAAGGTATATTTGGTGGCCAATGAATCTCTCCTTGAAACTCTCTAATTTTTCAAAAATTGCATTATTTAACATGGATTCCTAGCAAAGTTTTTATTTCTTCATGGATTCATAAGATAGAATTTGAGAACTTTCCTTCGAGAAGGGAGTAATTTTTTCTAATGAAGAGGTTTGAAAATTTTCCCTTGCATGGGAGCATTCTTTATTTTTAATTCCTTGATGAAAGAAATCTTTCGGAAGGATTCCTTGATGCTAGAATCATTTCTGAAAAATTCCCTCTTTTCAAATATTCTATCACTTTTTAAACTGAGCATCCCTTGAGTGGACCCCTTTTCTTTTGAAGGTTTCCTAAGGGACCCTTTTGAAAGATTTTTCTTCAATTTTTTATTGTCTACCTATTTGATTGTGTGGATTTTTTCTATCTAACATGTTTTGAATCTAGACTAACATGTTGCTTTGTAGGTGTGCATGTGAAGTTAGTTTCCAATCAACCTTGCAAGATCGAGTATTGGTAAGGCCCCATCAGACATTATGGAACCTCTCACATCTAGGTTCCTTTATGAATGAGCACCGGGGGGTACCTCCTATGCAAGTCCAAGAACCTATAAAGCACTTACATCCTATGGGATCTCTTTGTTCAAATCTATAGGACCGAGTACCTATGAAGCCTCTTTTTTCACTTTCCTTAAGTCTACAAACCTACAGAGCATTTTGTTCAACACTCCTTAGGACCTAGTACTTGTGGAGCCATCTCCTCTTCTTGTGCTTTTAGGTGTGTTAGATTTTGGTCTACTTCCTCAATGGTTCAAGTATACTTTTTTCTAAACTCACATTTGGTAGCACACATGCTTGCTAAAGTCGGGGAAAAATGTAATGGAGTGAATTTGTACTCACAAATTCCCCATTTACAAAGAAGGGAGCTAAAATATGGGACTATACTAGCTATTACTCATACACTAAGAACACAATGAGATAAGGATTTTAATTTTTTGGTTGTTGATAGACTCTAAAAAATGTCTCAATTTATAGCATGCAATAAGATAGACAATGCCATACATGTAGAACTTTTTTTCTTCATGGAGGTTAGATTTCATGGATTACCCAAAACTATACTTTCAAATTGTGACACTATGTTTGTAGGGCATTTTTGGAGGATGCTTTGGAAGAAATTAGGTAATGATTTAAAGTTTAGCTTTGTGTATCATCCCTAAATGGATGGGGAAAATGAAGTTGTTAATTATAGCTTAGGAATTTTGATAAGATGTTTAGTTGGTGATAAGCCTAAGTAGTGGGATTTGATATTGCCTCAAGCTGAATTTGCATAAAATGGCTCAATCAACAAAAGTATAGGTAAGAATCCATTTCAAATTGTTTATGGATACAACCCTAGGGTTATTTTATAATTAAGGGAGCTTGCAAACACTAAGAGATATAAGATAAGCGTTGAAGGGGAAGAATTTTCTAAACACATGCAAAATTTGCACCAAGAAAAACTTAGTTGGAGTAGTCAACAATATAAAGATAAATTATATTTGAAGAGAAAAATTATTTTGAAGTGGGATATATAGTATTAGCACATATAGGAAAGGAAATATTTCCTAGTTACACCTATAACAAGCTCAAGTGGAAGAATATTAGACTGTGCAAAGTTATCAAGAAATTCTCACCAAATTATTAAGAATTGGAGTAACCTATAGGTTTATAAATCTCTCTAATTTTAAATGTTTTGAATTTATATAATTACTATGAGGGAGAGAAATCACAACAACAAGAAAAAGAGAAAAAATTGCCAAAAATATGAGCAACTACCTAAGAGAGCACAAAAAGAGATAGTATTTTAGATTCGAGAGTGGTTAGACGAATAAGGGGCAAAGAGTACAATGAGTATTTAGTGAAATCGAAGGACTAACTAGCAGAGGATTCGTTATGGTAAAGCCCAGTAGAGTTGGAGTCTTTCTAGTTAACACATGACAAATTTTTTGTCCCACAACAACATAATCACTAACTTGCAGCAACATAGAGGTTTACTAGGTAAGCAAGGGCTCAAATTTTTCTACCCTAGTAGTTTTATGTAAGGGCATCATACTTTATACCTTTTTTTTATTTTGTTCGAGACCACTTTGGATGAGTTGTTACATTTTAAGAATTGATTTTGTCTATTTCTGGGGCAGCAAATACCTACCCATGTGCTCATAAATGAACAAAAACAAAGGAAAATGGTAAGTAACAAGCTTGAGTAGGAATTTTGAACTAGAAATCAGTTATTTGAGCATTTATTTCAATATTTTGAATGTTGTATTCAATTTAGGCAGGATTTTGGAGAAGGTTCTAGATTTTTGGAGAAATTTTGAGAAAGAGGAAAACCAAGGAAAAAAGAATAGAATGGAAGAGAGTAGAGAATGAGAGAAGAATAGAGAGGAAAGGAAAGAAATAGTAGGAGAAAGATATAGAGATAGAGAAGAAAGTAAGGAGGAATAGAGGAGCACATGACAACTGGGGAAGAAAGAGGAAATTCAAAGGAATCTCATATTTTTTCCTACATTTGTAAACATGTAAAAATAATTACAAATGATGTATTTAGAGTTAAAAATATAATAGAACATTATTCTTAAAAAATTGTTATCTTCTTAGATTGTGTATGTTATTAATGAATGGTAAATTGTTATGATTTATTGCACAACATGGGTTAATTTTTTATGTAAAAATTTGGGTTTATTGTGAATTGGTAATGCACAATTCAAACCCATAAAACATATGTTCCTATCACATGTAGCATAACTTTGTCCTCTTAGTAGTTAGTGGTTTTCTTGTATCATACTTCTTGTTGCTTGAAAATTTGATTTTGTGTTCCCTTAAACAAAGGTTTGACCTACAACAAGTGTTCAGACCTCTACAGAGGTTGTGTGAGTCACTTGTAGCAACACAACCTCCTTCTCCACTTGCTAGCTCCATTTGGTTTGGTTTTTGGGAACCTTCAAGGGGGTAGGTTGCCATCACCATTAAATAGCTGATAGGATATTTGTGTCAACTTTGCCCAGAATTTTCGTCAGCCTTGCCGGTTTTTCAATTTCTAGCGATTAGGGACAAGGTGGGGTGGGTTATAAGTTCAGTTGGAATTTTTGTCAGCCTCTTGGATTTTTTGTCTTTTGATAACCATAAAAAAGGTGGTGGAGGAAGTTGCTGGATAATTTGGGAATTGGGTGGCATTTGTCAGGCCACATGGATAGAGAAGGCTATGGAAATTAAATGCTAGTTCATGTCAACATTAATTGTTGTATGCTTTGTGTGTATTGGGGATTGTTGAAATAATAACTGCCCTTTAATGCCTCAGGGACAAAATGAATATTGGTAAATTTTCAATGATGCATTGTCTGGTGTCATTCTATTGCTATACTTGCTATGAGAGCTAAAAATGAGGAGGGTTAGCTTCTTTGAGGGTGCAAGCTAGATTAAGTTTTGTGCAACTTTTGTGAAAGTGGGCGGACACTATTTTGTGTTTTTTACAAGGGAGGGTGGTTGGAAATGCAAAAGAAACGTGTCGACCGTGATAGTATTTTGCCTATTTTTGTGCAAGTAAGTTGGTGAGAAGATGTTTGCTTCAACCGAGTGGGAAGAGGTGCATGTGGAATAACCCCTTGGCGATATTGTTTGATTTGTGCTTGGCGGTTATATTGCTTTATTTGTGATAATGTACTATTGATTGTTTCAAATACCTTGTTTGATTTATGGTTTGTGTTTCCTATGAGTAATTTTGCATGGACTTGATACTATGATTTTTTGTGGGCTTGTGTTTATGGGTTCCATTATCTGTGTATGTTTGGAGGCTTCGACAAACAAGGCAGCATGGAGAAAGCAGGGGGAATGTGGTTTATTTGAAATAGCCGGCAAGAGGTGCATATGTAGAAAAAAATGTTTCCCATATTGTTTCATTGGATTTTCCATAAGGTGTTATTGATTATAGTTATGTTTCTTAAGCTATATTATTCCATTTTGGAGAAGGTGTTGTTGGAAAGTCAATATTTTTTTAATTTTGGAGGATATTGTGTTGAGAAAGGACTATTTTTTGTATGGGTTTGTTACTATCAACTTTCGTAGGGTTTGTGTTTAATGTTTGCATTTGGTGGCTATGTTTGTAATAGAATTAAATTGTAGAGAATATGGAGTTTTTGTCAATTGTTATTGTATAGCTCAGCTTGTATTGTGGCTTTCTGCATATGGGTGGTTGTAGAAAGTGATGTTGTTTGATGTGTGGCTTTCATTTTTTATTTTGGTTGGAACAGATAAAAAATAATTAATGTTGTTGATTCTATGTTCAAAAGTTTGTGTTTTTTAAATTTGTGGGGAGATTTTCTTGAGAAAGGAGCATTTTTTGTATGGGTTTGTTAGTGTGAAGCTTCATAGGGTTTGTGTTTAATGCTTCCATTTTGTGTCTATGTATCCAACATAATTAAATTGTAGAGGATATGGAGTTGGTGTGGATTGTTATTGTATAGCTTGGCATGTATTGTGGCTTCATGCATGTGGGTGGTTGTAGAAAGTAATCTTGTTTGATTTATGGCTTTCATTTTTTTCTTATGGTTGGAACAAAAAAAAAAATTTAATGTTGTTGATTCTATGTTTGGTTACATTAGGTATTATTGATTATTTTGTGTTCACCTTAGGCTATACTAGGTATATTTTAGTATCAATATATATATGTAAGATTAAAATTGCTAAGGTTATGGAGTTTTGGTGGATTCTTATTGTATATGTTGTTCTATATTATGGCTTTGTAGATGTGGGTGGTTTTTGAAAGTAATTTTGTTTGATTTATGCCTTTAGTATTCTTGTTATGGTTGGAACAAAATAAAATAGTTAATAGTGATAGCTTGTATGTTTGGTCACATTAGGTATTATTGAATATTGTTGTTTTCCTTAGGGTATATTGTGTATATTTTAATATAAATATATATAGGTAAGATTAAGATTGATAAGGTTATGGAGTTTTGGTCAATTCATATTGTATAGCCCAGGCTATATTGTTGCTTTCTAGATCTAGGTGGCCATTGAGACCAATGGTGTTTGGTTTATGGCTTTCATTTTTTGGTTATGGTTGGAAGAGAATAAAGTAATTAATGTTGTTGATTCTATGTTTGGTTACATCAGGTTGGTTGGTTTATTTCTTGTGGTTTGTTGTTATGGTTGCAATGGAATAAAATAGTCAATCCATTGGGCATTTCCGATTATAGTTGTGTTTAGTAAGCTATATTGTTTCATTTTGGAGAAGGTGTTGTTGAAATGGCTGTATTTTTTCCAATTTTTGATGAGATTATATTGAGAAAGGAGTTTTTTTTGTATTGTTTTGTGGGTTTTGTATGTGAGGCACTATATTGTTTTGTGGGTTTTGCATGTGGGTGGCTATAAAGAGTAATGTTGTTTTATTTATGGGTTTCATTTTTTGGTTATTCTAGGAAAATAATAAAATAGTTAATGTTGTTGATTCTATCTTGTTGTTAGGTATTATTGATTATTGTTTTATGTCTTAGGCTATATCTTATATTTTAATATCAATATATATATATATATATATATATATATATATATATATATATATATATATATATATATATATATATATATATATATAGTAACATTAAAAATGTGAAGGGTATGGAGTTTGGGTTCATACTTATAAAATAATTAATGGTGTTGATTCTATCTTTGGTTGCATTAGGTATTGTTAATTATTGTTTTGTTCCTTAAGATATGTTGGGTATATTTTAATATTTATATATTTGTGTGTATATATATAGATATATATGTATAGATATGCACATGTATTTATATATATATACATGTATTTATATATATATACATGTATTTATATATATATATACATGTATTTATATATATATATATATAAATATATAAATATTCGGTAGGTCTCTCTTTATGACTTGCAATGGAGAAAAATGCTTGACCTTATCTAGTTATCGTAAATTGTAACTATATTGTTTTTCCATAAGGTATTGTTGATTGTTTCAAATATGTTGTCTAAATTTTTGTTATCTAGCGAATAGTATTAATTATTTCATTATTTTATTATGTTCCAACAATAACCAGAAAATGAAAACTACTATGTTTTTGGCTAAATTTCCCCATGTAGGGTACTATTCAAACCAATATTGATTGATTTAGGGTTCACCTTCTCATAGTGTTGTTTTGCATAAGGGGTTGTTAATTATTGTTGGCTGCGTTTGGTTAACATTGTTTGATTTTTGGCTTTCATTATCTGGCTATGGTTGAAAGAGAAAAAAATAATTAATGTTGTCCATTTTATGTTTGGTTAAATTAGGTATTATTGATTATTGTTCCTTATCTTGGGTTGTACTTGTGTCAAATTTGTTGGGAATGTTCGTCTGCCTCACCATTTTGCCCTCATTTCCTGGCATCAGGGTAGACTTGGCGGATGGGGTATAGTTTGGTTGAGATTTTCATTAGCCTTGCCAATATATATATATCTATATGTATATGTGTATATATATACATGTGTATATATAGATATATATACACATTTGCATACATATATACATATCATAGACCACACCTTTTGGAACCATCAATTAATGCAAAAATACACAAGATAACCTTCAATGGTCAGGATTTTTGTCAGCCCTGCCGATATATATATGTATATATATATATATATGCATATGCATATATATATGTAGTATATATATATGTATATATATGTGCATATATATGTATATATATGTATATATATACATATATATATCCTCTACAATTTTATTCCGTTGCAAACATAGCTAGAAAATGCAAACATTCAACACAAACTCAGCAAAAGTTGATAGTAGTAAACCCATACAAAAAAAACTCCATTCTTAACACAATATCCTCATAAATTGTAAAAAATACAACCATTTCAACAACATCTTCTCCAAAATGGCTAGATACAAAAAGGCACAATATAGTTAGAGCTATACAATAAGAATCAACCAATTATTTTATTATGTTCCAACCAAAACAGAAAACAAAAGCCATAAATCAAACAAGATTACTTTCTATAGCCACCCACATGCAGAAAGCCACATAGATATATATATATATATATACATGCATATATACATATATATATACATATACATATATATATATATACACACACACACAATATAGTTTGAGGTATACAATAAGAATCAACCAATTATTTTATTGTGTTCCAACCAAAATAGAAAATGAAAGCCATAAATCAAACAAGATTATATTGTACAACCAACCACATGAAAAAAGCCACACATAGATATGTGTGTGTGTGTGTGTGGCTTTATATACATGTATATATATATATACATGCATATATACATATACATATATATATATGTGTGTATGTGCATGTGTGTGTGTGTGTATATATGTATATGTGTATATATGATAAATATCACAAAGAAAACCTTTTGGAACCATTGATACATGCAAAAAAACACAAGATCTCCTTTAGCTAGCTTCACTAAAATTACACAACATTCAACACACTTGCAAGCTTACAAAAGCTTTCCCTCTGCACTCATATTTGCTTTCAACAACAATATAAACCTTAGACTGACACTGAACAATATGGTATTGATAACTGTACAGACATTTGTTTTGTTTTCCAAGGACTTTAAAATAGATGTTACTTGCACCAAGACCACTACATACAAACCATACAACAATCAGTGCTAATGATATTTCACTGCATCCTATAGACTTCTGTCATTTCGCCAGACTCCTCTATCATTGGGACAAACGTCTGCCACCTTTGACATGGCAACAAAGTCCCAAGTCTAGCCACCTTCACATTGGTTGCACAGCCAATGAATGCACTTGCACCTTGATAGAATCTTTCCATCATTGGTAATAGCTACCTTGAACAACAATAAAGAGTCACAGAATGACACAAAACAATACATTACTAGTAACTCTAGCAACACAGCAGATTAGCTATTTCCAAGCCATTCGCAGTGAACTGAAGCTATAAATGGAACAATATAGCTAGTTGTTAGTGACATACGTAAACCCACAAAAGTATACAGTCTTTTCAACAACAATTGACACAATCAAAGAATATTTTTCTCAAGAATAACCTAGATTAGATGCACCTCTACCCACTTCCTTCAATAATAGACCTTAACACTTGCTATCTTTTTCCTTTGTTCTTTCTTGAAAACCTACCAAACAACACCATAGAGTTGTCGCATCCCAGAGCTTTTGGAACCATTGATGCATGAAAAAAAAAGTAGAAATAACATTAACTATTTCATTGCATTAATATATATATATACATATACCTATATACATATATATACACATTTGTATACATATATGATATATATATATACACATGAAGAGATATAGTGGGGGATAGCTTATAAGTTCGCTCAGAATTTTGCTTGGCCTCCCACTTCTTAGGCCTTCTAGTCATTGGTTCACATCAACATTAATTAATGTATGCTTTGCATGTAATGACGATGGTCCTAATAAGACCAATGATAAATGCAAGCCATAAATGTAACAATTAAACCTAATACAAACAACAACAATGAACAGTCCCTTATGCAAAGCAACATGGAGCACATAACATTAATTATTTTACTGCATTTGAACCATCACCACAAAACAAAAGTTTTGAAGGAAACAATATTGTTATCCACACTCACCCAAATGGCCAAACTTGCAAAACACTAAAAATGATAGTGCAAAATGCATAGAAAAACATATGTGCAAAAGTTGAACCATAAATCAAACAATATCACTACCAACAAAGTATTGCTATCTAGACTTGCTCATATATCTACCTGTGAATATAGTTGTATGTATGTCTCTATTTGCATATGCATATACATAAACACACATGCATGCAATTCACATTTACCTATCCTATACAATTTCCTGGTACATATTTGTGTAGATATTCGGTCGCCTATTGGATATCTATGCATATATGCATACACCATTCAAAATTTACAACTATCTGCAAGTTATTCTAAACAAAAACAAAAGCATGGCTTCCAATAGTACCTTGCATACAAAATCCACAAAAAGACAGAAAGCTCCCAGTAACATACTGACTCAAAACCTTCACCATGAAAATGCCAACCCTAAATGAATCAATATAGGTTTCAACTATAAGCCAGATGGGGTGATTCACCAAAAAACAAAACACATTAACTATTTTCTAGCCATTGACACAAGACCCTTATTGTCTTGAGTTTTATTTTATAGTTTACATGTACACATTGCTATCCTTCTAAGATAGTATTTACAAAAAAAAAGAAATGTTTTTTGGAAAACCCACAAAAGACAAGAGATCTCAATTTCAACATTTACCAAATGTATGTGTGTAGATATATATGTATGTATCTGTATATCTATGTGTATTTATGCATACATATGTATTAATATGTATATATATGTATATATATATATGTATGTATGTATGTATGTATGTATGTATGTATGTATGTATGTATGTATGTATGTAGATAGAGCATCCAAAACATTAACTATTTTGTTCTATTGTAACCATAGATGATAAATGGAAGCCACAAATCTGGGTTGTTTTCCCTTGGTGAGTTCCTGTTGGTGAAATTATCTTGTGGTTTGATATATTTTTATATGTATATGTATATATATCTATATATATTATATATATAGATATGTATAGGAATATGTGTATATATATATGTACTTATATGTATATGTATGTGTATATATGCATAGATATTTATTTATATGTATATATATAAATATATATGCATATATTTGTCCATATGTATATATATGATATATGGACAAGTGTATATATATGTATGTATATATAGCAACCAAAACATTGATTATTTTATTTTGTTGCAACTATAGATGCTAAATGGAAGCCATAAATGGAACAATATAGCCTAAGGTAGACATCAACTGAATGAATTCCATAACATTAACTTGTTTATCCCATTGTAACAATTGCCATACAATGCTGAAATTCATAGTTAGCCCTATACAAAGGCTTTTGTGTTAAAGGTTGGTCTATATACAACTTATGTGTATACATATATATTGGCATACACATATGTATATATATGTATATATATGTACATGTATAGTATGTATAGTATGTACATACACATATGTAGATATATGTGTATGTAGATATATGTATATGTATGTATATATTTATATATACACACACACATGTATAGTATGTATGCTATGTACATACACATATGTAGATATATATATGTATAGGTATATATATATATGTATATATATGTATATATATATGTATATATTTTGTATAGTATGCATATACACATATGTAGATATATGTATATATATATATAGAGCCAATAGGCTATTTGTGTCAAATTTGCTTGAATTTTTTGTCCACCTTTCCATTTTTTAGGTTTCTAGCAATGGGGGACAAGGAGGCAAGTGGGTTATAAGTTCGTCCAGAATTTTCATTAGCCTCCCAAAATTTTTTAGTGTCTAATATCCACGAAAAAGGTGGCAGAGACAGTTGTTGGCTACTTTGGGAGTTGGGTGGCATTTTTCAAGCCACGTGGATAGAGAAGGCCACAAAAATTAAATGATGGTTCATGTCAACATTAATTGTTCTATACTTTATGTGTATTATGGATCATTGTAATAACAACTACCCTTTAACACCTCAGGGAACAAAACAAATGTTGGTAAATTTTCAACGAGGCATTGTTTGGTGTCATTCTGTTGCTATACCTACTATGAGAGCCTAGAGCAATGAGGGTTAGCTTCTGTGAAAGTGCAAGTTGGATTAAGTTTTGTGTAGCTTCTGCGAAGGTGGGCAGGTGTTATTTTGTGTTTTTTGTAAGGGAGGGTGGTTGGAAATGCAAAAGAAATGTGTCAACTATGATAGTGTTTTGCCTATTCTTGTGTAGAAAAGTTGGCGAGAAGATTTTTGATTGAAGTGAGTGGGAAGAAGTGCAACAACATTTATTTTTCTAGCATTACTTTTAAAACTTGAAACCTATTATGTTTAATTTTTCCTTTTTGTTTGCTCCTTATGGTTACAATCCAATTAAATAGTCATTGCTATATAGCATATCTTGAATGTTGTCTTTTGTATTCTTACTTGTTGGTTATCTTCTGTGTACTTTGATTGGAATCCTTGCAAGCCTTTCTCATTTTCCAACTTCCCACATACCAAGGCTAAGGTTGCAAATGGCCCTCCCTTTAAAAAAAATGTAGGCCAAAATTCCCACAAGGCCACATTGTTTTAAAACTTGTGGAAAGAGCAAAGACATCCAAGCTGAATTTTCCCTCATTTGCCTTACCGAGAAGGCTAGGAATTCAAATATTCTTTTGGCTATAATATTTTTTCCATCCAGAAGCAAGGAATAATCATAGGCAACAAAAGCTTTGAATTTGTAGTCTTCTCAACTAGTCAAGTGAGGGAAAATGCTATGTGGATGTCTGGTCTCTTGAATGCTAGCTGGTTTTGAGATTGCTTGTTGTATGGGTTGTATGTGTTTGGAATAATTTTGATTGTAGCTCTTGTTTATCCAATTGTATATAAGCTGTGAGATGTAATATAGGGCTTCCTTTATATTGTACTTAATGTATGGAACACATCGAATGTAGAAAAGAAACAATATTTCTTGCACCCAATGATTGCTAGAAATAACTCATAAACCAAACCATTTGCAACTACGTGCAAAGCAACAGCTAGCAATCTACTTTTGGAACTAAGATAAGTTGTTTCAAAAATACTACACAAATAGTTTTACAAATATGCACCTCTCTCGATTTCCTTCAATTTCACCACTTCCCACTTGATTTGTCTTCCCTCTGTCCCCTGTTGATGGATTCTTGCATATGAACATAGAACTATCACAATCAATGCTAGCTGTAGAAATTTTGTGAAGGTGGTTGGTTGTTATATTTTGTTATTTTCATGCGTTGATGGTTGCAAAAGGTGTGTGTTGTGATAATTCTTATATATATACATACATATATATTCTTATATATATGTGTGTGTGTGTGTGTGTATAATTATATGTGCATAGATATGTATAGACATAGATATATACATGTATGTCTATATATATATATGTACATATAAATATATATGTGTGTGTGTCTGTGTGTGTCTGTATGTGTGTGTTTCTGTGTATATATATGTATCTATATATACATATATATGTATATGTATATATACATGTATATATATATGTATGTATATCTATATATATATATTTATGTATATATATATATATGTATGTATATATACATATATATGTATGTATGTATATATATATGCACAGTATGTTGTTGAAATTTGCAGGCATTTGCCTTGTTCCCTGGGGGCTTTAAATGCATATATCCTTGCACCATCATCCCTACATGGAAACCATGCCATGATTAATGTTGATGCCATTTTGCATGCCTTCTTTATCGTTTCACCAAACTCTTTAAACTTAAAAAAAAATATAATAACACCTGTTATACAATGTTGGAGGCCTGGTAACTCACAGGATATGAAGAATTCCATCTAATGTTTCCCATGGAAAAATGATAATTCTTCTTATTAGGTTGTGTTGTGGAGAAGAACACAAAGTATTTAAGTATATTGCAATAATTTACAAACAACAAAATCCATAAATAAGACAATATTATATTTTGTTGTGTGTAGATTTGCTTGTAAACTAACGTAGATGTAAGCAATGTGCATCTCTATTCTTGCCAATGTTTATTATTTTACACAAAATAGTTATTTCTGTGAGCCTTAACATGACATACTTCAAATGTTATACTTCATATCACTGTTATATAGAACATTGAATCTTTTCTTGCTAATTAGTTTTTTCATTCGTACTGTTGGTGTTTCTAGGGGAGAAAAGTAGGAATTTTAATATTGAAACAATGAACCTAGAATAACAAATTGTATGTTAAGTATTAGTTGAATCATTGAAGACCTTGTTATTATTAATTATTGTTTGCCATATTGTTAATTGTTGTGTAAAAAAATTAAGATCCGATGTTGTGTTTTGAAGCCATATACCTCCTAGCCACCTGCCAGTGTTGCAGCTCTTTGTTCCTAAAAAGAGCAGATAGAGCAATGTCGGTGGTCTCTAGCTCTTCTGAGGATAGGGAAAAATCCTCAAGCATCACTCCTATAAGTTTGTTTTTTGTTTAGTTTATTGTTGCTACCAATTTCCTTGTCACTTTCTCAAGTATGCCAAACAAATCAAAGAAATACTTCATTTACATTAATAATTACTATTATATATGTTCTAACTTATTTATATTTAAATTGTATGACTTGTTGCCCATTTAGTTTATTGGCCTTTTTGGAGTAAGTTAGATCTTAGGGGGAAAAATGTCTTGGTTTGCAAATGTGTCAATATTATTGTTTCTTTTTAGAGTTGATCCATAGTAATATAGATGTCACTGCTACCACTATACTAAGTTTAATTTCCTTGTAGGCTACAAATGTGAATCCAACCTTAACAATAGATGCACTGTGCTTTATAGATGCTAGGGATGTTGTCCCATCTCTAGTACTCCAACTAATGTCTTGCCAAAAAATAGGAAGTGATCAAATACCAACTGATCAATACAAAGTCGTGCTATCTAATGGATCCCACATGTAGATGGGAACTCTACTTGGAACGTACAATGACATTTTGTTTATAGGAAGACTGAAAATAGGTTTGGTTGTGTGCTTGAAAAACTATTTTTCTAGAAAGCTACGAGAATCGAGGTTCGATATAGTTGTTCCTTGCTTGTTCTTCTAGTTTTTTGCTTCCTTGTTTGTGGGGGATACATTTTGAAGTATTTAATATTCATTTCATTCTCGGTCAATTGTCATACTATCCCTAGATGTGAAGATGATAAATTGTCAGCTAATTGGAAAATCCAAATATTTGTTTAGAGATCAAGAAGAATAGAAAGTTGGTTGTGAGTCACCCTCCCTATCAAAACGAGCCTCCATGTTTGTAATTAACACATCACCAAGGAAACAAGATTCCCCTACAAAAATCAGCCTTGTTAAAGGGTTGAATGTTTACCAAACTAGATGGATGATAAAAGGTCGTGTAACAACAAAGAGGGATATACACCATTATAGCAAGCAAGGCCATGAGGGGTAGGTATTCAGCTTTGATATCATTGATGATGAGGGAACAAAATATGGATTACATGATTTAATGAGATTGTAGACATGTATTATGATAAGCTTGAGCTGGAACATACTTACTATGTGTTAGAGGGATCGGTGAGACAAGGTGACATAAAATTTAATAGACTAAACAGCTAGATGGAAATCATTCTAGATCAAACTTCAATGTTAAAGTCCTGTGATGATGAGGCCTTTGTGCCAGAGAAGGTATTTTGTTTCACACCATTAAATCCAATTGTAGATTGCACTAATAATAGTTTAATTGACATTATTAGCACTATGGTGCATGTGGGAATGGTTTCGACCATACAAAGAAAAGATTAGTCCCAAAAAATTCAGAAGACTGTTAAGCTTAATGATTTTTCATCATTTTCAATTGATGTTAATTTGTGGGGCTTAGCTTGGGAAGCAAAGGGTCATGAGTTAAAGAGGTTGTACACCCCTGGTTCAGCTCTCATCCTTGCTATGAAAAATGCACGTGTTGGGTACTTTAATGTAGTTGTTCTTAACATAGTCATAGGAACTCTTCTATATATAAACCCTGACATTCCAGAGGAACAACCATTGATCGGGAGAGGCTATATTGCTCCACCTACTATCAAGCCCCCTTGTCTAGTCCCTTGAAAGGTCGCTTTGGAAAATGGGAGAGTCACTATTGCATACATGTTTGACCATTACCTTGGCTTTCCAGAGACATTTTAAGCTACTTTCAAGGCAACAATAAAATTTATAAAAATTGATGTATTTTGTTATGCTGAATGCCCATTGGAGGTGAATGGTAGGAAGTGCAAAAAAAGTGTGAACAATCTGATGAAAATAAATGGTTTTTATTGAAATGCTAGAAAATGATAGGTGACTATGACTTTCAATATTTATTATTTATTGAAGACCACATAGGCGAGCTTTGGGCAACTGCTTTTGATGAGGCTACAACAAGCCTATTACAAATGTCAACAAAAGAGCTTTACATGTTGCAATATGAGTCAACTATTGAAATGAGTGTCGAGTCTGTTATCAATTTTGTCACCTACATGGCATTTGTTTTCACATTTCTAATTGAAACCCAAACTTATAATTTAGAAAGAAGACTGAAAAAAACAATAGTAAAGTTTGCTAAGCTTAAGTGTGAAACTGAGTGCAAGCTATTACTATTAGATTTTTCTGCTATTTCTCCCATAGTTTAGTAGGCTCCAGATTTAGTTGTCATGTTTCCTTTTGAAGACCAAAAGAAGCATATCTAATTGGGACTTTGTATACTTCTTTAAGTTCATCTTGTTTGGAAATTTAGTTTGTTTAATTCCCTCTCACTCCTTGCCATAGCAAAAAGACCTTTACTCTCTATCGCTATTGCTTTGTTCTCTGTTTCACTGGTTATTTATTAAGACAATGAAGTACATGTTACAATCTCTAGGTAAAAAATATACAATTATTTTGTTTTCTATTAATTATGTTGGCTATAATTTCCTTACATTTTAAGTTTATATTTTTTATTTAATTTTATACTATTTATTTCTATAGAATTATTTTTCTTGTTAGGGCACATATTGCTATCTACAGCTACTCATATATCTACTTGTGCACATAGTTGTATATATGTCTCCATTTACATATGCATATACATAAATATATGTGCATGCAATTGACATATCCCTATGTTATACGACTTCCTGGTACACATATGTCTAGATATTGGTTCATGTGTTAGATATCTATGCATATACGTATACACAATTCAATATTTACAACTACCTATGAGTTGTTATAAAGAGAATTTTATTTTTATTTTGTTTACAATGTTCTTAGTGGATAAAATTTCTTGACCGAGTTTTGTGTAGATATATGTTTCAATGATGTTTTTGTCTATATGACTATCATGTCTGGCTACTCATCTAATGCTTACCATGTGGTTTTCCTACTGCTTTGCAATCCCTAATGATAGTCACATATTGGATATGCATGTAGTATGCTTCTTGTCTATAATGTGTGTTGTGTATGTTAGGCAGCTGAATCCAGAACTTAGTACTCAATAATGTATTCTTGAAACTACGCCAAACTACCCAATTATTTTGGTGAGTTTTAAATGGAAAGTATTATTGCCTATGAAAAGTTATGCTTGTTTCCTTTGCACATGCAAATAAAAAACTCTAGTTCTACAAATTACGTTATTTTCTCCAAGTGAGTTGATTATTGTTCTCTGGATTGGGGTATATTCTTCCCTTTCCACTTTTATGTTGTATGTCCTTCACCTTTATTCCATATCTATATAATGTAAAGCTACATATCTATTTTCCAATTTCTCATTTCGCAACTCCATGTGAAATTATAGATAATATATAGCATTCAATTCCACTAAACAAATTCACTTGGATGTAATAGCAATGCCTTCAACATTCACCAAAGTGGTGCACAATTAATGTTAGTCCTCAGGGGTTTGGTCATGGCCAATTATGCTTGATAACCTCATATGCTAGACTAAAGAGTAGGATTTGTTTTCTATGTGAAAAGTCCAACCCATTCCATACACAAGGGAATTCTACATTTTATTTACTTACTTTGTTCTACTACAAGTCCATTGCCTCTCATTGTAATTATTTCTATAAGTCTTTATATTTTGTGATTTATTTGTTGTCTACTAATCAAAACAATTGTCCTTCATAAGAATTACCATGTGATTAGATCTTTTATTCACTCATTGGTGGGAAAAAAATTGGCCTCACCATTGATCATAGTGGTGGAAAATTTATTCTCTTGCTCGGGGGTTTGGTGAGAGCACACACTACTCCATGAGCCAATATGGTAGGGTGGAAATCGAGCCTTGTTTTGTTTTTAGCATACTGTATTCTCCCACGCACACTAGGTATGGCTAAATTATAGTTACTCCATTCAATAGGACTGTAGCTATAATTTTTATCTTCCCACCATGATGGGTTTGATGCAATAAAATGGTCAAATTTGTGTGCTCCATTCTATTCTTCCATAATCAACACAATTAACTTCACATTTTTTGTAATTCATTCACACCATATTCTAGCTATAATGCGGTATTTTATGAACTAATCTATTAGAAACAACATTACAAAATAATGATAATGACTAGAAAATGAGTGATAATGGTCAAATAGATAATCATATCCTCATGTAGGCTAAATTGATTGTCATAAGCAAGATTGATTTCACCATTGATCATAGTAATGGGTAATGTATATTCTTGCTCAGGGATTTTGTGAGAGTTGATGAGGCTCCATAACATAGTATGGAAGGGTGGAGAGCAAGTATTATTGTCTTGAGTTTTATTTTATGATTTTCATGTATAGATTTCTATCCTTCTAAGATAGCATTTACAGAAAAATTCAAATGTTTATGATAAATTTGTGTACATTTTTTGTAGGCATTGGAGAAAGAATAGAGGAAAGAGATAGCAAGTAGGTACACATGTAATTGAGGCAAGTGGCAAGAGGTGTATCTTTTTTATTCTTTTTCCCCCATCATTTGCTTTGTCTTAGTTAGTTCTATAATCTCTTCATATTCGCAGTTTCTCCATAAAGCATGCTTCTCCTTTCAGAGAGATAATTCAAAAAGTGAGATTTTGATATTCTAGTATAGTTGCTAAATAGGTGAATCAACTTTCAAAAAAATATGAAGATAAAGAGATTATAAGACTGGATAATGCATTGGGAATATTGATGTCACCATTTATAAGAGTACTAGTGAACCAATATTAGAGAGAAATCATTAAAATTTGTTGTTCTTTACAGTAAGTAATTGCAACGGTCTACTGATAGCCAATAACGTTGCAAGATGTAAAATGGTAGGGTTGAGAGCATGCCACCTTTTCTCTCTACACAACTCAATGCATTGTAATCAGAAGGTCTAATCTTTGGAGTAAAAGTTTTGCATTGGGATGTGGCTATCAGTTTTTAGCTTTCTGCTACAATGGCTATAATCAAATAAGATTGTTAATTTTATGTAGTTCATTCTATTTTTCAATAATCAACATACTAAACCTCACAATTTTATGTTATTTTTGTAGACCATATTCCAATTATAATGCAGTATTTAATGGACTAATTTCTTCCAAACAACCTTTCAGAATAATGATAGTGGCTGGGAAATCAGTAACAATTCCTAGTTACACAATGAGATCCTAATTTACTGTATATATTGATTGTAGTAGGAAATAGTAATTTCATTACTTATGAGACTGGTGGGCAATGTATGCTTTTGCTCAAGGGTTTGGTGAGAGTCCATGAGGCTCCCTGACCCAATATGGTAGGGTGGAGATCAAGCCTTATTGTGTTGAGTTTTATTTTATATTTCTTATGTACAATTTTCTATCTTTCTAACATAGGATTCATTAAAATATCATGCTTTTTAGGTTGTGCTTATGAAATAGTGAAGTAGTTGATCTTATACACTTCATGTTAGATTTCATTGGGCATTGTTGATTATTGTTCTCTTGGCTAAGATATAGCATCTAATTATTGACAAAGTCCTATCAAAAAGGCTATGTTCTTTCAATTTTATTTGGCATTGTGTTGGGTTGTTGTTAATTCCCTCTTGATCTTTTTTTATATTTTGCATTTTGTGCTTGGATTTTCAAATTGCCTTGCTGATCAACTCATTGTCATTCTTTCTTGGGAGAGATATTTCAAGAAATTGGGTGTTAATATTCAAGTTTAGATGGTAAATATATGGATGGCCTTAGTGAGCCAAGTTCAACCAACTATGAAGATCAAGTGATTTTAATTGCGGTTATGAATCTACATCCCAGTTTTTGAACTCTCCTTCCTAAGCTTGAGAACAGTCGATGACTTTCCATGAGCTAGTATGGTAGGATGGAGAGAAAACCTCCTTTTCTATGTCCAGACTTCAATTCATTCCTTACACAAGGTATGGCTAGATTTTATTTACTTACTGTGTTCTATTGCAACTATATTGCATCATATTTGTCATTAATTGTATAAGGCTTTACATTTTCTAATTTATTTATTATGTACCAATGTTGTGTCTTTATCACACTAACACATTTTCCTTTTCCTTGTAGACCATGCTCCAACAATAATATGGTCTTCCATACACTAACGTGTTACAAACAACCTTCCCAAATAATATTAGTGACTGTAAAATTTAGTAATAATGTTCAAATAGATAGTCATATGCCAATGTACTTGATATTGATTATAATACACAATATTCATTTCACCACTAATTACAATGGTTGTGAATCTATATTCTTGCTCAGGGCTTTGGTGAGGGTCCATGAGGCTCCATGACCCAATATGGTAGGGTGGAGAGTAGTCCTTATTGTGTCAAATTTAACTTTGTATTTTGTATTTACAGATTGCCATATTATTGGCGTGGGGTTCAGAAAAAAAATTATACACTTTATGTTAGATTCCATTGAATATTATTGATTAGTCTTCTTGTACTTATCCTCTATATCACACAAATTATTAACTTGTTTTTAACCAAAATTTGTCTATGGTGCTTTGTTGGTGGTTGTGAAAAAATTCTTTATTTGTATTGTTAACAATTGACGTAGTTGTGAAATTATGGGGTCTTATGTAATGATGAATACAACTAATACTATGCCATAATTATTACTTCCCATCTACATGCACATTACTAATGTCATTAATTATTTGAACATTCAACTTTATCCATAATAATATTCTATTTTAATTAGCTAATGAAACTTAATGATATTGATATTATTTTTAGATTGATACAATTGTTAAATTATGGGGTGGGCTTATATAATAATGCATTTGTCAAATTATGGGGTGTTCTTAGATAATTATGAATTGACTTTTTTTTATTCAAGGGAGTGGCAGCTTTTGGTGGAGCTATGAACGGATACAACCATTCAACATTTCACTAGCGGGGTTGAACCTTAGTGTAAAGAACAACAATGCCAGCGATAAACCATTACACCATGCCAATTGAGATAATTATGAATTGACTTAGTACTATGCCAGATTTATTATTTCGTCTCTAAATACAGATTAGTAATCTCATCAATTATTTAGACATTCAACCTTATGCATAATAATATTATATTTTGATTGACTGATAAAACTTAATGATATTAATATTACTTTTAGATTTTTTTAAGTATAGTTGATGTAGCATTCTTTGTTAGTTGCTAGCTAAATAATTTTGTGTAGTTGTATAATGATGAATTCATCTAATTTAATATCAATATTATTATTTTGCAAGTGATTTCCCGTTAGTAATGTCATCAATTTAGACATTGAATCCTATGCATAACAATATTATATTGTTATTGACTAATAAAACTTAATAACTAATTGAACGTTATTACAATTGTTCATCAACCAACCCTCTATATGTGTATATATGTATAATCTACAAAGATATTTCCTCACCAACTATTGCTTGCACACTCTAATTGTTATATACATATCCTTCTTATAACCCATTAGAGTTAACACCCTCCTTTCCTCCCCATTATATTTAAAATTGTAAGGGAAAAAAAGGATATGATATTCTTCCCACTCAATCACTTTCATTATTGTGCATAATATATTTAGCAAACCATTGTATTGTTTGCTAGATTGTCTAATGTCTAACTATATTTTCTACATCTGCATATAGCTATTGTGCCCACTCATGCCATTCACATTCGAATATTTCCTTGCATAAAGTGTTCGTACATCACTCCCCTTTCATGGCGCATGCCACCTATCGGCTCATTGTTGCGTGTAGTGTTTGTACATCACTCCCCTTTCATGGCGCATGCCACCTATCGGCTCATTGTTGTGTGTTACTACACGGAAGTGCTAGTTATGATTATATGATCTACTTATCTTATAGCTATATTTAGATTAATTATTTAATTAATAATTTTGTTTATTTATGTAACATAAATATTCCTATGAAGTATTGTTTTCCCTTATGATTTTGAATTATATAATATCTTAATACTTCTTCTAATGTAATTTTGTATATTGTCTATAATTTTTATTTTTGTTTGGATGAATATTTCCTATTTAACTTTGTTGATTAGGGGATAGTACAATGTTCAAAGTAAAATAAAAGATGGTATAGAGGCATATCCACAAAGTCTAATTGAACCATGTCAAAATAAAATTAAAAAATCTAAATAATTAAAATAAAACAGAATCAAAATTATCTACATATATGATTTTAATAAGTGAAAAATTAAAATTAAAATTAAGAAAATCTAAACAATACATAATCAAATCAACGTACAAATTGTTTCCCTAGAAGACTCGTGTCACAGAAACGCCGTTAACACCACTAAGCTAACTGAAGGTAAATGTTTAGTGAGAGACTTACACTGCGATAATCCTTGGTGACGAGTCTTGATTGCAATCCACCCAATCCCAACGGTATTTCTGTGGCAGACAAGGATCACCCATCCACTCTTTCTCCATGTTAAAGTGCCTTGCAATGTCACCAAGTGCATTCACTGTAAAATTGACACATGTTTTAGTAAGCCATTCAAATTTACCCATTAGAAAACTATTAAACAATTTTCAGTAATACAAACCGTCTCCAGTGTTTGTTCCGTTTTCGAGTGGGCTGCTACACTGGTAGATATCCAAGGCATTGATAATGGCACCCACGCTTGTTCGATTGGTTGGATGAAGAGAAAATTCAACCTCTGCATAGGTAAGAGCTTTCATTGGTCCATAAGGGACGACAAGCGACTCCAGGTAGCTTTCTAATGTAACAGTAGACCATGAAAGTCCGTTGATACTTATATTGAACTTCCTAAATGCATTAGCTCCAAGTTGCTCTACTTCGGCAAAGCACATCACAAAATAGTATTCACCAGTTTCTGGAACACTCCAACTCCATGTGATATTTCCCATTCTCCTGTTCCTGGGGCCCACCAAGGCGGTTCCTAACACAGCTGATGGTATTTCGAACTCCTCTGTTGAAGGAATGTAATTTGTGGTATTCCTATAGACCGTATCACTTATTTCTTCCGTCATCCACATCCTATCAAATTTATCATCTGGATATCTGCACAAAACCACTTTGAAATTAATAGCTATTTATATTTATTACACTTGTTATAATTAAATAATACGTCTCTGGATATCATCTTCCACCAGAAAATCCCAGACATCAACAAAAATAGTAGAATTCATAGAGAGGAAACCCACCTTAGAGGTGTATTTGACAATTGTCCGTAATTAAGGTGTCTTACAGTGAGTAAAGAGAGATGATGTCCTACAACCTTATACATAGATGGCATAATGGGGCGAAGTTCCAAGGTTGAAATGAAAGGAACATCATCCGTACTTCGACCAACACACACATTAATAGAGCTACCCCTGGCCATATAGATTATTCCGTTCGCAATGATCGTGCTAGTCATGTGTGTTTCAGCTGTAAACCAAGGATTAGCATCAAGCAGCAATTCAAATAGTGGTGGTTCCCCAAGGCCGTCATAGTTACCATAGAAGAAAGTGGCGCGGATCAAGTATTTTCTACCCCACACAGCAGGTAAATTGTAGCAGTTTCGCTTGCCTTGAGGAAAACAACGAAGCTGTTTCATTGGCTGCTCCACCTCTGGCTCATCAGTCAAAATGCCTCTTTTTTCACCTGTCTTAATATATTGTTCATCTGAGGTCCAGCTAATGCCCCGGGCATCCTTATAGCCCCCTTCTCCTCCACAATCCAGGCTGAGGAATCCTGAACATATAACATTATCACAGCTATTTAACAACAGCAGCAATGCCAGACTGAGAAAGGAGAAGCAGTGAGCTGATGCAGATTTTGAAATATTTACTTTGCTTGCTTGCAAACTAAATAAGAAAGTTTTTATTCACTCTGGATTGTAAACAGTAGGACGTTTCGGTAGTTTAAATATTTTGAAAGAGAGTTTAAGCTAAAGACTTTAAGCCTCCATTGTCCATAATAGTTTGAAAAGGAGTTTTTAGCAAAAATGTATGTAGAATAAGATATCATTGTTTTCAAAATACTTCCAAACCCATAATACTGATGGCATAAGAAAGTCCAGAGTTTTTAATTTTTGATGCAGGGTGTTTGAAATACTTCATTTTCAAAAATATTTTATAATTAAAAAGAAAGTTCACAAAAAATAAGATCAAGATCATAAGATAATTTTGACAGAGAATGAAAAAAGGTTTCCACCTACGGAGAGAGGGGCCTATAGTGGAGCACTCTAACTTTGTGTTTCTCAAAATTTTATGTGAAAATTTCAAATACTTTTGTATCAAACAACTTAACAATTAAAAGTTTTGGAAGAAATAAAGAATAAAGCATAATTCTACTAATACTACTACACATATAATGTATCTGAAACAAAACAGAATTGTTGAGATTTTGTTAAAAGGAGTTTGTTGTACAGATCTTATAAACTCTTTTCACAAAAAAAGAAAAATAGCTTAACAATCCAGAATTTAATATAAAACCTTTAAAAAGAAAATTAAAAGAAATAAAGCATAATTCTACTAATACCACTACATATAATCTATGTCAAACAAAATAAAATTATTAAAATTTTGTTAAAAAAAATTGTTGTACAGATCTTAAAAACTATAAGCTCTTTTCATACGAAAGAAAAATAATTTGTAGTCCCATAGCATAATAAGAATACCTCACCTGGTTGCGCATAGAGTACGCTGCATATTGAAAAAGCCAACAAAAGATTGAAGGCGCCTTTTTTCAAAATTGCTCCCCCCATTCCAATTACATTGGGAAATGCTTTCCAACTGACAAATCTGTGATCGATCTTCAATGTTAGGTATTTTAGAAAGTAAATAAATATTAGTGCAGATTATTGACTATTAACCATTTAACAACGGAGCACAGTTAAATTATTTGAAAAAAAAAAAATCAACCTACAAAATTATTTGTGTCTAGAAGTCTCCGAGAATAGCCTAAATTATTAAACACGGAACATGGAATTCTCTTTTCAAGTGGCTCCGCAATGGGTTTGAAATTTACATGGTAAGATTTTGCAAATATATAATAAAGTTGGAGTAAAGAAAAAGTCTCCTCATTTAATGTTGATGCAGATATTTATTCTTAAAATAGTATTAAATTCAATTCATATGGAAATTTAACATCTAATTATAAAAGATCACTAAATTCAATTTATATAGAAATTAGTGTTGATTATTATTATTAGTCTTTAAGTTCTATTATTAATTTTTTTTTTAAATATTAATATGAGTAATTTGATTCATGTTTTGATTGGTCTCAATTAAATGAAGTATCTTGTTTTCTCATCAATTTTTCATTTGATTTTTATTATTTTCTTGTAGTGACCAATGAAATGGAAAAATGATTTGTTTGCTTTTGTTTCTCTAAATCTTACATTTGTTCAATGAATCTTTGATCTTCAAATGACATTTTTTTTTTTATAATCTTGATATCATTGATATTAGATTTTTCAAGTAAGAGGAAAATTCCACAATTATGTAAGGTGCATATTTATTAATAGGTTGACATAAAATATAAAAATTCAAATTATAAACATCTACAATTTCCTATGTTAAATAATTTAAAACTACAAAAAGTAAGTACTTGACTACCACCTTCAATTTCTCATAAAAGATAACCAAAATAAAAAGAGTTAGTATGTTAAACACCCAAAATATTGGCTGGTGGCCGGTGTGGATGGGTGGGGTGTGTGGGGGGTGAATCAATATTATTTTAAACCACTTAATCATTTAAACATCTAGTACTCATATAATATTAAATTTGTAGTAATGAAGGAAAAAATGAAAACATCTAACAACATCACATAACACATAAACACCGAGATTTTTACGTGAAAAATGTAAAATGGGAAAAACTATGGTGAGGATTAGCTCACAATATATTATGACTGGTTATAGTATATTATAGAAGTGCTCACTGCAGGTGGACTCACTACCCACTAAGAAAGAAAAGAGATAGAAGAGATTGTGGCTCATGGCCAGATTTTGAACTATTATAGTTGTATCTATCATATGCATGAAATATAGTTCCAATGAAGCTCAAAATACAAACTTAAAAACTCCTTATATCGATCCAAATCAACACTCTACTTTGCTCTGAATTTCCACTAGATTCACATAATTCACATCCACAAATACATATCATACATCAGCACATACAAAATATCAAAAAATATCTAACTTAGATATTAGCTTCACCTATAACATCAATTAGTTGGACCTAATTAGATGTAATAAATAAAATGTAGCTTGTGAGCTCAAGATCTATCTACACATGCTTTGTGCCAAGAATCAAACCTTATAACAATTCAAATTAGGTCAGAATAGACCTGAAATAGAACCCACATAATAGATCAATACATATTCAACCTCTGCAATACACCCAACTGATTAGGTTAGTACTGGTATTGACCTAATAGCAATATTAACCAACTGTACATCCACATTTGAACAAGCGAACCTCCAAACACTATGCAAACTAGAATACACTATCAATTGACACCTGTCAACTACTTCCCAAAACCAAAAAGCTAAAATGTAATCTGTGGAGAAGTGTGGATTCACAAAAGTATATGCACTAAACTAGAAAATTCCTAATACTATCAAGCTGAACTTCTGTTACTTGTAACTCCAAAACCAAAAACCAAAATGAGATGAAACTCTAGAATTAGGATCTTCCATAAAGAAAAAAAATTATGTTAGAAGCACAAAGAAAAAAAATTATTAGCAAACCAATGCATACCAAAATACTAGATCCCCTGTATGCAAAATCACTTAAATTGACACTTAGTCAATTTCCACAACTATTTCCTTCACTAGATCAAACCTTCTTAGAAAATTGTTTTACATAATCATCTTCAAACATACTCATATCATCCAAATTGTTTTAAACAAGGTTCTTCATATAAGAATATAATTTTGACATCAATGAAAATATTGGAATGCATAATTGTTCACTTTGTGCTCATCCCACATGCTCACATTGCTAACAAGTTCATCAATGACATCCTTGTTCTTCTAAAATAGTACTCCACTATTGATCTATCTTTTCTATCAACTTTTTGGTAATTGTGATTTTGAATGTATTAATATGTAGTCATAAGCTTTCCCATGAATCACTTTTACTTTTACCAAAGCCTTTGACAACATCATGACTATAACATTACATTTGAAAATTTCATCCCTAAAAGCCTTCTATGAGTATTGTGTTAGGTTTTCTATAGAGTAAGACCATGTCATTATTGCTTAAGAGTTGATCAAGTTTGAATATACAAGTACATGTTGGTTTTTATTTTGAAATTATGCATAGAATATTAATCTTTTAAGAAAGAAAAACAAAAAATCACTTCAAATAGAAAATAATTTTTACCCTTAAAATTTTCATGTCCATCATTTTAGTCTTATGGACTACATAAGTTGGTTTCCTTATTTAAAAAATTGGATGACATGCTTTTATTTCTCATGGTTTTTTTTGTAGATAAAAGGAAAAAATCTTGTAATATTATTGATAATATAAAATTTTTGGGATTACATATATAGTGCATAAAATATTACATAGTAAAGAATGAGGACCAAAAAAAAAAGTGAAATTCCCCATAAACTAGTTGCTTTATGCAAGGAATCCAATACAAAAAAAAGCCTTGTATAAGAAAGTGAGAGAAAAACATAGAGAGAACATTTTATGTAGGAGATTTAAGTGGACTCCTCAAACCAATTTAGGGGTGACATCAAAATCCACTAGATTCATGTTGGAGATAAGAAGTAGGCTCCAGACTATTTAGCTTCTTTAATAAACAACTACCCATGTGTGCCATAACTCTATGTTGTGCTAGTGACACCATATGAAAATTCGCTAGGAATGGAAGCCATTCCACTTTTTTTCCTTCCTCACACATGTGTCATATGTCTCATACCTAGGGATGCCAACCCCATGCCTTGCTACCTCTAGGGTTATCGTGAGACCACATAGGTTGTGCTTCTTTAACAAATTTTTTGTCAGTTCCCCCATTAGCTCCTTTTTATCTCCTAGGTCCAAGAGGGAAGAAACAAAATGTGATGTAATATCCATATTTACCCTATGATTCTTAGCATCCCTTAGGAAATCAATGCCAAGTATCATCTTGGATACTTTTAGGTCTGTACTAGTGGGATGTTTCATTGATACCCTCAACTGCAGGTTTGCACTATAGCACTTGCAAAGGCCATTTGGAAACACAAGCATGTGAGACATATAGGAGTGTACATGTTCAACATGGACCCTAGGAAACTATGAGAAGTATAGAATAGCGATGATATCATCTTTCCACTTTAAATAGAGCAAGTTGCTTCCTTATCCCACACTTCAAGTAGGAGGAGATTATTTCTAGATTTAATTTTTTAGGGGAGGTACTGAATCAATTTTAAAACACTTTCTTACCATTTTTTATACATTTAAACTCATTTTTTAAGTACTACATAGCCACCATTTCATTAATGAAAAATCCATTAAGTAGCTAGTGATCAGATGTGGCTTGTGCTACAATACAATCAAATGATTGATCATACTAAAGGGGAAATAGGTAGCATTGTACATTGGGAGATTGCTAGTATGCAATTGGAGCTTTAAATTCTATGTGAACAAGTATTATAATACTACCTAATAAGAAAAGAGGAAAGATTTATCTTTTTAAGTGGGTCCACAATGGTTTTAAAATTTACATGGCATGCATCTAGAGGGAAATAGATAATCAAGTTGAAGCAAAGACAAAACTCGGACAATTTAATGTTTGATGGAAATGCATTGAGCCTCTCACAACACACTTTTTTCCCTTGAAACATCACTAAATCCAATGAATTTGGAAAACAAACTATTTAATTAGCGTTGACTCTTATTATTGGTCTCAATCAAGCTAATAAATATAATTTTAAAATTAAGTTAATCAACTAATAAAATAAAAATATCATTTGTTTATTTGAATTTTGAGGAATATGTTCTATTAGTAATCTTTCGAAAAATATTGATAAGAGTGATTTTCCCATATATTTTTTGGTCTCAACTAAATGAAATGACAAATTTTCATCTTCTCTCCATCATTTTTTTATTAAAATTTTATTTTGTCTTGCAATGACCAACGAAATGCAATAATTTTTTCATTCCTTTTGTTTCACTAAAGTTTATATTTGTGCAATGAATATTGTGTCTTCAAATGTCAACTTTTTTCATAATCTTGATGTCATTCAAGAATGCCATGTTTTTTGTAAGAGGCAAGATTCAACAATTGTATAATTTGCATATTTATTGATAAAAATTTAAATAAATTGATCAATTAATATTATCCACAATTCCCTATGTAATTTTTTTTTAAAACTACATAAAGTAAGTACTCCATTACCACCCAAAATTTCCTATAAACAAATTATTGAAAATATAAAGGGTTAGTATTCTACTATCAACTTCACTATCTTTTTCAAATAAAAATTTTGGTATTTTTTATTTTGTTCATGTATTAATATGAGAATATAATCCTTCCTATGAATCACTTTTATATTTCGCAATGCCTTCAAGAGTATCATGGCTATAACATTATATTTTAATATTTTATCATATAAAGCCTTCTACAATTCTTGTGTTAGGTTTTACTCTATAGCTAAGGCGATGTTGTTAGAATATGACTTACAAATGAAGAAGCAAATGATCACTTCAGAATAATAAAAAAATATTTTCCTCAATTTTTAAATGTCCTTCACTACTTTTGTATTGTAAAAGACATAAGTTTTCTTATTTGAACAAAGATAGATGCTATGCATTTATTTCTCATGGTTTCTATAGTTGTAAATATTATTTCCAATAACAAACAAATGGGCATTTAGTAACATTATTTATTGGGAGATTATTAATGTGCAATTGGTTCTTGAATTCTTTATGTGAATAAGTATTTTAACACTATCTAATATTAGATATGTTACAACTCTATTCTAGCTTTAAATAAGTTAAATTTTATTAAATTTTATACTATTACTTTTTTTACATCTTGGCATCTATAGCTTTTGAGAAATTTGTAACTTTTTTTAAATTGATTGATAGTTATTTATTCTCGAATCATCCATTGAGAACAGCTAGATATTTCTTGATGGTGTAGCAATAAATGAGCTTGATGGTGGTTGATGATTAAGTAGGTAATTTTTATTAGCATGGTGATGGCATGATTTAATCTATATGGTGCTAATTGTGTAACAAATAATTTATGGTAATTCGATGTATTACAGTTTGGACCCTTCAAAAAATCATCTCTATTGGACTCAGGGAACATTGAGAGGGGGGTGAATCAGTATTCAACAATTTTAAACTTTAAATAAAGAGGACAACACATAAACAAGATAAATCAAAGCACCATAACACCCATATTTTTATGGGGAAAACTTGTTAGGAGAAAAAAAATGGTGGAGATTAATCTACAGTTATACTCTGTTAAAAGTATGAACAAAAGGGAATGCACTTGCATTCAAGCACACTACCTAGAGCTCACTACTCAAAATATGGAAGGCTCACTACCTTACAAAGTGTTTGTGATTACAAAAAAAAATGAATTGAGAAGATAGCATCTCGAAATTCTTGGATTCAATTCCAATGAAGCTCAATGGAAAATATTCAACCCTTCAAACTTATTCTATATTTCGACGTTGCTCTACTCTGCTCTACTTTTCTCTATTTTTCTGCCCTTCAAAAACTATTCATATATCTCTCAATCACCCTTCTAATACTTGCACACACACATGTTCTTCTCTTCACACATATTCGCACACTTTCACACTTTCTACTCACACACAAAATGAATTACCAATCTCATATATATATTCACTAACAAAGATTTCATCGCTTCAAGTTAGCTTGAATAAAATATGAAATATCCTTCAATGGTTGGCTCAAATCAAAAATTAAATTTAATGTTCACCCATGGAAGTCAGCTAAGACATAGATAAGACACAAGAAACAATTAACTAAGCAATCCTTATACATTCACGACATGCGACATTCACTAGCTCGGCCACAATGAGAAAATAAATAGAAAAACATCCTGCCAAAGCATTCAACCAGATCTCATAACTCAAACGCTGATCAATGCAACATCACAAAACTTAACAAAAAGATAGTGTAGATGCTTAAAAAACTCTCTCAAAGATCCACAACTCAAAATGATGATCTGGTGAGGTGTACAGATTGACTAACTGACGAATACGCTATTCTTCATACTTTTTACTAATAAAATACCGATCTTTACATATCTTTCCTATATTGATAAATTTTGATCTACAAACTAGATGGATGACATAGATCACCATCAATGACAACACTAGAAGCCAAATTCCATCAAACACACTAGATTCCAACAATCTCTCTTTTTGGCATTGATGGCAACACTTACTGAAAAATAACTAAGCGTAAAAATTCAAAATTTCAAAAATCAAACTCCCCCTTAGAATGATAAAGAATTTTTCATTTATCTCCTCCTCCTTTGACATCAATGAAAAATATATTCTTCACTAATCTCTCTCTCTTTGTCCCTTTCAAAAATTCAAAATTTGAATTATGATTGATGCACAAATCAAAAAATTATTTTATACTTATCTTTCACGTCTAGAAGAAATTTCTTCCAAGAATCTATTGCAATCCCACTAATTATTATCAAACTATTGTTTTCTAATGTCCTATTGATGATATAGATAAGGGATTTAGGAATTGTAATCGCTTCTTCCAACTTCTCTCCTTTCCTTAGGATCTTAATTTGTTGCTTCAATTTGCATTCAGTTAGATCCTTTACTTTCCAGAAAGTGTCCATAAGAGTGTTTTTGGAAAAGTGAATCTTTGCATGCTTAGCCTACAACTTTGAATCCTTTTCTTGATTGCTCCATCCTAGTCCTAAAGCATACAGTAATCCTGACCAATTTTGTTAAACTCACTCTCAATTTTCTCCAACTTGTTTTTGTATTTACCAACCACATGAGGCCACCGAAGACAATAATTGTAGATCTTATTTGTTGAGTCAATGCATTTCCTTAACAAATTAATTTTCTTTCTTAGTTTGGTAAGAGATGGCCTAAACTACTCCTTCAGATTTAGAATTACTTCTTCCTCTTTCCTATCTTGAGGCACATAGGCCATAGCCTCCTTGATACATTCAACAAACTCTTATGGAAGTACATTATGCAAACTTTCCAATTTAATGCTATTGTGCACAAAGTAACTACCTAGAGTTTCCTCAATCAAGTCCCATTCATATGAGGGTCCATCTAAGCATATGTCAGAAATATTTTGTATTCCATCTTCCTCCTGAACAATCTAAAATATCTTTGTTTTGAATAAATCACCAATCTTCATCATTTTCTTCCACTATTATTACATCTGGTTCAACTAATTCTCATTCATCTCTAGGAGTTTATTCATCAGAATCTTCATTTGGAATATCCACAATTATTTGTCTTTTGCCTTTTTCTTCAAATTTTGGGGACTTGTGTGCCAGAGCGGTGTCATCAGCAAACTCTAGAGCTCTTTTCTTCTTCCTCTCCACTTTATCAGAAGAAGACCCAACTTCAAGCATCATTACTGAAAGGGGAATGTTAACTATTCCAAACTTTCCCAATAGCTCTCTAAAGAATTTTTCATAAACTTGCTCACAATTTTCCAAAGAATTAGAATGTTCAAAAAATTTCTTACAAATTGGTTCACTTTCCTTGCATACCACATTATCATTCTGAGGAAAGTAATTCAAAAAATACATCATGATACATATAGTCAAGGTACCAAACCTAAAAGGGTAATCTGCATCTTTCATCAATTGCACATTTTCCATTAACTAATATTTCAATAATCCAAACAAATCAAAGTCTTCATCTTCCGTTATCATTTTGTGAGTGATATAAACTATGTTTATTGAAGTTCCACCTTCCCTATTTTTGAAGAAAATTTTGTATGAAATCCCATGTTCAATGTACCTTGTTATTGGATCTTTGGTCATCAAGATTACTAAAGCCCTTTCATCTCCTATCACCTTGGTTAGGGTTTTGAATTCCTTGTTCTGAATGGATTTCTTTTTCAGAATATCCCTAATATTGCATAATCATGTTAGATTTCTAATCACATCATTCGAAATAAGATAGGGTTTCTCCAAAGTAAGGATGTTATTATCCAATCTATTCAAGATAAACTTGGTCACTTCCATGTTGATGAAATAAGGAAATTCATTCCAAACTTTTATGTTTCACACCTTTAAGCCTCTTGAATTAGCTAGTTGGCAACAAATTTCTCAGATCCCTAATCTTTCAATTGCTATATTCATCCAAATTCATTATTCCATTGATTTGCTTCATTTTTTTCTTTTGTATGGAACAAGTTTTTCTATCGAGCACAAATTTTGAAATTCTACAAGCAACTGAAATACCTAAATAATTTATTGTCGAATTTTCTTTACTCCTTTAAAATTTCACTGCAGAGGATCTCCTTGTCTTCTTCTTCAAAGAAAGGTGACAAATGAGGGTTCAAAATACCCTTTTATAACTTTGCGCACCTAACATTTTCACTGCATCAAATAATTTTCCCTAGGAGTTTCAAATACTTTGTTTTCTCATACAACAAAAGAAAATTTTGTTTGTGGACCTTATACTTCTCATTTTTCTGCACAAGTGATCACTGATGCATTTAAATTTTTTTTTCACAACTATTGAAAATTTCCTACATTTTGGTGCTAGCTACTAATAGGGGTCAAAGGATTTTCCTTGAATAATGGTGCAAGGGCACCTTCGGTCTCCATGCCTCTTTGAGGCCTTTTTTGTTCTTTTTGTTTAATTTCAAGTTACATATGATGTAATAAGGTCCTAAGGACCATCTTAAATGAGTTGTAATAGGTTTTCTAGGCTTTTTGTTGATTTTTTGGTCTTAGTGATAAGATTTAATGTAATAACAAGGTCCTCGTCCTCACTTTGTAAGCTTGGTGCACCTCAGAAAATTAAAGAATAAAAATGCCATGATGCAACTAGGTGCTCAAGGGGAGTTTAATTAGAGTTTTTAAATAGTTTTGGTTCCTTTTGACACCTCTTAATGGCTCATTGTAATTGGGCTTGTGGAAGTTGCATTAACTTGCCTTAACTAGGCCATTAGGTGTCTAAATGATGTTTTGTTAGTTCCCAATGTATAACCAATTCAAATGTCAGTTGTGGGATGTTAGGAACATTTTTTGGACATTTAAATAAGCCTCTCATGGTTGAGGCATCAATTTTGATGATCATTTTGAAGTTTCAATGCAAAAACTTGTTGTTTCCTAAAAAAATTGTGTGTAATTTTCTAGTTCTTCTATGTGGTACAACCTTTGTACAATTTGTATGGGAAAAAAATTGATAGTTTTGGATAGAGGGAAGACCTAGCTTTCATTTCTCATTGATTTGGCATATTTTAATTTAGTATAACAAGATTTATTTCCATTTTAGTAGGGGTAAGTCTGAAAACCCTCAAAACTAGGGTTTTGATTGAAAAATGACAGTATCTTCCATCTCCATGATGTAACAATGCTCATTCTTGGTGGGATGTAACTTTTTTGTGTATATATTCACATTATCAGAGTTTTATAGAATGGAAACATGTGTGGAGGAAGTTATGCAATGTTCTAGGCTTGGCATCCTTATGTGACAGGTCTAGTTTGTGAAGCAAAAGTTGGGTTTTGCTTGGTTTAGGGTGATTTTAACAATGAAGGAACTTAGGACTGATATATATGGATGTAATTATCCTATAAAAACCTATTTCAAGGCTTTGGGGTTAAGAGGAGATCCTAGATATGCTACTATCCTATTGGAGCCTGCCAATTAAACCTCTTGGAGCAACTTTGTTTTGGTCTATTGCTCTTTTCCTATCCACTATCATGAAGGGAGGTTCAAAGGAATTGTAAAGGCATATGATACTTGTCTAAGTTCAGGGCTTTAGGTCTAGTATAGGATATTGTGTGTATTTTATATTGGATTTCCTACCATGTAGGGCTATAAGGTTTACAAGGGTAAAGAGGCCTAATAGTCAGAGCGATGAGAAAATGAGAATTCGTAAGTGAAGATCAGAGTGTTATGGTTTTGGTTTAGTATTTTTTGACATGATCTAAGTGGTCAAAATCCCTATTGGTGGGTTGAGTGCAAATATCCTAGGTGAGATGGGTCTTTTCCTTGAAGGAATAGTGTTTTGGAAGAATCCTTGTAAGAGTATTTGAAAGAAGCATTAAGTAAAAGTCTTCACCATCTGAGTTTAGTTGTCCTTCCTTGATCACTCTGCATCAGAGTGGTATCAGTGTTGAGCTTTGATTTGAAAACGTTGTGAAGAAGATTTGGAGGTTGTGGTGAATAAAAGGAAGATGCCTCCAAAAGGTGGGTTTGTTGTGTCAAGGGAGATGAAAGGATTGAGGGAAAGAATAGAGGACTTAGAGAGAAGGAAAGGGAATGTTGAGGAAGAGATCACCTTAGAGGAGGAAGTAGAGGGTGGAGAGGAAAGTCATCTAGAAGAGGAGATTCCTTTTGAAGAGGGAAGGTTCATTGGAGCCTTGAAGACCATTAAAGTAGAAGCCACTAAAGTGAAGATGGGAATTATAATGTATGGGGGAATGATTAATTCTGAGGAACTATTAGAATGGATTGATGCCTTAAATAATTACTTTGAATATGAGATGGAAGAAGATAAGAGAGTCAAGTTTGTAAAGAAAAAGTTGAATGGGGTTGCTTTGACTTGTTGGAATTACTACAAGAAGAAAGAGTGAAAGAGGGAGAGAATATGATTTCCTCTTGGGATAGAATGGTGAGTAGGTTGAAGTAACAATTTATACCTATAGATTATGAATTTCAACTATTTAGGAGGATACAAAGCCTAAAGAAAAAGGATATGGATGTTGCAACCTATATTGAAGAATTTCACAAACTCAATATGAGGTATGGTCAAGTAGAAAATGACATGGAGAAAATGGGCAGATATTTGAATGGCCTAAGATTTTAAATTCAAGATGAGATGAGTCTTGTCACTCACCAAATAGTGGAAGAGTGCTTCCAAGTAGCATGCAAGGTAGAAGTGAAGTTAAGATGAAAGCAAGAGCAACAAGGAAGGGGTAGAGGCAAAAATTCCAAGGGAAGAGGCAATTTTGGTGGTAGAAACCAATCACAAAGGCAACAAGGGGAGTCAAGTGGAAAAGAGGAACAAATCCAAGAAAAAATAGGAGGATTCAGAGGTAGGAAGCCTAATGGAAGAGGTATATTCAATGGAAGAGGTCCCAATTCATTCTCTGGAAGGTGCTTCACTTGTAATCAGTTTGGGCACCCATCTTTCATAAGTCTTGAAAAGCAAGCTTCAACCTCTCAAGGTGTGGATAGGAGGAGCCAATTGGTGCAAGAGGAGAATTAAAAATGTGTAAATTCACCTTCTATGCCTTATGATCCTAAATTTGGAGAGATCTTGATGATGAGAACACTTCTCAAGGTGCCAAGTGCCAAGGAGCCACCATAGAGAAAGTCCTTGTTTAGGACTTCATGTAAATATCATTGGAAGGTATTCAAGGTAATGGTAGAATCTAGTTCCACTAATAATTTAGTGTCTCCTAAAATGGTTGAGAAGTTGAAACTAAAAAATATTCCTTACCCTACTCCTTATAAGGTGTCCTAGTTGAATAAGGGCCAACAAGTGCTTGTTAATGAGCAATGTTGGGTGGAATTTCAGATTGGGGAGTATAAGCAATTTTTTTTGTGTGATTTCATACCCATGGATGCTTGTCATCTATTCTTAGAATTCCCTTGGAAGTATGATAGGAAATCCTAAGATGATGGAGAAAAGAATACCTACACAATAACAAAAGATGGACATAGTTTCACTATGAATCCCTTACCAGATGAAGGAGTAGATAAACAACTTGGGTCTAGCATCATGGTGGCAGGTGAGGATTTTTTGTATTCCTTAAAGGAAGAGGGAGGTATAGGGTTTTCCTTGGTTGTTAAGCCAAAAGGAAGGTCTATTTTATCCTCAAACAAAGAGAAACCCATACCTAGTGCAGTCCAAACTTTATTGGAGAAATACAAGGAGATTGTAGTGGATGAATTGCCTAGTTATTTGGCTCCAATCAAAGATATCAGCAACCATATTTACCTAATATGAAGTGCTACATTTCCCAATAAGGCTTCCTACAAGATGACACCAGCCCAAAATGAAGAGATAGCAAAGCAAGTGCAAGAGTAGTTGGATAAGGGCCTAGTGAGGAAGAGTTTAAGCCCTTGTGTTGTTCCAACCATGCTAGCTCCAAGAAAGGATGGTAAATGGAGGTTATGTATTGATTCAAGAGCCATAAATAGGATACCCATTAGATATAGGTTTCCTATGCCAAGGATGGAGGATCTTATGGATTGTCTAGTAGGAGCTCGCTACTTTTCAAAGATTGATTTGAAAAGTGGGTATCACCAAATTAGGATTCATGAAGGGGATGAATGGAAGACAAATTTCAAGACCAATGAAGGTATCTATGAGTGGATGTTGATTCATTTTGGCTTGTCTAATGCTCCCAGTATCTTCATGCAACTAATGAATGAAGTATTGAAACTCTTTATTGGAAAATTTGTTGCGATTTATTTGGATGAAATTCTTGTCTTTAGCAGGACCAAGGAGGAGCATTTGGACCATCTTGGATAGGTTTCAAGAAGGTTACATGAAGAAAAGTTTCTGATCAACTTACAAAAATGTGAGTTCATGAAAGAAGAATTGATCTACCTTGGGTTTGTTATCTCACAAGGAAATTTGAAGATGGATCCATCAAAAGTTGAGGCTATTCTCAATTTTCCAACACCTAAGTCAGTGGGTGATGTGGGGATTTTTCATGGCCTAGAAAGCTTCTACAAGAAGTTCATCAAGAGTTTCAGCCATATTTGTGTGCCCATCATTGATACAATCAAAGGAGAGAAGAAGGGTAGGTTTCAATGGACCAATGAAGCAAATGAAAGGTTTGAGTACTTGAAAATAAAGGTATCACAACAACCTATTATTGTTCTTCCTAATTTTAATAATGTCTTTACTATTGAGTGTGATGCAAGTAATCAAGCAATAGGTGTTGTTTTGAGTCAAGAGGGCAGATGGGTTGTAGTTTTTAGTGAAAAACTAAATGAAGCTAGAAGAAAGTACTCTTCATATGATCTTGAATTATATGCTATGGTACAAGCTTTAAATAAATGGAGGCATCACTTGTTTCCAATGGATTTTATAGTATTCACTAACAACCATGCTCTTAGTTTCTTGAATGGATAGGAAAAATTGAACCAAAGGCACATGAAGTGGCTTGAATACCTATAAGCATATACATTCTCCATAAAACATAAGAAGGGGAATGATAATAAGGTTTAAGATTCCCTTAGTAGAAGGGTCATGATGTTTCAAGAAGTGCAGCTACAAAGTGTGGGCATAGAAGGTCTCAAAGGTATGTCTAAGGAGGATGAATATTTGAAGGCTGCCTTTGAAGTTTGTTCTCAATTTTCTGATGATTTTCATAGTGACTATGATGATTATGTTTTACAAGATGGTATATTGTTTAAAGGGGCTCAATTGTGCATTCCCAAGTGCTCTATGAGGTAGAATATTATAAAGGAGAAGCATAGTGGGAGTCTTGGAGGGCACTTTGGACTTGAAAAAACTTTGGAGCAGATTAGGAGATTTTACTTTCGGCCTAAAATGTAGATGGATGTTAGAAGGTTTGTGGAAACTTGCACCATATGTCAAAAACAAAGGGGACCACTTGAAATGTTGGTCTTTATCAACCTCTACCAATCCCAAGTAGGCCTTGGGAGAGCATAAGCATGGATTTTGTCTTGGGACTTCCTAAGACATGAAGGTTGGTTGATAGTGTGTTTGTATTAGTTGATAGATTTAGCAAGATAACACATTTTATTCCTTGTAGATGCACTAGTGATGCCTCTAATATTGCAGGTCTATTTTTAGGGATATTGTAAAAATGCAGGGCATTCCTATGAGCATTGTATTTGACAGGGACTCCAAGTTCATAGGTCACTTTTGGATGACCTTGTGGAGGAAATTAGGGACTAATTTGTAGTATAGCTTAGCCTTCCATCCTCAAAAAGATGGAAAAAAAAAGGTAGTTAATAGATCACTTGGTAATATTTTAAGATGCTTGACAAAAGAACATGGTGTTCAATGGGATTTGGTGTTTCCTCAAGAAGAGTATGCTTATAATGATCCCATTAATAGAAGCATTGGTAAAATCCCTTTTGAATTTGTATATGAGATGAATCCAAGGGAGATCATTGAGTTGAGAGATCTGAAAGAAATGGAGAAGAGTAGTGTAGAAGGAGAGGAGTTTTCCATAGTCATGAAGTATATCCATGATCAAGTGAAGGAAAATTTCAAAAAGAATGTAGAACACTACAAAGAGAGGGCAGATTTGAAAAGGAGAAATGTGCAATACAAGGTGGGAGATTTAGTTTTTTATTATTTGGAGAAGAAGAAGTTTCCTAAAAGAAAATATACAAAGCTTCACATGAAGAAAATAGGCCCATGTAAAATAATTGACAAGTTTGGACAAAATGCAGATGAGATAGCACTCCATCCTAGAGTGGCTATCTCTCCTATCTTTAATGTGGCTGACTTGCTCCCCTTTAAGGGATCTTTGGATGCAAGTATAGGTGTGGAATCTAATGAAGATTTGGTGCAGGACCTTCCACCATTTGTGCCCTTGAAACTTGATGCCATCCTAGACAACAAAGCGGTAAAAAGGACAAGGAAAAAGGTATATAATGAATATCTTGTTAAATGGAATGGTCTTCCACCTTAAGATGCAACTTGGATGAGTGAGGAGTAAATGAAACAACATGGTACTACTTTGCAATAATTTATCTCAGGTGGTACTTGAGATCTCTTCCACCTCGGGTGCATGGTACAGGGGTACCTTGGGTCTCCAAGCCTCTTTGAGGCCATGTTTGTTCTTTTTGTTTAATTTCAAATTGCATATGATGTAATAAGGTCCTAAGGACCATCTTAAACAACTTATTATTTATTTTTTGGTCTTAGTGATAAGTTTCAATGTAATAACAAGGTCTCCATCCTCTTTGTAAGCTTGGTGCACCTTGAAAAACTAAAGAATCAAAATGCCATGATGCAACCAAGTTCTTGAGGGGAGTTTCCTTGGAGTTTTGAAATTCTTTTGGTGGCTTTTGACACCTTTTAATGGCTCATTTTAATCGAGCTTGTGGAAGTTGCATTAACTTTCCTTAACTAGGCCATTAGGTGTCTAAATGATGTTTTGTTAGTTCCCAACATATAACCAATTCAAATGTTATTTGTGGGTATGTGCAAGATCATCATGGAAAAAACAGGCCCTTAAGTGGTAAAAACTTTAGAAAAATTAGAGTTAGGCAACTTGACATACAAATTTGAATAATTTATCTATATTATTTCAAAAATGTGTAAGAATAGAATCTATAGCAAACTAAATGCAGTTTCTAAACTACTAGGTTTGTTTAAAAAATAAAAAATGTATTTGGTGAAAATTTGAAATTTCAATGCAATAGTACTTAAATTTTAGGGAAAACATAAGAAGTAGGTGTCTGTCTGACCACCTTAACCACAATAAAATGATCATATTTTTTTATAATATTTTAGATATAAGTAGAGGAGTCATGATTCGATGTGATCCATATTTTTTTTTTAATTTTTTTCCAAGTAAATAATTAATTATGAAATTTTTATTACAAATTTTAAAAAATATAAAAACTAATATGTTTGACCACCTTAACTTGGTCAAAACTTCATGAAATTCAATTTTTCTTTTCTTAATCCTATAGTATGGGAAGCATAGAATGTGACACATGTATTAGATTTAAAAAATGTGATGCCATTTGAAAGCAATAGATGTTTTTCATTCAACCTATCAATCAGGACTTTATTCATAATTCAAATAGAAAATGAATAAAAATTATTTATTAAATTCAAAGTAAATAATAATTTATATTGATGGAAAGCTAAGAATCCAAAAAGAGGGTGGGGTTTGGTGTGGAGTGGGGAGTGTGGAGTATGGGTTGGGTGCTGAAGTGGGTGTGGTGTGGTATTTTGACAGGTGGTTAAGGGTGTGTTTTCGTCTGAGGTGGTGTGGGGTTGTGTGGTGATTTTCCCGTGGATTCTCTTCCTATTCTTAGGGCTCCCATGGGTTTGCATGTCAGATTAGGGCATTCTTTCCTCTATGTTGCTTGGGGAATCTTCCAGGGTTTTCCCCAAAATGGACTTTCGCTTGGTGTTTGGTTTGAAACCCTCTCTTCAAGGATCAAAGGTTTTTGAGAATAATCTTTTTTCGGTGGAACCTAAAAAAGTTGAGACGGGCTCGACAAGAGGGCCTATAATTTTGAAGATCAATGGGTGCCTCGAACGGTGCAAGGAGAGGCTGAATATAGTCATTCCAATGGAGATGCTAGCTAAGGACATTGATTATTATTCAAGGCATTCTCTTTACTACAAATTCTTAGGTTTGAAATTTTCTTTGTAATTCTTGGAAACGTGGGCTCAAAGGACATGGAGGCCTGAGGGAGAGATGGAGATCTACCTCCTGGAAAATAACTATTTCATGGTTTCATTTGACTGTCTTGCAGATTGGAATAGGATTTTTGAAGGGGTCCCATACTTTTACAACCAGTTGGGCTTATTTATTAAGCCATGGCATGCTGGCTTCAACCCGGTGGCAGAACTTTCGAATCAGGTTCCAGTTTGGGTTCATCTTCCAAGGCTCCCTGTGGAATGCTAGTGAGAGGATGTGTTGTTCCTATTAGCCTCAAAGTTGGGGAAACCTATGGGTTCATCACAACAAACACAATTTAAAAAGGTAATGAATTTTTCCCAATTCTGTGTAGAAATTGATTTAAGCAAGCCATTGCCAGATTCTTTAGAAGTGAGTGCAGGAGATTATTCGTGGGTGCAACAATGTGATTATGAAACACTACCTTTCTACTGCCAATTTTGTCATGAGTATGGTCACCTCCTGCATAGATGTCCAAAGGCCAAACCTTTGGAGGCTCAACCTTCTCAGCCTTCAGCTAATCTGCCCAGGGTGGATAAGGGCAAGGATCCCTTTCAAGGTTTTGGTTGTAGGGAAGATGGTTTTACTCCCATTAGAGGCTGAAATAGAAACAAAGGACATAAAAGGACTTTGAAGGACATGCAAGAGGAGGACACCTTGAATAGGTTTGAGGTTGAGGAGGATCTTAGTCAATAGGAGGTGAACCTAGGATTTTTGGATCTAGATCATGGGACTTTGGATATTGATCAGCATGGTCCTTCGGTTGAGGCAAAACATGCTCCCCAACAGGTGGAGGGTATGGGAGTGCCATGGTTAGATGTGGTTGGGAAAATTCTTGGATAGGTAATGCTCAACTCAAAGGTGATTATGGATCTGCTTGTTGATGGTACTTTAGTTCTAGGGACAGATCGATAGATGGGGGTTCAGGAGGAGGTGGGTGGTAGTGCTGAGGTAGTGAAGGATAGTATGGAAAAGGATCACCTCTTGCAAAAAGTTTGTTCATAGATGGGTAAGAAGAATACTAAGACGTCCTCTCAATTGGGTATTTTGCAAAAAGTTCTTAAGAAGGGGGGACCAGAGAAAAGCTCTAAGCTGGGAAGGAACAAGGATGAGGAAAAGATTAAGATGATAGGGGAGACTTTAGTGGAGTTGAGGTCAGTTAAGACTCTGGACTGGCATTTTTCATGCCCTTTGAAATGATAGTTCTCTCTTGGAATGTAAGGGGCTTGAATAGTGGCCCTCAACAAAAAGTTGTTCGGGATTTGATTAGAAGTCATTTTCCTGATGTTCTTTTTCTGCAGGAGACTAAACTCTCTATGGAGGGTATGATGGATTTAGTTCCTAAGATATGGAGGAATGGTGGATGCCAATGTATTGGTGCTTAAGGGTCTTCTGGTGGGGTGGTGTTCTTATGGAACTCGTGGACGATCTGCCCCCTTTGGTGGGTGTCTTTTAAGTCCTCCCTTTCCATGGTGGTCTCTTGTTTTATGTTAGGGGAAATTTCTCTTTTCTCCAATGTGTATGTGTCTGTGGAGTTGCAGGGCAAGCAACTCTTGTGGTCCAACATTCATTTATTTTGCAGCTTATTTCCTTACCATCCTTGGATTCTTGGAGGTGATTTTAATGCTATCACAGAGCTTGATGAGAAGCAGGGTGGTATTGCAAGGCTTCTGTGTTATTGCTCCAAGACAATATCTCTGCTCTAAATCTTGTGGATATCAAGTCGGGGAATGGTCCTTTTACTTGGAATAATAGGAGAATTGGAGAAGCTTCTATTTTTGAACGACTTGATAGATTTTTGGTGTCTAGTTTTTGGTTGGGGGATAGGTGGATGATTAACTCAGAAAGTTTGGATGGTCGAGTTTCTGACCACTAGCCTATTAAGCTGGTGGCTGATGTGCCTCAACGGTGTGCTAGATAGACCTTTAAGTTATATCTCATGTGGCTTAGGGATAAATCTCTTCATGATTTGCTCCCTAGTTTGTGGGATCAGGGGAAGCTTGCTTATGGCACTGCTATGTACTCTTTTTCAAAAAGGCTTCAGTATGTTAAATGCAGATTGAAAAGGTGGAATAGGCAGCATTTTTGTAATTTATTTAAGGAAAAATAAAAGGAACAGGATAATTTAGACCTAATTACCAGGAAGATTTAGGATCAAGGTCTCTCGGAGGAGCTGAGTTTTGTTAGAGGTTGCAGCAATAAAAGTGCTTGATGAATGGGAGTTAAGAGAAGAGATTTTTTGGAAGCATAAATCTCGTATTGAATGGCTTCAGGCTGGTGATCGAAACATTTCTTTTTTCCATAAATCTATTATGGATCAGAGACAAGGTAATGCTATTTCTGCTATCTTGTTGCTTGATGAGGAAACTTTATCCTCTTCCACTTCTCTTTCTACCGAATGCATTCATTATTTCTCTACCCTTCTCTCTGAGGATTCACCTCCTATGGAGGAGGATGAAGCAAGGATTCTATATTGTATCCCAAAGTTGGTGACTAATGAAATGAATGAATCATTGCTTGTTCCCATTACCTTGTTGGAGCTTGAGAATGTTGTGTTCTAGATGAAGAAAGGTAAAGCTCTAGGGCCTGATGGATTCCCTGTTGAATTTTTTCAGGAGTTCTGGGAAGTGGTTAAGTTGGATCTTTTAGAGGTGGTTAAGGAATCCTTTATGCATAAACAAATATTGAAGTCCCTGAATGCTAATTTTTTAGCTCTTATTCCTAAGAAGGAGGGAGATAATTCCTTGGATCTATTTAGGCCTATTGCGTTATGTAATGTGTGTAAAATTATTACTAAGTTAATTATAGAAAGACTAAAACCTTGGCTTGATGATTTAATCTCTGAAGAGTAGGGGGTTTTGTTGCTGGCAGACAGATCATGGACGGGGTGGTTATTACTGCTAAGGCCATCCATTCTATGGAATCCTCAAAAGATAAATCTATGTTTATCAAGCTAGACATGGATAAAGCGTATGATCATGTTAAATGGAGCTTCTTGTTTAAAATCCTTGGAGCTTTTGGATCTGCTGAGGGTTGGATTGAATGGGTTAGGAGTTGTGTCACTTCCTCTTCCTTTTCGGTGCTTATTAATGGTGAGCCCACTTGTTTGTTTGGTGCTTCTAGAGGCCTCAGGCAGGGAGATCCCTTGTCACCTTACTTATTCATCCTCCTTACGGAAGGCCTGGGAAGGCTCATTCATTCTCGGGTTGCTAGCGGCTTGCTTCAGGGATGGAGTTGGGGAGATGACATTCCCCCTCAGTCTCATCTATAGTTTGTTGACGATACAGCCTTGATGGGCAGGGCAAAGGGTGAGGAGGCTCTCAATTAACACAGTATTTTGGACAGTTACTTGGCAGCTTCAGGGCAGCGCATAAATGAGGGGAAGTCCTTCATATATTTCTTCCACACCCCTAAGAGTATTCAAAGGAGACGTGCTAGTATCCTTTGGTTCCATATTGGTTTGTTTCCTTTTTCCTATCTTGGAATCCCTCTTGTTGTTCGTTCTCTCCCCAAAAGGTTTTGGCATGAGACTCTTGATAAGTTTCAAAGATTGGTCAGTCATTGGACTTGCAGGTGGCTTTCTTTAGTAGGTAGAGTGATCCTTCTCAAGTCAGTGGTCTAGGCTCTCCCTATTTATAAATGCTTTGTTCTTTCTACTCCTTCAAGTTTTATTAAAGATTTTGAGAAATTGTCTCTTTAGTTTCTATGGGCTGGTAATCTTCATAGAAAATGGAGTTTGGTGAAGTGGGATGTGGTTTGTAGGCCTAAGCAAGAGGGGGTCTAGGTTTAAAGTGGATGGATTTGAATGGGCAGGCCTTGACTACAAAGTTCTATTGGCGTTGGTGTTCTCAACAACACATGTGTTGGGCTAAAATTTTGACCTTCAAATATTTGGGGGCGGTGGAAAGTAGGGAGGTTGCAAGATTCAGTATGGAGGGGAAAGGCTCTGTGATTTGGAGTACCATTAAACGTGGTGCTAAGCTGGTTAAATAGGGACTTTTTGGATTTGTAATGAGGGTCAGGATGCAATCTTTTGACATGATTCTTGGGATGACCACCCACCCATTGTGTCCTCCCATCCCCATCTCCAAGACTTGTGTCAGATTTTTGTGGAGGTAGGTTGGGGTCATGTGGCTGATTTCAAATCCCAACATTCTTTGGGTCAAATTTCTGTGTCTAGGTGGAAGAACCCTATGGATTGGCTTCCTAGTGGTGAGGTGGAGGATCGTTAAGAGCTTGCTAAGATTTTATCGGGTCATATCTATAATTCCCTCCATGGGGGGGATGTGCTTGCTTTGGGTCCTGATGTGAAAGGAAAATTCTCGGTTGCCTCTGGGTATTAGGTTTTGGATAAGCAAGTTTTTGGGAGCTCCCAGGTTTCTTGGTGGAAGCATGTTTGGAATAAATTTTCTTGGCCTAAGTGTAATTTTTCTCTTGGCTTGTGGTTCAAGGTAAGTTTCTTACTTGGGACAATCTTTGGAAGAGAGGGTTCCAAGGCCCCTCCATGTGCATTATGTGTGGTTAGCATGAAGAATGCTTATCACATCTCTTTTTTCAGTGTTCTTTTGTTAGAACTATCTGGCACCACTAGTGGAATCTTTAGAGCCTTTTGTGTTTCCATGTCTCTTCTTTGCAAGATTTTTGGAAGAGACAGGGTTCTTCTCCTACCAAAACCTCTTTTCTTAAAATTGCTTAGAGCATTGGTCCTAGTTTGATTGTTTAGAAAATTTGGTTGGAGCGTAACAAAATAATTTTTCTGGATAAAAAATTTCTCATGGGACAACTTTGGAGATATATTCTTGGGGCTTTGCAGGAGACTTTGACTGCAAAATGTGACTTGTCTATGCCGATTGATCTGGGGGACTTGGGTGTTGTAATTGCTCTAGGTCTTGCCACTGGGGACAAGAGTAGTTTGAGCAAAGTGCTTCATAGGCATGGGAGTGAGATGGTTGCTCATGAGGGTTTTTGGTGCCTACCTATTCTTGGGGAGCTAAAAATCAATACAGATGGGTCATCTAGAGGGAATCCTAGGCATGCTGGGGTTGCTGGTATTGGTAGAGACAACCTTGGAGTGGTGGTTTTCTTATTTTCCATGTATCGTGGTTTTCAAACAAATAATCTTATGGAGGCTAGTGCTATTCTCATGGTGATTGAGTGTGTGGTTGCCCTTGGATGGCAGCAGATTGTTTGTGAAGCTGATTCTCAGGTGGTGAATGATATGCTGAATAGTCACAATTTGAAGGATGTGAATTGGCAACTAGCTATGGTTGTCAAGCATATTGTTTCTCTGTGCATTACTTTGGAGTCCATTGTGTTCCACCATATTCCACAGGAGTGGAATAGGGTGGCTGATGGGCTGGCTAGGTGGGCTTCAGAAAGGACTCATTCCTAGTGTGTGGATGATTGGAGCAATCTTCCTAAAGATATGGCCCATGTTCTTGAGGAGTGGGTTGCTGAGGATATGAGGTGCTTCTTGGGTGTGAATTAATTCTTGTTACTTTTGGCCCCTTGTGGCTCCCTTCTTTGGTCTTTGTAATTCTGTTATAATTCAATAAAAAATTTACCCCTTTTATTAAAAAAACATAAGAATCTCCTTTAAAAACCCTTTTCGTTTTATCACTTTTGGGAAAAATAAGTCTTCAGCCACATACCCATCTTATTGCCACTTTTTTGCCCATCATCATCCTACACATACCCTTGTGGGATGTTGGGAAGGTTGGTTGGAAGTTGAAATAATCCTCTCATATTCGAGGCATGGTTGTTGATGAATCATTTTGAAGTTTCAATACAAAAACTTGTTGTTTTCTAGAAAATTTGTGTGTAAATTTCTTGTTCTTTTGTGTCGTATGACCTTTGTATGATATGTATGGGCACAAAATTGATATGGTTGGATAGAAGGAAAACTTAGCTTTCATTTGGAATTCATTTGGCAGATTTTCATTGAGTATGAAAAGAGTTATTGCCATTTTAACAGGGGAAGGTCTGAAAACCCTCAAAACTAGGGTTTTGATTAAAAAATGGCAATATCTTCCATCTCCACAATGTAACAATGCTCATTCTTGGTGGGATGGAAATTTTTCATGTATATATTCGCATTATAATAGTTCTAGAGAATGGAAACATGTGTAGAGGAAGTTATGCAATGTTCTAGGCTTGGCATCCTTGTGTGACAGGCCTAGTTTGTGAAGTAAAAGTTGGGTTTTTCTTGGTTTAGGCTGATTTTAACCCTGAAGGCACTTAGGAATGATAGATATGGATGTAATTAGCCTATAAAAACTATTTTCAAGGCTTTGGGGTGAAGGGGAGATCCTAGATAGTCTATTGTCCTATTGTAGCCTACTAATTATGCATCTTGGAGCAACGTTATTTTGGTCTATTGCTCTTTTTCTATCCACTGTCATGAAGGGAGGATTTTAGGAATTGTAAAGGAATTTGATACTTGTGTAAGTTCAAGTTTTTTGTCTTGGTACAAGATTTTTGTTGGATTTTATATTGACTATCCTACTGGGCAGGGCTATAAGGTTTATAAGGATAAAGAGGCCTAATAGTTAGAGCGAGGAGAAAATGGGAATTCCTAAGTGTAGATTATAGTGTTATGTTTTGGTTTAGTCTTGCTTGAAATTATCTAAGTGGTAACAAGCCCTCTTGGTGGTTTGAGTACAAGAACCCTATGTGAGATGGGTCTTTTCCTTGAAGGGATAGTGTTTTGGAAGAATCCTTGTAAGAGTATTTGAAAGAAGCATTAAGTAAGAGTCTTTTCCATCTGAGTTTAGTTGTCCTTCACTACTCACTTTGTATCAAAAACCTCCTCCTAGGCCAAAGGCCTGAGATCAATTTACGGAGGAATTACCAAAGGCTACTTCTAGTTCAAGCTTGTTTCCTTCATTAGATTCACTCTTGTTTACCCATGTTTTCTTCATCTAATCTCTTATCTCTTCCATAGTCACTTTTCCTTTTCCTTTGTCATCTTTTTGTGAAATTCTTCCTCCGTATAGCAAACCTCTTCTAACCATGTTTTTGTTCTTACAGAATCTTGTAATGTGACGAAATCTATTGCAATTGTAACACACTGGATTTCTTTGTCTAGACCATGCATTTCATTGGTTTCCCTTTGATCTACACTGATTAGCAACATAGCCAAATTTTTCACAGGTGTGGCATTTAAGATTCCTTATATTGACAAACATACTTCTGCACTCAACTGACTTGTGACCAAAACTTTCGTAACTAAAACACTGACCAAGAAATTATAGGTTGCCTAAATTTATTTTACCTCTACACTAAGAAGCCATATGACCAAATTTATTGCAAGAAAAGTAGTAACCATTAAATTTATGAGCATTGGGTTGTCTTACTAGATACCTTCTACCTTTGTTTATCTGATTTAATTGTTTGGAGTCCTTATGTTCAAATATGGAGCTTTCTTCCTTCTCATACCCAAGACCTCACTTATCATTTGTATCCTTTTCTCCTTTAGCTAGCTCATGAAGCTTAGCAGAACTAATCCTAAACTGAACTCCTTATATTCATTTGTATTAGTGAGTTCATCTCTGAGAATAACTATCTATATTTCAAGCCCTTGTTCATTATTTCTAGATTGTTGTAGTTCAATCTCCATCTTAATGAATCCACTATTTACTCTATTCCATTCTTTATATTTTTCTTTTCATGACTGGGCCAGATTCTCCTCATTTTTCTTCCTATCTTCAATCTCTTTAGTCAACTTCATTACCACAGATTCCATTTCAAGCTCTAGAGTAGAATTGTCCTAAGCAAGTTTTTCACATTCTTCAATTATCTCTTTTAGGGTGTGATTCAAGTGAACATCTTCCAAGATTTTATTTTCTTTTTGCTTTAGCTGATCACAAAGTTCCTTCCTCTTTTCTCTTGACTCATTGATTTTATCCTTCAATGATTGAATGAATTTCTCAGCATCCACAATATTTTTTTTTAATTCCATGTCTTTTGCTTTAGATTGATCAAGATCATCAACTGCCACCATAAGTTTTTGTTGAAGACCACCGAAGTCCATTGCAATTCAAGATCCATGTCAAGTTGTTAAACTTTCTCTAGAGGAACCTTGCTTTGATACCAATTTTTGGACTCAAGGAACACTAAGAGGGAAGGTGGTGAATCTGTGTTCAACAATTTCAACAATTAAATCTAGATATTAAATCATACACACCGAATAAAAAAAATAAAGTTGAAAGCACATGAAGAAGATAATCAAAGCACCATAACACCAATATTTTTACATGGAAACCCTGTTAGGGGAAAATCCATAGTGGAGATTAATCTACAATTATACTCTATTAAAAGTATGAACAAAAGGGAATGCCCTCACATTCAGGAAAACTGCCTAGAGCTCACTACTCAAAATAAGGAAGGCTCACTACCTTACAAAGTGTTTGTGATTACAAAAAAAATTAACTAAGAAGATAGCATCTCCAAATGTCCAGATTCAGTTCCAATGAAGCTCAGTGGACAATCTTCAACCCTTCTAACTGATTTTGTATATCTTCCCTACCTTGCTCTTTTATGCTCTTCTTTATTTTTCTTCCCTTCTAAAACTATGCATAGATATCTCAATAAACCTTCTAATACTTACACACACATCTATTATTCTCTTCACACATTTTCACACACTTTCACACTTTCTACTCACACATAAAATGAATTACCAATCTCATATATATATATTTATTCACTAACAAAGATTTCAGTGCTTCAAGTTAGCTTTAACAAAACATGAAATATCCTTCAATGGTTGGCTCAAATCAGAAATTAAATTTAATGTGGACCCACCAAAGTCATCTAAGACATAGCTCGGACATAAGAAAAAATTAATTAAGTACTCTTTATACATCCATGGCATGCGACATTCACTAGGTCGGTCACAATGAGCATATAAACAAAAAAACATCTTGCCAAAGCATTCAATTGGATCTCCTAACTCAAATACTAATCAATACAACATCAATAAACTAAAAAAAAAAAGATAGTGTAGATTCTTAACAAACTCTCTTAGAGATCCATAACTCAAAATGATGATTTGGTGAGGCATATAGATGGAATAACTGACAAATACCCTATTCTTCATACTTTTTGTTGGTAAAAAATTGATCTTTAGATGATCTTGTCAATACAGATAAATTCTTATTTGTGGACTAAAGGGATGACTTTGGTTTCCATGATTGACAACACTAGAAGCTAGATGCCAAAAATCTCTACCCAATTCAGAGATCTAACAAAAAGAATTACTCACAATAAAAAAAATCAATCAATCTCTGATCATTATAAACAATAATTAGAAGTTATAAACACTAAGAAAAAAGATAGATAGTTTATAAAAGAAAAAATTATCCTATATTACACAACATCTATTTGTTTGTAGGAAAGCTCCCTTTCTTTCTAGGGAAGTTATTTTATAGTTCCTTTAAACAAGTAATGCATAGATTTAGACAAAACTATATAGAATTTAAATTCAATAACAAACAAGTCAATAGTCTAAACTTTAAGGAAAGTATGGCCTCACAATACTTTATAGCTCAAATTATCTAAAAGTTCCCTATGAAATGAATATATGAAACAAATTTGCTCTATATTTGATAAGAATATTTATCCTTCCTATACACATGATTATGTTGCATGGATTTATAATTCTATGTTGAATATGTGATATAGGATAGTATTATATGTATTGATAATTTGTGCTACCTATAAAGATAAGAACTATGGATATGTATTGAAAGGATAGTACCTATAAACAAATGAATCATTACTGTTTATTAATCATTATTTAATTATTTCATTCATTAATATATTCATCACTATCCTATTATTATTTATATTATCATCCATTATCCTTTATAATAATTTAATTAAATATTTCTTATTATTTAAATAAAGTGAGCTACAATTATCTATTAAATGAATTAATTAAATCTACTAATTTATCCACCAAATATCTATCAAAAAACTAAATACATATCAAATTGCACCTAATATGCACAAACTTTGTATTTAATAAATAATCAAATTGTCAAATTTTATCTTATTTAGTTAACTAATTACCAAAATTTGTTAAATTATCAATCTATTCAATTCATTTTTTATTTATTTATCAAATTTTGAAACAAACAAAAATTTATATTCTAGACTATATTTTATACATTTTAAAAAAAGATTTTGTAATGCCCACTTTTTGACACTTAAGTAAAACAATACAAACTAAGTAATATACATTAACTTTAATAATTTACAACAATTTTTTTTCTTTTAAAAACAATAACATAATACACTACTTAAGTTAATAGTTAATGATATCATTTAGTTATGAGTAAAGGTAGCAATGAGTCTTTTTGTTTAACAATAATATCTATTTTTTTTAGATCAACATATTCTACATCTTACCTACTTTGATATCTCTTGCATTCCATTGCATCACAATATCCTTTCTCCCAATTCCTATCCCTAAAAGTATCTGCACAACCTTAAGATCAATGGGTTAGATACATGGTCTTAGAGATCAACCATATCATTAATTTAAAGAAGATAATGAATATATTAGTTTAAGATTGGATTGCAATTAGGGATAGTGTATGCATAACATCAAGAGAGGTTGGTGGGTTCAAGAAAGCCTTAGGAAGACAGATCCTAAGAGTCAAACCTAGTCCTTAAGGGCTCATCTCAGACAACCTTTCCTACGTAACATTTTTGTAGAGGATCCATAGTTTGACAACTTGAGTTGCTCCAACTCATTTGACTCACCCACATAGGGTATATCCACTAGGTTTCAAAAGATGACTCTACGTCAATCACAAACATAATATAATAACACTGATATATGCTAAAATTGATCCTCTACTCAAAAGAATCATGTGTTCCACACAAATTACTTATTATAAGAGTGGGTATGCAACCCTTTCCAGGGTCCCTTTCCCTAGACAGTTTCACAGTTGGCTACTACCCACTTAGGTGAACTTGGGGATCAAAAACCTAGGTTTATTCCTCTTGACTCGATATTTGACGATTTTCCTTATTCAGTATTAATTACTTGAGTCCTCTTAGATTTTATTTTTATAACTAGGTTCCTATGAACTCAAAATGTACTGTTTACTCACTAAGATATAGATAAAGTTTACTTAAATCACAAATTCATAAGGTGAGAAAATAATTCATGAATAAATTCCTTGCATGCTTAACACAATTTAATAACAATATAAATTTGCAAGTTAAATGATGAGGTAAATTCACCTATAATGTACATAGTGACAACTCTGACTCATCCTATGATAATTTGAAAAAAGCCATTACAAATTGAATAGATTAAACTTAATACTCAAAATGATAACCTCTTAATATGGAGACAATAAAGAATGCATTACTAATAAATTTATCTCATTGCAATATGATATAAAACATAAACTCCAAAAGTAGCACCTATACATAAGTATGTGATCTAGATTAAGCAACATTAAAGTCATAAATAAGAACTTAGATTATTTGATGCTTTCCATAGAGAAAGTGATCTCACAAATAGTAGGAAACTAGAATGAATGCCCAAAAAAAAAAAAATCTTAATCAAAATTTAACCCCCTAGGTGACCACAAATTAAGTAGAAGCCATAAAAACACTCTAGCACACAAAACCTCCATAAATGCTATAAACATTTTACTTCATAATTTGCATTATGTGTACTTAATAATCTTAGTTGGTGTAAAGGATCATATCACCATTGTCTTTATTCAAATCAACTACACCTTACATGTAATATGATGGATATTCTCAAGATTTATGAAGACACAAATATCATGGAATTAACAAAAGAACTTATGAACTAGAGTTTGGTTACCATTATTACCCTTGAACAACTCTAATGTTAAATCCCTTTTTCAACTACTTGCATCAATTATACCAAATTTGAAATGAAACATGAAGAAATTAACATAAAATATACTTATCCAAATACAACATATTAAATTTAACCATCTTTTACTATTTCAAGTACAACGAATTAAATTATCCACTAACTTATTAACTTGCATTATGAAATATTGAATCTTATAATAAAATCTATCTATATATATAGAATATGTATGAAGAAGGAATTATTATATTGTAACCAATAAATAATTAATTATGAGATAACTAATTATAAAAATCAATGATACAAATGTTTTCTACCATTGTGGATAATTGATGTTGCCTAGATAGTAATGAATCTTTAAAATATAATGTAACCTAGCCAAGTAGAACTCATTAAATCTATATTTTCTCTTAACTGTCTTGAAAAGGATAACTATACACAAGATGGCAACTATAATTGGTAATCAAAGTTTTCTTAAAATCCTCACTCCAAATTTCAAAAATAGGTTAAATGAACTATGGAAAAAAATGGAGATATAACATTGGTTACCACCTATAATTAAGTCGATAAAAATTTGAATAAACATAGTAGTTGATCATCGTGTGTCCTAGTCAATAGGCTATTAATTAAAACAAAGACATATATATTGCAAAGTAAATTCAAGGTAGGAATTATATTGATATGAACAATATCATATGCTTGGCTGAGCCATTATATAACAGTAGTAAAACCTCAAGGCGATACAAAAACTATCTCTTGCTAAAATTCCATTGCTTATCAATAAAACAAAAAAATGTATATAATCGAATGAGAAATTCCTTAAACCTAAATGATGTTGAAATCGCAATAGAACAAAACCTTATCATACTTTTCTGAACAAAACAAGACTATAGACCCATTTCACCTCTTTAGCATTGATGTCATAATAGAATAGAGTTAGTGTCAAAGTTATTAGATTTCCACAATCCATAAGAGTATGAATAGTTGTTTCTGGATTCGATTGTGTAAGATTTTTTGAATCAACATTTCAAATCACACTCCATGATCCATCATCAGGATAGAGAGCTCAAGGATATGAAAATTTGTTGCAGACCTAATAGGTATAAAAAGAGGCAGAAGAATGTTAGAGGGATAGGGGGCACAAGGCCCAAGGGATGGCAAGCTAGAAAAATAATAATATAGAAATTAAAAAATAAAGGAGACAATTGACAATTAAAAGAACCAATGACCCTACAAAGAAATGAAACAAATGAGAAAGACGAAAAAACAAAAACCAACTATATATGTTTTATATTAATATATTTTGTTGATGTCATATAAAACATATATAGTTGGTTTTTGTTTTTTCGTCTTTCTCATTTGTTTTCATTTCTTTGTAGGGTCATTGGTTCTTTTAATTTTCAATTGTCTCCTTTATTTTTTAATTTCTATATTATTATTTTTCTAGCTTGCCATCCCTTGGGCCTTGTGCCCCCTATCCCTCTAACGTTCTTCTGCCTCTTTTTATACCTGTTAGGTCTACAAAAAAATTTCATATCCTTGAGCTCTCTATCCTGATGATGGTTCACGGAGTGTGATTCGAAACGTTGATTCAAAAAAGCTTACACAATCGAATCTAGAAACAACTATGCATAGATTTAGTGTCATTAACTATTTATGACTATTTCGATAACCCTTATGCAGCCATTAATTCTGGTTTTAATCATTTCCTTGCTACCATTGAAATAATTATGCTGAAGGAATTCCCTCTTTGAAGTATTTTTAGTAAAATCTTTAAATCGATGTTTCAATTTCTAAGAGAAGGTATGCAAGATGATACATTCAGTCTAAGCCATCCGTATATTTTTCTATCATTAGCTATTTTTCCCTTCTGACATTAGACCAATCATAGCTCATGGGCACCAGGACTGAGTAGAATATTTACATTGAAGGCATTTCCTATTTAAAAAAGAGCAAGCTAGAATTTTAAATCGACAGTTCAAATTATGCAAAAAGAGATGCAAGATGATTGAAGTCATATTGCTCATTCATTTTTTATGTTGGAATCATTTGCAAGCCAAAGGAACTTCACATTTTTCATGAACTTTTTACCTATCTCTACTTGCCACAAATGTGAGTTGTCGTAAAAGTTATTTTTTTCAATCGCCAATTTTACAGCATGGCTTTATTAATAGTTGTCTATTTTCCAACAACACGATATAATAATTTTTACCTTGGTTTTTAGACCTCAACATACTATTTGAAGGAAAAAAAGGAGATCAAGCACGGTTGTAAAAGGTGAAGATGGGAGCAGCAGTGATGTATTTGTAAACTCTATTGGGTGTGGCTCGTGCATGTGCTATTTTTTTTTTTGTCGTTTTCCATTTATCCTTATTGTTGCAGGTCTGGTGGAGGAATATGTGCCCATTTTGTGCATGTTCATTGCTCAGGAAATGTAGGATGTCCCTTTTCCAAGCTGTATAAGAGACCACATTCAACATGAAGTCGAATACAATGATCAGGTTTATGCTTTTGTTGAGTTTAAATTCTGATTTGGGTCTGAGATGTTATGATGTGTGATGAATACACATAGCAAATGAAAACTCAAGAAGCATTTTTTTATTAGTAAAGAGTCAACTATATAGGATGCATCATCTATTACTAATTCCCATTGTGCTAATAAGAATAACTGATGTGAATATATATTAAGATTCTCTATGCTTACCATTCAAACCTAACACTACCTTATAGAAAACTAATAAATATCACACAACTATAAAAAACCTAGGTCTGATACTCGTAGATAGTTGCTACTCATATTATTTTGCAAGCATGGTGATGGCCTTTAATGTGATGGTTGAATATGTTACTGGAGACATTTTCTTAAGGGAGCCCTGCAGGACCAGGGGTTTGGGTACCATTTTTCTCAAGGAAGTGGCCAACCAAGAGGTGAAGTTAGGTTTTGGTAGGGTGGAGTGGTGCATAATCAGCTAGAATGTGAATGCCATCATGTTTTACGAGGCTATAAGGGTGTAGATTTTGCAGGAATCAAGGATTTCCAAGATTACTAGTGAAGCATTAGAGGCCTTTGGGATTGGAACTCAAGACCTCTAATTATTTTCTTGCTAAATTTTATTATAGGGCATGCAGTTTGAGCTCAACCTTTTTTTTGAGTGCCACTTACCAAGTAAATTTCAATTACTTGCTATGTTTTGTTTTTATTTCTTGTGCAAAATCTTGTTTACAATATAGAAAGTGAAGTTGATAAAAATATTTTAAAAGTACTTTTATTTATTTATGGTAGATGCTAATATATTGTTTATTAGTTGATAAGCCACATATAAGGTGAAGTTTAAGCCTGCAAAAGTCTCATGCTTGAAAAATCCCTATAAAAAACATTTTTTTCATGCCTAAAAACTACTTATGAAAAACAACTTATTGACATTTATCATTTTTTTCCTATTTAGTCCTAGATTAGTTAGTGTAGAGACCTAGCAAAGGCTTAAAGTTAGATAAATGGGTTAAAAGAAAGAAAGAAAGACCATACAAGAATTTCATTCAAAAGTGAAGCAACACCATGAGAAAGATGGACCCTAAGGAAAAAAATATTAACATATGATTGATAGAGAATATAAATAAAAGATAAGCCAAGGTTTGGTTCAAGAAGATAGGGTTTAGATTTGATGTGTGATGGATCTTTGGCCTTACAAAGCAACGAGTCCCAAAAAAAGATAGAAAAATATCATTTCTTTAACAAAAGTAAATATAATAGACCATGTTAAATGAAGGATTAAGCCCTAGTGTTCTTTGAATGCAAGCTAAGATATTTGCTCCTTTTTCTTTCTAATTTACAAAGTAAAATAGAGAAAGAAGAATGCACCTTTACAAATTTACAAATAGGTATTTATTTTTTGCTATAGATTTCGCTATTACTAGGAACACCTAGTGAATATCTTCATCCATATTTTGTGTATTGAGTGTTCAAATTTTACACCACTTTATGGTATAGAAAACTACATAATGGAAAACATCCATATAAACACAAGTATGATAGAAATTGATTGGTGCTACTTAAATATTACTTTCAAACATGATTATGAGTTTTGTTCCACCTTTTCACCACTTTATTCAGACCTTTCTTTGGGTTCAATATTTGGAGTCAAATCTTGAGAACTATTATATCCCCTTGGTCCTAGTATCTTCTAATAGGTAGTTGACAAATTAGTCTCCTAGTCCCTCCCCTAAGAATAGATTCATTAATGAGCAATTAAGAAACCTAAATTTTTTACCAAACCTAAGATCTAATTTGTACAATGACATGGCTCACAAAAGCTACTAGTGATATATCATTTCTCAAAGGAATCTATACTTTTTCTCATAGTAGAAAATAAGAGTGGACTGAAAATAAAGTGATAAACCCACAATTGTGAGAGTTAGATAGTGAAAGTGAAATTCTAACCATTAATTCTAATGTCTAGTAAGATTTGTGAAGTCAAATCTCTATCATTACCAAACAAAATGATGAAAGCATGGTAGTGTTGTAGGTAATGTCTCTATCATTTCCTATCTGTCTTATTCGTGCATTTGTATATATATTAGAGTAGAAACAAAAAGCTCTTTACAAACTCACTAATATCCTAATTTAGCCACCTTTTACAAGAGCCTTTCATAAATACACTAGAAATTTCCTAGCTAGATTTCTTCTAAAGTAGCATGTCATAATATGGTCCTTAGCAAATTCAAATCTGTACATTCTTAATTTGCGTGGTTTTTGGAATTTGTATATATAAGAGAGTCCAATTATAATTTCAATTTGCAAAAATGATGAAAAATATTATTTCTAAGAAGGAAATGATTTTACCACCATTAAGAAGGAATCAATGGTTCCATTTACTGGTAACCATTTGAGACATATCGAATTTTGATTCCCATTATAGTTTTTCACAACCTAAATTTATTATTTTCCATAGAAACATCTTTCTAATGTTTGGAATTAATGTGAAGTGTTTTTTCCTTGACCATTTTGATTTTCAGCTTGTATAATGTTTTTAGCTTTCAGACATGCCCACACTCGAGTAAAGTTATCAAAAAGGTGTGCAATATTCCATGTGGTGGCTGGAAGAATTTCATTATTCACCTTCCTTTTGGGAGATAGTTAGGACACATGTCAACTTGTCAGAGATTTTCTTAAGGAGCTATATTCATGAGCTTGATAGTTTCCACCTATTCAACATGCCATCCCTTCCCTACAAAAATATTGGACTTCTTATGAAGCGATATCTTTTGGGAGTTTGTCGAAGCTTGTTGGCCTTTTTCTTTCCTTGGTTTTTGAGATGGAAGCTTTGATTCAGTGTCATTATATGATGTGATTGGTCAACTAGACCTTTTTCTAGGCTATTTTCTAGGATTTGATCATTTATAGGAAAATATCTTTGCTAAATATCTAAAAAACATTAATGCGGCAATTGAGAATTGATGAGCAAAGATTGTTGTGACCTAACTAAAGATCTATAATCAGATCATGTGCTATCAAATTCTAAGATTTGGCAGTAATTACTTCCATGTTGTGGCAGTGTTTTCTTCTTTCTATAGCTATAAATGAGAGGTGGAAACAAAGGAAAGGGTTGGATTCCAAGTTTTAGTTTCCTTTGGTGAGGAAAAGTTTCTTTAGATTTCTTAGGTTATAGAATTGTTTTCAAAATTAAAAGTTGTAGAACTACTTTTTGTTGGAAAGATGTGTCTCAAACATTATAGGCTGAAACCTCCATTAGAGTCAACTAGGTGTGACATTCTATTTGTCTGGACGACTAGCATCCCTCGGGAGATCTTTGGCTGAAAGGCCATTCAATTGTGTATCAGCGAGACTCTTGGCGACTATGGGCTTTAGGATAACTAAATGATCCAGTAAGATATCTTAGCGAATAGTGGAAGTCTTACCGACAGGGACTCATCCAAGCATTCTTCAGAGTAACTCACAGTGGTCGGAGAAACATCTCAGCAAACATTGAAGGTCTCATCAAAAGAAACATCTTTTGGAAGTCTTTGGTGTAGCTCTTGGCAAGTGATCATCATTGGTGGAACATGGTGGTTTTGATAAGAAGTCCCAGTGACTTTGATGAGTCTTTCTGATGATGAAGAGCCTTAGGGGTAAGTCTTGGAGTTTGGAATAACTCTTGGTGATAGATGAAGCTTTCGGGATAAGTCATAGAGATCAGTAAGTTCTCTCAGTGAAGGGAAATGTCTTGGCATCTTTTCAACTTCTACTTGGTGCTCAGTAGGTATGGGGACTATGGTATAACCTTAATGAGTCTTTATAACCTCCTCGCGAAAGCGATAGGTCAAGGCGGCTATGTGATGACTCGGTGTATCTTTTGAAGCTCAATGTAACATCTTGGCGACTATAGAAGCTCTTGGCGACATCGATATGAAGTATATGTGGCATCGGCGAGACATTGTTAGTGTCTCCGAGATGCCAATGCATTATGAATTCTTTTGACCATCTGACTGTCATATGTGGAATCTTGTGGACGAATAGAGGAAGCCGAAAGTGAACCATTAGCAGTTGGTTCATTGCAACAGTTCTGTGAGAAAGCTCAACAATTAGGTAACACCATGGATATAGTTGGAAGTTGCAAAAATTTGGGGGTTGGATATTAGTTCTATCAATAGTGAAGTGTGAAAAGTTCAACTGTATCAGTAAAGGAATTAAAATATGTAAAAGGCTATAAATTGGATGTTTTCTATTTGAAAAATGTTCATGATGAATGTTACTGTATAATGACACCAGAAAGATAAGTCTAGAAGTTGTATGTAATATTCATTACTGTAATACAAAGTGATTTCTCTTGGTGTGGTGGGTTTTTCTCTTGTAAGGGTTTTCCCACGTATATCTGGTGTTCATGTGTGTTTTTCAAATACTCTATTTCTATAATCTATTTCATAGTGCATCTTAACTTGACTGTAACTGTAAAATTGTAAAGTGTATCTGCATTCTTTCCTAGGGTATTGGCATTAGGAGAATTGTTTTCTACATTTAATTTTCCTTACAAGTGGTATCAGAGCCTTGCCAGTTGTGTTATCCTTGGGGGTACATTGGGTTTTTTGTGTCAATACTATTTAGTGGGAGTCTTGTAGAGATTGTTATTTCTATTTATAGATTAAGATGTCTAGTTCATTTGGGAAGATTGAAATAGAGAAATTCAATGGCAGTAACTTTGAATTTTGGAAACTCAAGATGGAGGATCTCTTATTAGATTGAGATCTTTGGCTTGCTGTGTCTCGAACTAAACCTATAGCCATGAAGCAAGAAGAATGGGACCTTGTAGATAGAAAAGCTAAGGGGTTGATAAGGCTCTGTTTGGAAGACTTAGTTCTTCTCAATTTGCATGAAGAGAGGACTGCTTCTCTCTTGTGGAAAAGACTAGCATCCATTTATTAGGGGAAAACCTTGGTGAATAAGCTATTTCTGAGAAAGAAGCTCTACTCTTTAAGAATGCAGGAAGGATGGTCTGTAGCTAATCATTTGAATGCATTTAATATGCTGCTTGCACAATTAACATATGTTGGTATAAATATTGAAGAAGAAGATCGTTGTATGCTTCTATTATGTTCTTTGCTAGACTCTTGGGATCATCTGGTGATGGCTATTGGGAGTACAACATCCAGTTTCAAGATGGAAGATGTTGTTGGTTCTTTGCTGTTAGAAGAGATGAGATTATATACACTGTAATTATATCCACTCTTAAGGATAGATTTTGGAATTGTTGAATATAATCCTTAACTAATCCTGTTTGTTGAAGTTTAGCTAGCTGGCCAAAGAAGTTATCTATCATGCTATTGCTATATTGTGCTTGGAGTTCCTTTATAAAAGTTGACCATGAGACTATGAGTCCCTTTTTCCTTCAATGAGTGAAAAGCCAATGATACCAAATGAATTGATCTAGTTCTAGATATAGGGAAGCCATCGTGACCTTTTGTTCATTTGGGATTTGGTGTACTTCAAAAAATTCTCCATTTGGTTTATCCACATTAGAGGATACTTTCCATCGAACTTTCACATATCCACCTTTGGAAATAAATTCATAGATTCGATATGAGTACTAAAGCTTTTTTCAATGGTAGCCAACCTAGAATTTTCACCTTGGGCACTTAAGAACTCCTTTCTTGGTTCAAGCATGCAGGTGCTTAACATGTTTTGTATGTCTGATATATCTCCTCTTAGGTCACACATATTCATCTTAATTGAGTAAATGTCTTCCTTGACCTTATTCATTTCCTCATTAGGAGTAATATCCTATATTGTTACTCCATCCTTATCAGGAGTCTTCCTAGGAGTGACAACATTTTTTTGCCCCTTGTTGTAGGCCCTGTCATGATGGAAACCAATAATTTTGAAATAAATCACACAAATGAAACCTAAATTCTCTAAAAAAATTTTACTTTAATCTTCTTTAGTATTTCTTCAAAAACCCAATAAAAGTAAGACTCCAATTTGACAAGAAGTGCGAGATATGCAGATTCTAATGAAAATAGTGTAGAAACCCTAATTTTGCAATAATTCACTTAATTCTGCTCCAATTCTTCTGAAATATGGACTGTAGCTTCTTCGATATGTTATTCAAAAAAAATTTAAAAATTAGAAAAAAAAATTCCAAAATATGAAAGATATGCTCTTCTTAAAATTGCCTCCAAAATTGAGAAAAACCTTTCCTCTACGGTGCCAAGATCATGTTCTGATACCACTTGTTATGAAATAACTTTCACAATAGAAGAATATGATATGAAATATGTTACAAATACTTGATAATAACTAAGAATAACAAGCCACTTCGAGGGGGAAAACCTCCAAATATCTCTAATGAGAACACACTTCACAACTTGATGATGAAATAAGACTCACAACCTCCTATATATACCTATTTATGCCTAGGATATCACCTAGGCCAACTTAGACACACCTATATAAGTCTTAGGCTGACCTAAACAACTAAATAACAATATACTAATTAAAATATGACTTAATAGAGAGTTAAGATAGCCACAAGCTGACTATTCAAGACCTGATGTACACTAATATTAAGGGCGTAGCATGATGGCATTACAACTAATAACCACCATCTCCACAACCATCGTATCCCCATATAGATTGCTTTCTCACCAAAATTTTTCCTTTGCTTGGAAGATCCTTCAAGCTTTTACCTTCATCCTTGCCTTCCTTTTTAGGCTGGGCTTGCTAGAAGTCTTGGCTAGGGTTGACTTGAGTTCGCATAGACTAGTCGTCATGATAGTTTGGGTCACTCCCTCATTTCCTTTAAGGTTTTTAGCAATGGGTTTGGGTTTCAACAAGTCAGCAAGGGATAGGGTTGACTTGAGTTTACACGGACTAGCAAGGGTCGGGTTTGGGTTTCATAGGCCTATATGTTAGGAATAGGATCACAAAATAATGTACAATAAAATGAATGTTATAATAAAATATAAAAATAACTTAAAACACAAAGACATAAGATATATATGGTTCACCCAATATGGGCTACATCCATTGAGAAACAATGAAACCTTCCCTTATTATATTCAACAAAATGAAGGGGCACAATATACAACACATCCATTATAACTTTTTTTCTCTCTATCACAGTCTCATAAAAATACAATGCAATATACAAGAGTAATATAAAACCCTCACATAAAGAGGGGAGCAAGCAAAACCAAGATATCCTCAATTGTCAAATGTGTGATCTAATGATAAATGGTCTAAATTTATAATGAATGGTTGTGAAGGAGATGGATTTGCAACCCTTGGAATGATTGTTAAGGAGATTGGCCCCTTGAACCTCGCAAGGTGCATCCCCTCTACACCCCCACATTATAAATATTAGCAAATAGGATCAGAATCCATAACCAACACCATATAGATCAACTAATCAAAATAACATTAAATTTTTTCATCATGAAAAGATATAAGGGATTCCTATGTAGAGTGTCTTAAAACATGAATATAATCCTTGGTGGGGTTTCTTTGGCCTTATCTAAGGAACCATAGTACTATGGGCATTTAACATAAATAATATATATAATAGGCCTATAGATCAACTTAGTCTAAATAACTTTAAAAGTTGTCATTATGAAAAGATACAAGGGATTCCTAGTAGGATGTATTAAGACCTTGTCTAAGGAATTGTTGTACGATGGAGATTTATTTAATAATATTTTACATAAAGAATGGTCCATAAGTTATTCTTTAATTAATAATTTTTTTTAATCAATATAAGAAGAAATAATTTAACTAATTTAATTTAGAGTTTTGGTAGATTATGTATTAGAACTTGGAAATCTTGAAATAGAAATATGGTTTCAAGTGTGTTATTACCACATTCAAATATTGTTTCACATTCAAATAAATAATGAATTGACTTTTTTCCTTTCTAATAGGTTTTATTTTATTTTTAATATGAAAGTTAAATTTTAGCTTAAATAATTTTAATAGAGTTTATTTTTATGCTTTATATTTTATTTGAAGTATGTTTCATTTTTTTAAATCTGATTTATTTTCAAATTTATAATAATTTATAATTTTTCAATATTGAGTTTATCTTTCAATTAATATTAACATTGTTTATAATATATTAATTATATTTTTAACATATATGTTTTTTTAATATTTCAAATCTACTATATATTCAATAAATAGTTTTACTTTTTTTAATTATTTATTAACTTAATAAGTTTATTGTTGATTATTAATTTTTTACAATTATTAATATTTGAATTTTGATATATTTTGAATTTGCATTTAGTTTATTCCATTTTATTTCTTAATTTAGATTGAAGTTTGATTTTATTTATTTTTATTTATGTCTTTTTATGTCAAAATTACAAATAATAATTGAAAGTGATTGAAATTAGTTTACTTTAATATTTTAACTATTGTAAAATAAATATGTTTTCAATTTTGATTTTAATTTATATGATAAATTAAATTTCAAACTTAAAGTCTAAACTAAAATTTATAGAGATAGAGAGAGAGAGAGAGAGAGAGTAACTTTTGATTAGTTGTTTTTTCCAACAATCAAAGGATAAAATGTGTTCATGAGGAATTATGTTTAGGGGAGAATTTCATTTGATTAAGGACATAATGATTAATCTTTAAGACCTCTTTAATGTACCCATTGCACACTTGAGGAAACTAGAGAGAGAGGGGGGGATGGGAAGATAGAGATAAGGTATACAAGAAAAGGGAGAAAAAGATAAATAAAGGAAGAGAGAGAAAGAGAAGGGGATAAAATGAGACAAAGGATGAGAAACAGAGGAAAATAAACAAAGAGACAAAGATGGAGAAAGTTAGAGACAAAAAAGATAGAAATAGAGGGATAAGAGAGGGAGAGGGAGATACAAAAAGAGAGAAGATAGATAAAAAGATAGGGATAGAGAGAGATAAAGAGAAATAGAAATGTAGAAAGGAAGATAGAGAGATATTAGAGAGATAGAATGGGAGATAGATATACAGAGATATAGTTAGAGATATAGAGGAATAAAGAGGGGGAGATAAAGACATAGAGATATTAAGAGATCAATAAGAGAGTAAAAGAGTAAATGGGAGAAGAGGAGTGACATTGATAGATATTAATTTACATAGAGACAACAAGATAGAGAGATAAAGAGAAATATGAGACAAAGATATATATAGATGTAGAGAGATTAAGAGAAAATGAAGGAGAGGGGGAGATAAATAGGGATATCAAAAGAGAGTAACCTCGAGAGAGTATCTCTCTCTCATCCCCTATATCTTTCCCAATTTATCTATCCCTCTCTCCCTAATCTCTCCCTATCACTCCCTCTTTCTATATTTCTCTACTCCTCTCCCCTCTCTCTATTTCTCTTCCTCCCTCTCTATCTATTATAAAAATATATCTCCCCCTCTATCTCTCTCTCTCTCACTCATACACACACTCCTTATTTCACCCTCCAAATCTATATCTCTATATCTATCTCTCTAGCTCATCCCCTCTTTATCTCTCTCTCTCTCCCTCCCTCTATACATCTCTCACTCTTTCCCCCTCTATCTCTATCTCCCTATCTCTCCCTGCCCCACTCTATCTATATCTAATTCTATGTACCTCTCTCTCTTATTCACTACATCTTTTTTTCTCTATATCTCTATCTCTCTATTTCTCTCCTTATCTCCCTCATGCCCCTTCCATCTTTATCTCTTTTTATCTATATATCTCTACCTAGACATCTCTCTATCTCTCCCTCTATCTATATCATTCCCTTTCTCCCTCTCTCCCCCATTTCTCTCTTACTCACTCTATCTCTCCCTCCATGTCTCCTACTCTATAGATCTCTATCTTTGGTTCTCTCCCTCTCACTCCTTTCTCTATCTCTTTCTATCCATATATCTTTCTATACCTATATCTCCCTATATCTTTGTCTCACCTTATATATCACTATCTCTTTCCCTATATAACCCTCTATATTTATCTTCCCTCTCTCCCTCTCCCTATCCCTCTGTATAGATTGATGCATATCTCTCTCTCTCTTCCCCCCTCTTCTCTAAATCTTCCTCTCTACCTCTCTCCATCCTATTCTCTTTCTCTCCCTCTCTAATTATCTATCTACCTCTCTCCCTCTTCTACCTATATCTCCCCCTTTCTCTCCCTCCCTCTATCTCCCCACTCTATCTTTCCCCATCTCTTCATCCCTCCATCCCTCCCTATTACCCTATCTTTCTCTCTAAATATACTTCTATTTATTTATCTTCCCTTTCCTCTCTCACTCTATCTTCATCTCTACCTCTATCCTCCTCAACTCTCTATTTCTACACATGGGTATGTGCAAGATCATGATGGGACAAAAAGTGGCGATATGATGGGTATGTGTAGGGTATGTGGCTAATGACTCTTTTTTACCCAAAATTGATGAAAACCAAATGGTTTTTAAAGTTCATTCTCATCTTTCCACCAATATAAATTATGTTTTACTTTGAATTTAATAAATAATTATAATTAATTTTCTATTTGAATTACAACTAAAATCCAAATTGATAGGCTAATTGAAAAATATCTATAACTTTCAAACAGTATCACATTTTTTCCCATTCTATGCTTCACATACTATAGGATTTAAAAAAAAAAAATCATGAAGTTTTGACCAAGTTAAGGTGGTTAGACATATGATTTTTTATATTTTTAAAAATTTGTAATAAAAAATTCATAATTAATTTACTTGGAAAAAACTTACAAAAAAATATCCATCACATTGGCACTTGAGTCCTTTACTTATATCTAAAATATTATAAAAAATATTATCATTTTATTGTGGTTAGGGTGCTCAAACAAACACCTACTTCTTATTTTTTCACTGAACTTTGAGTACTACTGTATTGAAATTTCAAATTTTCACCAAATAGTTTTTTTTTTTAATAAACCTAGTAGTTTAGAAACTACATTCAATTTTCTAAAGATTGAGAAATTTTCTAAAGATTCTATTCACATATTTTTGAAATAATATAGATAACTTATTCAAATTTTTACATCTATTTTACAAAATTTCATTTTTCTAAATTTTTCACCACTTAAGGCCCTATTTTTCAATGATGATCTTGCACATACCCACATGTATCCTTCTCTCTATTCACCCATTTCTCTCCCTCACTAATGCAGGAGCATCCAGTGGTGTGAGGGAAATCTTCGATCACTGAAAAATATGCTTTCCATTTATGTTCCTTTTGTTTTCTTTTTTATATTTTTTTGCATTTCTAGATACCCTTTTTGTCAAATAAGATTTCCTAACTTTTAGAACTATTTTCTACTTTTTCTACTCAACTGTTATTTTTAGATGTGAGTTTGAAAGCATGGGAAGAAAAAAAATTATGGGAAGGTTTAGGATGGAAAAATAAGCACTTTGGTAAAAGAACCAGGGCAAGATCATTCACGGTTTGAAATTTATTCAAGTTTTAGTTTCTGCTTTTTGCCTTAAAAAACATTCTAAGTCCAATTTGAGGCACTAAACGGTTTCATACGGTCCCAAAAATCATCAAAACCACCATTGAAGGTGAAAACTATGATGACTATGTTAATAAACACCATGTCGTGGATGCATTGAAATATAAAATTCAATATGAAAAATACTACAATGATGTTGAGGTTGATGTTGGGGTATGTATAGGATCATGATGGGCCAAAAAGTGGCAATATGATGGGTATGTGGTTGATGACTATTTTTTTTACCCAACATTGATGAAAAAAAAGGGGTTTTTAAAGGATATTCTCATCCTTCCATTGATATAAATTATGCTTTACTTTGAGTTTAAAAGTAGTTATTATTCATTTTCTATTCAAATTACAACTAAAGTCTTGATTGATAGGCTAATTTAAAAACATCTATAGCTTTCAAATGGTATCAATTTTTTTGAATCCAAAAACATGCATCACATTCTATGCTTCACATACTATAGGATTGAAAAAAGAAAAATTTAATTTCATGAAGTTCTAACCAAGTTAAGGTGGTCAAACATACGAGTTTTTATATTTTTTAAAAATTTATAATAAAAAATTCATAATTAATTATTTACTTGAAAGCAAATTACAAAAAAATATGCATCGCATCGAGTCATGAGTCCTCTACTTATATGTAAAATTTTATAAAAAAATATTATCATTTTATTGTGGTTAGGGTGGTCAGACAAACACCTTATTTTTCCCCTGAAATTTAAGTACCACTGCATTGAAATTTCAAATTTTCACCAAATAGATTTTTTTTTAACAAACCTAGTAGTTTAGGAACTACATTTAATTTGATACAAATAATATTCTTACATATTTTTGAAATAATATAGATAACTTATTCAAATTTTTACGTCAAGTTGCCTAACTCTGAATTTTCTAAATTTTTTGCCGCTTAAGGGCTTGATTTTTCTATGATGATCCTGCACATACCCATTGAGGTTCTTAATATGTTACCTGATATTGTTGTTGATGTCTCCAATTTCTTGCATACAATAGGGCAAGTTTCCAATGAAGAGTTGATTCCATCAACTAGCTCACCAAATGTTGTTGAACATGAAATAGATCAACCTTTTAATCATTTATCCCTTTCTTTCCAAATACTACACAAGAGCTCCAAATCATCAAATAGGTATTACAAATATAAAGAAAGGAGTAGAATATCTTGTGTTGGATTGAAATTAACTGTTCTCCTATTAATGAATATAGCACTAAAGGTTTATTTACAATGTATTTTCTAACATTATTCCCCACTCGAGCAACACTCCCCCTCCAACCATGTAATATTCAGATTTAGTTGCATGAATATGCCCTCCACTTAGTGAGATATTTTGACCATAGATTTGGAAAACATGTTAGGTTTAGGAATTTCCTCTACAACTCAATAATGAGACATCATAGTCAACGAATCACTTCTATCTTCATCATAGAAAATTTGGAAGACAAAATATCAAAGTCTTTTTGTACATTGTGTGAATGGATTCAAGTTTCTCTTGATGACCACATAGCAGAGTGAGCCATAGAAAAATGTCCCCATGTCATTTTCATGGATTTTTAGGTTTCGTTTCATAATGTTTGATTTATTTTTCTTTTATTTTATGCTATAACATGGCTTGAACATGCATATTTAGGTACTAAAATTCAAATAACGACATCTTGTGAAGGATTTGTGAAGTGTTGTAAAACATTTCTACACTCCTCTAGACTCTATTCATTACAATTTACCTAAAAACCACATTTCATCATTAATCAAGTCCTATTTTGAAGTGTTGTAAAGTCTTGTAACATAGCAGGCAATTTATCCCTTTGTTATGCTTTATTTAACCCCTTTATGCCCTTATATGCCTTAATTAAGTGTATTTTTGAATGTAAGCCCCACAAACAACATTAAATACAAGACAATTCCCGACACCCATTTTCAAGTCCTAATTGGGACCCATTCACCATGGGTGTGAATGAGTTCCCCTTGGCTCCAAATTCAAAATATTTTAAATTTTCTTTCATGTTTTTTATTCAAAATCACTTGATGTCAGACTGTGATGAGGTATGAATGGGTTACTAAGGCACAATCTTGTATAAATAAGTTTTTCTACATCCATTCTAACCCCCATTCGTTCAATTATTCATTCAAGCATTCATTCACACATCATCTCAAGTATTCAAGCATCTTGAAACATCAAATCAAGAATTATTCAATCACTTTGGAGCATCTATTTGACACTACTTCATATTTGCATCATCATGGGTTTGGTAAGTTGATAGCATTTTCATGTTTTTAGTTTATCATTCTCTTGAATTTTATTATTTCATTAAGGATTTGATTACTAAAGTGGGGTTTGACCAAGGTAAACCCCTATTTGCTAACCCTCAACCATTTTCCCCCTCTTGCATGTGTGTTTGTAGACCTTTTTATGTAGATTTTACAAGCATTTAGGTGATTGAAGATTGGTCAACAAGTCAATTAGGTGCTTCAAGTCAAATCAACTATATTTCAAGCTTGAAGAAGGTTTTTTGTCTATTTTCCATAGAATTGACTTTGACAAACCGACAAGTAGACATTTCTAGATCTGGTGTTGCAGAGTTATCTCCTAATTTCTCAAAGTTTTGGGAGTGGACTAATTCACCACAGTGGTGAATGAGTTCCATGTTAAGACTAAAAATCTAAATGTTGTTAGATTTTGAATCCCAACAGTCAAAAACTTGTTCTTGACACTTTTTCACCAGTAGTAGGACTAATTTACCACCATAGGCAAATGAGTCCCACAGTTGATTTTCAGTAATGTTAGATAGTATTCAAACAATTACAGATTCCTCACATCTTTCCTAGGTGCACTTTGTTTTATCCCATTCCTTTCTATTTTGCATTTCATTCATCTTTTAGTTCATTGTTTGCATATCATGGTGTGTTTTCTAGTATAGCATAAATCTTAGTTTTGCATTCATAGTCATTCATATAAATCACATAATTGCATTTTGTTCATTTTATTTAGCTCATATAACATAACACATAACATAATTCAAATTAACCCTTAGCATTTTTTTCCCTACCTCCTTTCTTTTAGGTGAAAAACCCTAGAAGAGCTAGAGAAGTGCATTGGAGCCAAAATAATATGGTTCATTTTGGTGAACTTGCATTTTGAACTCTTTGCATTTCTAATTTCATTCACATATTGTATCCTAGATTACATTTACATTAACATTCAATTAGCACATTTTTTTTTCTTGCATTCTAGGACTTCTAATATTGCATTAGTGAAACACTCATTTAGGTTTCATTTTTGCATTATATTTAAAAAACAAAAAACAAAAAATTTTCATTTTGCATCCTTAATTGCATTCTATATAGCATTAGAATCATTTTAAAACTATTGAAATATATATATATATATATATATATATATCATACTGGGACTCATTCGCCACCCTGGGCGAATCAGTCCCTTTGTACTTTTTAAACAATATTTTTGACATTTTTTTGGCATTTTCCTTCATTTCTATTTTTTGTAGTTACTTGTTGGTTATAGTTAGCAGGATTTCTTTTATCTTCATTTAGAGATCCTAGATTACTTTGCATTTGCATTCACCGTATCTTTGTGGTGCTTGTATGAGTGTTTCGTGCCCCATTAATAATACTTTAGTGAGAAAAAGTTCTAGAATCATGGCTTCTCATGATAGAACTTTCATTGTGGACCTTGGGATCTCAAGAGCTATATATATATATATATATATCATACTGGGACTCATTCGCCACCCTAGGAAAATCAGTCCCTTTGTAATTTTTAAACAACATTTTTGACATTTTTTTGGCATTTTCCTGCATTTCTATTTTTTGTAGTTACTTGTTGGTTATAGTTAGTAGGATTTCTTTTATCTTCATTTAGAGATCCTAGATTACTTTGCATTTGCATTCACCCTATCTTTGTGGTGCTTGTATGAGTGTTTGGTGTCCCATTGATAATACTTTAGTGAGACAAAGTTCTAGAATCATGGCTTCTCATGATAGAACTTTCATTGTGGACCTTGGGATCTCAAGAGCTCCTACTCCTAGTATGGAAAATGGTGCATTAGGCAGTGACAATACCACTGCTATGCCTTCAACGTTCCATCCAATGAATGTTGACACCCAAAACAACTCCCTCCTACAAGAAAAGGTCATTAATATTCATGAGGATATTGCACACTTACAACAAGACTTATCACTTGAAAACATTTCCACCACTATCATACCCACCATTGAAAACCTTCATTGTTTGATTGAAAGTGATGAAGGCTTGCAAGTTATGAAGAGAATTGGCAAGATTTACAATAAACATGCCTTTTCTAATACCCATTCTGCAAACATTCTTGTAGGCCAAAGAGGACCTCAAGTTCCTTCCCCTTCAACAATAACATCCATACCAACTTATACCAATCCACAAGTCACCACAACTATGAACCAGGTTTATTATGTGGCTTCTTCTTTCTCACTTCCACCTAGCATTCCTAGTTCTCTTGTGGCATCACAAGTCCCTTCCACTACCTTCACCCCTCATAGTGTTCCTTTCACTTCTCCTCACATTACTTACACACCATCGCCCTTTTCCCTTCCACCTCAAACCACTTACCCCGACCTTGTTCTTACACAACTCCTTAACACCATTTCTTCCATACAACACCAACTTTCCACCATTAGCCAAGGTCAAACTGCTCCACTCACATATCATGTTTGTATCAGCCCCTTATATTTAGAAATATTACATACCCCAAAAATACAAGGGATAGAAATGCCTCAGTTTGAGAAATATGGACGTAAAGGAGACCCTATCAACCATGTTAATGCTTATACAACTTTATGTAGTTATTTTGTCCTCGATGATAAACTTTTAGCCAAATATTTTTTAAGGAGCTTGAAAGATATTGCATTACGGTGTTTTTCCAACTTTCATAGTCATTCCATCTGAACATTCAATGAATTGGTGGATGCTCTCATAAGTCACTTTCAAGTTCACATGACACCTAAAATTACAACGGTTGACTTCATGAGATGTAGACAAAACACTAATGAAAAAGTAACTAATTTTATCTCACGATACCAATCCTTGTATGCTCAAATTGATGTTGAGATTCTTGATGCACATCTGTAGAGGATGTTTATCCAAAAACTACACAAAAATATTTTAGATAAAATAACTATGATTAAATTCCCTTCATTCATGCATTTATGTACAACCTTGTGTGAATAGCATAACTTAGTTTCAAGTCATGATCCAAAATTCACTTCGAATTGAGCTGAAAAGCCTGAATGCAAGAATCAAACCAACAATCAAAACTTTCACAAAACAAATAAATGTTTTTTATAGTTCAGTCTACCTCCTCAACCACAACCCTAGCCAACCCAACCAGTTCCAAATCAAGTGGAATTTGTTAAAGTGGTGGTTCCTTATACCTATGGGAACTCAAAGAGATAATTTACTCCCTTACCTGATACCCTCCATAACACAATGAACCAATTACTTCAACAATGCATGCTCACTTTTCCACCCATTAAATCACTTGATCCAAAGTATCTAGTACCACCCACCTTCAAACCTAATGTTTATTTTCATTTTCATTACCAAAATGGACATGACACTAAACACTAAAGCATCTAAAACATCTAGTTCATGACCTCATTGGTTGAGTCCATTTGTCCATTGCACCCCCTAACCAGAATTTACAAATTTTCACCAACCCCATGTGTAAACAAAACATTTCCTTTGTCAAGGCTAGTGAGCCTTCAAATACTAATGTAATGACTATTGATTCAAATAGTGAACAACTTGATATAACTCTAATTGTTACCCAAGCTAACCCTATGGATAAACTTGTAGGTGTGATAGAAATCATCCCTCATAAAGACCAAAACAATAAATCTCTTGCTATCACTTTTTCTGCAAAAGACATACTATGAAAGCTTCCTGATGGTCCTCTTTACATAACTAGTAGAATATATCCTGCTTGTGGCAAAATTATGATCATAGAGGAGTTTCTAGTATTACATGAGCTATATCAAGATGATCATAATAAATTGACTACATGGATTAAGACACACTAGTTTTTCATAACCTATGATTGGATTGATCATACACCCCCTATAGATAGGACCTAAAACATCAGAAGTAACATTTTCAATTATTCCACAATCTAACCAATTTCATTTGTAGCTAGGCCACTCTTGGCTTCACCCAATGAAAGCAGTCCCATCAGTTGTTCACAAGTGTTTGAAGTTTCAACAAGGAAATGAAATATTTATAGTACACCATAGTGGTTTTAATCCCCTATCCTCTAAATATAATTTTTCCTTAGAAGTATTTTGGCTTGAGCCTATGGAACCCATCACCCCTCGCAAGGAATTCATTTTCATAACCTATCAAAAGTTCAAAGCCAAATGCATAGCCAAATTGTCTCTTTGTAACATGTCCATGTCCACTTCCACTCCTCCCATCCTTGATGAAACCATGCTTCAACTTGAGTCCAACATTGAGCAAACCATATGACCTCATGAGCAGCCACCCTTAGACACTTTCTCACAAACGTTTAAATAGCCAAGGAAAAATGAAACAACTCCTGTCATGCCTCCTCACATTAAAAAGGTGTATAAAGCTAAAGAGAAAGTGGTTGACCCATCTTCCTGAGTTTCTTCTATTCTTCCCTCTTCAAAAATAGAAGAACCTATAATGACTCAATCTGCTCTTACACCTCAACAACTCCAAAAAGGAATTAAATGAAATCGTGGTGCTAGGGAATGTAGGCATCATCACCATCTCCTTGCTCATCAATCTCGCATAGAAGAAAATAAAGAAAATCATCCTCCACATTTGATAGAAGTAATAGATGACCACCATCATTCTCCTAACCTACCACAAGATAATCCACTACAAACTTCACAAAAAAATGAACCAATCAAATAACCACATCTTTTGATACATCCTTCATTAGAAATCACCCTTCGTCCTCCTATTGTCATCAATCTTGATGATGATGATGATGCAACAATAGAAAAAATAGATGAAGTACATAATGATTTGAACTCTTTATTTTCATTTGCAATGAGCTTAACAAATAAATCCTTGCCACCAAGTGAAAAACCTAGTATGACTCCTAGTTTGGCACTTGCATTTCTTCCTTTGGATAGTCAAGCACCCTCACATTACATTGAAGGTGATTTGGAGGTGGATGACTTGTTAGATGGTTGACTTTCATTTTCCTAGCTATACTTTTTTGCATTTCTCTTGTCCTTTTTCATTTTCATGTGCATATCATGTTCCCATGTAACGTGTGTTTGATTATTTCCTTCTCTTTGTACACATATTTTATTTGTACCTCTCTTCTTCTATATGTTGTCCATCTTCACTTTTTCCTTTTCATTTTGTGTTTTTCTTTTGGGGATGATGCAAAGTGTAGAGATGCCCTATGTTTATTCCATGTTGACCCAAAAGGTCCTTTTGTTTTTCTCATTTTTTTTTTCTTTTCCTTTTGGGGATGATGCAAAGCATAGAGATTCCCTATGTCTCTTCCATGTTGAACCAATCAATTGCTTTTCCTTTTTTTCTTTTTCTTATGATTTCCTTTTGGGGATGATGCAAATCATTGAGACTGCAATGTCTCCTTCATGTTGACCCAAAAACATTTTCATTTTCTTTTTCCCTTTCATTTTCTTTCTTTTGTCTTGCTTTTTCCTTTTGGGGATGATGTGAAGTGTTGAGACTGCAATGACTCTTCCATGTTGACCCAAAATTAACTTTATTTTTCTTTTATTTTCACTCTCTTTGTGTCTTTCTTCCAATTATATGTGATTTGGGGAATGATGATAGCTTTGAGATATTTCACAAAATCATTACAACAATGAACATACTGACCCCAAATCCATAGATATCTTATGTGCTTGGTGTGATCTTTTCTGGGGGGAAGCTCCATTTCCTTGTTTTCCATTTTTGTTGACATGATGCAACCTAAATTTGAAACATATGACTTGCCATAAGGCTTTCCAAGTTGGCTCTCATATCTTTTTTGCCTTTTGCATTCTCCTCCCTTTGCTACTTTAAAGTAATTACTCACAGAATGATGTGTAGCAACTCCTTTAAAGTGGGGGGCATACATTACCATTAATTCATTTGCATTCTTGGTTCCTAGTGTAGCATTGCCATTCATATGATGAATTTAACACTTTTTGGATGACATTGGGTGTGATGTCCTTCATAACTGTGATCTATATTAGCATATTACATTCCTCTTGGTGGCATGATGTGACACACTACATCCCCTAGGATATGAATATATTATTCTTTGATTGGTCCTCTCTTTGAGACATTAGGTACAATGTTCCCTAAGTGACTAACTTGGCATGAACTTAACAAGAATCCTTCGAAAATATTTCACATTTTACATATTTTAAGTTTACATTTTGCATTTTTCTACCTTGCATAAGATAACTTGCATGCCTCTGGTACCCTTCCTTTTTGTTCATGAGTTCTAAGCGTACAAAGCTTTCCTTGTCTCATGGGAATGCACTGACATTTTTCCTTGCGGCACCTTGTTAAAGTTATTAGGAGGTATAACTTTGATATGGATGAGTGGGAATCCCACCTAGCAGCATGACTTTTACCCATATCCACCTTTGTTTTTGTGGGTGCATACCAACTAGTGTATGTATCTTACATTTTGGGTTTTCTCACCCCATAGATAATCAAAAGTTTCATGGCCTTAGAGTGAGTACATTTTTTCCTTCTCCCTGATAAACCATTATGAGTTATGTTTCTCCAGAGTGAGTATACATTCTCTTTTAGCCTAGATCTAATGAACAACTAGTTGGATAGACAATTGAAGCTTCGTGTGATTCTCAACACTTATGTAATCCCTTGTTCTTATGCTTAGTTTTCCATGGGATCTTCATCTTAGGGGCTTGATCATCCCTCTTGATTGTTGTCATTCCATCTTGCTAACATTAGTGCATTTGAACCCTCCTCTCGATGTTCATGGCTACTGTAGTGTGAGTTTTAATCAAGTTCATCCTCTCACTAAAGTGGGTGCTAAATGTGCCATACAAAAATGGTCCCTTCTCAATTTCATGGACTTTTAGGTCTTGTTTCATAATTTTTGATCTATTTTGCTATGATTTTATGCTATAACATGGCTTGAACATGGATATTTGTGTACTAAAATTCAAATAATGACATCTTGTGAAGGTGTTCTGAAGTGTTGTAAAAAAATTCTACACTCTTCTAGACTCTATTCATTACAATTCACCTAAAAACCACATTTTCATCAATAATAAAGTCATATTTTGAAGTGTTACAAAGTCTTGTAACAAGATTTCACACTTTTCTAGGCATAACTTCACTATTTATCCATTTCTTATGCTTTATTTGACCCCTTTATTCCCTTATATGCATTAATTAAGTGTATTTTTGAATGTAATCCTGACAAACAACATTAAATAGAAGATAGTTCTTGACACTCATTTTCCATGGCTGGCGAGTGAGTCTCCCTTAGCTCCAAGTTCAAAATATTTTTAATTTCCTTTCAGGTTTTTATTCAAAATCACTTGATGTTGGCCTATGATGAGGTATGAATGGGTTACTAAGGCACAAGATTGTATAAATAAGTGTTTTCACATCCATTCTAACCCCCATTCATTCAAGTATTCATTCGAGAATTTTTTCACACATCATCTCAAGCATTCAAGCATATCGTAACATAAAATCAAGCATTATTCAAGCACTTTGGAGCATCCATTGACACTACTTCATATTTGCATCATCATGGATTTGGTAAGTTGAAAGAATTTGCATGTTGTTAGTTTATCATTCTCTTGTATTTCATTATTTCATTAAGGGTTTGATTACAAAAGTGGGGTTTGACCAAGGCAAATCCCTATTTGCTAACCCTCAACAATTTTCCCCCTCTTACATGTGTGTTTGTAGACCTTTGTATGCAAATTTTACAAGAATTTAGGTGATTGAAGATTGTTCAACAAGTCAACTAGGTGCTTCAAGTCAAATCAAACCTATTCAAGCTTGAAGAAGGTTTTCTATTTGTTTCTCACATAATTGACTTTGACAACCCGACAAGCAAACATTTATAGATCTAGTGTTGCAGAGTTTTCTCCTGATTTCTCAAAATTTTGGGAGAGGACTAATTCACAAATAGTGGCAAATGAGTCCCACCTTAATACTAAAAAATCTAAATTTCGTTTGATTCTAGATCCCGATAGTTAGAAGCCTGTTCCTGATACTTTTTCACTAGTACTAGGATTAATTCGCCACCTTGGGTGAATGAGTCCAATTGTTAATTTTTAGTTACTTCAGAAAGCATTAAGACAATTCCAAATTCCTCACATCTTTTCTAAGTGCACTCTGTTTCATCCTATTTCTTTCTATTTTATATTTCATTCATCTTTTAGTTCATTATTTGCATATAATAGTGTGTTTTCCAACATAGCATAAATGTTAGTTTTGCATTCATAATCATTCATATAAATCACTTAATTGCATTTTTTTCATTTCATTTAGCTCATATAACATCACACATAACATAATTCAAATGAACCCTTAGCATTTTTGGCCCTACCTCCCTTATTTTAGGTGAAAAAGCCTAGAAGAGCTAGAGAAGTGCATTGGAGCCAAAAATCTATGGCTCACAGAGCAACTGATGTGTTTTGGTTCATCGTTGCATGGGACTCACTCCTTTTGGAACTCCTATTAGGCCCAACTATCTACAATGATTGAATATCTTGGGATACCTACCCTTTTCTTCACTCTAAGTTGTGCAAACACAAAATGCTCTAATCCACAAAATGTTCTCTTTTATGGCTCATTTGGCAATGGATTTTTCAACAAAGACGTTAATAGATATTCTTATTCAGAATCCACATATAGCATATTTATATCTACGTCATTGATTCTCAATTTTCTGTGAAGAGGTGATTGAAAAGCTCTTGCATGAAAAAGATTATTGGTATAGATATGAATGGAAGCATCATTGCTTTGCACATGTGCATGGTTTTTTATGGCTTCTAAAATCCCTAAACATGGAAACTCTTGATTGTTCCAATCACCTTGATGTTACCATGGCAAGGAACATTTTTTATAGATATGTTTCAACTTGGAATCCACATTTCCTTGCATAAAGATTGCTTAGAATGTACTATTGTTATAAAGAAAATTTGTACTTACTTTCCACAAGTTAGAGTCTTTCCAGCAATCCAATCATAGATTATGAAGAGTTGTTAAATACAATTCAAAGGAACACAAAATGCTCTAAATATACTTGCTTAATGAAAAACAGAGAGCAATTACAATGCTACTATAAATCACCTTGGCAGCAACAACTTACGTCTACATTGACATCTGATGCTACGGCTAACAAATAGTACAAGCCAAAAATAAATGATGATCACCTAAATATTCATAGCCCACCCATGCTTGCAATTTTGTGTTCCAATTTTGACTGTTAGCTAATTATTTCTACCCAAATTGTATTAAATTATATCTCCAAATATGTAGCTAAATCTGAGAAGAAATAAAAAAATCACCTTGATATGTTGAGAAGACTTGCAAATAAAAATATAGTTGAGGATAGAGAACTGCTTTCATATCAAAAATAAATGATTAATATTCTTTTCGAGCATGACATATCTACAAAGAAGATGTGTCATATGTTACAAAAATTTCCCCTTATCACTTCAAGTTGACAATATGCTCACTTGAATGTTGGAAAAAAAGCATGGTTCCATATAAATAAATATGATGTTGATGAAGCCCTACCAAAAAATTATATTCATTTCTATATGCAAATTCCTCTAGAGCTAGGTGTTGTATCCCTAATTGACTTGGTTCACTTATACACACATTCAGACCAGTGCAAAAAGGACAAATGGAAATCGAGACACCAGCATACAATTTTTCTTATGTAGGCCTTGTTCAAGGATGACCCCCTTGAAGATACAAAAATATTCGACACATTTTGTTGGACTGAACTTATGTTATACAAACCTTTTTGAAACATACACACAACTATAGGTCTTGCCAAACAAGACATAATACAAATTTTTTTAAAATAGTTGGTTATCATCCTTGGCATATTAATAGAATTTTAGTTGCATCCGCCATTGAAGAAAATCATGGAAGTGATAGTGATGATTTGAACCATCAACCTTCTATGGACGAATATGAATGGGAAATTTTTTTCTCGGCTTGGTGCTACTACTAACTTTAGTATAAATTAGTTCTAGCTACTCGGTAGCTAAGACTTTGATATGAACCATTCATGGAATACAAACCATCTGCCTAAAAAACTTCATAATATTTATTTTCACTTCATTCCATCAGCCAAGGCATAGCATGAGCAAGCTATGATACAATCCTTTCCTGTAAATACATTATCCTATCAACTTTCACCAAAACAACAACTAGCTCTTCAAAACATCCAATCCCATCACATGCAAGCTTCCCCCAAAGCCCCTTTCTGCATAATCATTCAAGTAATAGTTGGTACTGGTAAATCCTTTTTTATAAATTATATGAAACAACAAATAAATGCCTCTACTACTAGATGCAATTTATCATTGCTCGCATTGACTTCTACAGGTGTTTCTGCCTACCACATATGTGCTTCCACAATCTATACAACCCTCTGAATTCCCATAAAGAATATGAATCATTTTCAAGGCCAACCATTGACAATATTCCAAGAACAATTTAAATATAATCAATATGTTTTGATAGATGAAATGAGTTTGTTAGGCCCGAAGTTGTTGCTCAAAATAGATAGTTGATTGCACCAAGCATTCCCCAATAACCAAATGCAACCATTCAGTGGTGTTTCTATCATCCTTGTTGGTGATCTTTCCCAATTGCCACCGGTGATGGGTACTCCTATTTATGCTTCACACTCATTGGTTTTAGCTTTGTGGAATACTTTCATAGTCTTAGTAACATTGGATGCCATTTTCTGCTAATAGCGAGATAGTACTTCCCAACAAAAGTTTCGGGAAATCCTTCTCCATATAAAAAATGGTGAGGCTCTCCACAATGAGTGGGAAGAGCTTATGAAAAAAATAAAAAAAAATTATCTTCCCTATAGAAAGAGAACAATTTGATGTTGCAACACATTTGTTTGTCACAAATTACTTAGTTGCATTCCATAATAAAAAAATGATCAAAAAATTAAACATGCCCATAGCCATTAGTGCCGCTCGAGTAGAATAAACAAAGACATCTGATTATGGAGATGATGACCAACTTATCCTAGAACTATTGCTTTGTGTGGGAGAACAAGTGATGCTAAAAACAATTTTTTTCATTCAAGTTGGGCTAGTTAACGGATCCCTTGGTCTTGTTACAACTATTGCGTACAATGAATGTTGTAAACCACTACATCTTCTTGACTATGTTGTTGTCTACTTTCAAAATTACATTGGCTCACCATGGGACCCATAAAATCCAAGAGACATCCCCATCCTAGCCATAAATTGAGGTATTTGGACACAAATTCCACTCACCATGGCATGGGCAATCACAATACATAAAGTAAAAGGCTTAACATTAAACAGAGCAACAATAGACATAGGCAACAAAGAAAGGAAAGGGATAACTTTTATAGCTATCTCTCATGTTAAATCAATTGAGAGACTCCACATTGATCCAAAATTCTTATTTGAGAGATACTTCATACTAAGAAACAATAAATACATTGCCCGATTTCATAGCGAAGAGGCCAAGTTGGAACAGCTCTAGCACCCACCAAATGCTTTTGCCCCTGCCTCATGTTTCAGATTATGAAAAATAATTTGAAATATTTATTTTCACTTTGGCTCCACACCATATACCATCCTCTTTTGAAGGATTCTGAGTTAAATTTTATAGAAACATACCAAGTAATAACCTATGCAAAATTGGTACAATGCCAAAGATGCACAGAGATACCAAAGAACAATAAGCAAAGGGAAAAACTTGTACAAGTTAGTGACATTTTTTTATCATTCCAATCTATTAAAATATACATTCAACTATTCTAGAAACATTTTCAATAGTATTGTGTTGTATTTTACTAACTAGTTTTAAATTATTGGCTTATGCTTTGTTTTCCATCTTTTGTGCCTATATACTTTAAGTTTTGTTACGACATTAAATTTCCCATGTTTGTCCAATGATTTCCATCCTCTTCAACCTTACACATTAAAGATGATTTTCTCGCTCTTTATTGTCTTCTATACCTTTAGCAATACATTTTTTTTTAAATTCACTATACAAATATGCACCCATATATATTAATCTACCCACTTCTCCTTTCAACATTTCATTGTTTCATACTTTTTGTATATGACATTTAGAAAACTACACTCTCCTATATATTCCATCTATCCATGTTTTTCCAAGTATCTTTAAATTACATTATGTCAATTCTTTATCAAGATACCCATTTTTATAAAATTACCACAACAAAGACTACACTACAATATGAGAGATCATATATGAAAACCCTAAATTTTCACCAAATTTTAGCAAAAAACAACTACAATAGGAAAGATCATATATGAAAACACCAAAATTTTCCCAACTTTGTGATTGTGTGATACATGATGAGACTTCATGAAATTACTCATGGGTGTTTCATACTTCTCTTGCTCGAGGGTTTGGCTAGAGCCTACAAGGCTTCATGATATATATATATATAGTCTAGATTGAACATGTTATATGTCTTGTATCAATACGTTTAATGTTAGTTTTCGATTATCTATCATTTACCTATAATTCTTAAGTGCTTTCCTAATAGTTATTTTACAATTTCTCTATTTTTTCTATAATATTTAGTGCCAAATAATATAGCTTGAATTTTGAATTGACAAGTAAACTATTACATAGATATCCTGTGTTGTATCAATATGTTTTATGATATTATTTTTTCGAGTTCTACAAAGAAAATTGTTCATTATGTAATAATTGGCACTCTATGTAATAGTTGGCTTGTCAATTCGATGACCATTTTAAATATATATTCTTCCTTACATTGAAATTGTATTTTTTATATAAATACATTTACACTCGCAAAAAAAAATGTTGTTATAACTTTAGGGAAAATTGCCATCTTGATAATCAACTGTATGTAAATAATCTTTTAGATAAGCTAAAAAGATAATTGTACACACATGCAAAAATGCAATGGGTAGAGTAGAATATCTTTTTTGAATTCAAATGTATGTTTTTTTCCCAAAAAAAATTGGCATTTAAGATTTTGTAAGGAAAGCTAAGGTGTGGAAACAACTCTCCTAACATCAAAACCTCAGGGAAGAATGCAAAGGTGCTTTCAAATTTTCAATTACAATCAAATTAAGATACACTTCTAATAAATAACAAAAATAGAGAAAAAACATGCATAGATGAACAATAGATTTACATGGGAAAACCCTTATGGGAGAAAAACCCACCACACCAAGAAAAGCCTCTTTGTATTACAGAAATGGAGATTACATATAGAGATCAGACTTATCTTTCTGATGTCAAAATTTCAACATAATCCTTGATCAACCTTGTACAGGAAACATTCTAGTTACAATGCTCTCTGAATTGAATTCACACTGATTACTCAACTATTCATAGAACTATTCATCCCACTAATCGTCCAACTGAACATCATCATCGATCACAGGGTATATCCATGTCGACCTTGGTTTGTTGAGCTTCCTCATAGGAATGGCCACAATAGTCTAACTTCCTATGGTTCCCATTCTTCTTCCTTGATTGGTCAAAGACAACCACTATGAACCATAGTCAGCGAGAGTTCTTATCGGGTGAAGAGAGATCACAATGACAAGGAATGTCACAGTGATAGCTCTAGTCAGTAAGACATCAACAAGGTATTAGTGACCTGAGCATTCCAAAAGGTTGCACAACTACCAGTTGGATAGATAGAAGGAATGCCACACTGACTTTGCTCTTTCAAAGGTTTCAGCCTGTGAGATTGAGACACACAATTCCAACAATCTCCCACTTGACGAAGATCACACAAGCACCTCCATAGCACAACAAAACTAATGAAATTCATGGGCACTAAGGCCCATCGAACTGGAACACCACCTAAACTTGTTTGTGCTCACTGGCTTGGTCAATGCATCTACAACATTCTCCAGAGTATCCACTTTTTCTAAAGAGACCTTTCCATCCTCCATATCTTGTACAAAATGATATTGTACATCTATATGTTTTTTCCTTGCATGGAAAGTAGGATTCTTTGCCAAAAAAATAGCACTCTGACTGTCACAGTAAATTGTTATTTTCCCTACATCAAAACCAATGTTAGAACACAAATGTTTTAGCCAAATTTCTTCTTTGCAAGCATCTATTACTACCATGTATTCTGCCTCTATAGTGGACAAAGTGACTATAGCATGCTAGTTACTCATCCAACTCATTGCACCACCATTCATTATGAAAATATATCCACTGGTGCACCTTTTACTATTAATGTCCCTACCCAATTAGAATCCACATAGCCTCGAATGTCGAGAGTCCTTTGTGAATCAAACAAGTTTCCATGGTAACATGATTCATATTCAAAAGTTCCCTTCAAATATCTTAACACTCTTTCATAGCATCCCAATGTGTCCTTCTCGGATTAGCCATAAACAAACTAAGTACTCCCACTACTTGGGCAATGTATGGCCTTGTATAGACCATTGCATACATTAGACTACCAACCACACTAGCATAATGCACAATAGTCATGTCCTCCATCTCAGTAGGATATTTTTGATAGTCTTCAATAGATAGCTTCAATCCCTACAAAACTGAACAACTAGCTGCTTGCAATCACTCAGACAAAATCTCTCTAGAACAATCTTGATGTACTTACTCTAACTAGCCAAAGTTTTCTACTCTTCCTATCCCTAGTTATTTCCATTCCTAGAATATACCTTGCTGGACCAAGATCTTTCATTTCAAACTTTGCAAACAACTAAGACTTAAGATTAGAAACCATTAACTTACTAGTTCCTATGAATAGCATATCATCAACATAGAGAACGATAATAAGAAATCGGTCACTTTCAGCTTTGTAATACACACAATGATTAGATTTTGATCTTACAAATCCCAATGATAAAATAAAGGTATCAAACTTCTGGTACCACATTCTAGGAGACTATTTTAACCCATACAAAGATTTTTTCAACTTGCAAACTAGTTTTTCTTTACCTTTCTTCACAAAGTGCTTAGGCTAGGACATATAAATTTCTTCTTCAAGATCACCATGAATAATGTTGTCTTCATATCCATCTATTCAATCTCTAAGTCATGTTTCTACAAGTGACAAAAAAAATTTGATAGATGTTAGATTAGCTACAGAAGAAAAAATCTCATAATCAATTACCTCTACCTGGGAATATCGCTTCACAACCAACCTCACCTTATACTTTTCCATACTACCATCCAGACTTGTTTTCTTTTTAAATACCAATTTGCAACCCACAACTTTTTTGCCTTCAGGAAAGGGCACCAAACTCCGAGTATCATTCTTCTCTAATGATGCCATTTCATTATTCATGGCTTCCAACTGAGAGTTTGAATTAGACATTTTAAATGCCTCTTTCACAATCCTAGGCTCATTAGTGCTAGAAATTAAAGCATAGGCACAAGTAGAATCTATCAAAGAAAACCCATACCTATTAGGTTGCTTTCTTTCATGAGTTGAACTCCTCACTTGCTGAGGCAGAGGTTGTTCTTCTTCTTTAGAACTCTCAAAATTGCTTGAGCTCTCCTCAGTCTTATGTTTATTTTGATTTTTCAATTCCTCTTTATCTAGTGTTGGAGGAATTTCAACTCCATCCTTTTTATTTTATGATTTTGTCTCTAACTGCAGATCCAAGGTAGAAGGCTTTAGCTCATGAAAGATAACACTTTTTCTGTATAGAACCTTCTCTGTATTAGGATTTCAAAGCTTGTATCCTCTTATGTCAGCACTATAGCCAATAAAAATATCTTTAACAACCCTATTCACCAATTTAGATCTTTTCTCATTCTACACATATGCATATGCCTCATAGCTAGAAACACGAATGTGTCTTAGAGAAGGCTTCTTACTAGACCATGCATCCAAAGGTGTTTTCTTAATAAAAGTGGAATGAGGAGAACAGTTTATCAAGTAACATGTTGTAGCAACTACCTCAGCCTAGAACTTCTCCTCCAAGCCAACACTACTCAGCATACTTCGTGCTCTCTCCATCACTGTCTTGTTGAACCTTTCTGCAACTCTATTTTGTTGTGGAGTATGAGGTGTAGTTTTATGTCTTTTAATCCCATGATATTTAAAGTACCTCTCAAATTCATTAGAACAAAACTCATTGCCATTATTAATCCTTAAACATTTTATTTTTCTTCCATTCTTATTTTCTACAAGGTTTTTAAATTACTTAAACCAACTGAACACTTCTGATTTACTTTTCAAAAAATAGACAAATCCTCCTCTTGAATAATCATCAATGAATGATACATAGTACCTTAACTTAGACAAAGAAGGAACATTCACTGGACCAAAAACATCATAATGTATATATTCAAGTAAACTAGAATATTTGTGTGGACTAGAGTAAAATGAAACATGGTGTTGTTTACCATATATACAATGTTCACAAAATTTGAATTCAAAGTTACAATCATCAATCCCTTCAACCAGGTTTTTATTCTTCAAGGTTTTTAAACATTTTTCTTGAATATGGCCTAGCCTATCATGCCAGAGCATAGTCTTTTCTGCTAGAAGTTTAACTTCCATAGAGTTTACACCATCAGAAACTTTTCCCTCCTTTCCCCCATGAGTGGCTTTCTATGACTTTACAGAGACACTATTGCATTGAATAGCATGTGCATCTAGCTTATAGAAGGTACCAATATGAGCACCCCTTTCTAGCACCATTGAGCCTCTAGTCATCTTACAACCATTTCTAGAGAATGCAACTTGCACTCCAATATCATTTAGCTTACTAACAAAAAGTAGATTTCAAGCCAGACTAGGTATATACATTACATCATTGATTCCCTTCACTTTTCCATCATGGAATTGAATTCTGACTCTTCCATTACCAACTATTTCCAAATATGAATCACTTGCCAAATACAACTTTCCACCTTCGTAATTTTCATACTTTGTGAACTAGTCTATATGAGATGTCATCTGGAAAGATGCTCTAGAATCAATTAGTCGGACATCATCTAATGCCTACTTAACCAAGGATGCAATGAAAGCGTCTACGTCAATCTGAGAAGAATCATTGTTGGAAGAATTCTTCTTCTTCTTCTTCTTTTCCTCCTTTTTGCAATCCTTTCAAACATGACCAGGTTGCCCACAATTCCAACACTTCACCTTGGAATTTTTTCTAGGAGACTTTGATCTCCCCTCAGATTTGGATTTGGATTTCTTGTCCTTCTTCTTTCCTTTTTCTTTTGATCTACCTCTAACAACAAGAGCCTCCTTCACCATCTTAGAAGATTTCCTTCTCATCTCTTTTGATAAAAAAGAAGCAACAACATCTTCCATCTTAAAACTAGATGTCGTACTCACAGTAGCCATCACCAAGTGATCCCAAGATTTTGGCAAAGAACACAATAACAACATAAGGTGATCTTCTTCATCAATCTTCACACCCATAGATGTTAATTGTTCAATCAACATGTTGAAAGTGTCCAAATGATCAGCAATAGATCCTCCCTCTTGCATTCTCAAAGTGTATAGCTTCTTCCTCAAGAATAATTTACTCACCAAGGACTTGCCCTGATAACTAGATGCCACTTTTTTCCACAAGGAAGATGCTGTCTTTTCTTCATGAATATTCAGAAGAACAGAGTCTGCTAAATAGAGCCTTATCAACCCCTTAGATTTTCTATCAGCAAGGTCCCAATCCTCTTGCTTCATGCCTATAGGCTTCATTTTAGAAATAGCGAGCCACAGATCATGATCAACCAACAAATATTCCATTTTGAGTTTCCACAACTCAAAATTGCTGCTATTGAATTTCTCAATTTCAATCTTTCTTGATGTGCTTGCCATCTTAATCTGTAATTCGAATTGTCAAACTTGTACAAGACTCGTATTGAATAGAATTGACACAAAAAACCCAATGTACCCACAAGGATAACACAATTGGCTAGGCTCTGATACCACTTTTAACAAAAGCTAATGTGTAGAAACAACTCTCCTAATTTCAAAACCTTAGGGAAGAATGCAAAGGTGCTTTTAAATTTTCAATTACAGTCAAATTAAGATACACTTCTAAGAAATAACAGAAACGAAGAAACAACATACACAGATGAACACCAGATTTACGTGGGAAAACCTTTACTAGAGAAAAACCCACCACACCAAGAAAATCCTCTTTGTATTATAGTAATGGAGATTACATACAGAGATTAGACTTATCTTTTTGATGTCAAATTTCAACAGCATAATCCTTGATCAACCTTGTACAGTCCAAAAATTCTAGTTATAATGCTCTCTAAATTGAATTCACACTGATTACTCAACTGTTCACAAAACTGTTCATCCCACTTATTGTCCAATTGAACATCATCATCGATCATAGGGTATATCCATGTCGACCCTAGTCTATTGAACTTCCTCACAGGCATGGCCACAATAGTCTAACTTCCAATGGTTCCCATTCTTCTTCCCTAATTGGTCGAAGACACACCATGTAGAATAGTCTTTCAATCGGTCAAAGCATTCAAACTATGTTTGCGTATCGGTGAGACACTAGCCATGTCTCCCCGATGCCACAAAGCCTAACCGTCGATATCACCTAGAGTCATCACCTTCGGCAAGAGGTTACACCGACCTCAAAAGTAGTTGGTGAGACAAACTATATCACTGAGATGTCATACCAATGACCACCACATGTAGTGCTATTTGACAAGACTATCACTATTTAGTGAGAGGTCATACCGATGTTGAAAAGTCACATAGACATTAGCATTCCCATCAGCAAGACTATCGCTATTGCCAAAAGATCATATCGAAGCAATATACCTATTAAAGAGACCACAAGAAATTAGAACAAGGTCTTGGCAATCCTTCATGTCACACTTTAATGTCCTACCATCAGTGAGACTTCATCCATTGCTAAGAGTTCTTATTGAAGCCTCCAAGTTACTCCGATGACTCCGAGTGTAACACTATCAGTGAGACATACCATCCATCACCAAGATTTCTTACTAAAGTCCTCATGTTACTTGGATGACTCCAAGTGTATAACCATTTAGTGAGACATCTATTGTTGTGATGATTCATACCAAATGTTCATATCTCTCCCTGACAACCACTATGAACCACAGTCGGTGAGAGTTCTTACTGAGCGAAGAGAGATCACAATGACAAGGAATTTCACAGTGATAGCTCTAGTTGGTAAGACATCAACAAGGTCTCGACAACCTAAGCATTCCACAAGGTTGTACAACTACCCGTTGGCTAGATAGTTGGAATGTCACACTGACTTTTCTCTTTCAACGGTTTCAGCCTATGAGATTGAGACACACAATTCCAACAGATTTCCCCTTATAGCCATTATAGATTGTGGTTTATGTGATTGTGAACAAAAACCACACACTATTGTCAAGTGCTTGTGAGAGGAAAAACAATTTGTTGATTGCACCACATTTTTTATCCTTACATATGAAAATGGAGTATGTTGCTTCATTCAACTAAACCATTTACAATGTTATGGTTAGCCTAGTTTTCATTTTATATGTGACTATTTTTTTTCCTTTCTGGTTATTGGTTGTTATATCTACCCATGTTTTGCAAACACATTCCTACATATAAATATTAGCCATGCAATGCAAACATAAGCACTTAAAAAAAAAATCTATACCAATATATATGTTTGTGAAGTTAGATGCACCTTTTTAGTTATTATACACTCTTCTATATATTCCATCTATCCATGTTTCTCTAGCTATCATCAAATCCCATGATGCCAATTCTTTATCGAGATACCTATTTTACCTATTTTTTGTCAAGTTGTCACAACAAAAAAAGGACTATAATACTAAAGATCTTTTTTGAGAACACCATTTTTCCCCAAATTTTTTATTGTGTGATATATGATAAGAGTCCATGAGATTTTCCATGGACCTTACCTTCCTTTCTTTCTTGGGGGTTTTTCTAGAGCCCAAAACGATTCATGATGCCAATATGGTATGGAGGAGAACAATTTTGGGTTTAGTGCTTTTGTCTTCCATTGTCATATATTTGTTGTTGCTTATGTACATGGACACACAAATTCTCACATGCACTTATCTACCAAAAAAATACTCTATTCTATCCATTTAATTTGTCATTTTGTTTCCACAACTCTCTTTTCAACTTCTCCAATAGATTACTTATACACAATTCTTTAATAGGATGCCATGTATTCAAAATGTTCCACTTTATCTCTTTCTATTTACAACAAATAATGCTAACCTCTTTTATTTTATATCTATATTATTTCCCTTATAATGTTGCATAGATACAATAGATATTCAAGAAAATTTTTGTATTGTAAATTTTCTATTTCAAATTCTTTCATGGTCCAACAACTCAATCTGATCCTACTCAACCTTGTTAAACACCATCAACAATACATGTAAGTACATAGCTTTTCCATTATCAATAAATAGATTCAGTGAACCAATTGTAAATATTATTAAAAAAAAATTTAGTTTCACATTTTCCATATTGATTTTACACATATACTTACTCACTTTTTATACTTCCTTTTTTATTTTTCTTTCTTGTCAACTAACATACCCATGTCTTCTATTTGCAAGAGCTAGGCTAAAGCATGCAAAAGCATTCAAAAATTAGGATATCTATTTTTTTTAAAGTTACCACAACAAAGAAAATAGTACAATATGAGAGATCATATATGAAAACACCATATTTTCCCCAACTTTATTATTGTGTGATGTATGATGGAACTCCATGAAATTTCCCATGGGTGTTGCATACTTTTCTTTCTTGGGGGTTTGGATAGAATCCACAAGGCTCCATGATGCCAATATGTTAGGGAGGATAATGAGCATTGGTTTTGTTCTTTTTCTTTTAACGCCATATATTTGTTGTTACATAGATACATGTGTACACAAATCCTTGTATACACTTGGCTTCCAAAAACATACTTATAATAACATGTTTCTCATGTCATAGCAAGTGGTGGGGAGGCACTTGAGACTTTGATCATGTCACCTCAAAACAAGGCATACCTTTTAACTCAATTATTCTTACAATGCAAAATATGTGTATCATGTCATCATATTCTTCTTTTGGTGAGGTCTATTTATTTGCTTAGAATCCTTTCTGTTCCATACTTTTTATAAATATTACTTAATCCACAACTTCAAGTTACCATGTATTTCTATGCATATGTATCTGAAGATAATTAAATAATAATCAATCGGTTGATTGATTATCCTAGACAAAAAGGCCAAATATATATGTGCATCTAGGTCTAATAAATATAAAACTAAAATAAAGATAAAATTATATCATACCTTAAATTTTGGAGAGAAATTATTATTATTAAAAATTTAATTATTTAAAAATTTAAATTTAATTTAATTTTTCAATTGTAATATTTTAAGAATAAATTTATTAAAAAACATATTCATTGAGATTTAATTTACTATGGATTCTCAATCATTTTCCATTTACTTGTGATTCCTAAGATTATTAATTAGAAACAATTTTAATTAAATGAATACATAAAATAATCTCTATGCTAAAATTAAGTGATTTATAATATGTTCAAATTAGATGATTTAAATTGATATCTTTCAATGCACACATAGGTTGGCTTTAACTTTAATACATATGTATCGATATGAATGATCTACCCATCTAATTATCCATAATAATATATAAATTGATTTTCCAACATCTCTCTTCATTATGATCCACTCCACCTATTTTATCCTAGTTAAAGTCCAAAATCATAAGGTTCACCTCCTACTATGAACTAACCTCACGTTATTTCATATTGGCTTACTATCATGCTTCCTTTTCTAACTCAATCAAACAATTGCAATTATTATTGATTATTTATATTTCACATTGCATTCTAAAAAAAAAAATGTTTCTTACTTCCCATTGAATAGTCATTTGTGGTGGACACCTATCGACTAATTCAATAGCTAGTTATAATTAAATTACTATTTAGTTATTTAGTAGTTTAAAAGTGTTGTTACATGTCTTAAATAGTTATTATTGTTATATTTAAAATATAATATATATTTTAAATTATACAAATTAAATTATATATAATATACATATACTTATTATTATATATTATATTTTAGAATAAAAATATTAAATAAAATTTAGAAAATAGTATAATTAATAATTTATATTTGTAATTAATATAATATAAATTAAATTAGCATTTAAATATAATACAATATATATCAAAATATAATATAAATTATATATATATATATACACAAATTAAAATAGCATAAATACAATACACTATATATATATACATTATATTATTATATATTGCATTCTCTAATATAAATGATTAAATATACATATAAATTACCATAATTAATAATTAATATATTTTAATATAGTGAATAATAAAGTAACATATAAAAATCTAACAATTTGAAGAGAGGGCAAGATAGAAGGAAAAATAAAAAGAGATAGAGGGGGAGACAATTCTATATAGAGATAGGTATATATAAAAAGAGAGAAACTTAAAAGATTGGGAATAAGAGAAAGGGAGATTTAGATAGATAGATAAAGAGAGAGGGGGGTAGAAATACATAAAAAAGACAAAGGTAGAGAGAGAAATAAAAAGATAGAGAGGTAGAGAGATTGAGGGATAAAGAGAAACAAAAAGATAGAGGTAGAGAGATAGAGGGATAAAGAGGGTGTGGGAGAGATAAATAAATAGTGAAAGATAAATTATAAAAATCATTTTTAAACTAATATTATATTTAAATATTATTATGTTTTATTTTACAATAAGTGAGACAAAATTTGTTATTTTTGTTGAAATATAGTTTTTTAGAAAAGGTTTGCATTAAAATTAAATTTATTAGTTTAAAGAATTATTTTTTATTTTTTATTTGTGTTTTTATTTGAATGGTTATTTTATTTATTTAACAATTATTTTATAGTTTTAGTTATTTTCTATAATATATGTTGATAATTACTTTCTCTTTATATTAATATAAATAGTCTTGACTTTTCATCTTTTGTCTAAAAAAATATATATGTTGATAATGTTTTTGTTTTTATTTATATTTATATCATTATTCTATGAGATTCTATATAGATTACATATGAATATAATTATTTTTTTCTTTTATTAAATAAAGACATCAATATAAAATTTAAGGTTATTTTATCTCCCTCCCTCTCTATATCTCCTTATATCTCTATCTCTCTATCACTCTATCACCCTATCTCACCATCTCTCTCTCTATCTCTCTCTCCATCTCCCTCTTCCTCTATATCTCTCTATCTCTTCCTCACTATCTCCATCTATATCTGCCTGTCTCTCTTTATATTTATCTCTCCCTCTTCCTCTATCTCTCTATCTATTTATCTCCCTCTATCTTCCATTTTTTCCTCTCTATCGTCATTTCTACCTCTACACTCCTCTCTCCCCCTCTATCTCTATACATCCCTCCCTCCCTCTCTCTCCCTCTCCATCTTCCTAGACCTTTATATTTATAGATCTTGGCCTCTCTATCTCTATCTCTCCATCTCTCTACCGCTATATCTCTCCCTCTCCTTCTCTCTATATCCCTCTGCTTCTCCTTCTCCCTCTCCTTCTCTATCTTCATCTCTATATTTGTCATGTATCTTTGTCTCCTTACCTCTATGTCTCCCTCTTTCTATCCCTATCTCCCCCTCTCCCCCTACTGTAAACATAACATGAAGTTGTTGGTAATGGAGCCTAATTACCTTTATGATTCAAAGGTTTTGTTTTAGTAGTGTTTGAATTCTTGTAAGTGGACGCATAGTTGATTTGAAGCTATCACTTCCCAATTGAAACCTTTATTACACAAACAACATCATTTGTTAAATGACCTACCAATTGAACTCATGTACTACACAAATGTATGCAAAAAAGAGATCTCTCTCTCTCTCTAAAACATAATATAAGCCTATTGGTAATGGAGCATAATTAGCTTCCTAATTCAAAAGTTATGTTTCAGTCATGTTTGGATTCCTATAAATGAATGCATAGTTGATTTGAAGCTATCACTTTTCCATTGAAACTTTTATTGCATAAAAAAACATAATTCTACCTCATGCACTACACAAATATATACATATACTACACAAATATATACAAATAATATATTTTTTCCTGACGAATAGAGGAATACTTGGAAAACGCAGACTCCCAAATGACAGTATATTACAGAACACTCTAACAGTGCTCAACTTTTCGATTTATTGATTTCACAGCTTGAAGTTGCGCTCAGGTTCAAAGAGATGCAGTCTCATGGAAGGCGATGATGGCAGGATATGTAACAATGGGTTTATTGAAGAAACTTTAGAACTAGGAAGCAAAAGAAGTTAACGGAGTGAAAAGATTTTCCAATACTGCTGTGTATTATGAGAAACTGGGAGCTCAAGCTTAAGATCAAGAAAAATAAAAATAAAAAAATTAACCAAATGATTCATCCGCACATAGATCCTCAATAAAAACCCAATAAAACCATGGCAAGCGACTTACCTCCAGATTCTGCTCGAATTATGAGATGCTGCTAGTGATGTTGATGAGGAAATAATGGGCAGGTTCCACAGGAGAAGAGGCTTTAGAACTTTCAAACAAATGCAAATCCTAGGGCGCAAGGCCAAATTCCGCAACCTTTTCCAGCATCCCACTCTGCCTGCTGCCAAAAAATGAGAGCTTTACCAACCGGTATGGATATCTGTCAAAGGATGAAGGAGGGGGATTTTTTTTTTAAGTTGCAGTTGCAGATAGGTATGCAAGATGTGGACGTATAGACCAGACACGTGAACTGTTGGACATAATGCCTCCAAGAATTGTGATCTCCGGGACTGCAATCATTGCGAGATATGCGCAGGAAATGGATTTGTTTAAAAGGCTTCTGAACTTTCAAGCAAATGCCATCAGTAGTTGTAAAGGCGAATTCCGCAACCTTTTCCCCACCATCTTCCCTGCTTCTTCCCCCAGGAATGGAAGCCTTTTTATGCACGGTATGGGCCTCCATCAAAGCATTTGTCAGCGGCCTTAGTTGCAACTGCCCTCCTTTCACGTGAAGAGACTGACAAGTAGATGGGGTGCCATCCCAAATCAATGGCGCAGAGGTCCTTCGCTGACCCATTCCCTCCACACCTACCTTGATATTCCCCGTGAACTTATCTACCATTTTTAATATAACCTAAATCCTCTATTCTAATCTATCCATTTGGCCCAATGTAAACAAGATCCTCGTAAAGGTGTTATTGATTTTGTTTGTTTCTCCCATTTTTATTTTTATATTGTTTGATGATAATGACAATCTGTATATAATTTTTTTTTTTATTTGAACAAAGCAAAATAATTATAAGAATAGAGCTATTAGTAGTAGCTGAAATTCAAACTAGCCAAAGTATCAGCAAACTAAATAAAACTTGACATTAACAGAGGTTGTATGAGGCATCAATGATAAGAAACTATCACAAATAGACAAATTACAAAAGTTTTATAAGATTTTTACAGTACTTAATTTTATTGTCTAGCTGAAACTTCACAAATTGCTCTTTAATTTGTTGTAACCTTTGTTTAGCCCATACTTTCTTTTTACATATAACCCAAATCTGCGAGAAAAGAACAGCCACCTGAATATATATCTTGGAGTAAAGCCATAAAGTCTCAACAACTTGATAATAGTTACTAGAAAACACTGTAGCACACCTATTTTTCCATATATTTTCAAAAAAACATCTTGAATAAATCAACAATCACATCTTTTTGCATGCCAAAACTAAAAATAGCCTCTTTCCAAGTCAATTCATAATTAAAAATAGCTGAGAAATCTCGAAAAACTGAAGACTAAAGTCTTTTAACATATACATAGTCCCAAAAAAAGTGTTTCAAACTTACCACACCCTTGCAAAAAGGACAGTCTGTTGGTTGAAGGCTAGGCTTAAACATCACACACCAAACATTGACTTAGTGTGTGCTGCCTCATGTGGGCCCTACTTTTTATCTTCGTTTCGCTTTGGTGACACTGCCATTCGTTTGAATCTGTTTTACCCTTTATCTTTCTTTCTTTTTTTTTGCCCCTTTTTCTTTTCTCTCGCTGATAACCATATTATTTTACTTTACTGCTGTTTGCACTTAATAATTATAATATTTAAGGTAATATTTGAATACCTACTTAAATTATATTTAATATATTTATATTATTATTCAATGTTTACTAAATATTATAAAAATTTATTTATTAATATATTTATATAATGATATATAATATATAATATATTAAAAATTTAGTATGCTTCAAATAATATTAATCATCTTTTGAATAAATATTACAAGTATTATATTTACTAGTTATACTTAATATATAATATATTATTAAATTACCAATATATATAATTAAATATTAGTTATAGTATATTTAATATATTCAAATTATTATTAAATAATATTATTAATTATACATCAATATATAATATAAAATATTTATTCACATAATATAGTATTTAAAAATTTAATATATAATATATTATTTAAACTATAAAGAAATATATTTATTTTAAATGATTATTATTTGAATTATTATTTAATCATTATCAAATAGTAATTTAAATATATTAAATATAATTTAAATTATAAATCATATATTAATGATAATTATTTAAAATACAACATATATAATGATATAAAATGTTTAATATTATATAATAATGATAACAATTATATTATAATTAATAATAATATTTTAATTATTACTAATATTAAATATATTCTACATCATATAATTATATTAATAATTAATATTATTTAAACTATATCTAGAACATAAAATATTAATATTAATGATATATTACAAAAGTTTTATAAGATTTTTACAGTACTTAATTTTATTGTCTAGCTGAAACTTCACAAATTGCTCTTTAATTTGTTGTAACCTTTGTTTAGCCCGTACTTTCTTTTTACATATAACCCAAATCAGAAAAGAACATCCACCTGAATATATATCTTGGAGTAAAGCCATAAAGTCTCAACAACTTGATAATAGTTACTAGAAAACATTGTAGCACACCTATTTTTCCATATATTTTCAAAAAAAATCTTGAATAGAATCAACAATCACATCTTTTTGCATGCCAAAACTAAAAATAGCCTCTTTCCAAGTCAAATCATAATTAAAAATAGCTGAGAAATCTCAAAAAACTGAAGACTAAAGTCTTTTAACATATACATAGTCCCAAAAAAAGTGTTTCAAACTTACCACACCCTTGCAAAAAGGACAGTCTGTTGGTTGAAGGCTAGGCTTAAACATCACACACCAAACATTGACTTAGTGTGTGCTGCCTCATGTGGGCCCTACTTTTTATCTTCGTTTCGCTTTGGTGACACTGCCATTGGTTTGAATCTGTTTTACCCTTTATCTTTCTTTCTTTTTTTGCCCCTTTTTCTTTTCTCTCGCTGATAACCATATTATTTTACTTTACTGCTGTTTGCACTTAATAATTATAATATTTAAGGTAATATTTGAATACCTACTTAAATTATATTTAATATATTTATATTATTATTCAATGTTTACTAAATATTATAAATAATTTATTTATTAATATATTTATATAATGTTTATAAATATTATAAAAATTTATTTATTAATATATTTATATAATGATATATAATATATAATATATTAAAAATTTAGTATGCTTCAAATAATATTAATCATCTTTTGAATAAATATTACAAGTATTATATTTACTAGTTATACTTAATATATAATATATTATTAAATTACCAATATATATAATTAAATATTAGTTATAGTATATTTAATATATTCAAATTATTATTAAATAATATTATTAATTATACATCAATATATAATATAAAATATTTATTCACATAATATAGTATTTAAAAATTTAATATATAATATATTATTTAAACTATAAAGAAATATATTTATTTTAAATGATTATTATTTGAATTATTATTTAATCATTATCAAATAGTAATTTAAATATATTAAATATAATTTAAATTATAAATCATATATTAATGATAATTATTTAAAATACAACATATATAATCATATAAAATGTTTAATATTATATAATAATGATAACAATTATATTATAATTAATAATAATATTTTAATTATTACTAATATTAAATATATTCTACATCATATAATTATATTAATAATTAATATTATTTAAACTATATCTAGAACATAAAATATTAATATTAATGATATTATATTTAATTGTATATTATAGCTCCCATCGAAATCATTTACCCCTAATAATAGGATGCATTGCACCATTTAAAAAATATATATATGAATGTTAAAAAATTACATATTTATATTAACTATGTAATTTATTTATTATTTATTATAATTATTATTAATATTAAATATATTACATGATTCAATATATTATATATTTAAAATTATCATTAATATATGATAGCCTATATTATGTATGATCAAGTTCTCTCTCGCACACACAAAATATTAAATATATTATCATTAATTATATTATATCATATAACATTAATATATATAAATGTTAATATTAAAATTTTGTAATTAAAATTAAATGCATTACATTATTAAATATATTAATAATTAGCAATTATTATTATTTTTTTATGTGATCAAATTATTCAATTGATTGGTGAAAGGAATAAGTTAAAGTTTTAAGTGACACCCATAAGATCTACTTAACTTTGACTAACCAATTTATCTTCATGTAATAGTTAGGTATGTTATATATTTAATAATTATCATTAAAAAATGATTTATCATTTAAAATATATTTAATATATTTAAACTCCTATTAAAAAATGATTAAAGTATAGTTCAAATCATTATTAATCAAGAAAAATATATTTCTTTATATTATTTATAAAATAATATACTATTTATGACTAAATATATTATATATTGATATGTCATTATTAATATTATTTAGTAATCATTAAATAATAATTTAAATATATTAAATATCATTTAAGAAATATTTAATTATCATTACATATTTCTTGATATTTTAAATAATATATTATATACTAATTATTATTATTAAATATAATATATTTAAAATTTATAAAAATAATAACTATTAAACATTAAACATTAATATTATTTAATAAAAATTGAATAATAATTTAAATATATTAAATATAATTACAAAATAAGTTTAAGTATTCAAATTCAAAAATAGTTATACGTATATATTTAAATTAAAAAATATGGTTATCACTGAGAAAAAAAGAAAGATGAAAAGATAAAGGGTAAAAAAAACGAATGGAGATTCAATGCTAAAATGATATAAATAAACACTCAAACCAACAAAATTGTCACCAAAGTGAAACGGAGATAAAAAGTAGGGACCATATGAAGCAACACACACTAAGTCAATGCTTAGTGTGTGATGTTTAAGCCCAACCTTGGTTGAACCATAGGGTAGGTCCATGAAGTTGGGTAGCAATTTCATGGCCACTTTCTAAAAAATGTTTGAAAACTCATAGCACAATCTTGTTATAACACACTAGTGTTATAACATGTTAAAAGCAAAAAAAAATTGAAAGTATTCATTTTCACTTCGACTATTTTCTTCTTTTACTCGCAGCGAAAACCTCCAACTTTCACGATCACATTCTAGGAGCTATTTTGCACAAATATTCAACAAGAGTTGTTATTTCTTGCAAGGATGGCACCACTACGATGAATACGTGGGAGAGGTAAGTATTGTTTGTTGTTTTCTTTGAATTTCTTAGTTTTAGGTTGAATTTTTTTAGTTTTAGGTTATATTTGATATATATTTTTTTCAATTTGTAGGAGATACAAATGAACCCGTAAACCCACAAAATCCTCAACAAGAAGAGCAACCAAATCTTGAAGAAAAAAATCCTCAACAAGAAAATCAACCTCAACAACCTCCTCCATTAATCCCTCAACACCCTCTTGGCACTCAACAAAATTTAATGAGTGAGATTGAGAACAAAAAACAAATTGATGATTTTATTAGTAGGTTGAGTGATCCAAATGGTTCAACCGCAGGAAGAATGAGCCTCACAAATTCATTGAAAGATATGCTAAAAAATGTAGATTCAATTAGAAAACAAGTAAATGGATGACAAGATAGGAGGTAGGCGGTGAGGGCATAATATGTAGATAAACTATTATATAAAAAAGTAAAGGATTTAAAATATACAAAATGTGATTTGTGCTCATTATTCATTGACCCACACACAGATCAAAATCTTAGCCTCAGTACAAAGAGGTTTCCTATTCATTGGTGCCACCACCAATAGAAAAGGAACCGTTTTTATGATAAGTGGCACATAGTCTTTGATGACCAACTATGCAACAATTATGAAGTCCCCTAGTATTTTCTGAGGAAACTATACAGTGAGTTCATATTGAAAAAAATCCTAAATTATTTTGATATGAGGGACTTCTAGGGGAGAGGTGGGGGGTCAGCTCAAGATAGACCTGGTGCATAGCCAAATCTTATGTGGAAATGGAGATGAGCTCTCACTAGGGCACCTCATGAGCACATTGTTATGCCTATCATTGTGAAGGAGAGAGTCGATGTAGAGACATTACATGCAATCAACATTTTGACCTAGAGTGTCATCCATCATACTAGCCCTATTCTACAACACCATCCATGGGAATCTTTGAGTGGTGGCCTTCAAAACCATGTGTGTCAATCTTGCAGGGAGACTTGTTAATATGACCCCACCGGCACTCAAGAGGCTATTGCAGAGGATTCGTATGCAACTATGGAGATGGAGAGTGCCGATGGAATTTTTCATGATGTATATGGCATTGATACTCAGGTAAAATTTAACATGTTCATTGAATTTAATTTATTAAATTTTGATTTTGAAATACAAGATTAACTAATTTAGTTTTAGGATTTTAATAAAATTGCAAAGTCATAGTGTTGAGACTATATAAACTGGACCTCCACCTACTTATTTTTGTAGTACACTATCAGTGGGCTATGTAACTAGTAAACAATTATAAATTTATTACATGTTAATAACATTGTTTTATGAATGGTATTTTAAGATGTGATTTTGGATGTTGAACAGGATAATATTGGATATTTCGAGGAAACATCTCCTAGTGCCAGTGGATTTACTCAAACCTTCACGTAAGTAATAAAATAAATAGTTTAACTAATGAATTGTACTTAATAGATTTGTGTATTTTATATTCATATCGTTGGTTACATTGCATTGCACATCATTCAAACTCAAAACATTTCTTCACATTCCATAATTAGTAACTAGATGTTGATAGATGAAAAAAATTCAACTACAATATAGTTGTTTGGAAAGTCAACATAAGCAATGATACGATTTCTTCACATGGAGGCATGTGCTTGCAAAGGTGCACCTGCATGATAAACTATGGAAGCTTGGAAAAAATATATGAAACCATAATAGTAAGCAATAGCATAGACAAGGTAGATAGTAGTTTCAAAAAATACCTCGAAGAAATTTGGTCTCATGGTGATGGAATTTCATTCCATCACCATGAGACCACATTTCTTCAAAATTCTCACCACCTTTTCTATGCTACCACATTTTTCATACATGTACACCAAAGAATTTTATCAAACTACTCATGCTTCCTTGCTGCTATGGCTAAAATCCTAAAATAGGTGCTTTCCAACAAACTATGGATGCTTGGAAAAATATCTATCAAAGCATAATAGTAAGCAATAATACCATAGAGAAGACAATGAAATTTTTGAATAAATTCCTAAAAAAAATGCATTCTTATGGTGATGGAATGTTATGACATGCATTTGTTTGTAATGGCATTCCATCACCACAAGACCCCATTTCTTTTGAGGCATTTTTTCAAAAATTTCATTTCCTTCTCTATTCCACCACAACTATCATACATGTCTATGAAAGCATTTAATCAAACAATTCAGTAGCTTGTTGCTATAGGTAAAAGCCTAAAAACACATCCTTTCAAACAAGATATGGATAGGGAAAATAGTAAGCATGATAATAAGAAATATATAGTTTAATAGTTACTCAAAATTTTGTTCATTAGATCTCATACACTATAAGTCATGACATGGATCTCTATTGTAACCTTTTTTATGATTGAATAATTTGTTATTTTATTTTCATAAATTGGTTGTGGAAACACCTCTAAATGTTATGAGGGAAATGGATATCAGTGTTTGATCCGCTATACAATCCTCGATGGCTTTGATAGGGGAGGTATGAGGAAAATTACAAGATTTTAATTTACATCCATTGTTATAGATTTAGATCAAGTGAAAAATGAAACCAAATTATTGATTCATATTTTAATTTCTATTTGGATGGTTTATACAGGGATTGAGCAAACCTCGACATCAACATGCAAATATTTCCCTCATGAGAGTGATCACGAGATGGTCGTAAGTGATTCTTTTTTAAATATATCACTTTTTATAATGTAATTTCTATATATTAATGTTTTTACTTCTTATTGTAATAGTTAAAACTTCACTAAGAACTTAACAGTGGTAGGAGGAGTAGCAAGAGCACTCCTTGAGTGCAACACAAATGAGTGATAGACCTATCTCCATCTAATTGACCAACAAAGGGCAAGAGTTTATTTCAAGAGCTTGGAGAGCAATGACTTTTGATCCCAACACCCTTTGTTATATTCCTACATGGTAGTTTTGTACATATTTAATATTGGATATATTGCCTATATGGAATTCTCGTAAGCCTATATGGCTATTTTGTACCTATATTTTATACTTATATAAACATATATTGATGTATGCATACATAGCTATTTGGTTAATACAAATCCTTTTTGTTGATAGTGCCCATATTTTCATGTTATAAATTCATGGTTCAATAGATATGAGTTACATGTATTCAAGTGTATACTCTACAACTTATGTGTATACTTTGTGACTTACGTGTGTTCCAATGTATACTTTGTGACTTATGCATTTTCATGTGTATACCTTTTATTCATGCATATACTTTTTATTAAGTTGTGTATACTATGTATTCATGTGTATACTTCAAAGCATACATGTTTGTGACTACGTGTGCTTCCCTTATTCACATGTACATGCTTGACTTATTCACGTGTATAATTATTAATTTGTTAGCCATAGCATTAATCATTTTTTTCCTTCATGGTTTATCTTGAATAAATTAATTGATTGATGGTAAACAACTTTATGTAAAAGAAAAATACATGTTTTCAATTGGTATTATATGAAATGATTGATAAGAGATTCCAATATATTTAGTCCTTTGATTGGAACAACTCAATTAAGCAAATGATACATAAGAATTTTCCTTTTAGATTAGCCATGCATGGAAGTTTCAAAAAGTATCCTTGATGAATCAATTTTTCTTCTGGTTTTGATTGTGTTTGAGTTTTTTTCATCATAAAAACTCAAACACAATCAAAACCAGAAGCAAAATTGATTCATGATTATGGATTGTGGAAACTTGATATCTAGTATCCTTGATATTACAAAAAGATATTTTTTTATACACTTCAATTGTCCATTCACCATTTGGTTCTTTGAAAGAAAATTTTTCCTATGCCATTGTTATACTATACAGGTATTAAACCAAATTTTGTATTGTGGAGCTATATATTAAACTACCACTCTCAAGACCAATGTAACAATGATACAAAATAATGTTTGAGACTGCAAGTAGACATCAAAATGGCTAGTGTACTAAAAAAATTCTTATGATTTATGAGGAATGTTGATAACTCTACTCAGTTGGCTTCTTTCTTCAAAATCATACAAATTGAACCTTAGCATCAATAGACTATATATATCAAGCTACCACAATTCAAGTTTCAACAATGTATATTTATCATGCATGTTTTAAATGACATTCAAGTTTATGGGGGTTTTGTTGTTTATATGATGTGATGTGATATTCTAATCCTAATGCATGCTCCTAGGCTGCATATATATTTATATTTTGTTTTTACATATTTTTGTACCAACGAACCCAAAACAAACCAAACCCCCCTCCAAAAAAAATTGGCCCAACCGGTGAACCAAACCCCCAAACTTGAACCCAAACCTCAAAACCTATTCCAAAACTCTTCATTATACCTAGAAAAACTTAATTGATCACCAAATTATGCCACCTCTTGACTTTACCCACTTTTACTCCCTCAAATAACTCTTTTTCATTCAAAACCCATGTTTTCCCAACTACGACATCATGCCATAACATACTTTTGACCTCCTCTTTCCTTGTAGACATTTTGAACACACCAAAATCCACAACCTCACCCTATTTCCAACCTATTCTAACTTATTTTCAAGAAATTTCTTCTTTTCACCTCTTATAGCCTTAGTTTTAAGGGACCTCAATTTTGAATTTTGAACAGGGGGAGTGTTACTAATCTCTTCCAATGCCTTTACCAATGTTATTTTCTTATTCCTACTCCCTATCCTACTTATTTCAGGCCTGTATCACCAAGACACAACCTAAACAATAGGTGGAATGGCCTATTTCACCATATTATACATGAACCCTTAAGGGATCGATTCGATTAAATGTAGTTCAGAGCGATTCTGTGTGTTTGGGTGAAAAAGAGGACCATGCCTAGTGTAAGCATACATATTCAAATGTGTTGGAATAGTCTGCTTGGTCACATGAGTTGCAAAACAAAAGTTCCACCACTTTGCAATTTTCCACTGCTTGCATTTGACACTTTTTCCATCAACTGAAAACTAGAAACCACAGGAAAATAAATTTGAGATAACAAAAACTGAGAGAGGTTATTGTGGAGGGGTCCAATACTATCTCATATTATTATATGAGAAGTTTTTAAGCATCACAGTATCTGTGTAACAATATGCTCAAGTTTGCAACTATTTTGCACTTTAGACATAGCTTAGAGCAATTCCACATGTTTGGGTGCAGAAGAGGACCATGACTAGTGTAAAAATACCTATTTGGATGTGTTGAAATAGTTTTTTGTTCACATGAGTTTTAGAATGAAAGTTGCACCATTTTACAACTTACCACTACTTGGATTTGACACTATTTCCATCAACTGAAAACTGGACACCATAGGAAAACCACTTCGCAATAACAATAATAGAGAGAGGTTATTGTAGAGGGTCTCAACACAATCCAATAGGACTAGAGGAGAAGTTCCTAAGAATCATGGTATATGAGTAACTGTATACTAAAATTTGTAGTCATTTTGTAGTTTGGACCCTTAAGGGATCGATCTGGTTGAACGTAGGTCAAAGTGATTCCTCATGTTTGGGTGTGAAAGAGGACCATACCTAGTGTAAACATACCTATTTGGACCTATTGGAACAATTTTTTTGGTCACACGAGTTGCAGAACGAAAGTTGTACCACTTTCCAACTTTCCATTGCTTACATTTGACACTTTTTTCATCAACTGAAAATTGGACACCGTAGAAAAACCACTCTAAGATAAAAAAAACCAAAATATTTTATTGTAGAGGGGTGCAACATGATCCCATTTGATTAGATGAAAATTTTCTAAGCATTACATCATCTGAGTAACAACATGCTAAAGTTTGTAGCCATTTTGCACTTTGTAACCTCAAGGGATCAATCTGGTTGAACGTAACTCAGAGTGATTCCACATGTTTGGGTGAATTCCTAGTGTAAAAATACCTATTCAAATGTGTTGGAATAGGTCATTTGGTCACACAAGTTGCAGAATGAAAGTTGCACCACTTTGCAACTTTCCACTACTTGCATTTGACACTTTTTCCATCAACTAAAAATTGGACACCAAAGGAAAACCACTCCAAACTAATAAAAAATGATGGAGGTTATTGTAGATGGGCCCAACATGATCCCATAGAATCAAACAAGAAGCTTCTAAGTGTCACAATATCTGATTAACAACATACTAAAATTTGTAGTCATTTTGCACTTTGGACCCTTAAGTAATCGATCAAATTGAACATAGTTCAGACTGATTCCACATGTTTGGATGTGAAAGAGAACTATTCATAATGTAAACATACCTATTTAGAAATTTTTAAACAATTTATTTGGTCACACGAGTTGTAGAACAAAAATTGCACCACTTTGCAACTTTCCACTAACATCTGACACTTTTTCCATCAACTAAAAATTGGACACCATAGGAAGACCACTTCGAGATAACAAAAAATGAGAGAGGTTATTGTAGAGGGGCCCAACACAATATCATAGGATCAAATGAGAAGTTTCTAACCATCATGGTATTTGAGTAACAACATGTTGAAGTTTGCAGTCATTGTGCACTTTGGAACCTCAAGGGATTGATCTGCTTGAATGTAGCTTGAAGTGATTATGCATGTTTGGGTGCAAAAGAGGACTATGAATAGTGTAAAAATACCTATTTTGACATGTTTGAATAGTTCATTTGTTCACATGAGTTGCAGAATGAAAGTTGCACCACTTTGCAACTTTCCACAACTTGCATTTGACAATTTTTCCATCATTTGAAAATTGGACACCACAAAAAAACCACTCTGAGATAGCAAAAACTGAGAGAGCTTATTGCAGAGGGACCCCATAGAATCCCAGAGGATCAAACAAGAAGTTTCTAAGAATCACAATATCAAAGTAGCAACATGTTGAAGTTTGCATCCATTTTGCACTTTGGACCCTTAAGGGATCTATCTAGTTGAACGTAGCTCAGAGAGATACCATGTTTTTGGGTGCAAAAGAGGACCATTCCTAGTGTAAACATACCTATTCAGATGCATTGGAATAGCCTATTTGGTCACACAAGTTGCAAAACAAAAATTGCACACTTTCCACTACTTGCATTTGACACATTTTCCATCAACTAAAAACTGGAAACCATGGGAAAACCACTCTGAGATAAAAAAAAACCAAGATAGGTTATTGTATATGGCCCCAACACAATCTCATAGGTTCATATGAAGATTTCATAAGCACCATGGTATCCGAGTAATACCTGTCAAATATTGCTACCCTTTTGAACTTTGTGATTTGATGTTTCATTGTATTGTATGGTTCTGTATAGGGTGATTGTGCTCTCTTTTTAATGGAACTTGGTGGGAAATGGACTTAACTCCATTTTAGTTTTGGCTTGGTTGTATTTCAAGTGATTTTATGCATTTTAGAAGCTAATTATTGAGGGTCAATTTGTATACCCTATTTTAAGGGTTTTGAGTGCATTAAATTGTCATATTAATCCTTTCACCCACTATATGCTTCTATAACTCAATTGAAAGGCTTAGTTATAGTTATAAAATATGTGTACAAAGTTTTGTATCCAAGGGATGTAAATAGAGGGTTTTTAGGTGATGCCCTAAATGTCAAATGGTGCATTTTTGAGTGGAAAATGGTGGTTTACTACTAGGGTTTGAACAAATCTTTAGGGGAAGCAATATCTCTTAAAATGTTAAGCTCCTACACACCATTTTGAAGGTGTTTTAGGTATTAGTTGGCTGTGGGAAGGTTTTGAGTATGGGTTTCCAGTAAACCTGTGCCTAACTTATAGTCTCCAAATCTCATCAAATGGGCTTATCTTTTAGAGAAGTTCATCTAATGGCCAACCAAACATCAATCAAGCTTTAACATAGACCCTAAGACAAATTCCTAAGAGATCATACCATATTTCTTTGTACCATCATTAAGATCCAATAGGCAGCCTTGCATAAAGGCTACTAAATTAACCATATTTACAAAGAGATGACCTTTTAAACATTATATCTTTACTCAAACTCCTCAAATAGCAATATGTTATGTGTCAAAACCTCCAATTCCATGATTTTTTCTAGGTCCAAGACATCTAGACCCCTAATACACCAAACCCTTGATTTCAAGCAAAATACTTAGGGTTTTAATGAAACTCCTATCTCTTAGACCTAGCATACCCAAAAAAAGCACCAAAAACACTCACCAAACCCTTCACATGTTGAATAATACATTACATGGAAAGTATTTCCTACATTTTGTCAAAACACCACTTGAAACCCTCACTTTTATCATGAAAATACCCTGCTACAACCTTACAACATCATCCCAAACACCCAACCTTGACTCCACAACATTTTAAATAGGTTAGGCATGTAATTTTCAAGTTAGAGGACTGATTCCACAAGTTACAGTAGGCAAAAAAGTGGGATGGGTCGAATTACATCATGAAGCCCTTCAATCCAAGAACACTATGAAAGTAGGTAGCAGTAGTAAAAACAAGATAACTTTCACTATACAAAGAGTTAGAATCTCTAAGTAGGTAAAAATGAAAGGTAATTCATAAATATACAATATCTAATAGGTTTTAGATCATCTTAGTGTCCCTATGGATCATACAACAACAAGAAAAGTGAGAAAAACTAGTAAATTTCTA
>VDFB02000003.1:741609400-741689977 GCA_007258455.2 Sequoia sempervirens | reverse complement strand
TTGTCTTTTTCCTTCTTTCTTTCTTGACAACCTACCAAAGAACACCACAAAATTGTCCCATCCCAGAGCTTTTGGAACCATCGATGCATGCAAAAAAAATAGTAGACATAACATTAACTATTTCATTGCATTAATATATATATACATATGCCTATATACATATATATAGACATTTTTATACATATATGCATATATATACAAATATATATATACACATTAAGAGATATAGTGGTGAATAGCTTATAAGTTTGCTCAGAATTTTGGTCGGTTTCTCGCTTCTTAGGCCTTCCAGTTGCTAGTTCTCATCAACAATAATTAATGTATGCTTTTCATGTACTGGCGATGGTCCTAATAAGACCAACGATAAATGCAAGCCATAAATCTAACAATTAAGCCTAACACAAACAACAACAACGAACAATCCCTTATGTAAAACATGGAGCACATAACATTAACTATTTTACTGCATTCCAACTATCGCCACAAAACAAAAGTTGTGAAGGAAACAATATTGTTATCCACACTCACCCATGTGGTTAAATTTGCAAAACACTAAAAATGACAGTGCCAAATGCATAGACAAACATACGTGCAAAAGCCGAACAATAAATCAAACAATATCGCTGCCAACAAAGTATTGCTATCTAGAACCGCTCATATATCTACTTGTGAACATAGTTGTATGTATGTCTCTATTCTCATATGCATATACATAAACACATGTGCATGCAATTCACATTTCCCTATCCTATACAACTTCTTGGTACATATACATGTGTAGATATTCGGTCGCCTATTGGATATCTATGCATATATGCATACGCCATTCAAAATTTACAACTATCTGCAAGCTATTCTAAACAAAAATAAAAACACGGCTTTCAACAGTACCTCGCATACAAAACCCACAAAACACAGAAATCTCCTAGTAACATACTGAATCAAAACCTTGACCATTAAAATGCCAACCCTAAATGAATCAATACTAGTTTCAACTATAATCTAGATGGGGTGATTCACCAAAAGACACAACACATTAACTATTCTCCAATCATTCACATAAGACCCTTATTGTCTTGAGTTTTATTTTATAGTTTACATGTACACATTGCTATCCTTCTAAGATACAATTTACAAAAAAATTCAAATGTTTTTTGGAAAACCCATAAAAGATAAGAGATCTCAATTTCAACATTTGCCAAATGTATGTGTAGATATATGTATGTATCTGTATATATGTGTATATATATCTATATATATGTGTACATATATGTGTATATATATACGTATATATGTGTGTGTATATATGTATGTATCTATATATCTATGTGTATATATGCATACATATGTATTCATATGTATTCATATATATATATATATATATATATATATATATATATATATATTTATATACATACATATATATATATATATATATATATATATATATATATATATATACAACAACATGCAAAACATTGACTATTTTGTTCTATTGCAACCATAGATGGTAAATGGAAGCCACAAATCTGGGTTGTTTTCCCTTGGTGAGTTCCTATTGGTGCGGTTATCTTGTGGTTTGATATATTTTTATATGTATCTATATATATATATATCTATATACAATATATATATATATACATAATATATATATATATATATGTATGTATATATATATATATATATGTATAGGTATATGTGTATATATATATGTACTTATATGTATATGTATGTGTATATATGCATAGATATGTATTTATATGTATATATATATGATATATGTATATGTATCTATATATATGCATATGTATATGTATATATATTTGTATGGACATGTGTATATATATGTATATATATATGTATATATAGCAACCAAAACATTGATTTTTTTTTTGTTGCAACTATAGATGCTAAATGGAAGCCATAAATGGAACAATATAACCTAAGGTGGACATCAACAAAATGAATTCCATAACATTAACTTGTTTATCCCATTGTAACCATTGGCATACAATGCTGAAATTCAAAGTTAGCCCTATACAAAGGCTTTCATCTTTAAGGCTATTCTATATACAACTTATGTGATTACATATATATGGATATACACATATGTGTATATATATATATGTATATATATGTACATGTATAGTATGTATAGTATGTACATACACATATGTAGATATATGTGTATGTAGATCTATGTATATGTATGGGTGCATATGTATATGTAAATATATATATATATACACACATGTATAGTATGTATGCTATGTACATACACATATGTAGATATATGTATATGCATATGTATATCTATATATATGTGTGTGTATGCATGTATGTATGTATGTATATGTATGTATGTATATATATGTATACAACACAAACACTTTGGAACCATCGACGCATGCAAAAAAACACTAGATAGCTTTCAACCACCTTCACAAAAATTGCATAGCTTGTGTATATCTAGATGTATATCTATGTATATGTGTGGTATGTATAGTATGTACATACACATATGTAGATATATGTATATGTATATGTATATATATGTATATATTGTGTATAGTATGCATATACACATATATATGTATATATGTGTATATATTGTGTATAGTATGCATATACACATATGTAGATATATCTATATGTATATATATATGTATATGTATATGTATATGTGTATATATATATATTTAGCCAATAGGATGTTTGTGTCAACTTTTCCCAGAATTTTCATCCGCCTCACCGTATTTTAGGTTTTTGGTGATTGGGAACAAGGTGGTGGGTGGGTTATAAGTTCGTCCATAATTTTTGTCAGCCTCCCAGATTTTTTTGGCTTCTGATATTCATGAAAAAGGTGGTGGAGGTAGTTGTTGGCTGCTTTGGGAATTGGGTGGCATTTGTTGGGCTGGTGGATAAAGAAGGCCGTGGAAGTTAAACGCTAGTTCACATCGACATTAATTGTTCTATGCTTTGTGTTTATTGGGGATTATTGTAATAACAGTTGCCCTTTAACACCTCAGGGAACAAAATGAATGGTGGTAAATTTTCAATGAGGCATTGTTTGGTGTCATTTTGTTGCTATACCTACTATGAGAGCTGAGAGTGACGAGGGTGCAAGCTAGAATAATTTTTGTGCACCCAATGACGGCTAGAAATAGCTCATAAACCAAACCATTTGTAGCAACCTACAAAGCAACAACTAGAAATCTACTTTTGGAACTAAGATAAGTTGTTTCAAAAATACTACATGAACAATTTTACAAATATGCACCTCTCTCAATTTCCTTCAATTGCACCTCTTCCCACTTGGTTTTTCTTCACTCCATCCCCTATTGATGGCTTCTTACAGATGAATATAGAACTATCATAATTGATTCCTATTGTAGAAATTTTGTGAAGGTGGTTGGTTGTTATATTTTGTTCTTTGCATGCATTGATGGTTGCAAAAGGTGTGCATTGTGATAATTCTTATATATATATATGTGTGTGTGTGTGTGTGTGTGTGTGTGTGTGTGTGTGTGTGTGTGTGTGTGTGTGTGTATAATTATATGTGCATAGATATGTATAGACATAGATATATACATGCATGTCTATATATATATGTACATATAAATATATATGTGTATATATATGTATGTGTATATATATAGATATGTATATATGTGTGTGTGTGTGTTTCAGTGTATATATATATGTATCTATATATACATATAGATATGTACATGTAAATATATATATATATATATACACACAGTATGTTGTTGAAAATTGCAGACATTCGCCTTGTTCCTTGGGGGCTTTAAATGCATTTATCCTTGCACCATCATCGCTACATGAAAACCATGCAATGATTAATGTTGATGCCATTTTTTTGGCCTTCTCTATTGCTATACCAAACTCTTTTAAACTTTTTTAAAAAACAATAGAATAACACCTGCTATATGATGCGGGAGGCCTGGCAACACACAGGCTGGGAATAATTCCTTCCAATATTACCCATGGCCAAATGATAATTCTTCTTATTAGGTTGTGTTGTGGAGAAGAACACAAAGTATTTAAGTATATTGCAATCATTTACAAACAAGAAAAGCCATAAATAATACAATATTATATTTTGTTGTGTGTAGATTTGCATGTAAGCGAAAGTAGATGTAAGCAATGTGCATCTCTATTCTTGCCAATGTTTATTTTTTTACTCAAAATAGTTATTTCTACGAGCCTTAACATGACATACTTCAAATGTTATACTTCATATCACTGTTATATAGAACATTGAAGCCTGTATTGCTAATTATTTGTTTTGGTTCGTACTGCTGGTGTTTCTAGGGGAGAAAAGTAAGAATTTTAATATTGAAATAGTGAACCTGGAATAACAAATTGTATGTTAAGTATTAGTTGAATCATTGAAGACCTTGTTATTATTAATTATTTTCTGCCATATTGTTAATGGTTGTGTAAACAAACTAAGTGTCGATGTTGTGTTTTGAAGCCATAGACCTCCTAGCCACCTGCCGACGTTGCAACTCTTCATTCCTAAAAAGAGTAGACAGAGCAATGTCAGTGGTCTCTATCTCTTTTGAGGCTAGGGAACAATCCTCAAGCATCACTCCTATAAGTGTGTTTGTTGTTTAGTTTATTGTTGCTACCAATTTCTTTGTCACTTTCTCAAGTACGCCAAACAAATCAAAGAAATACTTCATTTGCATTAATAATTACTATTATATATGTTCTAACTTATTTATATTTAAATTGTATGACTTGTTGCCCATTTAGTTTATTGGCTTTTTTTGAGTAAGTTAGATATTAGAGGGAAAAATGTCTTGGTTTGCAAATGTTCCAATATTGTTGTTTCTTTTTAGAGTTGAGCCATAGTAATAGAGATTTCATTGCTACCACTATACTAAGTTTAATTTCCTTGTAGGCTACAAATGTGAATCCAACCTTAACAAAAGATGCACTACACCCTATAGATGTTGGGGATGTTGTCCCATCTCCAGTGCTCCAACTAATGTCTTACAAAAAAATAGGAGGTGATCAAAGCCTAGTTGATTGATACAAAGTTGTGTTATCTGATGGATCCCACATGCAGATGGGAACTCTTCTTGGAAATTACAATGACCTTTTGTTTACGGGAAAATTGAAAATAGGTTTGGTTGTGTGCTTGACAAACTATTTGTCTAGAAAGCTATGAGAATCAAGGTTCGATATAGTTATTCCTTGCTTGTTCTTGTAGTTTTCTACTTCCTTGTTTGTGGGTGCTGCATTTTGAAGTATTTAATCTTCATTTCATTCTAGGGAAATTGTCATACTGTCCCTAGATGTGAAGATGTCAAATTGCCAGCTAATTGGAAAACCCAAATATTTTTTTAGAGATCAAGAAGAATAGAAAGTTGGCTATGAGTCACCCTCCCCATAAAAATGAGCCTCCATGTTTGGAATTAACACATCACCAAGGCAACAAGATGCCCCTACAAAAATTATCCCTATTAAAGGGTTGAATGTTTACCAAACTAGATGGACGATAAAAGGCTTTGTAACAACAAAGAGGGATATGCACCATTATAGCAAGCAAGGTCATGAGGGGCAGGTATTTAGCTTTGATATCATTGACGATGAGGGCACATAAATAAGGATTACATGCTTTAATGAGATTGCAGACATGCATTATGATAAGTTTGAGGTGGGAGGTACTTACTATGTGTCAAAGAGATCGTTGAGACAAATAGACAAAAAATTTAATAAGCTGAACACCCAGATGGAAATCATTCTAGATCAAACTTCAATGTTAAAGTCTTGTGATGATGAGGCCTTTGTGCCAGAGAAAGTATTTTGTTTCACACCATTAAATAAAATTGCAGATTGCACTAATAATAGTTTAATTGACGTTATTGGCACTGTGGTGCATGTGGGAATGGTTTCAACCATACACAGAAAAGATCAGTCCCAAATAATTCAGAGGACTATTAAGCTTAATGATTTGTCATCTTTTTCAATTGATGTTAATTTGTGGGGCTCAACTTGGGAAGCAAAGGGTCATGAGTTAGAGATGTTGTACACCCCTAGTTTAGCTCTCATCCTTGTTGTGAAAAATGCACGTGTTGGGTACTTTAATAGAGTTGTTCTTAACATAGTCGTAGGAAATATTCTGTATATAAACCTTGACATTCTGGAGGCACAACCATTGATCAAGAGAGGCTATATTGCTCCACCTACTATCAAGCCTCCTTGTCCAGTCCCTCGAAAGGTTGCTTTGGAAAATGGGAGAGTCACTATTGCATACATGTTTGACCACTTCCTTGGCTTGCCAGAGACTTTGCAAGATACTCTCAAGGAAATAGTAAAATTTATAAAAAATGATGCATTTTGTTATGCTACATTCCCATTGGAGGTGAATGGTAGGCAATCCAAAAAATAGTGTGAACAATCTGATGAAAATAAATGTTTTTTCCCAAAATGCTAGAAAACAATAGGTGACTATGACTTCCGATATTTATTGCAACTAAAGATTGAAGACCACATAGGTGATCTTTGGAAAAATTCTTTTTATGAGGCTGCAACAAGCCTATTACAAATTTTAGCAAAAGAGCTTTACATCTCGCAATATGAGTCAACCATTGAAATGAGTGTCAAGTCTGTTCTCAATGCTATCACCTACATGGCATTTTTTTTCATAGTTCTAATTGAAACCCAAACTTATAATTTAGAAAGAAGACTAAAAAAAACAATAGTAAAGGTTGCTAGGCTTAACTTTGAAGCTGAGTGCAAGCTATTACTATCAGATTTGTCTACTATTTCTCCCATGGTTGAGCAGACTCTGAATTTAGTTGTCATGTTGCCTTTTGAAGACCAAAAGAAGCATATCTAATTGGGACTTTGTATACTTCTTTAAGTTCATCTTGTTTGGACATTTAGTTTGTTTAATTCCCTCACACTCCTTGCCATAGAAAAAAGACCTTTACTCTCTATCGTTATTGCTTTGTTCTTTGTTTCACTAGTTATTTATTAAGACAATGAAGTATATGTTGCAATCTCTAGGTAAAAAAGATACAATTATATTGTTTTCTATTGATTATGTTTGCTATAATTTCCTTACATTTTAAATTTATATTTTTGATTTAATTTTGTACTGTTTATTTATATAGAGTTATTTTTCTTGTTAGGGCACATATTGCTATCTATAGATGCTGATATATCTACTTGTGCACGTAGCTGTATATATGTCTCCATTTACATATGCATATACAAAAATATACATGAATGCAATTAGCATATCCTTGTGTTATACAGCTTCCTAGTACACATGTGTCTAGATATTGGTTCGTGTGTTAGATATCTATACATATACACATACACAATTCAATATTTACAACTACCTATGAGTTGTTCTAAAGAGAATGTTCTTTTTATTTTTTTTACAATGTTCTTAGTGGATATAATATCTTGACTAAGTTATGTGAAAATATATGTGTCAATGATGTTTTTGTCTATATGACTATCATGTCTGGCTAATCATCTAATGCTTACCAAGTGGTTTTCCTACTGCTTTGTGATCCCTAATAATAATCACATGCTAGATATGCATGCAGTATGCTTCTTGTCTATAATGTCTATTGTGTATGTTAGGAAGCTGAATCTAGAACTCAGTGCTCAACAATACATTCTTGAAACTACGCCAAATTACCCAATTATTTTAGTGAGTTTTAAATGGAAAGTATTATTTCCTGTGCAAAGTGGTGCTTGTTTCTTGTGCGGATGCAAATAAAAAAACTAAAGTTCTACAAATTATTGTGTTCTTTTCTCCAAGTGAGAGTTGATTATTGTTCTCTGGATTGGGGTATATTCTTCCCTTTCTACTTTTATGTTGTATGTCCTTCACCTTTATTCCATATCTATATAATGTAAAGTTACGTATCTATTTTCCCATTTCTCATTTCACAACTACATGTGAAATTAGAGAAAATATATAACGTTCAATTCCAATAAACAAATTCACTCAGATGTAATAGCAGTGCCTTCAACATTCACCAAAGTGGTGCATAATTAATGTTAGTCCTCGAGGGTTTGGTCATAGCCAGTTATGCTCGATAACCTCATATGCTAGACTGTAGAGTAGGATTCATTTTCTATGTGCAGACCCCAACCCATTCCATACACAAGGCAATTCTACATTTTATTTACTTACTTTGTTCTACTGCAAGTCCATTGCCTCTCATGTGTAATTATTTCTATAAGTCTTTATATTTTGTGATTTCTTTGTTGTCTACTAATCATAACAATTGTCCTTCATAGGAATTACCATGCGATTAGATCTTTTATTCACTCATTGGTGGGCAAAACATTGGCCTCACCATTCATCATAGTGGTGGATAATTTATTCTCTTACTCGGAGGCTTGGTGAGAGCACACGTTGCTCCATGAGCCAATATGGTAGGGTGGAAATTGGACCTTGTTTTGTTTACGGCATATTGTATTCTCCCATGCACACCAGGTATGGCTAAATTATCATTACTACATTCAATAGGACTGTAGCTATAAGTTTTATCTTCCTACCATGATGGGTGTGATGCAGTAAAATGGTCAACGTTGTGTGCTCCATTCTATTCTTCCATAATCAACACAATTAACTTCACAATTTTTTTTAATTCATTCACACCATATTCTAGCTATAATGTGGTATTTTATGAACTAATCTATTAGAAACAACATTACAAAATAATGATAGTGGCTGGAAAATGAGTGACAATGGTCAAATAGATAATCATATCCTCATGTACGCTAAATTTATTGTGATAAGCAATATTGATTTCACCATTGATCGGAGTAGTGGGTAATGTATATTATTGCTTGGGGGTTTCATAAGAGCTGATGAGGCTCCATAACCTAGTATGGCAAGGTGGAGAGCATACCTTATTTTCTTGAGTTTTATTTTATGATTTTCATGTACAAATTGCTATTCTTTTGAGATAGCATTTACAAAAAAATTCAAATGTTTATGATAAATTTGTGTACATTTTTTGTAGGCACTAGTGAAAGAATAGAGGAAAGAGCTAGCAAGTAGGTACACATGTAATTGAGGCAAGCAACGAGAGGTGTATAGTTTTTATTCTTCTGCCCCCATCATTTGCCTTGTCTTAGTTAGTTCTATAATATCTTCATATTCACAGTTGCTACAGAAAGCATGCTTCTCCTTTAGAAGAGATAGTTAAACAAGTGAGATGTTGATATTTCAGTATATTTGCTAAATAGATGAATCAGCTTTCAAACAACTGTGAAGATGAAGAGATTATAAGACTGGCTAATACAATGGGAATATTGATATCACCATTTATAAGAGTACTAGCGACCCAATATTAGAGAGAAAGCATTAAAAGTTGTTGTTCTCTATAGTAAGTAATTGCAATGGTCTACTGATAGCTGATAACGCTGCAAGATGCAAAATGATAGGGTCGAGAGCATGCCACCTTTTCTCTCTGCACACCTCAATGCATTACAACCATAAGGTCTAGCCTTTGGAGTAAAAGTTTTGCATTGGGATGTGGCTATCAATTTTTAGCTTTCTGTTACAATGGCTATAATTGAATAAGATTGTTAATTTTATGTAGTTCATTCTATTTTTGCATAATCGGCATACTAAACCTCATAGTTTTATGCTATTTTTGCAAACCATATTCTAACTATAATGTGGTATTTAATGGACTAATTTCTTCCAAACAACCTTTCAGAATAATGATAGTGGCTAGGAAATCCATAACAATTCTTAGTTACACAATCAGATCCTAATTTACGGTATATATTGATTGTAGTAGGCAATATTTATTTCACTACTTATGAGAGTGGTGGGAAATGTGTGCTTTTTCTTGGGGTTTTGGTGACAGTCCACGAGCCTCCCTGACCCAATATGGTAGGGTGGAGAGCAAGCCTTATTGTGTTGAGTTTTATTTTATATTTCTTATGTACAATTTTCTATCTTTCTGACATAGGATTCATTAAAATATCATGCTCTTTAGGTTATGCTTATGAAATAGTGAAATAGTTGATCTTATACACTTCATGTTAGATTCCATTGGGTATTGTTGATTATTGTTCTCTTGGCTAAGCTATAGTGTCTGATTATTGAAAAAGTCTTGTAAAAAAGGCTATGTTCTTTCAATTTTAGTTGGTGTTGTGTTGGGTTGCTATCAATTCCCTCTTGATCTTTTTTTAAACTTTGTATTTTGTGCTTGGATTTTCAAATTTCCTTGTTGATCAACTCATTTCTGTTCTTGCTTGGGAGAGATAGTTAAAGAACTTGGGTGTTCATACTCGAGTTTAGATGGTAAATAGATGGATGGACTTTGTGAGCCAAGTTCAACTAACTGTGAAGATCAAGTGATTGTAATTGTGGTTATGAATCTACATCCCAATTTTTGAACTCCCTTTCCCAAGTAAGAACAGTCAATGACGTTCCATGAGCCAATATGGTAGGATGGAGATAAAACCTCCTTTTCTATGTCCAGACTTCAATTCATTCCCTACACAAGGTATGGCTAGATTTTATTTACTTACTATGTTCTATTGCAACTGTATTGCATCATCTTTGTCATTAATTGTTTAAGGATTTACATTTTTTGATTTATTTATTGTGTATCGATGTTGTGTCTTTATCACACTAACACATTTTCCTTTTCCTTGCATACCATGCTCTAGCAATAATACGGTCTTCCATACACTAACGTGTTACAAACAACCTTCCTGAATAATGTTAGTGACTGTAAAATTTAGTAATAATGTTCAAATAGACAATCATATCCTAATGTACTCGATATTGATTATAATATGCAATATTCATTTCACCATTAATTACAGTGGTTGTGAATCTATATTCTTGCTCAGGGCTTTGGTGAGGGTCCATGAGGGTCCATGACCCAATATGGTAAGGTGGAGAGCAGTCCTCATTGTGTTGACTTTAACTTTGTATTTTGTATGTACAAATTGCCATCTTACTAGCATGGGGTTCAGAAATTTTTTTATATGTTTAAGATTATGGTTACAATGGAATAAAATAGTTGACCTTATACACTCTATGTTAGATTCCATTGAGAATTATTGATTAGTATTCTTGTACTTATACTCTACATCACACAAATTATTAACTTGTTTTTAACCAAAATTCGTCTATGGTGCTTTGTTGGTGGCTGTGAAAAGATCCTTTATTTGTATTGTTAACAATTGATGTAGTTGTGAAATCATGGGGTCTCATGTAATGATGAATACAACTAATACTATGACACAATTATTGCTTCCCATTTAAATGCACATTACTAATGTCATTAATTATTTAGACATTCAACCTTATCCATAATAATATTCTATTTTAATTAGCTAATGAAATTTAATGATATTGATATTATTTTCAGATTGATATAATGGTTAAATTATGGGGTGTGCTTATATAATAATGTAGTTGTCAAATTATGGGGTGTTCTTAGATAATTATGAATTTACTTAGTACTATGCTATATTTATTATTTCCTATCTAAATACAGATTAGTAATCTCATCAATTATTTAGACATTCAACCTTATGCATAATAATATTATATTTTGATTGACTGATAAAACTTAATGATATTAATATTACTTTTAGATTGTTTTAAGTATCTAGTTGATGTAGTATTCTTTGTTAGTTGTTGGCTAAATTATTTCGTGCAGTTGTATAATGATGAATTCATCTAATTTAATGTCAACATTATTATTTTGCAAGTGATTTCACGTTAGTAATGTCATCAATTTAGACATTGAATCCTATGCATAATAATATTATATTTTGATTGACTAATAAAACTTAATAACTAATTGAACGTTAATACAATTGTTCATCAACCAACCCTCTATATGTGTATATATGTATAATCTACAAAGATATTTCCTCACCAATTATTGCTTGCACACTCTAACCGTTATATACATATCCTTCTTACAAGCCATTAGGGTTAACACCCTCCTTTCCTCCCCATTATAGTTCAAACTATAAGGGAAAAAGGGATACAGTATTGTTCCCACTCAATCACTTTCATTATTGCGCATAATATATTTAGCAAACCATTGTATTGTTTGCTAGATTGCCTAATGTCTAACTATATTCTCTACATCTGCATATAACTATTGTGCCCACTCATGCCATTCACATTCAAATATTTCTTTGTACATCACTCCCCTTTCATGGCGCACGCCACCTATCGGCTCATTGTTGCGTGTTACTACACAAAACTACTAGTTATGATTATATGATCTACTTATCTTATAACTATATTTAGATTAATTATTTAGTTAATAATTTTATTTATTTATGTAAAATAAATATTCCTATGAAGTATTGTTTTCCCTTATGATTTTAAATTATATAATATCTTGATACTTCTTATAATGTAATTTTGTATATTGTCTATAATAAATATATTTTTTTGGATGAATATTTCCTATTTAACTTTGCTGATTAGGAGATAGTACAATGCTCAAAATAAAATGAAAGATGGTATAGAGGCATATCCACAAAGTCTAATTGAACCATGTCAAAATAAAGTTAAAAAAATCTAAATAATTAAAATAAATCAGAATGAAAATTATCTACATATATGATTTTAATAAGTGAAAAAATAAAAATAAAATTAAGAAAATCTAAGCAATACATAATCAAATCAACGTCAAATTGTTTCCATGGAAGACTCGTGTCACAGAAACGCCGTTAACACCACTAAGCTAACTGAAGGTAAATGTTTAGTGAGAGACTTACACTGCAATAATCCTTGGTGACGAGTCTTGATTGCAATCCAGCCAATCCCAACGGTATTTCTGTGGCAGACAAGGATCACCGATCCACTCTTTCTCCATGTTAAAGTGCCTTGCAATGTCACCAAGTGCATTCACTGTAAAATTGACACATGTTTTAGTAAGCCATTCAAATTTACCCATTAGAAAACTATTAAGCAATTTTCAGTAATACAAACCGTCTCCAGTGTTTGTTCCGTTTTCGAGTGGGCTGCTACACTGGTAGATATCCAAGGCATTGATAATGGCACCCACGCTTGATCGATTGGTTGGATCAAGAGAAAATTCAACCTCTGCATAGGTAAAAGCTTTCATTGGTCCATAAGGGACGACAAGCGACTCCAGGTAGCTTTCTAATGTAACAGTAGACCATGAAAGTCCGTTGATACTTATATTGAACTCCCTAAATGCATTAGCTCCAAGTTGCTCTACTTCGGCAAAGCACATCACAAAATAGTATTCACCAGTTGCTGGAACACTCCAACTCCATGTGATATTTCCCATTCTCCTGTTCCTGGGGCCCACCAAGGCGGTTCCTAACACAGCTGATGGTATTTCAAACTCCTTTGTTGAAGGAATGTAATTTGTGGTATTCCTATAAACCGTATCACTTATTTCTTCCGTCATCCATATCCTATCAAATTTATCATCTGGATATCTGCACAAAACCACTTTGAAATCAATAGCTATTTATATTTATTACACTTATTATAATTAAATAATACGTCTCTGGATATCATCTTCCACCAGAAAATCCCAGACATCAACAAAAATAGTAGAATTCATAGAGAGGAAACCCACCTTAGAGGTGTATTTGACAATTGTTCGTAATTAAGGTGTCTTACAGTGAGTAAAGAGAGATGATGTCCTACAATCTTATACATAGATGGCATAATGGGGCGAAGTTCCAAGGTTGAAATGAAAGGAACATCATCCGTACTTCGACCAACACACACATTAATAGAGCTACCCCTGGCCATATAGATTATTCCGTTCGCAATGATCGTGCTAGTCATGTGTGTTTCAGCTGTAAACCAAGGATTAGCATCAACCAGCAATTCAAATAGTGGCGGTTCCCCAAGGCCGTCATAGTTACCATAGAAGAAAGTGGCGCGGATCAAGTATTTTCTACCCCACACAGCAGGTAAATTGTAGCAATTTCGCTTGCCTTGAGGAAAACAACGAAGCTGTTTCATTGGCTGCTCCACCTCTGGCTCATCAGTCAAAATGCCTCTTTCTTCACCTGTCCTAATATATTGTTCATCTGAGGTCCAGCTAATGCCCCGGGCATCCTTATAGCCCCCTTCTCCTCCACAATCCAGGCTGAGGAATCCTGCACATATAACATCATCACAGCTATTTAGCAACAGCAGCAATGCCAGTCTGAGAAAGGAGAAGCAGTGAGCTGATACAGATTTTGAAAAATTTACTTTGCTTGCTTGCGAACTAAATAAGAAAGTTTTTATTCACTCTGGATTGTAAACAGTAGGACGTTTCGGTAGTTTAAATATTTTGAAAGAGAGTTTAATCTAAAGACTTTAAGCCTCCATTGTCCATAATAGTTTGAAAAGGAGTTTTTAGCAAAAATGTATGTAGAATAAGATATCATTTTTTTCAAAATACTTCCAAACCCTTCATACTGATGGCATAAGAAAGTCCAGAGTTTTTTATTTTTGATTCAGGGTGTTTGAAATACTTCATTTTCAAAAATATTTTATAATTAAAAAGAAAGTTCACAAAAAATAAGATCAAGATCATAAGATGATTTTGACAGAGAATAAAAAAAGGTTTCCATCTATAGGAGAGAGGGGCCTATAGTGGAGCACTCTAACTTTGTGTTTCTCAAAATTTTATGTGAAAATTTCAAATACTCTTGTATCAAACAACTTAACAATTAAAATTTTTGGAAGAAATAAAGAATAAAGCATAATTCTACTAATACTACTACACATATAATGTATCTGAAACAAAACAGAATTGTTGAGATTTTGTTAAAAGGAGTTTGTTGTACAGATCTTATAAATTCTTTTCACACAAAAAGAAAAATAGCTTAACAATCCAGAATTTGATATAAAACCTTTAAAAAATAAAATAAAAGAAATAAAGCATAATTCTACTAATACCACTACATATAATCTATGTCAAACAAAATAAAATTATTAAAATTTTGTTAAAAAAAATTGTTGTACAGATCTTAAAAACTATAAGCTCTTTTCATACAAAAGAAAATAATTTGTAGTCCCATAGCATAATAACAATACCTCACCTGGTTGCGCATAGAGTACGCTGCATATTGAACAAGCCAACAAAAGATTGAAGGCACCTTTTTTTAAAATTGCTCCCCCCATTCCAATTACATTGGGAAATGCTTTCCAAGTGACAAATCTGTGATCGATCTTCAATGTATTTTAGAAAGTAAATAAATATTAGTGCAGATTATTGACTATTAACCATTTAACAACGGAGCACAATTAAATTATTTGAAAAAGAAAAAATCAACTTACAAAATATATAATAAAGTTGGAGTAAAGAAAAAGTCTCCTCATTTAATGTTGATGCAGATATTTATTCTTAAAATAGTATTAAATTCAATTCATATGGAAATTTAACATCTAATTATTGTTGACTAAAATATCATTAAATTCAATTTATATAGAAATTAGTGTTGACTATTATTATTAGTCTCTAAGTTCTATTATTAGTTTTGTTAAAAATATTAATATAAGTAATTTGACTCATGTTTTGATTGGTCTCAATTAAATGAAGTATATTTTTTTCTCATCAATTTTTTATTCGATTTTTATTATTTTCTTGTAGTGACTAATGAAATGGAAGAATGATTTGTTTGCTTGTGTTTCTCTAAATCTTACATTTGTTCAATGAATCTTTGATCTTCAAATGACATTTTTTTTATAATCTTGACATCATTGATATTAGATTTTTTAGGTAAGAGGCAAATTCCACAATTATGTAAGGTGCATATTTATTAATAGGTTGACATAAAATATAAAAATTCAAATTATAAACACCACAATTTCTTATGTTAAAATAATTTAAAACTACAAAAAGTAAGTACTTGACTACCACCTTCAATTTCTCATAAAAGATAATCAAACTACAAAGAGTTAATATGTTAAACACCTGAAATACTGGCGAGAGGGGGGGCGAATCAATATTCTTTTAAACCACTTAATCATTTAAACATCTAATAGTCATATCATATTAAATTTGCAGTAATGAAGGAAAGAATGAAAACATCTAACAACGTCACATAACACATAAACACTAGGATTTTTATGTGGAAAATGCAAAATGGGAAAAACCATGGTGAGGATTAGGTCACAATATATTATGACCGGTTATAGTATATTACAGAAGTGCTCACTATAGGTGGACTCACTGCCCACTAAGAAAGAAAGGAGATAGAAGAGATTGTGGCTCACATCCAGATTTTGAACTGTTACAGTTGTATCTATCATATGCATGAAATATAGTTCCAATGAAGCTCAAAATATAGACTTGAAAACTCCTTATATTGATCCAAATCAACACTCTACTTTGCTCTAAATTTTCTCTAGATTCACACAATTCACATCCACAAATACATATCATAAATCACCACTTACAAAATATCAAAAAATATCTAACTTATATATTAGCTTCACCTATAACATCAATTAGTTCGACCTAATTAGATGTAATAAAAAAAATGTAGCTTATCAGCTCAAGATCTATCTACACACGCTTTTTGCCAAGAATGAAACCTTATAACAATTCAAAATAGGTCAGAACAGACCTAAAATAGAACCCACATAATAGATCAATACATGTTCAACCTCTACAATACACCCAACATATTACGTTAGCACCGGTACTGACCTAATAGCAATATTAACCAACTATACATCCACATCTGAACAAGCGAACTTCCAAACACTATGCAAACTAGAATACACTATCAATTGAAACTTGTCAACAACTTCCCAAAACCACAAAGCTAAAATCTAATTTGTGGAGAAGTGCGGATTCATCAAAGTATATGCACTAAATTAGAAAATGCCTAATACTGCCAAGCTGAACTTCTGTTACTCATAACTCCAAAACCAAAAACCAAAATGAGATGAAACTCTAGAATTAGGATCTTCCATAAACAAAAAGAAATATGTTAGAAGCACAAAGAAAAAAAATTATTAGCAGACCAATGCAGACCAAAATACTGGATCCCCTATATGCAAAATCACTTAAATTAACACTTAGTCAATTTCCACAACTATTTCCTTCACTGGCTCAAACCTTCTTACAAAATTGTTTTACATAATCATCTTCAAACATACTCATTTCAACCAAACTAGTTTAAACAAGTATCTTCATACAAGAATATAATGTTTACATCAATGACAATACTGTAATGCATAATTGTTCACTTTGTGCTCATCCCACATGCTCACATTGCCAAAAAGTTCATCAATGGCATCCTTGTTCTTCTAAAATAGTACTCCACTATTGATCTATCTATTCTATCAACTTTTTGGTAATTGTGATTTTGAATGTATTAATATGTAGTTATAAGCTTGCCCATGAATCACTTGTACTTTTTCCAAATCCTTTGACAACATCATGACTATAATATTACATTTTGAGATTTCATCCCTAAAATCCTTCTATGAGTATTGTGTTAGGTTTTACTATAGAGTTAAGACCATGCCATTATTGCTTAAGAGTTGATCGAGTTTGAATATGCAAGTAAATGTTGGATTTTATTCTAAAATTATGTATAGAATATTAATCTTTTAAGAAAGAAAAAAAAATCACTTCAAATAGAAAATAATTTTTACCCTTAAATTTTTCATGTCCATCGTTTTAGTCTTATGGACTACATAAGCTGGTTTTCTTATTTAAAAAAAATGGATGACATGCATTTATTTTTCATGGTTTTCAGATAAAAGGTAAAATTTTTGTAATATTATTGATAATATAAAAGTTTTTGGATTACATATATAGTGAATAAAATATTACACAGTAAAGAATGAGGACCAAAACAAAATGTGAAATGCCCCATAAACTAGTTGATTTATGCATGAAATCCAATACAAAACAAAAGCCTTGTATTAGAAAGTGAGATAAAAACATAGAGAGAAAATTTTATGTAGGATATTTATGTGGACTCCTCAAACCAATTCAAGGGTGACATCAAAATCCACTAGATCCATGTTGGAGATCAAAAGTAGACTCCCGATTATTTAGCTTCTTTAATAAACAACTACCCATGTGTGCCATAACTCTATGTTGTGCTAGTGAAACCATATGAAAATTCCCTAGGAATGGAAGCCATTCCACTTTTGTACCTTCCTCACACATGTGTCATATATCTCATAGCTAGGGATGCCAACCCCATGCCTTGCTACCTCTAGGGTTATCGCGAGACCACATAGGTTTTGCTTATTTAACAATTTTTCTGTCAGTTCCCCCACTAGCTCCTTTTTATCTCCTAGGTCCAAGAGGGAAGCCACAAAATGTGATGTAATATCCATATTTAACCTATTATGCTTAGCATCCCTTAGGAAATCAATTCCAAGTGTCATCTTGGCTACTTTTAGGTCCCTGCTAGTGGGATGTTTCATTAGCACCCTTAGCCGCGGGTCTGCACGATAGCACTTGCAAAGGCCATTTGGAAACACAAGTATGTGAGACATATAGGAGTGTCCATGCTCAACATGGACCCTAGGAAACTATGATAAGTATAGAATAGCGATGATATCATCTTTCCACTTTAAATAGATAAAGTTGCTTCCTTATCCCACACTTGAAGTAGGAGGAAATTATTTCTAGATTTAATTTGTTAGGGTCGGTACTAAATCAACTTTAAAACACTTTCTTACAATTTTTTATATGTTTAAACTCATTTTTGAAGTACTACATAGCCACCTTGTCATTAATGACAAATCCATTAAGTAGCTAGTGATCAAATGTGGCTTGTGTTGCAATACAATCAAACAATTGATCATACTAAAGGGGCATTAGGTAGCATTGTACATTGGGAGATCAAAATGGTTTTTATAGGTATAAATGTTGTTTTTGGAAAATAACAAAAGAAAGGGCATTTAGTAGCATTGTACATTGGGAGATCACTAGTATGCAATTGGAGCTTTAGATTCTATGTGAACAAGTATTATAATACTATCTAATAAGAAAAGAGGAAATATTTATCTTTTTAAGTGGGCCCACAATGGTTTTAAAATTTACATGGTATGCATCTAAAGGGAAATAGATAATAAAGTTGAAGCAAAGACAAAACTCCCACTATTTAATGTTTGATGGAAATGCATTAAGCCTCTCACAACACACTTTTTTTTCCTTGAAACATCACTAATTCAATGAATTTGGAAACCCAACTATTTAATTAGTGTTGACTATTATTATTGGTCTCAATCAAGCTAATAAATATAATTTTAAAATTAAGTTAATCAACTAATAAAATAAAAATATCATTTTTTTATTTGAATTTTCAGGAATATGTTCTATTAGTAATCTTTCAAAAAATATTGATAAGAGCGATTTTCCCATATATTGTTTGGCCTCAACTAAATGAAATGACAATTTTCCATCTTCTCTCCATCATTTTTTTATTAAAATTTAATTTTTTCTTGCAATGACCAATGAAATGCAATAATTTTTTCATTCTTTTTGTTTCACTAAAGTTTATATTTGTGCAATGAATGTTGTGTCTTCAAATGCCAACTTTTTTTATAATCTTGATGTCATTGAAGAATTCCATGTTTTTTGTAAGAGGCAAGATTCAACAATTGTATAAGTTGCATATTTATTGATAAAAAATTAAATAAATTAATCAATCAATATTATCCACAATTCCCTATGTAAAATTCTTTTAAAACTACATAAAGTAAGTACTCCATTACCCCCCAAAATTTCCTATAAATAAATTATTGAAAATATAAAGGGTTAGCATTCTACTATCAACCTCACTATCTTTTTCAAATCAAAATTTTGGTAGTTTTTATTTTGTTCATGTATTAATATGAAATTATAATCCTTCCTATGAATCAATTTTATATTTCCTAATGCCTTCAAGAGTATCATGGATATAACATTATATTTTAATATTTTATCCTATAAATCCTTCTACAATTCTTGTGTTAGGTTTTACTCTATAGCTAAGGCCATGTTATTATCACTTCAAAGTTGATGTACTTTCAATGTATAAGCACACGATTGATTTTATTATTCAAGCATATGTAGAATATGAATTAAAAAAGAAGAAGCAAATGATCACTTTAAATAATAAATAATTATTTCCCTCAATTTTTACATGTCCTTCATTACTTTTGTATTGCAAAAGACATAAGTAAGTTTTCTTATTTGAACAAATATAGATGCTATGAATTTATTTCTCATGGTTTCTATAGGTGTAAATCTTGTTTCTAATAACAAAGGAATGGGCATTTAGTAACATTATTCATTGGGAGATTATTAGTGTGCAATTGGTTCTTGAGATTATTTATGTGAATAAGTATTTTAACACTATCTATTATTAGATATGTTACAACTCTATGCTAGCTTTAAATAAGTTAAATTTTATACTATTACTTTTTTTACATCTTGGCATCTATAGCTTTTGAGAAATTTGTAGCTCCCTTTAAATTGATTGATAGTTATTTATTCTCGAATTTTGCATTCAGAACAACTAGATATTTCTTGATGGTGTAGCAAGAAATGAGATTGATGGTGTAGCAATAAATGAGCTTGATGGTGGTTGATGATTAAGTAGGTAATTTTTATTAGCGTAGTGATGACATGATTGAATCTATATGGTGCTAATTTTGTAACAAATAATTTATGGTAATTCCATGTATTAGAGTTTGGACCCTTTAAAAACTCATCCCAATTGGACTCAGGGAACATTGAGATGGGGGGTGAATCACTGTTCAAATTTTTTAAACTTTAAATTCAGATCTTAAACCATTAACACCACATAAACATAAATAAAAATGCAAGCACATGAACAAGATAATAAAAGAACCATAACACCAATATTTTTATGGGGAAACCCTATTAGGGGAAAAACAACAGTGGAGATTAATTCATAATTATACTCTGTTAAAAGTATGAACAAAAGGGAATGCACTTGCATTCAGGCACACTACCTAGAGCTCACTACTCAAAATAAGGAAGGCTCACTACCTTACAAAGTGTTTGTGATTACAACAAAAATTGAACTGATAAGATAGCATCTCCAAATGCTTAGATTCAGTTCCAATGAAGCTCAGTGGACAATCTTCAACCCTTTTGACTGATTTTGTATTTCTTCCCTGCTCTACTCTACTTTTCTCTATTTTTCTTCCCTTCTAAAACTATTCATAGATCACTCAATCACCCTTCTAATACTTGCACACACACTTGTTCTTCTCTTCACACATATTCAGACACTTGCACACTTTCTACTCACACAAAATGAATTACCAATCTCATATATATATCCGCTAACAAAGATTTCATCACTTCAAGTTAGCTTTAATAAAACATGAAATATCCTTCAATGGTCGGCTCAAATCACAAATTAAATTTAATGTGCACCCACAAAATTTGGCTAAGACATAGCTAGGATGCAAGAAACAATTAAGTACTCCTTATACATCCACGACATGTGACATTCACTAGGTTGGCCACAATGAGAAAATAAACAGAAAAATATCCTACCAAAGCATTCAACCAAATCTCCTAACTCAAACACTGATCAATGCAACGTCACAAAACTTAACAAAAAGATAGTGTAGATGCTTAAAAAAATCTCTCAGAGATCCACAACTTAAAATGATGATCTGGTGAGGCGTACAGATTGACTAATTGACGAATACCCTATTCTTCATAATTTCTACTAGTAAAATACTAATCTTTACATATCTTTCTGGTATTGATAAATTTTGATCTGCAAATCAAAGGGATGATTTAGGCTACCATCAATGAAAAAACTAGAAGCCACATGCCATCAAAAAAGATAGATTCCAACAATCTGCCCCTTTGGCATTGATGGAAACACCTAGTGAAAAATTAGTAAGTGTCAAAATTCAAAATTTTAAAACTCAAACTCCCCCTTAGAATGATAAAGCATTTTTCATTGCTCTCCTCCTCCTTTGACATCAATGAAAAATATATTCTTAACTATTTTGTCTCTCTCCCTTTCAAAAATTCAAAATTTGAAGTGCAATTGATGCACAAATCAAAAAATTATTTTATACTTATCTTTCACCTCTCGAAGAAATTTCTTCCCAGCATCTATTGCAATCCCAATAATTATTATCAAACTATTGTTTTCTGATGTCCTATTGATGATCTGAATAAGGGATTCAGGGATTGTAATCACTTCTTCCAACTTCTCTCCTTTCCTTAGGATCTCAATTTGTTGCTTCAATTTGCATTTAGTTAAATCCTTTACTTTCTAGAAAGTGTCCATAAGATTGTTTCTAGAAAATTGAATCTTTGCATGCTCAACCTACAACTCATGAATCCTTTTCTTGATTGCTCCATCCTGGTCCTAAAGCATACTGTAATCTTGAGCAATTTTACTAAAATCACTCTCAACCTGCTTCAGCTTGTCTTTGTATTTACCAACCATATGAGGCCACTGAAGGAAATAATTATAGATCTTATTTGTTGAGTCAATCCATTTCCTTAAAAAATTAATTTTCCTTTTTAGTTTGGTAAGAGACAGCCTAAACTACTCCTTTAGATGTAGAATTACCTCTTCCTCTTTCCTATCCTGAGGCATAGAGGCCATAGCCTCCCTACATTTTATAAACTCTTTTGGAAGTACATTATGTAAACTTTCCAATTCAATGTTTTTGTACACAAAGTAACTGCATAGAGTGTCCTCAATCAAGTCCTATTCATATGAGGGTCCATCTAACCATATGCAGAAATATTTTGCATTCCATCTTCCTCCTGAACAATCTGCAATATCTTTGTTTTGAATAAAGCACCTTGTTCATCACTTTCTTCTGCTATTATTACATCGAGTTCAACTAATTTTGGTTCATCTCTAGGAGTGTATTCATCAAAATATTCATTAGGTATATCCACAATTATCTATATTTTTTCTTTTTCTTCATATTTTGGGGACTTTTGTGCCAGAGTGGTGTCATTAGCAAACTTGGGAGCTCTTTTTTGCTTTCTCTCCACTTTACCAGAAGAAGACCCAACTTCAAGCATCTTTACCGGAAGGGGAATGTTAACTATTCCAAACTTTCCCAATAGCTCTCTAAAGAAATTTCATAAATTTTCTCACAATTTTCCCGAGCATTAGAATTTTCAAAAATATTCTTATAAATTGGTTCACTTTCCTTCCATACCACATTATCATTCTAAGGCAAGAAATTCAAAAAACACATCATGATACATATGATCAAGGTACCAAACCTGAGGGGGTAATCTACATATTTCATCAACTGCACATTTTCCATTAACTGATCTTTCAACAATCCACATAGATCAAAGTCTTCATGTTCCATTATCATTTTGTGAGTGATATAAACTGTGCTTGTTGAAGTTGCACCTTCCATGTTTCTAAAGAATTTTTTTTATGAAATACCATGTGTAATGTACCTTGTTATTGGATCTTTGATCATCGAGATTACTAAAGCCCTCTAATCTCCTATCACTTTGGTTAGGGTTTTGACTTCCTTGTTTCGAATGGACTTCCTTTTTAGAATATCCCCAATATTGCATAATCATGTTAGATTTCTAATCACATCCTTCGAAATAAGGTAGGGTTTTTCTAGAGTAAGGAGTCATTATCCAATCAATTCAAGATAAACCTAGGCACTTTTGTGTTGATGAAATAAGGAAATTCATTCCTAATGTCCAAACTTTTATGTTTCACACCTTTAAGCCACTTCAATTAACCACTGGAAAAAAATTTTCTCACATCCCTAATCTTTCCACTACTATACTCATCCAAATTCATTATTCCATTGATTTGGTTCATTTTTCTTTTTGTATAGAACAAGTTTTTCTATTGAGCACAAAATTCGAAATTCTACAAGCAACTGAAATACCTAAAGAATTTTCTATCAAATTTGTTTTACTCCTCTAAAATTTCACTACAGATGCTCTCCTTTTGTTCTTCTTCAATGTCAGGTGACAAATGAGGATTGAAAATATCCTTTTATAACTTTGTGCACCTAACCTTTTCACTGCATTAAATACTTTTCCCTAGGAGTTCTGAATACTTTATTTTCTCAAACAACAAAATAAATTTTTTTCTGTGGACCTTATACTTCATATGTTTCTGCATAAGTTATCATTCATGCATTTACAAAATTTTATCGCAACTATTGACAATTTCCTACATTTCGGTGCCAACTACTGATAGGGGGTCAAAGGATTTTCCTTGAAAAATGGTGCAGGGGCACCTTGGGTCTCCATGCCTCTTTGAGGTCTTGTTTGTTCTTTTTGTTTAATTTCAATTTACATATGATGTAATAACGTCCTAAGGACCATATTAAATGACTTTTAATAGGTTTTCTAGGCTTGTTGTTGACTTTTTGGTCTTAGTGATAAGTTTCAATGTAATAACAAGGTCTCCATCCTCACTTTGTAAGCTTGGTGCACCTTGGAAAATTAAAGAATAAAAATGCCATGATGCAACCAGATGCTTGAAGGGAGTTTCCTTGGAGTTTTTAAATAGTTTTGGTGCCTTTTGACACCTCTTAATGCCTCATTATAATCAGGCTTGTGGAAGTTACATTAACTTTCCTTAACTAGGCCATTAGGTGTATAAATGATGTTATGTTAGTTCCCAACGTATAACCAATTCAAATTTTAATTGTGCAATGTTAGGAAGGTTTGTTGGAAGTTGAAATAAGCCTCTCATGGTTGAGGCATGGTTTTTGTTGAACCATTTTGAAGTTTCAGTGCAAAAACTTGTTGTTTTTTGGAAAATTTGTGTGTAAATTTCTTGTTCTTCTGCGTCATACTACCTTTGTACGATATGTACGAGAACAAAATTCATATGGTTGGATAGAGGGAAGACCTAGATTTCATTTGGAATTGATTTGGAATATTTTCATTTAGTATAACAAGAGTTATTGCCATTTTAGTAGGGGCAAGTATGAAAACCCTCAAAACTAGGGTTTTGATTGAAAAATGACAATATCTTCCATCTCCACAATATAATTGTGCTCATTCTTGGTGGGATGGATTTTTTTTGTGTATATATTCACATTCTCAGAGTTCTAGAGAATGGAAACATGTATGGAGGAATTTATGCAACATTCTAGGCCTGGCACCCTTATGTGACAGGCCTAGTTTGTGAAGCAAAAGTTGGATTTTTCTTGGTTTAGGGTGATTTTAAATGTGTAGGAACTTAGGACTGATATTTATGGATGTAATTAGCCTATTAAAAACTGTTTCAAGGCTTTCAGGTGAAGGGGAGATCCTAGATATGCTACTGTCGTATTGTATCCTGCCAATTAAGCCTCTTGGAGTGGCTTTGTTTTGGTCTTGTGCTCTTTTCCTATCCACTATCATGAAGGGAGGTTTTGATGCATTGTAAAGGGATATGATACTTGTATAATTTAAATGGTTTGGGCCTAGTACAAACTTTTGTGTGTATTTTATATTGACTTTCCTATCAGGCAGGGCTACAAGGTTTACAAGGGCAAAGAGGCCTAATAGTTAGAGCAATGAGAAAATGAGAATTCCTAAGTGAAGATCAGAGTGTTATGGTTTTGGTTTAGTCCTGTTTGACATGATCTAAGTGGTCACAAGCCTTCTCGGTGGTTTGAGTACAAGAACCCTAGGTGAGATGGGTCTTTTCCTTGAAGGAATAGTGTTTTGGAAGAATCCTTGTAAGATTATTTGAAAGAAGCATTAAGTAAGAGTCTTTGCCATCTGAGTTTAGTTGTCCTTCCCTACTCACTCTGCATCATATTGGTATTAGTTTTGAGCTTTGATTTGAAAAGGTTGTGAAGAATATTTGGATGTTGTGGTGAATAAAAGGAAGATGCCTCCAAAAGGTGGGTCTATTGTGTTAAAGGAGATGAAGGCCTTGAGGGACAAAATAGAGGCCTTAGAGAGAAGGAAAGGGAATGCTGAGGAAGATATCACCTTAGAGGAGGAGGTAGAGGGTGGAGAGGAAAGCCATCTGGAAGAGGAGATGCCTCTTGAAGAGAGAAGGTTCATTAGAGTCTTGAAGACCATTAAAGTAGAATCCACTGAAGTGAAGATGGAAATTACAATGTATGGGGAAAAGATGAATGTTGAGGCACTACTAGAATGGATTGATGCCTTGAATAATTACTTTGAATATAAGGAGATGGCAGAAGATAAGAAATTCATGTTTGCAAAGACAAAGTGGAATGGGGCTGATTTGACTTGGTGGAATTACTACTAAGGAGAAAGAGTGAAAGAGGGAGAGAATATGATTTCCTCTTGGGATAGAATGGTGAGTAGGTTGAAGGCACAATTTCTTCGTATAGATTATGAAGTTCAAGTGTTTAGGAGGCTACAAAGCCTAAAGAAAAAGGATATGGATGTTGTAACCTATACTAAGGAATCTCACAAACTCAGTATGAGGTGTGGTCATGTAGAAATTGACAAGGAGAAAGTGGCTAGATATTTGAATGGCCTAATATTTGCAATTCAAGATGAGATGAGTCTTGTGATTCCCCAAATAGTGGAAGAGTGCTTCCAAGTAGCATGCAAGGAAGAGGCAAAGTTAAGAAGAAATCAAGAGAAACAAGGAAGGGGTAGAGGTAGAAATTCCAAGGGAAGGGGCAATTTTGGAGGTAGAAACCAATGACAAGGGCAACAAGGGGAGTCTAGTGGAAAAGAGGAATGAAGCAAAGAAACAAGAGGAGGATTCAGAGGTAGGAGGCCTAATGGAAGAGGTAGATTCAATGGAAGAGGTTCCAATTCATTCTCTGGAAGGTGCCTCACTTGTAATCAGTTTGGGCACCCATCTTTCATATATCCTGAAAAGCAAGCTTCAACATCTCAAGGTGTAAATATGAGGAACCAATTAGTGCAAGAGGAGAATGCACAAAGTGTAAATTCACCTTCTAGGTCTTTTGATCCTGAATTTGGAGAGAGCTTGATGATGAGAACACTTCTCAAGATGCCAAGTGCCAAGGAGCCACCATAGATAAAGTCCTTGTTTAGGACTTCATGTAAATATCATGGGAAGGTGTGGAAGGTAATGGTAGACTCTAGTTCCACTGATAATTTAGTGTCTCTTGAAATGGTTGAGAAGTTAAAACTGAAAAATATTCCTCACCCTCCTCCATACAAGGTGTCCTACTTAAAAAAGGGCCAACAAGTGCTTGTTAATGAGCAATGTTGGGTGGAATTTCAGATTGGGGAGTATAAGGAAATTTTTTTGTGTGATGTCACACCCATGGATGCTTTTCATCTACTCTTAGAATGCCCTTGGAAGTATGATAGGAAATCCCAACATGATGGAGGAAAGAATACCTACACAATAACAAAAGATGGACACACTTTCACTATGAATCCCTTACCAGATGAAGGAGTAGATAAACAACTTGGGTCTAGCATCATGGTGGTAGGTGAGAAGGTTTTTTTGCAAACATTAAAGGAACAAGGAGGTATAGGGTTTTCCTTGGTTGTCAAGCCAAAATATAGGTCTATTTTATCCTCAAACAAAGATAAACCCATACATAGTGAAGTCCAAACTTTGTTGCAGAAATACAAGGAGATTGTAGTGGATGAATTGCCTATTTCTTTACCTCCAATCAAAGATATCAGCCACCATATTGACCTAGTACTAGGTGATATATTTCCCAATAAGGCTTCCTACAAGATGACACCAGCCCAAAATGAAGAGATAGTAAAGCAAGTGCAAGAGTTGTTGGATAAGGGCCTAGTGAGGAAGAGTTTAATCCCTTGTGTTGTTCCAACCATGCTAGCTCCAAGAAAGGGTGGTAAATGAAGGTTATGTACTGATTCAAGAGCCATAAATAGGATAACCATCAGATATAGGTTTCCTATGCCAAGGATGGAGGATCTTATGGATTGTCTAGCAAGAGCTCGCTACTTTTCAAAGATTGATTTGAAAAGTGGGTATCACCAAATTAGGATTCATGAAGGGGATCAATGGAAAACAACTTTCAAGACCAATCTAGGTCTCTATGAGTGGATGGTGATGCCTTTTGGCTTGTCTAATGCTCCTAGTACCTTCATGCAACTAATGAATGAGGTATTGAAACCTTTTATTGAAAAATTTGTTGTGGTTTATTTGGATGACATTCTTCTCTTTAGTAGGACCAAGGAGGAGCATTTGGAGCATCTTGGATAGGTTTTAAGAAGGTTACATGAAGAAATTTTTTTGATCAACTTACAAAAATGTGAGTTCATGAAAGAAGAATTGGTCTACCTTGGGTTTCTTATCTCACAAGGAAATTTGAAGATGGATCCATCAAAGATTGAGGCTATTCTTAATTGGCCAAAACATAAGTTAGTGGGTGATATGAGGATTTTATATGGCCCAGCAAGCTTCTACAAGAAGATCATCAAGAGTTTCAGCCATATTTGTGTGCCCATCGTTGATACAATCAAAGGAGAGAAGAAGGGTAAGTTTCAATGGACCAATGAAGCAAATGAAAGGTTTGAGTACTTGAAAAGAAAGGTATCACAACAACCTATTCTTGCTATTCCTAATTTTAATAAAGCCTTTACTATGTAGTGTGATGCAAGTAATCAAGCAATAGGTGTTGTTTGGAGTCAAGAGGGCAGACGGGTTGCATTTTTTAGTGAAAAACTAAATGAAGCCAAAAGAAAGTACTCTTAATATGATCTTGAATTATATGCTATGGTAAAAGCTTTAAATAAATGGAGGCACTACTTGTTACCAAGGGATTTTATAGTATTCATTGACAACCATGCTCTTAGTTTCTAGAATGGATAGGAAAAATTGAACCAAAGGCACATGAAGTGGGTTGGATACCTACAAGCATATACATTCTGCATAAAACATAAGAAAGGGTGAGATAATAAGGTTGCAGATGCCCTTAGTAGAAGGGTCATGATGGTTCAAGAAGAGCAACTACAAAGTGTGGGCAAAGAAGCTCTCAAAGGTATGTATAAGGAGGATGAATATTTCAAGGCTGCCTTTGAAGTTTGTTCTCAATTTTTTGATGATTTTCATAGTGATTATGATTCTTACATTTTGCAAGATGGTCTATTGTTTAAAGGGGCTCAATTGTGCATTCCCAAGTGCTCTATGAGGTAGAATATTATATAGGAGAAGCATAGTGGGAGTCTTGGAGGGAACTTTGGACTTGAAAAAACTTTGGAGCAGGTTAGGAGATTTTACTTTTGGCCTAAAATGTAGATGGATGTGAGAAGGTTTGTGGAAACTTGCACCATATGTCAAACAACAAAGGGGACCACTTGAAATGCTGGTATTTATCAGCCTCTACCAATCCCAAGTAGGCCTTGGGAGAGCATAAGCATGGATTTTGTCTTGGGACTGCCTAAGATACAAAGGGGGGTTGATAGTGTGTTTGTAGTAGTTGATAGATTTAGCAAGATGGCACATTTTATTCCTTGTAGATGCACTAGTGATGCCTCTAATATTGCAAGTCTATTTTTCAGGGAGATTGTGAGAATGCATGGCATTCCTATGAGAATTGTATCTGATAGGGACTCCAAGTTAATAGGTCACTTTTGGAGGCCTTGTGGAGAAAATTAGGGACTAATTTGCAATATAGCTTAGCCTACCATCCTCAAATAGATGGAAAAATAGAGGTATTTAACAGATCACTTGGTAATCTTTTAAGATGCTTGACAAAGGAACATGGTGTTCCAAAGGATTTGGTGTTGCCTCAAGCAGAGTATGCTTATAATGACTCCATTAATAGAAGCATTCGTAAAACCCCTTTTAAAGTTGTGTATGGGATGAATCCAAAGGGGATCATTGAGTTGAGAGATCTGAAAGGAATGTAGAAGAGTAATGCAGAAGAAGAAGATTTTTCCATAGCCATGAAGTCCATCCATGACCAAGTGAAGGAAAATCTCAAAAAGAGTGTAGACCACTACAAAGAGAGGGCAAATTTGAAAAGGAGAACTGTGCAATACAAGTTGGGAGATTTGGTTTTTTATTATTTGAATAATGAAAGGTTTCCTAAAGGAAAATACACAAAGCTTCACATGAAGAAAATAGTCCCATGCAAAATAATTCACAAGTTTGGACAAAATGCATATGAGATAGCACTGCCTCCTAGAGTGGCTATCTCTCCTATCTTTAATGTAGCTGACTTCCTCCCCTTTAAGGTGTCTTTGGATGTAATTACATGTGTGGAATCTAGTGAATATTGGGTGCAAGACCTTCCACCATCTAAACCCTTGAAAGTTGAAGCCATCCTAGACACCAAAGCAGTAAAAATGACAAGGAGAAAGGTATATAATGAATATCTTGTTAAATGGTAGGGTCTTCCACCTAAAGGTGCAACTTGGATGAGTGAGGAGGGCATGAAACAACATGGTACTAGTTTGCAACAATTGATCTTAGGTGGTACTTGATATCTCTTCCACCTCGGGTGCATGGTGTAGGGGTACCTTGGGTCTCCATGCCTCATTGAGGCCATGTTTGTTCTTTTTTTTAATGTCAAGTTGCATATGATGTAATAAGGTCCTAACGACAATCTTAAATGACTTTTAATAGTTTTCATAGGCTTATTATTGATTTTTTGGTCTTGGTGATAAGTTTCAATGTAATAACAAGGTCTCCATCCTCTCTATAAGCTTGGTGCACCTTGGAAAATTAAAGAATGAAAATGCCATGATGCAACCAGGTGCCTGAGGGGAGTTTCCTTGGATTTTTGAAATGGTTTTGGTACCTTTCAACACCTCTTAATGGCTCATTGTAATCGGGCTTGTGGAAGTTGCATTAACTTTCCTTAACTAGGCCATTAAGTGTTTAAATGATGTTTTGTTAGTTACCAATGTATAACCAATTCAAATGTTATTTGTGGGATGTTGGGAAGGTTGGTTGGAAGTTTAAATATTCCTCTCATGTTTGAGGCATGGTTTTTGATGAATCATTTTGAAGTTTCAATGTAAAAACTTGTTGTTTTCTAGAAAATTTGTGTAAATTTGTTGTTCTTATGCATGGTACGACCTTTGTACGATATGTATGGGAATAAAATTGATATGGTTGGATAGAAGGAAGACTTAGATTTCATTTGGCATTGATTTGGAATATTTCATTTAGTATAACAAGAGTTATTGCCATTTTAATAGGGGCGGGTTTGAAAACCCTCAAAACAAGGGTTTTGATTGAAAAATGGCAATATATTCTATCTCCACGATGTAAAAATTCTCATTGTTGGTGGGATGGAATTTTTTTGTGTATATATTCACATTCTTAGAGTTCTAGAGAATGGAAATATTTGTGGAGGAAGTTATGCAATGTTCTCAGCTTGGCATCCTTATGTGGCAGGCCTAGTTTGTGAAGCAAAAGTTGGATTTAAATTGGTTTAAGGTGATTTTAACCCTAAAGGAACTTAGGAATGTTCAAGGCTTTGGGGTGAAGGGGAGATCCTAGATAGTCTATTGTCCTATTGTAGCCTACGAATTAGGCCTCTTGGAGCAGCATTGTTTTGGTCTATTGCTCTTTTTCTATCCATTGTCATGGAGGTTTTGAGTCATTGTAAAGGCATATGATACTTGTCTAAGTTCAGGGGTTTTGGCCTAGTACAATATTTTGCGTGGATTTTATATTAATTGTCCTACCAGGCAAGGCTATAAGGTTTAAAAGGGTAAAGAGGCCTAATAGTCAGAGTGATGAGAAAATGGGAATTACTAAGTGTAGATTAGAGTGTTATGGTTTGGTTTAGTCCTGTTTGACATGATCTAAGTGGTCACAAGCCCTCTTGGTGGTTTGAGTACAAGAACCCTAGGTGAGATGGGTATTTTCCTTGAAGGAATAGTTTTTTAGAAGAATCCTTGTAAGAGTATTTGAAAGAAGCATTAAGTAAGAGTCTTTGCCATCTAAGTTTAGTTGTCCTTCCCTACTCACTTTGCATCAAAAAACTCCCCCTTAGGCCAAAGGCCTAATATCAATTTCCAGAAGAATTACCAGAGGCTACTTCCGGTACGAGCTTGTTTCCTTCATTAGATTCACTCTTCTTTACCCACATTTTCTTCATCTAATCTCTTATCTCTTCCATAGTCACTTTTCATTTTCCTTTGTTATCTTTTTGAAAAATTCTTCCTCCGTATACTAGACCTCTTCTATCCATTTTTATGTTCCTACAAAATCTTGCAATGTGACCAAATCTGTTGCAATTGTAACACACTGGATTTCTTTGTCTAGACCATTCATTCCATTGGTTTCCCTTTGATCTACACTGATTAGCAACATGCCTAAATTTTTCATATGTGTAGCATTTAACATTCCTTATACTGGCAGACATGCTTCTACACTCAACTGACTTGTGACCAAACCTTTCACAACTAAAGCACTGACCAGAAAATGATAGATTGCTTGAATTTATTTTACTTCTACACTAAGAAGCCATATGACCAAATTTATTGCAAGCAAAGTAGTAACCATTAAATTTATGATCTTTGGGTTGTCTTACCGGATACCTTCTGCCAAGTTGTTCATCTGATTTCTCTGTTTGGAGTCCTTATGTTTAGATCCAGAGCTTTCTTCTTTCTCATATCCAAGACCTCACTTATCATTTGCATCCTTTTGTCCTTTAGTCAGCTCATCAAGCTTAGCAGAACTAATCTTGAACTTCTTCTTCTATTCATTTGCAATAGTGAGTTCATCTCTGAGAATAGCTATCTATGTTTCAAGCTCTTGTTCATTATTTCTATATTGTTGCAGTTCAATCTCAATTTGAATGAATCCACTATTTACTCTACTACATTCTTTAGATTTTTCTTTTCAGGACTGGACCAGATTCTCGTCATTTTTCTTCCTTTCTTCAATCTCTTTATTTAGCTTCATTTCCATAGATGCCATTTCAAGGTTTTGAGTAGCATTGACCCTAGCAAGTTTTTCACTTTCTTCAGTTATCTCTTTTAGGGTCTAATTTAGGTGAACATCTTCCAAGATTTTATTTTCTTTTTGCTTCAATTGATCACAAAGTTCCTTCCTCTTTTCTCTTGACTCATTGATTTTATCCTTCAATGATTGAATGAATTTATCAGCATCCACAATATTTTCTTTTAATTCCATGACTTATGCTTTAGACTGATCAAGATCATCAATTTCCACCATAAGTTGTTGTTGAAGACCACCAATGTCCATTGCAATTCAAGATCCACCTCAAGTTGTTAAAATTTCTCTAGAGGAACCTTGCTCTGATACCAATTGCTAGACTCAGGGAACACTAAAAGGGAGGCTGGTGAATCAGTGTTCAACAATTTCAAAAATTAAATTTGGATATTAAATCATTCACACCACATAAACAAAAATAAAGTTGCAAGCACATGAAAAAGATAAAAAAAGACCATAACACCAATATTTTTATGTGGAAACCCTATTAGGGGAAAATCCATGGTGGAGATTAATCTACAATTATACTCTATTAAAAGTATGAACAAAAGGGAATGCACTCACATTCAATCACACTGCCTAGAGCTCACTACTCAAAATAAGGAAGGCTCACTACCTGACAAAGTGTTTGTGATTACAACAAAAAATGAACTAAGAAGATATCATCTCCAAATGCCGGGATTTAGTTCTAATGAAGCTTAGTGGATGAATTTTAACCCTTCTAACTGATTCTATATTTTTTCCCTGCTCTGCCTTCTCTATTTTTTTCCCTTCTCAAACTGTGCATAAATCTCTCAATCACCCTTCTAATACTTGCACACGCATCTATTCTACTCTTCACACATATTCACACACTTTCACACTTTCTACTCACACACAGAATGAATTACCAATCTCATATATATATATCCGCTAACAAAGATTTCATTGCTTCAAGTCAGCTTTAACAAAACATGAAATATCCTTCAATGGTTGGCTGAAATCACAAATTAAATTTAATGTGCACCCACCAAAGTCAGCTAAGACATAGCTAGGACACAAGAAACAATTAATTAAGTACTCCTTATACATCCATGACATGCGACATTCACTAGGTCGGTCACAATGAGCAAATAAATAGAAAACATCCTGCCAAAGCATTCAATCAGATGTCCTAACTCAAACAATGATCAATGCAACATTAATAAACTTAACAATGTAAGATAGTGTAGATTCTTAAAAAACTCTCTTGGAGATCCACAACTCAAAATGATCTGGTGAGGCGTACAGATCAAATAACTGACCAATACCCTATTCTTCATAATTTCTCTTGGTAAAATATTGATCTTTACATGATCTTGCCGATACGGATAAATTCTGATTTGCAGACTGGAGGGATGACTTAGGTTGCCATAATTGACAACACTAGAAGTCCAATGCCATCAAATAAGCTATATGCCAACAATCTCTACCCAATTCAGAGATCTAACAAAAATAATTACTCATAATAAAAAAAATCAATCAATCTCTAATCATTATAAACAATAATTAGAAGTTATAAAGACTTGGACAAAATATAGTTTATAAAAGACAAAATTATCTTGTATAATAATACATCTATTTGTTCATAGGAATGCTCCCTTTCTTTCTAGGGGAGTTATTTTATAGTTCCTTCAAACTAGTAATGCATAGATTTAGACAAAACTATATAGAATCTAAATTCAATACCAAACAAGTCAATAGTCTAAATGTTAAGGAAAGTATGGCCTCACAATATTTTATAGCTCAAATTATCTAAAATTTCCCTATGAAATGAATATATGAAACATATTTCCTCTATATTTGATAAGAATATGTATCCTTCCTATACACATGATTATGTTGCATTGATTTATAATACTATGTGAAATATGTGTATATAGGATAGTATTATATGTATTGATAATGTGTGCTACCTATAAAGATAAGGACTATGGATATGTATTGATAGGATAGTACCTATAAACAAATGAATCATTATTTAATTATTTCATTCATTAATATATTCATCATTATCCTATTATTATTTATATTATCATCCATTATCCTTTATAATAATTTAATTAAATATTTCCTATTATTTAAATAAAGTAAGCTAGAATTATCTATTAAATTAATTAATTAAACCTACTAATTTATCCACCTAATATCTATCAACAAACTAAATACATATCAAATTCCACCTAATATGCACCAACTATCTATTTAATAAATAATAATTTTTTTAAAATTATCAAATTTTATCTTATTTAGTTAACTAATTACCAAAATTTGTTAAATTATCAATCTATTCAATTCATTTTTTATTTATTTATCAAAATGTGAAACAAAAAAAAAATTATATTCTAGACTCTATTTTATACATTTAAAAAAATGATTTTGTAATGCCCACTTTTTGACACTTAAGTAAAACAATACAAACTAAGTAATATACATTAACTTTAATAATTTGCAACAATTTTTTTTCTCTTAAAAACAATAAGATAATACACTACTTAAGACAATAGTTAATAATATCATTTAGTTATGAGTAAAGGTAGCAATGAGTCTTTTTTTAATAATAATTTCTAATTTTTTTAGATCAACATATTCTACATCTTACCTACTTTGATATCTCTTGCATTCCATTTTGTTGCAATATCCTTGCTCCCAATACCTATCCCTACAAGTATCTACACAACTAGATACACAAACTTAACATCAATGAGTTAGATACATGGTCTTAGAGATCAATTATATCATTAATTTAAGCAAGATAATGAAAATATTAGTTTAAGATTGGATTACAATTAGGGATAGTGTATGCATAACATCAAGAGAGGTTGGTGGGTTCAAGAAATCCTTAGGAAGATAGATCCTAAGAGTCAAACCTAGTCACTGAGGGCTCATCTTAGATGACCTTTCCTACGTAACATTTGTGTAGAGGCTCCATAGTTTGACAACCTGAGTTGCTCCAACTCATTTGACTCACCCACATAGGGTATATCCACTAGGTTTAAAAAGATAACTCTACCTCAATCACAAACATAACATAATAACACTGATATATGCTAAACTCGATCCTCTACTCAATATTAGATGATTTTCCTTATTCGGTATTAATTACTTGAGTCCTCCTAGATTTTACTTTTATAAGTAACTAGGTTCCTACGAACTCAAAATTTACTATTTACTTACTAGGATATTGATAAAGTTTACTTAAATCATAAATTCATAAGGTGAGAAAATAATTCAAGAATAAATTCCTTGCATGCTTAACACAATTTAATAACAATCTAAATTTGCAAGTTAAATGATGAGGGAAATTCACCTGTAATGTACATAGTGACAACTTTGACTCATTCTATGATAATTTGAAAAACCCCATTACAAATTGAATATATTAAACTTAATACTCAAAATGATAACCTTTTAATATGGATACAATAAACAATTCATTACTAATACATTTATCTCATTGCAATATGATATAAAACATAAACTCCAAAAGTAGCACCTATAGATAAGTATGTGATCTAGATTAAGCAACATTAAAGTCACAAAAAAGAACTTAGATTATTCGATGCTTTCCATGGAGCAAGTGATCTCACAAATAGTAGGAAACTAGAATGAGCGCCCAAAAAAATTATTTTTCTTGATCAAAATTGAACTCCCTAGGTGACCACAAATTATGTAGAAGCCATAGAAAACACTCTAGCACACATAACCTCCATAAATGCTATAAACAATTTACTTCATAATTTGCATTATGTGTACTTAATAATCTTAGTTGGTGTAAAGGATCATATCACCATTGTCTTTATTCAAATCAACTACACCTTACATGTAATATGATGGATATTCTCAAGATTTATGAAGACCCAAATATTGTGGAATTAACAAAAGAACTTATGAACTAGAGTTTGGTTACCATTATTACCCTTCAACAACTCTAATGTTAAATCCCTCATTCAACTACTTGCATCAATTATACCAAATTTGAAAAGAAACATGAAGAAATTAAACATAAAATATACTTATCCAAATACAACATATTAAATTGAACCATCTTTTACTATTTCAAGTACAATGAATTAAATTATCCACTAACTTCTTAAATTGTATTATGAAATATTGAATCTTATAATCGAATCTATCTATATATATAGAATATGCATGAAAAGGAATTATTATATTGTAACCAATAAATAATTAATTATGAGATCACTAATTATAAATATCAATTATACAAATGTTTTCTACCATTGTAGATAATTAATTTTGCCCGAATAGTAATGAATCTTTAATGAAAATATAATGTAACCTAGCTAAGTACAACTCATTAAATCTATATTTTCCCTTAGCTGTCTTGAAAAGAATAACTATACACAAGATGGCAACTACAATTGGTAACCAAAGTTTCCTTAAAATCGTCACTCCAAATTTCGAAAATAGGTTAAATAAACTATGGAAAAAAATGAAGATATAACATTGGTTACCACCCATAACTAAGTCAATAAAGTTTTTAATAAACATAGTAGTTGATCATCGTGTGTCCTAGTCAATAGGCTATTAATTAAAACAAAGACATATATATTGCAAGTAAATTCGAGGTAGGTATTATATTGATATAACAATATCATATGCTTGGCTGAGCCATTATATAACAGTAGTAAAACCTCAGGGTGATACAAAAACTATCTCTTGCTAAAATTCCATTGCTCATCAATAAAACAAAATAATATATATAATCGAATTGGAAATTCCTTAAACCTAAATGATGTTGAAATCGTAATAGAACAAAACCTTGTCATACTTTTCTGAATAAAACAAGACTATAGACCAATTTGACCTCTGTAGCATTGATGTCATAATAGAATAGACTTAGTGTCATTAACTATTTATGACTATTTCGATAACCCTTATTCAGCCATTAATTCTGGTTTTAATCACTTCGTTATTACCATTGAAATAATTATGCCGAAGGCATTCCCTCTTTAAAGTATTTTTAGTAAATTTCAATTTTGGAGAGAAGGTATGCAAGACGATACATTCAATCTAAGCCATCCGTATATTTTTCTATCATTAGCTATTTTTCCCTTCTGACATTAGACCAATCACAGCTCATGGGCACCAGGACTGAGTAGAATATTTACATCGAAGGCATTCCCTATTTAAAAAAGAGCAAGCTAAAATTTTAAATCGACAGTTCAAATTATGCAGAAAGGGATGCAAGATGATTGAAGTCATATTGCTCATTCATTTTTACGTTGGAATCATTTGCAGGCCGAAGGAACTTCACATTTTTCGTGAACTTATTACCTGCCTCTACTTGCCACAAACGTGAGTTGTCGTAAAAGGTGAAGATGGGAGCAGCAGTGATCTATTTGTAAACTCTATTGGGTGCGGCTCGTGCATGCGCTATTTTTTTACCTTGGTTTTTAGACCTCAACATACTATTTTAAGGAAAAAAAGGAGATCAAGCACGGTTGTAAAAGGTGAAGATGGGAGCAGCAGTGATCTATTTGTAAACTCTATTGGGTGTGGCTCGTGCATGTGCTATTATTATTTTTTTTTTTTTTCGTTTTACTATTTATCCTTATTGTTGCAGGCCTGGTGGAGGAATATGTGCCCATTTTGTGCACGTTCATTGCTCAGGAAATGTAGGATGTCCCTTTTCCAAGCTGTATAAGGGACCACATTCAACTTGAAGTCGAATACAATGATCAGGTTTATGCTTTTGTTGAGTTTAAATTCTGATTTGGGTCTGAGATGTTATGATGTGTGATGAATACACATAGCAAATGAAAACTCAAGAAGCATTTTTTATTAGTAAAGAGTCAACTATATAGGATGTGTCATCTGTTACTAATTCCCATTGTGCTAATAAGAATAACTGATGTGAATATATAGTCAGATTCTCTATGCTTACCATTCAAACCTAACACTACCTTATAGAAAACTAATAAATGTCACACAACTATTAAAAACCTAGGTCTGATACTCGTAGATAGGTGCTACTCATATTATTTTGCAAGCATGGTGATGGCCTTTAATGTGATGGTTGAATATGTTACTGGAGACATTTTCTTAAGGGAGCCCTACAGGACCAGGGGTTTGGGTACCATTTTTCTCAAGGAAGTGGCCAACCAAGAGGTGAAGTTAGGTTTTGGTAGGGTGAAGTGGTGTGTAATCAGCTGGAATGTGAATGCCATCATGTTTTACGAGGCTATAAGGGTGTAGATGTTGCAGGAATCAAGGGTTTCCAAGATTACTAGTGAAGCATTAGAGGCCTTTGGGATTTGAACTCAAGAGTCCCTCCAATTATTTTCTTGCTAAATTTTATTATAGGGCATGCAGTTTGAGCTCAACCTTTTTTTTGAGTGCCACTTAACAAGAAAATTTCAATTACTTGCTATGTTTTGTTTCTATTTCTTGTGCAAAATCTTGTTTACAATATAGAAAGTGAAGTTGATAAAAATATTTTAAAAGTACTTTTATTTATTTATGGTAGATGCTAATATATTGTTTATTAGTTGATAAGCCACATATAAGGTGAAGTTTAAGCCTGCAAAAGTCTCATGCTTGAAAACTCCCTATAAAAAACAATTGTTTCATGCCTGAAAAACTACTTATGAAAAACAACTTATCGAAATTTATCATTTGTGTTCCCGTTTAGTCCTAGATTAGTTAGTGTAGAGACCTAGCAAAGGCTTAAAGTTAGATAAATTGGTAAAAAGAAAGAAAGAAAGACCATACAAGAATTTCATTCAAAAGTGAAGCAACACCATGAGAAAGATGGACCCTAAGGAAAAAATTATTAACATATGATTGATAGAGAATATAAATAAAAGATAAGCCAAGGTTTGGTTCAAGAAGATAGGGTTTAGATTTGATGTGTGATGAATCTTTGGCCTTACAAAGCAACGAGTCCCAAAAAAGATAGAAAAATATCATTTCTTTAACAAAAGTAAATATAATAGACCATGTTAAATGAAGGATTAAGCCCTAGTGTTCTTTGAATGCAAGCTAAGATAGCTATTCCTTTTTCTTTCTAATTTACAAAGTAAAATAGAGAAAGAAGAATGCACCTTTACAAATTTACAAATAGGTATTTATTTTCTGCTATAGATTTCACTATTACTAGGAACACCTAGTGAATATCTTCATCCATATTTTGTGTATTGAGTGTTCAAAGTTTACACCACTTTATGGTATAGAAAACTACATAATGGCACACATCCATATAAACACAAGTATGATAGAATTTTATTGGTGCTACTTAAAAATTACTTTCAAACATGATTACGAGTTTTGTTGCACCTTTTCACCACTTTATTCAGACCTTTCTTTGGGTTCAATATTTGGAGTCAAATCTTGAGAACTATTATATCCCCTTGGTCCTAGTATCTTCTAATAGGTAGTTGACAAATTAGTCTCCTAGTCCCTCCCCTAAGAATAGATTCATCAATGAGCAATTAAGAAACCTAAATTTTATACCAAACCTAAGATCTAATTTGTACAATGACATGGCTCACAAAAGCTACTAGTGATAGATCATTTCTCAAAGGAATCTATACTTTTTCTCATAGTAGAAAATAAGAGTGGACTGAAAATAAAGTGATAAACCCACAATTGTGAGAGTTAGATAGTGAAAGTGAAATTCTAACCATTAATTCTAATGTCTAGTAAGATTTGTGAAGTCAAATCTCTATCATTACCAAACAAAATGATGAAAGCATGGTAGTGTTGTAGGTAATGTCTCTGTCATTTCCTATCTGTCTTATTCATGCATTTGTATATATATTAGAGTAGAAACACAAAGCTCTTTACAAACTCACTAATATCCTAATTTAGCCACCTTTTACAAGAGCCTTTCATAAATACACTAGAAATTTCCTAGTTAGATTTCTTGTAAAGTAGCATGTCATAATATGGTCCTTAGCAAATTCAAATCTGTACATTCTTAATTTGCATGGTTTTTGGAATTTGTATATATAAGAGAGTCCAATTATAATTTCAATTTGCAAAAATGATGAAAATATTATTTCTAAGAAGGAAATGATTTTACCACCATTAAGAAGGAATCAATGGTTCCATTTACTGGTAACCATTTGAGACATATCGAATTTTGATTCCCATTATAGTTTTTCAAAACCTAAATTTATTCTTTTCCATAGAAACGTCTTTCTGATGTTTGGAATTAATGTGAAGTGTTTTTTCCTTGATCATTTTGATTTTCATCTTGTATAATGTTTTCAGCTTTTAGACATGCCCACACTCGAGTAAAGTTATCAAAAAGGTGTGCAATATTCCATGTGGTGGCTAGGAGAATTTCATTATTCACCTTCCTTTTGGGAGACAGTTAGGACACATGTCAACTTGTTAGAGATTTTCTCAAGGAGCTATATTCATGAGCTTGACAGTTTCCACTTATTCAACATGCCATCTCTTCCCTACGAGAATATTGTACTTCTTATGAGGCGATATCTTTTGGGAGTTTGTCAAAGCTTTTTGGCCTTTTTCTTTTCTTGGTTTTTGAGATGGAAGCTTTGATTCAGTGTCGTTAGATGATGTGATTTGTCAACTAGACCTTTTTCCAGGCTATTTTCTAGGATTTGATCATTTATAGGAAAATATCTTTGCTAAATATCTAAAAAACATTAATGCTGCAATTGAGAATTGATGAGCAAAGATTGTTTTGACCTAACTAAAGATCTATAATCAGATCATGTGCTATCAAATTCTAAGATTTGGCAGTAATTAATTCCATGTTGTGGCAGTGTTTTCTTCTTTCTGTAGCTATAAATGAGAGGTGGAAAAAAAGGAAAGGGTTGGATTCCAAGTTTTAGTTTCCTTTGGTGAGGAAAAGTTTCTTTAGATTTCTTAGGTTATAGAACTATTTTAAAAAGTAAAAGTTGTAGAACTACTTTTTGTTGGAAATATGTGTCTCAAACATTACAGGCTGAAACCTCCATTAGAGTCAAGTCGGTGTGACATTCTATTTGTCTGGCTGACTAGCAGCCCTCAGGAGATCTTTGGCCAAAAGGCCATTCAATTGTGTATCGGTGAGACTCTTGGCAACTACGGGCTTTAGGATAACTAAATGATCCAGTAAGATATCTTAGCGAACAGTGGAAGTCTTGCCAATGGGGACTCATCCAAGCATTCTTCAGAGTAACTCATAGTGGTCGGAGAAACGTCTCAGTGAACATTGAAGGTCTCATCGAAAGAAACATCTTTTGGAAGTCTTCAATGTAGCTCTTGGCAAATGATCATCATTGGTGGAACATGGTGGTTTCGATAAGAAGTCCCAGTGACTTTGATGAGTCTTTCCAATGATGAAGAGCCTTAGGGGTAAGTCTTGGAGTTTGGAATAACTCTTGGTGATAGATGAAGCTTTCGGGATAAGTCATAGAGATCAGTAAGTTCTCTTAGTGAAGGGCAATGTCTTGGCGATAGGTGAACACTTTAGGGTAACATATGGAGATCGACATGAACTCTCGGTGATAAGTGTGAGTCTTTTTGACTTCTACTTGGTGCTCAGTAGGTATGGGGACTTCGGTATAACCTTAATGAGTCTCTATGACCTCCTCGCGAAAGTGATAAGTCAGTGCGGCTATGTGATGACTCGGTGTATCTTTTGAAGCTCGATATAACATCTTCGTGACATCGATATGAAGTATATGTGGCATCGGCGAGACATTGTTAGTGTCTCACCGAGATGCCAATGCATTATGAATTCTATTGACCATTTGACTGTCATATGTGGAATCTTGTGGACGAATAGAGGAAGCTGAAAGTGAACCATTAGCAGTTGGTTCGTTGCAACAATTCTATGAGAAAGCTCAATAGTCAGGTAAAACCATGGATATAGTTGGAAGTTGTAGACATTTGGGGGTTGGATAGTAGTTCTATCAATAGTGAAGTGTGAAAAGTTCAAACTGTATCAGTAAAGGAATTAAAATCTCTAAAAGGCTATAAATTGGATGTTTTCTATTCGAAGAATGTTCATGATGAATGCTACTGTATAATGACACCAGAAAGATAAGTCTGGAAGTTGTATGTAATATTCATTACTGTAATACAAAGTGATTTCTCTTGGTGTGGTGGGTTTTTCTCCCGTAAGGGTTTTCCCACATATATCTGGTGTTCATGTGTGTTTGTCAAATACTCTATTTCTATAATTTGTTTCATAGTGCATCTTAACTTGACTATAACTGTAAAATTTTAAAGTGTATCTGCATTCTTTCCTAGGGTATTGGCATTAGGAGAATTGTTTTCTACATCTAATTTTCCTTACAAGTGGTATTAGAGCCTTGCCAGTTGTGTTATCCTTGGGGGTACATTGGGTTTTTTGTGTCAATACTATTTAGTGGGATTCTTGTAGAGATTGCTATTTCTATTTATAGATTAAGATGTCTAGTTCATTTTTGAAGATTGAAATAGAGAAATTCAATGGCAATAACTTTGAATTTTGGAAACTCAAGATGGAGGATCTCTTATTAGATTGAGATCTTTGGCTTGCTATGTCTAGAACTAAACCTACAGGCATGAAGCAAGAATAATGGGACCTTGCAGATAGAAAAGCTAAGGGGTTGATAAGGCTCTGTCTAGAAGACTTAGTTCTTCTCAATGTGCATGAAGAGAAGACTACTTCTCTCTTGTGGAAAAGAATAGCATCCATTTATTAGGGGAAAACCTTGGTGAATAAGCTATTTATGAGAAAAGAGCTCTACTCTTTGAGAATGCAGGAAGGAGGGTCTGTAGCTAATCATTTGAATGCATTTAATATGTTGCTCACATAATTAACATATGTTGGTATAAAGATTGAAGAAGAAGATCGTTGTATGCTTCTGTTATGTTCTTTTCCAGACTCTTGGGATCATCTGGTGATGGCTATTGGGAGTACAACATCTAGTTTCAATATGGAAGATGTTGTTGGTTCTTTACTGTCAGAAAAGATGAGATTATATCCACTATAATTATATCCACTCTTAAGGATAGATTTTGGAATTGCTGAATATAATCCTTAACTAATCCTATTTCTTGAAGTTTAGCTAGCTGGTCAAAGAAGTTATCCATCATGCTATTGCTATATTGTGCTTGGAGTTCCTCTATAAAAATTGACCATGAGACTATGAGTCCCTTTTTCCTTCGATGAGTGAAAAGCCAATGATACCAAATGAATTGATCTAGTTCTAGATATAGGGAAGCCATCGTGACCTTTTGTTCATTTGGGATTTGGTGTACTTCAAAAAAATTCTCCATTTGGTTTATCCACATTAGAGGATACTTGCCATCGAACTTGCACATATCCACCTTTGGAAATAAATTCATAGATCTGATAGGAGTACTAAAGCTTTTGTCAATGGTAGCCGACCTAGAATTTTCACCTTGGGTGCTTGAGAACTCCTTTCTTGGTTCAGCCATGTAGGTGCTTAACATGTTTTGTATGTCCGATATATCTCCTCTTAGGTCACACATATTCATCTTAATTGAGGAAATTTCTTCCTTGACCTTATTCATTTCCTCATTAGGAGCAATATCCTATATTGTTACCCCATCCTTATCAGGAGTCTTCCTAGGAGTGACAACATTCTTTTTGCCCCTTGTTGTAGGCCCCGTCATGATGGAAACCAATAATTTTGAAATAAATCACACAAATGAAACCCAAATTCTCTAAAAATTTTACTTTAATCTCCTTTAGTATTTCTTCAAAAACCTAATAAAAGTAAGACTCCAATTTGACAAGAAGTGTGAGATATGCAGATTCCAATGAAAATAGTGTAGAAACCCTAATTTTGCAATAATTCACTTAATTCTGCTCCAACTCTTCTAAAATATGGACTATAGCTTCTTCAATATGTTATTCAAAAAACTTTTAAAAATTAGAAAAAAATTTGCCAAAAATATGAAAGATATGCTCTTCTTAAAATAGCCTCCAAAATTGAGAAAAACCTTTCCTCTACGGTGCCAAGATCATGCTCTGATACCACTTGTTATGAAATAACTTGCACAATAGAAGAATATGATATGAAATATGTTACAAATACCTAATAATAACTTAGAATAACGAGCCACTTTGAGGGGGAAAACCTCCAAATATCTCTAATGAGAACACACTTCACAACTTGATAATGAAATAAGACTCACAACCTCCTCTATATACCTATTTATGCCTAGGATATCACCTAGGCCAACTTAGACACACCTATATATGTCTTAGGCTGACCTAAAAAACTAAATAACAATATACTAATTATAATATGACTTAATAGAGAGTTAAGTTAGCCACAAGCCGACTATTCATGACCTGATGTACACTAATATTAAGGGCGTAGCATGATGGCATTACAACTAATAACCACGATCTCCACAACCACCATATCCCCCTATAGATTTCTTTCTCACCAAATTTTTTCCTTTGCTTGGAAGATCCTTCAAGCTTTTACCTTCATCCTTTCCTTCCTTTTCAGGGTGGGCTTGCTAGAAGTCTTGGCTAGGGTTGACTTGAGTTCACATAGACTAGTTGTCATGATAGTTTGGGTCGCTCCCTCATTTCCTTTAAGGTTTTTAGCAATGAGTTTGGGTTTCAACAAGTCAGCAAGGGATAGGGTTGACTTGAGTTTACACAGACTAGCAAGGGTCAGGTTTGGGTTTCATAGGCCTATATGTTAGGAATAGGATCACAAAATAATGTACAATAAAATGAATGTTATAATAAAATATAAAAATAAATTAAAACACAAAGACATAAGATATATATGGTTCACCCAATATGGGCTACGTCCATTGAGAAACAATCAAACCTTCCCTTATTATATTCAACAAAATGAAGGGGCACAATATACAACACATCCATTATAACTTTTTTTTCTCTCTATCATAGTGTCATAACAATACAATGCAATATACAAGAGTCATATATAAACCTCACATAAAGAGGGGAGCAAGCAAAACCAAGATATCCTCAATTGTCAAATGTGTGATCTAATGATAAATGGTCTAAATTTATAATGAATGGTTGTGAAGGAGATGGATTTGCAACCCTTGGAATGATTGTTAAGGAGATTGGCCCCTTGAACCTCGAAAGGGGCATCCCCTCTACACCCCCACATTATAAATATTAGCAAATAGGATCATAATCCATAACCAACACCATATAGATCAAATAATCAAAATAACATTAAAATTTATCATCATGAAAAGATATAAGGGATTCCTACGTAGAGTGTCTTGAAACATGAATATAATCCTTGGTGGGGTTTCTTTGGCCTTATCTAAGGAACCATAGTACTATGGGCATTTAACATAAATAATATATATAATAGGCCTATAGATCAACTTAGTCTAAATAATTTTAAAAGTTGTCATTATGGAAAGATACAAGGGATTCCTAGTAGGATGTCTTAAGACCTTCGCTAAGGAATTGTGGTACGATGGAGATTTATTTAATAATATTTTACATAAAGAATGGTCCATAAGTTATTCTTTAATTAATAAATTTTTTTTAATCAATATAAGAAGAAATAATTTAACTAATTTAATTTAGAGTTTTGGTAGATTATGTATTAGAACTTGGAAATCTTGAAATAGAAATATGGTTTCAAGTGTGTTATTACCACATTCAAATATTGTTTCACATTCAAATAAATAATGAATTGACTTTTTTCCTTTCTAAAAGGTTTTTTTTAATTTTTAATATGAAAGTTAAATGTTAGCTTAAATAATTTTAATAGAGTTTGTTTTTATGCTTTATATTTTATTTGAAGTATGTTTCAATTTTTTAAATCTAATTTATTTTCAAATTTATAATAATTTATAATTTTTCAATATTGAGTTTATCTTTCAATTAATATTAACATTGTTTATAATATATTAATTATATTTTTTACATTTTTTTTTTTAATATTTCAAATCTACTATATATTCAATAAATAGTTTTACTTTTTTTAATTATTTATTAACTTAATAAGTTTATTGTTGATTATTAATTTTTTACAATTATTAATATTTGAATTTTGATATATTTTGAATTTGCATTTAGTTTATTCCATTTTATTTCTTAATTTAGATTGAAGTTTGATTTTATTTATTTTTATTTGTCTTTTTATGTCAAAATTACAAATAATAATTGAAAGTGATTGAAATTAATTTACTTTAATATTTTAACTATTGTAAAATAAATATGTTTTCAATTTTGATTTTAATTTATATGATAAAATAAATTTCAAACTTAAAGTCTAAACTAAAATTTATAGAGATAGAGAGAGAGAGAGTAATTTTTGATTAGTTGTTTTTTCCAACAATCAAAGGATAAAATGTGTTCCTGAGGAGTTATGTTTAGGGGAGAATGTCATTTGATTAAGGACATAATGATTAATCTTTAGGACCTCTTTAATGTACCCATTGCACACTTGAGGAAACTAGAGAAGAATCGAATCCGGTAGAGAGCATCATCAGCTTTGCGAGAGACATCAGACTCGGCGAGATCGCGTCGATCGGCGGATCAAGATCCGTCAGGATCCGAAAGATCGATCAGGATCAGGATCCGCATCAAAATCGCGTCAAAAGATCAAAGATCCGTCAGTCGATAAAGATCAGGTCGAAGTCAGAACGAAGATCCGTCAGGCATCCGAAGATCAATCCGAAATCTTTGCATCGGAGAAGAGAAGTGTCATTGATGAACAAGTTTGCATAGAGACAGCAAGATGAGAGAGATAAAGAAATATGAGACAAAGATATATATAGATGTAGAAGAAGTCAGCGAGAAAATGAAGGGAGGGAGATAAATAGGGATAGCAAAAGAGAGTAACCTCCAGAGAGTATCTCTCTCTCATCCCCTATATCTTTCCCAATTTATCTATCCCTCTCTCCTCACTCTCTCCCTATCACTCCCTCTTTCTATATTTCTCTACTCCTCTCCCCTCTCTCTATTTCTCTACCTCCCTCTCTATCTATTATACAAATATATCTCCCCCTCTATCTCTCTCTCTCACTCATACACACGGGCTACTTATTTCTCCCTCCAAATCTATATCTCTATATCTATCTCTCTATCTTTCCCCCTCTTTATCTATCTCTCTCTCCCTCTCTCTATACATCTCTCACTCCTATCCATATCTTTCTCTATTCCTCCTCCTTCTTTATCTCTTTTATCTATATCTCACCCCATCTATCATTCCTTTCATTCCATGTCCTCCCTCCCATTTCCATCTCCTCTTTCATTTCCTCCTCCCTCCACTCTTTCCTCTCTTTCTATCCATATGTCTTTCTATGCCTATATCCTATATCTTTATGTCTCACCTTATATATCACTATCTCTTTCCCTATATAACCCTCTATATTTATCTTCCCTCTCCTTCTCCCTCTCCCTCTGTATAGATGGACGCATATCTCTCTCTCTCTTCCCGCCTCTTCTCTAAATCTTTCTCTCTACCTCTCTCCATCATATTCTCTTTCTCTCCCTCTCTAATTATCTATCTACCTCTCTCCCTCTTCTACCTATATCTCTCCCTTTCTCTCCCTCCCTCTATCTCCCCACTCTATCTTTCCCCATCTCTTCATCCCTCCATCCCTCCCTATTACCCTATCTCTCTCTCTAAATATACTTCTATTTATTTATCTTCCCTTTCCTCTCTCACTCTATCTTCATCTCTACCTCTATCCTCCTCAACTCTCTATTTCTACACATGGGTATGTGCAAGATCATGATGGGACAAAAAGTGGCGATATGATAGGTATGTGTAGGGTATGTGGCTAATGACTCTCTTTTACCAAAAATTGATGAAAACCAAATGGTTTTTAAAGTTCATTCTCATCTTTCCACCAATATAAATTATGTTTTACTTTGAATTTAATAAATAATTATAATTAATTTTCTATTTGAATTACAACTAAAATCCAAATTGATAGGCTGATTGAAAAGTATCTATAACTTTCAAACGGTATCACATTTTTTCACATTATATGCTTCACATACTATAGGATTTTAAAAAAAAAAATCATGAAGTTTTGACCAAGTTAAGGTGGTCAAACATACGAGTTTTTATATTTTTAAAAATTTGTAATAAAAAATTCATAATTAATTATTTACTTGGAAAAAACTTACAAAAAAATATCCATCACATTGGCACATGAGTTCTCTACTTATATCTAAAATATTATAAAAAATATTATCATTTTATTGTGGTTAGGGTGCTCAAACAAACACCTACTTCTTATTTTTTCGCTGAAATTTAAGTACTACTGTATTAAAATTTCAAATTTTCACCAAATAGATTTTTTTTTTTAATAAAACTAGTAGTTTAGAAACTACATTCAATTTTCTAAAGATTGAGAAATTTTATAAAGATTCTATTCACATATTTTTGAAATAATATAGATAACTTATTCAAATTTTTACATCTATTTTATGAAATTTTATTTTTCTAAAATTTTCACCACTTAAGGGCCTATTTTTCAATGATGATCCTGCACATACCCACATGTATCCTTCTCTCTATTCACCCATCTCTCTCCCTCACTGATGCAGGAGCATCCAGTGGTGTGAGGGAAATCTTGGATCACCAAAAAATATGCTTTCCATTTATGTTCCTTTTGTTTTCCTTTTGTATATTTTTTTGCATTTATGGATACCCTTTTTGTCAAATAAGAGTTCCTAACTTTTATAACTATTTTTCTGCTTTTTCTACTCAACTGTTATTTTTAGATGTGAATTTGAAAGCATGGGAAGAAAAAAATTTATGGGAAGGTTTAGGATGGAAAAATAAGCACTTTGGTAAAAGAACCAGGTCAAGATCATTCATGGTTTGAAATTTATTTTAGTTTCAGTTTCTGCTTTTTGCCCTAAAAAACATTCTGAGTCCAGTTTGACTCACTAAACGGTCTCGTACGGTCCCAAAAATCATCAAAACCACCATTGAAGGTGAAAACTATGATGACTATGTTAATAAACACCATGTCGTGGATGCATTGAAATATAAAATTCAATATGAAAAATACTACAATGATGTTGAGGTTGATGTTGGGGTACGTATAGGATCATGATGGGACAAAAAGTGGCAATATGATGGGTATGTGGTTGATGACTATTTTTTTACCCAATATTGATGAAAAAAAAAAAGTTTTTAAAGGATATTTTCATCCTTCCATTGATATAAATTATGCTTTACTTTGAGTTTAAAAGTAGTTATTATTCATTTTCTATTCAAATTACAACTAATGTCTTGATTGATAGGCTAATTTAGAAACATCTATAGCTTTCAAATGGTATCACTTTTTTGGAATCCAAAAACATGCATCACATTCTATGCTTCACATACTATAGGATTGAAAAAAGAAAAATTGAATTTCATGAAGTTCTAACCAAGTTAAGGTGGTCAAACTTACAAGTTTTTATATTTTTTAAAAATTTGTAATAAAAAATTCATAATTAATTATTTACTGAAAACAAATTACAAAAAAATATGCATCGCATCGAGTCATGAGTCCTCTACTTATATGTAAAATTTTATAAAAAAATATTATCATTTTATTGTGGTTAGGGTGGTCAGACAAACACCTTATTTTTCCCCTGAAATTTAAGTACCACTGCATTGAAATTTCAAATTTTCACCAAATAGATTTTTTTTTAACAAACCTAGTAGTTTAGGAACTACATTTAATTTGATACAAATAATATTCTTACATATTTTTGAAATAATATAGATAACTTATTCAAATTTTTACGTCAAGTTGCCTAACTCTGAATTTTCTAAATTTTTTGCCGCTTAAGGGCTTGATTTTTCTATGATGATCCTGCACATACCCATTGAGGTTCTTAATATGTTACCTGATATTGTTGTTGATGTCTCCAATTTCTTGCATACAATAGGGCAAGTTTCCAATGAAGAGTTGATTCCATCAACTAGCTCACCAAATGTTGTTGAACATGAAATAGATCAACCTTTTAATCATTTATCCCTTTCTTTCCAAATACTACACAAGAGCTCCAAATCATCAAATAGGTATTACAAATATAAAGAAAGGAGTAGAATATCTTGTGTTGGATTGAAATTAACTGTTCTCCTATTAATGAATATAGCACTAAAGGTTTATTTACAATGTATTTTCTAACATTATTCCCCACTCGAGCAACACTCCCCCTCCAACCATGTAATATTCAGATTTAGTTGCATGAATATGCCCTCCACTTAGTGAGATATTTTGACCATAGATTTGGAAAACATGTTAGGTTTAGGAATTTCCTCTACAACTCAATAATGAGACATCATAGTCAACGAATCACTTCTATCTTCATCATAGAAAATTTGGAAGACAAAATATCAAAGTCTTTTTGTACATTGTGTGAATGGATTCAAGTTTCTCTTGATGACCACATAGCAGAGTGAGCCATAGAAAAATGTCCCCATGTCATTTTCATGGATTTTTAGGTTTCGTTTCATAATGTTTGATTTATTTTTCTTTTATTTTATGCTATAACATGGCTTGAACATGCATATTTAGGTACTAAAATTCAAATAACGACATCTTGTGAAGGATTTGTGAAGTGTTGTAAAACATTTCTACACTCCTCTAGACTCTATTCATTACAATTTACCTAAAAACCACATTTCATCATTAATCAAGTCCTATTTTGAAGTGTTGTAAAGTCTTGTAACATAGCAGGCAATTTATCCCTTTGTTATGCTTTATTTAACCCCTTTATGCCCTTATATGCCTTAATTAAGTGTATTTTTGAATGTAAGCCCCACAAACAACATTAAATACAAGACAATTCCCGACACCCATTTTCAAGTCCTAATTGGGACCCATTCACCATGGGTGTGAATGAGTTCCCCTTGGCTCCAAATTCAAAATATTTTAAATTTTCTTTCATGTTTTTTATTCAAAATCACTTGATGTCAGACTGTGATGAGGTATGAATGGGTTACTAAGGCACAATCTTGTATAAATAAGTTTTTCTACATCCATTCTAACCCCCATTCGTTCAATTATTCATTCAAGCATTCATTCACACATCATCTCAAGTATTCAAGCATCTTGAAACATCAAATCAAGAATTATTCAATCACTTTGGAGCATCTATTTGACACTACTTCATATTTGCATCATCATGGGTTTGGTAAGTTGATAGCATTTTCATGTTTTTAGTTTATCATTCTCTTGAATTTTATTATTTCATTAAGGATTTGATTACTAAAGTGGGGTTTGACCAAGGTAAACCCCTATTTGCTAACCCTCAACCATTTTCCCCCTCTTGCATGTGTGTTTGTAGACCTTTTTATGTAGATTTTACAAGCATTTAGGTGATTGAAGATTGGTCAACAAGTCAATTAGGTGCTTCAAGTCAAATCAACTATATTTCAAGCTTGAAGAAGGTTTTTTGTCTATTTTCCATAGAATTGACTTTGACAAACCGACAAGTAGACATTTCTAGATCTGGTGTTGCAGAGTTATCTCCTAATTTCTCAAAGTTTTGGGAGTGGACTAATTCACCACAGTGGTGAATGAGTTCCATGTTAAGACTAAAAATCTAAATGTTGTTAGATTTTGAATCCCAACAGTCAAAAACTTGTTCTTGACACTTTTTCACCAGTAGTAGGACTAATTTACCACCATAGGCAAATGAGTCCCACAGTTGATTTTCAGTAATGTTAGATAGTATTCAAACAATTACAGATTCCTCACATCTTTCCTAGGTGCACTTTGTTTTATCCCATTCCTTTCTATTTTGCATTTCATTCATCTTTTAGTTCATTGTTTGCATATCATGGTGTGTTTTCTAGTATAGCATAAATCTTAGTTTTGCATTCATAGTCATTCATATAAATCACATAATTGCATTTTGTTCATTTTATTTAGCTCATATAACATAACACATAACATAATTCAAATTAACCCTTAGCATTTTTTTCCCTACCTCCTTTCTTTTAGGTGAAAAACCCTAGAAGAGCTAGAGAAGTGCATTGGAGCCAAAATAATATGGTTCATTTTGGTGAACTTGCATTTTGAACTCTTTGCATTTCTAATTTCATTCACATATTGTATCCTAGATTACATTTACATTAACATTCAATTAGCACATTTTTTTTTCTTGCATTCTAGGACTTCTAATATTGCATTAGTGAAACACTCATTTAGGTTTCATTTTTGCATTATATTTAAAAAACAAAAAACAAAAAATTTTCATTTTGCATCCTTAATTGCATTCTATATAGCATTAGAATCATTTTAAAACTATTGAAATATATATATATATATATATATATATATCATACTGGGACTCATTCGCCACCCTGGGCGAATCAGTCCCTTTGTACTTTTTAAACAATATTTTTGACATTTTTTTGGCATTTTCCTTCATTTCTATTTTTTGTAGTTACTTGTTGGTTATAGTTAGCAGGATTTCTTTTATCTTCATTTAGAGATCCTAGATTACTTTGCATTTGCATTCACCGTATCTTTGTGGTGCTTGTATGAGTGTTTCGTGCCCCATTAATAATACTTTAGTGAGAAAAAGTTCTAGAATCATGGCTTCTCATGATAGAACTTTCATTGTGGACCTTGGGATCTCAAGAGCTATATATATATATATATATATCATACTGGGACTCATTCGCCACCCTAGGAAAATCAGTCCCTTTGTAATTTTTAAACAACATTTTTGACATTTTTTTGGCATTTTCCTGCATTTCTATTTTTTGTAGTTACTTGTTGGTTATAGTTAGTAGGATTTCTTTTATCTTCATTTAGAGATCCTAGATTACTTTGCATTTGCATTCACCCTATCTTTGTGGTGCTTGTATGAGTGTTTGGTGCCCCATTGATAATACTTTAGTGAGACAAAGTTCTAGAATCATGGCTTCTCACAATAGAACTTTCATTGTGGACCTTGGGATTTCAAGAGCTCCTACTCCTAGTGTGGAAAATGGTGCATTAGGAAGTGACAATACCACTGCTATGCCTTCACCTTTCCATCCAATGAATGTTGACACCCAAAACAACTCCCTCCTACAAGAAAAGGTCATTAATATTCATGAGGATATTGCACACTTACAACAAGACTTATCACTTGAAAACATTTCCACCACTATCATACCCGCCATTGAAAACCTTCATTGTTTGATTGAAAGTGATGAAGGCTTGCAAGTTATGAAGAGAATTGGCAAGATTTACAATAAAAATTCTTTTTCTAATACCCATTCTGCAAACATTCTTGTAGGCCAAGGAGGACCTCAAGTTCCTTCCCCTTCAACAATAACATCCATACCAACTTATACCAATCCACAAGTCACCACAACTATGAACCAGGTTAATTATGTGGCTTCTTCTTTCCCACTTCCACCTAGCATTCCTAGTTCTCTTGTGGCATCACAAGTCCCTTCCACTACCTTCACTCCTCATAGTGTTCCTTTCACTTCTCCTCACATTACTTACACACCATCACCCTTTTCCCTTCCACCTCAAACCACTTACCCCAACCTTGTTCTTACACAACTCCTTAACACCATTTCTTCCATACAACACCAAGTTTCCACCATTAGCCAAGGTCAAACCGCTCCACTCACATATCATGTCTATAGCAGCCCCTTATATTTAGAAATATTACATACCCCAAAAATACAAGGGATAGAAATGCCTCAGTTTGAGAAATATGGACGTAAAGGAGACCCTATCAACCATGTTAATGCTTATACAACTTTATGTAGTTATTTTGTCCTTGATGATAAACTTTTAGCCAAATATTTTTTAAGGAGCTTGAAAGATATTGCATTACGGTGTTTTTCCAACTTTCCTAGTCATTCCATCTGAACATTCAATGAATTGGTGGATTCTTTCATAAGTCACTTTCAAGTTCACATGACACCTAAAAAGACAATGGTTGACTTAATGAGATGTAGACAAAACACTAATGAAAAAGTAACTAATTTTATCTCATGATACCAATCCTTGTATGCTCAAATTGATGTTGAGATTCTTGATGCACATCTGTAGAGGATGTTTATCCAAAAATTAAACAAAAATATTTAGGATAAAATAACTATGACTAAATTCCCTTCATTCATGCATTTATGTACAACCTTGTGTGAATAACAAAACTTAGTTTCAACTCATGATCCAAAATCCACTTCTAACTATGCTGAAAAGCCTGAATGCAAGAATCAAACCAACAATCAAAACTTTCACAATACAAATAAATGTTTTTTATAGTTCAGTCTACCTCCTCAACCACAACCCCAACCAACCCAACCAGTTCCAAATCAAGTGGAATTTTTTAAAGCGGTGGTGCCTTATACCTATGGGAACTCAAAGAGATAATTTACTCCCTTACCTGATACCCTCCATAACACAATGAACCAATTACTTCAACAATGCATGCTCACTTTTCCACCCATTAAATCACTTGATCCAAACTAGCTATTACCACCCACCTTCAAACCTAATGCTTATTGTCATTTTCATTGCCAAAATGGACATGACACTGAACACTAAAAGCATCTAAAACATCTAGTTCATGACCTCATTGGTTGAGTCCATTTGTCCATTGCACCCCCTAACCATAATTTACAAATTTTCACCAACCCCATGTGTAAACAAAATATTTCCTTTGTCACGGCTAGTGAGCCTTCAAATACTAATGTAATGACTATTGATACAAATAGTGAACAACTTGATATAGCTCTAATTGTTACCCAAGCTAACCCTATGGATAAACTTGTAGGTGTGATAGAAGTCATCCCTTGTAAGGACCAAAACAATAAATCTCTTGATATCACTTTTTCTGCAAAAGACATACTATGAAAGAATCCTGATGGTCCTCTTTACATAACTGGTAGAATATATCCTGCTTGTGGCAAGAATATGATCATAGAGGAGTTTCTAGTATTACATGAGCTATATCAAGATGATCATAATAAATTGACTACATGGATTAAGACACTAGTTTTTCATGCCCTATGATTAGATTGATCATACTCCCCTTACAGATAGGACCTAAAACATCAGAAGTAACATTTTCAATTATTCCACAATCTAACCAATTTTGTTTGTGGCTAGGCCACCCTTGGCTTCACCCAATGAAAGCAGTCCCATCAGTTGTTCACAAGTGTTTGAAGTTTCAACAAGGCAATGAAATATTTACAGTACACCATAGTGGGTTTAAACCCCTATCCTCTAAATGTAATTTATCCTTAGAAGCATTTTGGCTTGAGCCTATGGAACCCATCACCCCTCGCAAGGAATTCTTTTTCATAACCTATCAAAAGTTCAAAGCCAAATGCATAGCCAAATTGTCTCTTTGTAACATGTCCATGTCCACTTCCACTCCTCCCATCCTTGATGAAACCATGCTTCAACTTGAGTCCAACATTGAGCAAACCATATGACCTCATGACCAGCCACCCTTAGACACTTTCTCACCATCATTTAAATAGCCAAGGAAAAATGAAACAACTCCTATCATGCCTCCTCACATTAAAAAGGTGTATAAAGCTAAAGAGAAAGTGGTTGACCCATCTTCCTCGATTTCTGCTATTCTTCCCTCTTCAAAAATAGAAGAACCTATAATGAATCAATCTGCTCTTACACCTCAACAACTCCAAAAAGGAATTAAATTAAATCGTGGTGCTGTGGAATGTAGGCATCATCATCATCTCCTTGCTCATCAATCTCGCATACAAGAAAATAAAGAAAATCATCCTCCACATTTGATAGAAGTAATAGATGACCACCATCATTCTCCTAACCTACCACAAGATAATCCACTACAAACTTCACAAAAAAATGAACCAATCAAATAACCACATCTTTTGATACATCCTTCCTTAGAAATCACCCTTCGTCCTCCTATTGTCATCAATCTTGATGATGATGATGATGATGCAACAATACAAAAAAATAGATGAAGTACATAATGATTTGAACTCTTTATTTTCATCTGCAATGAGCTTAACAAATAAATCCTCTCCACCAAGTGAAGAACCTGGTATGACTCCTAGTTTTTCACTTGCAATTCTTCCTTTGGATAGTCAACCACCCTCACATTACATTGAAGGTGATTTGGAGGTGGATGACTTGTTAGATGGTTGACTTGCATTTTCCTAGCTATACTTTTTTGCATTCCTCTTGTCCTTTTGCATTTTCATGTGCATATCATGTTCTCATGTAACGTGTGTTTGATGTTTCCTTATCTTTGTACACTTATTTTATTTGTACCTCTCTTCTTCTATATTTTGTGTTTTTCTTTTGGGGATGATGCAAAGTGTAGAGATGCCCTATGTTTATTCCATGTTGACCCAAAAGGTCCTTTTCTTTTTCTCATTTTTGTTTTTTTTTTCCTTTTTGGGATGATGCAAAGCATAGAGATTCCCTATGTCTCTTCCATGTTGAACCAATCAATTCATTTTCCTTTTTTTATTTTTCTTATGCTTTCCTTTTGGGGATGACCCAAAGCATTGAGACTGCAATGTCTCCTTCATGTTGACCCAAAAAAAAATTCATTTTCTTTTTCCCTTTCATTTTCTTTCTTTTGTCTTGTTTTTTCCTTTTGGGGATGATGCGAAGTGTTGAGACTGCAATGACTCTTCCATGTTGACCCAAAATTAACTTTCCTTTTCTTTTGTTTTCACTCTCTTTGTGTCATTCTTTCAATTATATGTGCTTTGGGGAATGATGATAGCTTTGAGATATTTCACAAAATCATTGCAACAATGAACATACTGACCCCAAATCCATAGATCCCTTATGTGCTTGGTGTGATCTTTTCTGGGGGGAAGCTCCCTTTCCTTGTTTTTCATTTTCGTTGACATGATGCAACCTAAATTTGAAACATATGACTTGCCATAGGGCTTTCCAAGTTGGCTCTCATATATTTTTTTCCTTTTGCATTCTCCTCCCTTTGCTACTTTAAAGTAATTACTCATAGAATGACGTGTAGGAATTCCTTTAAAGTGGGGGGCATACATTACCATTAATTCATTTTCATTCTTGGTTCCTAGTGTAGCATTTCCATTCATATGATGCATTTAACACTTTGTGGATGACATTGGGTGTGATGTCCTTCATAAGTGTGATCTATATTAGCATATTACGTTCCTCTTGGTGGCATGATGTGACACACTACATCCCCTAGGATGTGAATATATTATTCTTTGATTGGTCCTCTCTTTGAGACATTAGGTACAATGTTCCCTAAGTGACTAACTTGGCATGAACTTAACAAGAATCCTTTGAAAATATTTCACATTTTACATATTTTAATTTTACATTTTGCATTTTTTCTACCTTGCATAACATAACTTGCATGCCTATGGTACCCTTCCTTTTTGTTCATGAGTTCTAAGCATACAAAGATTTCCTTGTCTCATGGGAACGCACTGACATTTTTCCTTGTGGCACCTTGTTAAAGTTATCAAGAGGTATAACTTTGATATGGCTGAGTGGGAATCCCACCTAGCAACATGACTTTTCCCCATAGCCACCTTTGTTTTTGTGAGTGCATACCAAATAGCGTATGTATCTTGCATTTTTGGTTTTCTCACCCCATAGATAATCAAAAGTTTCATGGCCTTAGAGTGAGTACATTTGGTCCTTCTCACCTGATAGACCATTATGAGTTATGTTGCTCCAGAGTGAGTATACATTCTCTTTTAGCCTAGATCTAATGAACAACTAGTTGGATAGACAATCAAAGCTTCATGTGATTCTCAACACTTATGTAATCTCTTGTTCTTATGCTTAGTTTTCCATGGGATCTTCATCCTAGGGGCTTGATCATCCCTCTTGATTGTTGTCATTCCATCTTGCTAACATTAGTGCATTTGAACCCTCCTCTCAATGTTCATGGCTAATGTACTGCGAGTTTTAATCAAGTTCATCCTCTCACTAAAGTGGGTGCTAAATGTGCCATACAAAAATGGTCCCTTCTCAATTTCATGGACTTTTAGGTCTTGTTTCATAATTTTTAATCTATTTTACTATGATTTTATGCTGTAACATGGCTTGAACATGCATATTTATGTACTAACATTCAAATAATGACATCTTGTGAAGGTGTTCTGAAGTGTTGTAAAAAATTTCTACACTCTTCTAGACTCTATTCACTACAATTTACCTAAAAACCACCTTTCCATCAGTAATAAAGTCATATTTTGAAGTGTTGCAAAGTCTTGTAACAAGATTTCACACTTTTCTAGGCATAACTTCACTATTTATCCATTTCTTATGCTTTATTTGACCCGTTTATGCCCTTATATGCATTAATTAAGTGTATTTTTGAATGTAATCCTGACAAACAACATTAAATAGAAGATAGTTCCCGACACCCATTTTTAGGTCCTAGGTAGGATCCATTTTCCATGGATGGCAAGTGAGTCCCCCTTGGCTCCAAGTTCAAAATATTTTAAATTTCCTTATAGGTTTTTATTCAAAATCACTTGATGTTGACCTATGATGAGGTATGAATGGGTTACTAAGGCACAAGATTGTATAAATAAGTGTTTTCACATCCATTCTAACCCCCATTCATTCAAGTATTCATTCGAGCATTTATTCACACATCATCTCAAGCATTCAAGCATATCATAACATAAAATCAAGCATTATTCAAGCACTTTGGAGCATCCATTGACACTACTTCATATTTGCATCATCATGGGTTTGGTAAGTTGATAGCATTTGCATGTTGTTAGTCTATCATTCTCTTGTATTTCATTATTTCATTAAGGGTTTGATTACAAAAGTGGGGTTTGACCAAGGCAAATCCCTATTTGCTAACCCTCAATAATTTTCCCCCTCTTACATGTGTGTTTGTAGACCTTTGTATGCAAATTTTACAAGAATTAGGTGATTGAAGATTGGTCAACAAGTCAACTAGGTGCTTCAAGTCAAATCAAACCTATTTCAATCTTGAAGAAGGTTTTCTATTTGTTTCTCACATAATTGACTTCAGCAACCCGACAAGCAAACATTTATAGATCTAGTGTTCCAGATTTTTCTCCTAATTTATCAAAATTTTGGGAGAGGACTAATTCAAAAATAGTGGCAAATGAGTCCCACCTTAATACTGAAAAATATAAATTTTGTTTGATTCTAGATCCCGATAGTTAGAAGCCTGTTCCTGATACTTTTTCACTAGCACTAGGATTAATTTGCCACCTTGGGTGAATGAGTCCCATTGTTAATTTTTAGTTACTTTAGAAAGCATTAAGACAATTCAAAATTCCTCACATCTTTTCTAGGTGCACTCTGTTTCATCCCATTTCTTTCTATTTTATATTTCATTCATCTTTTAGTTCATTATTTGCATATAATAGTGTGTTTTCCAACATAGCATAAATGTTAGTTTTGCATTCATAGTCATTCATATGAACCCTTAGCATTTTTGGCCCTACCTCCCTTATTTTAGGTGAAAAAGCCTAGAAGAGCTAGAGAAGTGCATTGGAGGAAAAAATCTATGGCTCACAGAGCAACTGATGTGTTTCGGTTCATCGTTGCATGGGACTCACTCCTTTTGGAACTCCTATTAGGCCCAACTATCTACAATGATTGAATATCTTGGGATAACTACCCTTTTTTTCACTCTAAGTTGTGCAAACACAAAATGCTCTAATCTACAAAATGTTTTCTCTTTTATGGCTCATTTGGCAATGGATTTTTCAACAAAGACCTTAATAGATAGTCTTATTCAAAATCCACATATAACATCTTTATATCTACATCATTGATTCTCAATTTTCTGTGAAGAGGTGATTGAAAAGATTTTGCATGCAAAAGATTATTGGTATAGATATGAATGGAAGCATCATTTCTTTGCACATGTGCATGGTTTTTTATGGCTTTTAAAAGCCCTAAACATGGAAACTCTTGATTGTTCCAATCACCTTGATGTTACCATGGCAAGGAACATTTTTTATAGATATGTTTCAACTTGGAATCCACATTTCCTTGCATAAAGATTTCTTAGAATGTACTATTGTTATAAAGAAAATTTGTACTTACTCTCCACAAGTTAGAGTCTTTCCAGCAATCCAATCATAGATTATGAAGAGTTGTTAAATACAATTCAAAGGAACACAAAATACTCTAAATATACTTGCTTAAGGAAAAACAGAGAGCAATTACAATGCTACTATAAATCACCTTGGCAACAACAACTTACCTCTAAATTGACATCTGATGCTATGGCTAACAAATAGTACAAGCCAAAAATAAATGATGATCACCTAAATATTCATAGCCCACCCATGCTTGCAATTTGGTGTTCCAATGTTGACTGTCAGCTAATTATTTCTATGCAAATTGTATTAAATTATATCTCCAAATATGTAGCTAAATCTGAGAAGAAAGAAAAAAATAACCTTGATATGTTGAGAAGACTTGCAAATACAAATATAGTTGAGGATAGAGCACTGCTTTCATATCAAAAGTTAATGATGAATATTCTTTTCGAGCATGACATATCTGCAGAGAATATGTGTCATATGTTACAAAAATTTCCCTTATCACTTCAAGTCGACAATATGCTCACTTGAATGTTGGAAAAAATGCATGGTTCCATATAAATAAATATGATGTTGATGAAGCCCTACCAAAAAATTATATTCATTTCTATATGCAAATGCCTCTAGAGCTAGGTGTTGTATCCCTAATTGACTTGGTTCACTTATACACACATTCAGACTAGTGCAAAAAGGACAAATGGAAATCGAGACACCAGCATACAATTTTTCTTATGTAGGCCTTGTTCAAGGATGACCACCTTGAAGATACAAAAATATTTGACACATTTTGTTGGACTGGACTTATGTTATACAAACCTTTCCAAAACATACACACAACTATAGGTCTTGCCAAACAAGATATAATACAAAATTGGAAAGTTTTTAAAATAGTTGGTTATCATCCTTGGCATATTAATAGAATTTTAGTTGCATCCACCATTGAAGAAAATCATGGAAGTGATAGTGATGATTTGAACCATCAACCTTCTATGGATGAATGTGAATGGGAATTTTTTTCTCGGCTTGGTGCTACTACTAACTTTAGTATAAATTAGTTCTAGCTATTGGGTAGCTAAGACTTTGATATGAACCATTCATGGAATACAAACCATGTGCCTAAAAAAATTCATAATATTTCTTTTCACTTCATTCCATCAGCCAAGGCATAGCATGAGCAAGCTATGATACAATCCTTTCCTGTAAATACATTATCCTATCAACTTTCACCAAAATAATAACTAGCTCTTCAAAACATCCAATCCCATCATATGCAAGCTTCCCCCAAATCCCCTTTCTGCATAATCATTCAAGTAATAGTTGGTACTGGTAAATCCTCTTTTATAAATTATATAAAACAACAAATAAATGCCTCTACTACTAGATGCAATTTATCGTTGCTCGCATTGACTCCTACAGGTGTTGCTGCCTACAACATATGTGCCTCCACAATCTATACAACCTTTTGAATTACCATAAAGAATATGAATCCTTTTCAAGGCCAACCATTGACAAAATTCCAAGAACAATTTAAATATATTCAATATATTTTGATAGATGAAATGAGTTTGTTAGGCCCAAAGTTGTTGCTCAAAATAGATAGTTGATTGCACCAAGCATTCCCCAATAACCAAATGCAACCATTCAGTGGTGTTTCTATCATCCTTGTTGGTGATCTTTCCCAATTGCCACCGGTGATGGGTACTCCTATTTATGCTTCACACTCATTGGTTGTAGCTTTGTGGCATACTTTCATAGTCTTAGTAACATTGGATGCTATTTTCTGCTAATAGCGAGATAGTCCTTCCCAACAAAAGTTTCGGGCAATCCTTCTCCATATAAGAAATGGTGAGGCTCTCCACAATGACTGGGAAGAGCTTATGAAAAAAATTAAAAAAATTCTCTTCCCTATAGAAAGAGAACAATTTTATGTTGCAACACATTTGTTTGTCACAAATTACTTAGTCACATTCCATAATAAAAAAATGATCAAAAAATTAAACATGCCCATAGCCATTAGCACCGCTCGAGTAGAACAAACAAAGACATCTGATTATGGAGATGATGACCAACTTCTCCTAGAACTGTTGCTTTGTGTTGGTGAACAAGTGATGCTAACAACAAATTTTTGCATTCAAGTTGGGCTAGTTAATGGATCCCTTGGTCTTGTTATAGCTATTGCGTACAATGCATGTTGTAAACCACTACATCTTCTTGACTATGTTGTTGTCTACTTTAAAAATTACATTGGCTCACCATGGGACCCATAAAATCCAAGAGACATCCCTATCCTAGCTATAACTTGAGGTATTTGGACACAAATTCCACTCACCATGGCATGGGCAATCACAATACATAAAGTAAAAGGCTTAACATTAAATAGAGCAACAACAGACATAGGCAACAAAGAAAGGAAAGGGCTAACTTTTATAGCTATCTCTCATGTAAAATCAATTGAGAGACTCCACATTGATCCAAATTCTTATTTGAGAGATACTTCATACTAAGAAACAATAGATACACTGCTCAACGTCATAGAGAAGAGGCCAAGTTGGAACAGCTCTAGCCCCCACCAAATGCTTTTTCCCCTGCCTCATGTTTCAGATTATGAAAAATAATTTGATAGATTTATTTTCACTTTGGCTCCACACCATATAACATCCTCTTTTGAAGGATTTTGAGTTAAATTTTATAGAAACATACCAAGTAATAACCTATACAAAATTGGTACAATGCCAAAGATGCATAGAGATACCAAAGAACAATAAGCAAAGGGAAAAACTTGTACAAGTTAGTGACATTTTTTTATCATTCCAATCTATTAAAATATACATTCAACTATTCTAGAAATATTTTCAAGAATATTGTGTTGTATTTGACTAACTAGTTTTAAATTATGCACCTATGCTTTGTTTTCCATCTTTTGTGCCTATATACTCTAAGTTTTGTTATGACATTAAATTTCCCATGTTTGTCCAATGATTTCCATCCTCTTCAACCTTACACATTAAAGATGATTTTCTCAGTCTTTATTGTCTTCTATACCTTCAGCAATACATTTTTTTTAAAATTCACTATACAAATATGCACCCATATATATTAATCTACCCACTTCTCCTTTCAACATTTCATTGTTTCATACTTTCTATATATGACATTTAGAAAACTACACTTTCCTATATATTCCATCTATCCATGTTTTTCCAAGTATCTTTAAATTCCATTATGTCAATTCTTTATCAAGATACCCATTTTTATAAAATTACCACAACAAAGACTACACTACAATATGAGAGATCATATATGAAAACCCCAGATTTTCACCAAATTTGAGCAAAAAACAACTACAATAGGAAAGATCATATATGAAAACACCAAATTTTTCCCAACTTTGTGATTGTATGATATATGATGAGACTTCATGAAATTACTCATGGGCGTTTCATACTTCTCTTGCTCGAGGGTTTGGCTAGAGCCTACAAGGCTTCATGATATATATATATAGTCTAGATTGAACATGTTATATGTCTTGTATCGATACGTTTAATGTGGGTTTTCGATTATCTGTCATTTACCTATAATTCTTAAGTGCTTTCCTTATAGTTCTTTTACAATTTCTCTATTTTTTCTATAATATTTAGTGCCAAATAATATAGCTTGAATTTAGAATTGACAAGTAAACTATTACATAGATATCCCGTGTTGTATCAATATGTTTTATGATATTATTTTTTTGAGTTCTACAAAGCAAATTGTTCATTATGTAATAATTGGCACTCTATGTAATAGTTGGCTTGTCAATTCGATGACCATTTTTACTATATATTCTTCCTTACATTGAAATTGTATTTTTTATATAAATACATTTACACTCGCAAAAAAAAATGTTGTTATAACTTTAGGGAAAATTGCCATCTTGATAAACAACTATATGTAAATAATCTTTTAGATAAGTTGAAAAGATAATTGTACACACATGCAAAAATGCAATGGGTAGAGTAGAATATCTCTTTTGAATTCAAATGTATGTTTTTTTTCCCACAAAAAAATTGGCATTTAAGATTTTGTAAGGAAAGCTAAGGTGCAGAAACAACTCTCCTAACATCAAAACCTCAGGGAAAAATGCAGAGGTTCTTTCAAATTTTCAATTACAATCAAATTAAGATACACTTCTAATAAATAACAAAAAAGAGAAATAACATATAGAGATGAACAATAGATTTACATGCGAAAACCCTTATGGGAGAAAAACCCACCACACCAAGAAAAGCCTCTTTGTATTACGGTAATGAAGATTACATACAGAGATCAGACTTATCTTTCTGATGTCAAAATTTCAACAACATAATCTTTGATCAACCTTGTATAGGAAACATTCTAGTTACAATGCTCTCTGAATTGAATTCACACGGATTACTCAAATATTCATAGAACTATTCATCCCACTAATCATCCAATCGAACATCATCATCGATCACAGGGTATATCCATGTCGACCTTGGTCTATTGAACTTCCTCACAAGCATGGCCACAATAGTTTAACTTCCTGTGGTTCCCATTCTTCTTCCTTGATTGGTCGAAGACAACCACTATGAACCACAGTCGGCGAGAGTTCTTATCGAGTGAAGAGAGATCACAATGACAAGGAATGTCATAGTGATAGCTCTATTCAGTAAGACATCAACAAGGTCTTAGTGACCTGAGCATTCCAAAAGGTTGCACAACTACTAGTTGGATAGATAGAAGGAATGTCACACTGACTTTCCTCTTTCAAAGGTTTCAGCCTGTGAGATTGAGACACACAATTCCAACAATCTCCCACTTGACGAAGATCACATAGGCACCTCCATAGCACAACAAAACTATTGAAATTCATGGGCACTAAGGCCCATCGAACTGGCACACCACGTAAACTTTTTTGTGCTCACTGGCTTCATCAATGCATCTACAACATTCTCCAGAGTATCCACTTTTTCTAAAGAGACCTTTCCATCCTCCATATCTTGTACAAAATGATACTGTACATCTATATGTTTTTTCTTGGCATGGAAAGTAGGATTCTTTGCCAAAAAAATAGCACTCTAACTATCACAGTAAATTGTTATTTTCCTTGCATCAAAACCAATGTTAGAACACAAATGTTTTAGCCAAATTTCTTCTTTGCAGGCATCTATTGCTACCATATATTCTGCCTCTGTAGTGGACAAAGCGACTATAGCCTGTTGTTTACTCATCCAACTCACTGCACCACCATTCATCATGAAAATATATCCACTGGTGCACGTTTTACTATTAATGTCCCCTACCCAATTAGAATAGACATAGCCTCGAATTCTGAGAGTCCTTTGTGAATCAAACAAGTTGCCATGGTAACACAATTCATATTCAAAAGTTCCCTTTAAATATCTGAACACTCTTTTCATAGCATCCCAATGTGTCCTTCCAGGATTAGCCATAAACAAACTAGGTACTCCCACTGCTTGGGCAATGTATGGCCTTGTATAGACCATTGCATACATTAGACTACCAACTGCACTAGCATAATGCACACTGGTCATGTCCTCCATCTCAGTAGGATATTTTTGATAGTCTTCAATAGATGGCTTCATTCCCTACAAAACTGGAAACAACTAGCTCCTTGCAATCGCTCATACAAAATCTCTCTAGAACAATCTTGATATACTTACTCTGACTGAGCCAAAGTTTTCTACTCTTCTTGTCCCTAGTTATTTCCATTCTTAGAATATACCTTGCTACACCAAGATCTTTCATTTCAAACTTTGCAAACAACTAATACTTAAGATTAGAAACCATTAACTTACTATTTCCTATGAATAGCATATCATCAAAGATAGAGAGCAATAATAAGAAATCGGTCACTTTCAGCTTTGTAATACACACAATGATCAAATTTTGATCTTACAAATCCCAATGATCAAAACAAAGGTATCAAACTTCTAGTACCACATTCTAGGAGACTATTTTAACCCATACAAAGATTTTTTCAACTTGCAAACTAGTTTTTCTTTACCTTTCTTCACAAAGTGCTCAAGCCAGGACGTATAAATTTCTTCTTCAAGATCACCATGAATAATGTTGTCTTCATATCCATCTATTCAATCTCTAAGTCATATGTTGCTACAAGTGACAAAAAAAATTTGATAGATTTCAACTTAGCTATAGGAGAAAAAATTTCCTCATAATCAATTACCTCTACCTGGGAATATCGCTTCGCAACCAACCTCACCTTATACTTTTCCATACTACCATCTAGACCTGTTTTCTTTTTAAATACCAATTTGCAGCCCACAACTTTTTTGCCTTCAAGAAAGGGCACCAAACTCCAAGTATCATTCTTCTCTAGTGATGCCATTTCATCATTCATGGCTTCCAACTGAGAGTTTGAATTAGACATTTTAAATGCCTCTTTCACAATCCTAGGCTCATTAGTGCTAGAAATTAAAGCATAGGCACAAGTAGAATCTATCAAAGAAAAACCATACCTATTAGGTTGCTTTCTTTCATGAGTTGAACTCCTCACTTGCTGAGGCTGAGGTTGTTCTTCTTCTTTAGAACTCTCAGAATTGCTTGAGCTCTCCTCAGTTTTATGTTCATTTTGAATTTTGAATTCCTCTTTATCTGGTGTTGGAGGAATTTCAACTCCATCCTTTTTATTTTATGATTTTGTCTCTAACTGCAGATCCAAGGTAGAAGGCTTTAGCTCATGAAAGATAACACTTTTTCTATATAGAACCTTCTTTGTATCAGGATTCCAAAGCTTTTATCCTTTTATGCCAGCACTATAGCCAATAAAAATACATTTAACAGCCTTGTTCTCCAATTTAGATTTTTTCTCATTCTACACATATGCATATGCCTCATAGCTAGAAACACGAATGTGTCTTAGAGAGGGCTTCTTACCAGACCATGCATCCAAAGGTGTTTTCTTAATAAGAGTGGAATTAGGAGAACAGTTTATCAAGTAACATGTTGTAGCAACTACCTCAGCCTAGAACTTCTCCTCCAAGCCAACACTACTCAGCATACTTCGTGCTTTCTGCATCACTGTCTTGTTGAATCTTTCTACAACTCCATTTTGTTGTGGAGTATAAGGTGTAGTTTTATGTCTTTTAATCCCACGATCTTTAAAGTACCTCTCAAATTCATCAAAAAAAAACTCATTGCCATTATCAGTCCTTAAACATTTTATTTTTCTTCCATTCTTATTTTATACAAGGTTTTTAAATTCCTTAAACCAACTAAACACTTCTGGTTTACTTTTCAAAAAATAGACAAATGCTCCTCTTGAATAATCATCAATGAATGATATATAGTACCTTAACTTAGACAAAGAAGGAACATTCACTGGACCAAAAACATCAAAATGTATATAATCAAGGAAACCAGAATATTTGTGTGGACTAGAGTAAAATGAAACATGGTGTTATTTACCATATATACAATGTTCACAAAATTTGAATTCAAAGTTACAATCATCAAGCCCTTCAACCAAGTTTTTATTCTTCAAGGTTTTTAAACATTTTTCTTGAATATGGCCTAGCCTATCATGCCAGAGCATAGTCTTTTCTGCTGGAAGTTTAACTTCCATAGAGTTTACACCATTAGAAACTTTTCCCTCTTTTCCCCCATAAGTGGCTTTCTATGACTTTACAGAGACACTATTGCATTGAATAGCATGTGCATCTAGCTTATAGAAGGTACCAATATGAGCACCCCTTTCTAGCACCATTGAGCCTCTAGTCATCTTACAACCATTTCTAGAGAACGTAACTTGCACTCCAATATCATTTAGCTTACTAAAAGAAAGTAGATTTCAAGCCAGACTAGGTATATACATTACATCTTTGATTCCCTTCACTCTTCCATCATGGAATTGAATTCTAACTCTTCCACGACCAACTATTTCCAAATATGAATCACTTGCCAAATACACCTTTCCACCTTTGTAATTTTCATACTTTGTGAACTAGTCTCTATGAGATGTCATGTGGAAAGATGATCTAGAATCATTTAGCTGGACATCATCTAATGCCTACTTAGCCAAGGCTGCAATGAAAGCATATACATCACTCTGAGAAGAATCATTGTTGGAAGAATTCTTCTTCTTCTTTTTCGCCTTTTTGCAATCCTTTCAGACATGACCAGGTTTCCCACAATTCCAACACTTCACCTTGGACTTTTTTCCAGGAGACTTTGATCTCCCCTCATATTTGGATTTGGATTTCTTGTCCTTCTTCTTTCCTTTTTCTTTTGATCTACCTCTAACAACAAGAGCCTCCTTCACCATCTTAGAAGATTTCCTTCTCATCTCTTTTTATAAAAAATAAGCAACAACATCTTCCATCTTAAAACTAGATGTCGTAATCACAATAGCGATCACCAGGTGATCCCAAGATTCTGGCAAAGAACACAATAGCAACATAACATGATCTTCTTCATCAATCTTCACACGGTCCATAGATGTTAACTATTCAATCAACATGTTGAAAGTGTTCAAATGATCAACAATAGATCCTCCCTCTTGCATTGTCAAAGTGTACAGCTTCTTCCTCAAGAACAATTTACAAACCAAGGACTTGCCGTGATAAATAGATATCAGTCTTTTCCATAAGGAAGATGCAGTCTTTTCTTCATGAACATTCAGAAGAATAGAGTCTACTAAATAGAGCCTTATCAACCCCTTAGATTTTCTATTAGCAAGGTTCCAATCCTCTTGCTTCATGCCTATAGGCTTCATTTTAGAAATAGTAAGCCACAGATCATGATCAACCAACAAATCTTCCATTTTGAGTTTCCACAACTCAAAATTGCTGCCATTGAACTTCTCAATTTCAATCTTTCCCGATGTGCTTGCCATCTTAATCTGTAATTCAAATTTTCAAACTTCTACAAGACTCGTACTGAATAGAATTGACACAAAAAACCCAATGTACCCACAAGGATAACACAACTGGCTAGGCTCTAATACCACTTGTAACAAAAGCTAAGGTGTAGAAACAACTCTCCTAATTTCAAAACCTTAGGGAAGAATGCAAAGGTGCTTTTAAATTTTCAATTATAGTCAAATTAAGATACACTTCTAAGAAATAATAGAAACAAAGAAACAACATACATAGATGAACACCAGATTTATGTGGGAAAACCTTTACTGGAGAAAAACCCACCACACCAAGAAAATCCTCTTTGTATTACAGTAATGGAGATTACATACAAAGATTAGACTTATCTTTTTGATGTCAAAATTTCAATAGCATAATCCTTGATCAACCTTGTACAGTCCAAAAATTCTAGTTATAATGCTCTCTAAACTAAATTCACATTGATTACTCAACTGTTCACAAAACTGTTCATCCCACTTATTGTCCAACTGAACATCATCATTGATCATAGGGTATATCCATGTCGACCCTAGTCTATTGAACTTCCTAATAGGAATGGCCACAATAGTCTAACTTCCAATGGTTCCCATTCTTCTTCCCTGATTGGTCAAAGACACACCATGCAGGATAGTCTTTCAATTGGTCAAAGCATTCAAACTGTGTTCGCATGTCGGTGAGACACTAGCAGTGTCTCCCCGATGCCACAAAGCCCAACCGTCGATATCACCTAGAGTCATCACCTTCGGCAAGAGGTTACACCGACTTCAAAAGTACTTGGTGAGACAAACCATATCACTGAGATGTCATACCAATGACCACCACATGTAATGCTATTCAGCAAGACTATCACTATTCGGTGAGAGGTCATACCAATGTTGAAAGGTCTCATAGACATTAGCATTCCCATCAGCAAGACTATCGCTATTGCCAAAAGATCATATCAAAGCAATATACCTATTAAAGAGACCACAAGAAATTAGAACAAGGTCTTGGCGATCCTTCATGTCACATTGAAATGTCCTACCATCAGTGAGACTTCATCTGTCACTAAGAGTTCTTACTGAAGCCTCCAAGTTACTCTGATGACTCTGAGTGTAACACTATCGGTAAGACATACCATCCATCACCAAGATTTCTTACCAAAGTCTTCATGTTACTTGGATGACTCCAAGTGTATAACCATTCAACAAAACATCTATTGTTGTGATGATTCATACCAAATGTTCATATCTCTCCCTGACAACCACTATGAACCACAGCCGGTGAGAGTTCTTACTGAGCGAAGAGAGATCACAATGACAAGGAATGTTAATGATAGCTCTAGTTGGTAAGACATCAACAAGGTCTCGGCAACCTGAGCATTCCACAAGGTTGTATAACTACTAGTTGGCCAGACAGTAGGAATGTCACACCAACTTTGCTCTTTCAGAGGTTTCAACTTGTGAGATTGAGACACACAATTCCAACAAATTTCCCCTTATAGCCATTATAGATAGTGGTTTATGTGATTGTGGACAAAAACCACACACTATTGTCAAGTGCATGTGAGAGGAAAAACAATTTGTTGATTGCACCACATTGTTTATCCTTACATATGAAAATGGTGTATGTTGCTTCATTCAACTAAACCATTTACAATGTTATGGTTGGCCTAGTTTTCATTTTATATGTGATTATTTTTTTTCCTTTCTGGTTATTAGTTGTTATATCTACCCATGTTTTGCAAACACATTCCTACATATAAATATTAGCCATGAAATGCAAACATAAGCACTTAAAAAAAAATCTATACCAATATATATGTTTGTGAAGTTAGATGCACCTTTTTAGTTATTATACACTCTTTTATATATTCCATCTATCCATGTTTCTCTAGCTATCATCAAATCCCATGATGCCAATTCTTTATCAAGATACCTATTTTACCTATTTTTTGTCAAGTTGTCACAACAAAAAAAGGACTACAATACTAAAGATATTTTTTTAGAACACCATTTTTCCCCAACTTTTTTATTGTGTGATATATGATAAGAGTCCATGAGATTTTCCATGGACCTTACCTTCCTTTCTTTCTTGGGGGTTTTTCTAGAGCCCAAAAGGATTCATGATGCCAATATGGTATGGAGGAGAACAATTGTGGGTTTAGTGCTTTTGTCTTCCATCGTCATATATTTGTTGTTGCTTATGTACATGGACACACAAATTCTCACATGCACTTATCTAAAAAAAAATACTCTATTCTATCCATTCAATTTGTCATTTTGTTTCCACAACTCTCTTTCCAACTTCTCCAATAGATTACTTATACACAATTCTTTAATAGGATGCCATGTATTCAAAATGTTCCACTTTATCTCTTTCTATTTACAACAAATAATGCTAACCTCTTTTATTGTATATCTATATTATTTCCCTTATAATGTTGCATAGATACAATAGATATTCAAGAAAATTGGTGTATTGTAAATTTTCTATTTCAAATTCTTTCATGGTCCAACAACTCAATCCAATGCTACTCAACCTTGTTAAACACCATCAATATTACATGTAGGTACATAGCTTTTCCATTATCAATAAATAGATTCAGTGAACCAATTGTAAATATTATTAAAATTATTTTTAGTTTCACATTGTCCATATTGATTTTACACATATACTTACTCACTTTTTATACTTCCTTTTTTATTTTTCTTTCTTGTCAACTAACATACCCATGTCTTCTATTTGCAAGAACTAGGCTAAAGCATGCAAAAGCATTCAAAAATTAGGATACCTTTTTTTTTTTAAAGTTACCACAACAAAGAAAATAGTACAATATGAGAGATCATATATGAAAACACCATATTTTCCCCAACTTTATTATTGTGTGATGTATGATGGAACTCCATGAAATTTCCCATGGGTGTTGCATACTTTTCTTTCTTGGGGGTTTGGATAGAGTCCACAAGGCTCCATGATGCCAATATGGTAGGGAGGATAATGAGCATTGGTTTTGTTCTTTTTCTTTTAACGCCATATATTTGTTGTTACATAGATACATGTGTACACAAATCCTTGTATACACTTGGCTTCCAAAAACATACTCTATAATAACATGTTTCTCATGTCATAGCAAGTGGTGAGGAGGCACTTGAGACTTTGATCACGTCACCTCAAAACAAGGCATACCTTTTAATTCAATTATTCTAACAATGCAAAATATGTGTATCATGTCATCACATTCTTCTTCTGGTGAGGTCTATTTATTTGTTTAGAATCCTTTATGTTCCATACTTTTCATAAATATTACTTAATCCACAAGTTCAAGTTTCCATGTATTTCTATGCATATGTATCTGAAGATAATTAAATAATAATCAATTAGTTGATTGATTATCCTAGACAAAAAGGCCATTTATATATGTGCATCTAGGTCTAATAAATATAAAACTAAAATAAAGATAAAATTATATCATACCTTAAATTTTGGAGAGAAATTATTATTATTAAAAATTTAATTATTTAAAAATTTAAATTTTATTTAATTTTTCAATTGTAATATTTTAAGAATAAATTTATTAAAAAACATATTCATTGAGATTTAATTTACTATGGATTCTCAATCATTTTCCATTTACTTGTGATTCCTAAGATTATTAATTAGAAACAATTTTAATTAAATGAATACATAAAATAATCTCTATGCCAAAATTAAGTGATTTATAATATGTTCAAATTAGGTGATTTAAATTGATATCTTTCAATGCACACATAGGTTGGCTTTAACTTTAATGTACATATGTATCGATATGATTGATCTATCCATCTAATTATCCATAATAATATATAAATTGATTTTCCAACATCTCTCTTCATTATGATCCACTCCACCTATTTTATCCTAGTTAAAGTCCAAAATCATAAGGTTCACCTCCTGCTATGAACTAACCTCACGTTATTTCATATTGGCTTACTATCATGCTTCCTTTTCTAACTCAATCAAACAATTGCAAATATTATTGATTATTTATATTTCACATTGCATTCTGGAAAAAAAAATGTTTCTTACTTCCCATTCAATAGTCATTTTGTGGTGGACGCCTATCACTAATTCAATGGCTAGTTATAATTAAATTACTATGTGAGTTATTTAGTAGTTTAAAAGTGTTGTTACATGTCTTAAATAGTTATTATTATTATATTTAAAAGTATAATATATATTTTAAATTATACAAGTCTAAATTATATATAATATACATATACTTATTATTATATATTATATTTTAGAATAAAATATTAAATAAAATTTAGAAAATAGTATAATTAATAATTTTATTTGTAATTAATATAATATAAATTAAATTAGCATTTAAATATAATACAATATATATTAAATATAATATAAATTATATATATATACACAAATTTAAATAGCATAAATACAATACACTATATATATATACACATTATATTATTATATATTGCATTCTCTAATGCATCAAGTGATTAAATGTATATAAAGTTACATGATTAATAGGTAGTATATGTTTAATGAGTGCATAATGAAGTAACATGTAAAAATCTGTACCTGAAGATTTGAAGGGGTGAGATGGGAAGGGAAAATAAAAGAGATGGGGGAGACAATTCTATATGAGATAGGTATATATATAAAAGAGAGGAGGAGGAGCTTAAAAGATTGGGAATGGAGAAGGGAGATTTGGATGGGGATAAAAGGAGAGGGGTAGAAGAGACATAAAAAGGCATGAGAGGAGTGAGAGAAACAAAAAGATAGAGAGGTAGAGAGATTGAGGGATAAAGAGGGTGTGGGAGAGATAAATAAATAGAGAAAGATAAATTATCAAAATCATTTTTAAACTAATATTATATTTAAATATTATTATGTTTTATTTTACAATAAGTGAGACAAAATTTGTTATTTTTATTTAAATATAGTTTTTTTAGAAAAGGTTTGCATTAAAATTAAATTTATTAGTTTAAAGAATTATTTTTTATTTTTTATTTGTGTTTTTATTTGAATGGTTATTTTATTTATTTAACAATTATTTTATAGTTTTAGTTGTCTTTTCTATAAAGTAATATGTTGGTATTTACTCTCTTTACATTAATATAAATGAGTCTTGAGCTTTTCATCTTTTGTCTAAAAATATATATATATTGATAATGTTTTGTTTTATTTATATTTATATCATTTATTCTATGAGGATTCTATAATGGGTACATGGAATTTGTGTTTTTCTTTTATTGAAATACAAAGAAATCAATATTATAAAGATTTAGGGTTATTTCTTCTCCTCCCTTTCTCTATATCTCCTTATATCTCTATCTCTCTATCACTCCTGCTCTCCTGCCTCTCTCTCTGCTCTCTCTCTCTCCACTCACCCTCTTCCCTCTATATCTCTATCTCTTCTCCTATCTCTAATTATATATCACCTATCTCTCTTTATGTTTATCTCCCTCTTCTATCTCTCTCTATTTATCCTATTTATCTCCCTCTATCTCTTCATTTTCTACGCTATCTTCCCTTTTCTCTCTCTGCCTTGTGTTCTACCTCCTCCTCTATTCCCCCCTCTATCTCTATGTCCTCCCTCCTCTCTCTCCTCCTCCATAGCCTCTGATTGCTTTGCCTGTTTATAGATCTTGGCCTCTCTATCTCTATCTCTCCATCTCTCTACCCCGATATCTCTCCCTCTCCTTCTCTCTATATCCCTCTGCTTCTCCTTCTCCTTCTCCTTCTCTATCTTCATCTCTATATTTGTCATATATCTTTGTCTCCTTACCTCTACGTCTCCCTCTTTCTATCCCTATTTCCCCCTCTCCCCCAATTGTAAACATAACATGAAGTTGTTGGTAATGGAGCCTAATTACCTTTATGATTCAAAGGTTTTGTTTTAGTAGTGTTTGAATTCTTGTAAGTGGACACATAGTTGATTTGAAGCTATCACTTCCCAATTGAAACCTTTATTACACAAACAACATCATTTGTTAAATGATCTACCAATTGAACTCATGTACTACACAAATGTATGCAAAAAAGAGATCTCTCTCTCTCTCTAAAACATAATATAAGCCTATTGGTAATGGAGCATAATTAGCTTCCTAATTCAAAAGTTATGTTTCAGTCATGTTTGGATTCCTATAAATGGATGCATAGTTTATTTGAAGCTATCACTTTTCCATTGAAACCTTTATTGCATAAAAAAAACATAATTCTACCTCATGCACTAAACAAATATATACATATACTACACAAATATATACAAATAATAGATTTTTTCTTGACGAATAGAGGAATACTTGAAAACCGCAGACTCCGAAATGACAGTATATTACAGGACACTCTAATAGTGCTCAACTTTTCGATTTATTGATTTCACAGCTTGAAGTTGCGCTCAGGTTCAAAGAGATGCAGTCTCATGGAAGGCGATGATGGCAGGATATGTAACAATGGGTTTATTGAAGAAACTTTAGAACTAGGAAGCAAAAGAAGTTAACGGAGTGAAAAGATTTTCCAATACTGCTGTGTATTATGAGAAACTGGGAGCTCAAGCTTAAGAACAAGAAAAATAAAAATAAAAAAATTAACCAAATGATTCATGCGCACATAGATCCTCAATAAAAACCCAATAAAACCATGGCAAGCGACTTACCTCCAGATTCTGCTCGAATTAAGAGATGCTGCTAGTGATGTTGATGAGGAAATAATGGGCAGGTTCCACCAGAGAAGAGGCTTTAGAACTTTCAAACAAATGCAAATCCTATGGCGCAAGGCCAAATTCCGCAACCTTTTCCAGCATCCCACTCTGCCTGCTGCCAAAAAATGAGAGCTTTACCAACCGGTATGGATATCTGTCAAAGGATGAAGAAGGGGGATTTTTTTTTTTAAGTTGCAGTTGCAGATAGGTATGCAAGATGTGGACGTATAGACCAGACACGTGAACTGTTGGACATAATGCCTCCAAGAATTGTGATCTCCGGGACTGCAATCATTGCGAGATACGCGCAGGAAATGGATTTGTTTAAAAGGCTTCTGAACTTTCAAGCAAATGCCATCAGTTGTTGTAAAGGCGAATTCCGCAACCTTTTCCCCACCATCTTCCCTGCTTCTTCCCCCAGGAATGGAAGGCTTTTTATGCACGGTATGGGCCTCCATCAAAGCATTTGTCAACGGCCTTAGTTGCAACTGCCCTCCTTTCACGTGAAGAGACTGACAATTGGATGGGGTGCCATCCCAAATCAATGGCGCAGAGGTCCTTCGCTGACCCATTCCCTCCACACCTACCTTGATATTCCCCGTGAACTTATCTACCATTTTTAATATAACCTAAATCCTCATTCTAATCTATCCATTTGGCCCAATGTAAACAAGATCCTCATAAAGGTGTTATTGATTTTGTTTGTTTCTCCCATTTTTATATTGTTTGATGATAATGACAATTTGTATATGATTTATTATTTTTTAATTGAACAAAGCAAAATAATTATAAGAATAGAGCTATTAGTAGTAGCTGAAATTCAAACTAACCAAAGTATCAGCAAACTAAATAAAACTTGACATTAACAGAGGTTGTATGAGGCATCAACCATAAGAAACTTCCACAAATAGACAAATTACAAAAGTTTTATAAGATTTTTACAGTACTTAATTTTATTGTCTAGCTGAAACTTCACAAATTGCTCTTTAATTTGTTGTACCCTTTGTTTAGCCCGTACTTTCTTTTTACATATAACCCAAATCTCCGAGAAAAGAACAGCCGCCTGAAGATATATCTTGGAGTAAAGCCATAATTTCTCAACAGCTTGATAAGAGTTACTAGAAAACATTGTAGCACACCTATTTTTCCATATATTTTCAAAAAAACATGTTGAATAGAATCAACAATCACATCTTTTTACATGCCAAAACTAAAAACATCCTCTTTCCAAGTCAAATCATGATTAAAAATAGCTGAGAAATCTCTAAAAACTGAAGACTAAAGTCTTTTAACATTATACATCGTCCCAAAAAAAATGTTTCAAACTTTCCACACCCTTGCGAAAAGGGCAGTCTGCTAGTTGAAGGCTAGGCTTAAACATCACACACCAAGCATTGACTTAGTGTGCGCTGGCTCATGTGGGCCCTAATTTTTATCTCCGTTTCGCTTTGGTGACACTGCCATTGGTTTGAATCTGTTTTAGCGTTTATTTATATTATTTCAGCGTTGAATCTTCGTCCGTTTGTTTTACCCTTTATCTTTTTTTGCCCCTTCTTATTTTCTCTCGCTGATAACCATATTATTTTACTTTACTGCTATTTGCACTTAATAATTATAATATTTAAGGTAATATTTGAATACCTACTTAAATTATATTTAATATATTTATAGTATTATTCAATGTTTATTAAATATTATAAAAAATTATTTATTAATATATTTATATAATGATATATAATATATTCAATATTAAAAATTTAGTATGCTTCAAATAATATTAATTATCTTTGAATAATAATTATCTTTTGAATAAATATTACAAGTATTATATTTACTAGTTATACTTAATCTATAATATATTATTAAATTATCAATATATATAATTAAATATTAGTTATAGTATATTTAATATATTCAAATTATTATTAAATAATATTATTAATTATACATCAATATATAATATAAAATATTTATTCACATAATATAGTATTTAAAAATTTAATATATAATATATTATTTAAACTATAAAGAAATATATTTATTTTAAATGATTATTATTTGAATTATTATTTAATCATTATCAAATAGTAATTTAAATATATTAAATATAATTTAAATGATAAATCATTTATTAATGATAATTATTAAAAATATAACATATATAATCATATAAAATGTTTAATATTATATAATAATGATAACAATTATATAATAATTAATAATAATATTTTAATTATTACTAATATTAAATATATTATACATCATCTAATTATATTAATAATTAATATTATTTAAACTATATTTAGAACATAAAATATTAATATTAATGATATTATATTTAATCCTATATTATAGTTCCCATCAAAATCATTTACCCCTAATAATAGGATGCATTGCACCATTTAAAAAATATATATGAATGTTAAAAAATTACTTATTTATATTAAATATGTAATTTATTTACTATTTATTATAATTATTATTAATATTAAATATATTACATGATTCAATATATTATATATTTAAAATTATCATTAATATATGATAGCCTATATTATGTATGATCAAGTTCTCTCTCTCACACATAATATATTAAATATATTATCATTAATTATATTATATCATATAACATTAATATATATAAATGTTAATATTAAAATTTTGTAATTAAAGTTAAATGCATTACATTATTAAATATATTAATAATTAGCAATTTTTTTTTTTTTATGTGATCAAATTATTCAATTGATTTGTGAAAGGAATAAGTTAAAGTTTTAAGTGACACCCATAAGATCTACTTAACTTTGACTAACCAAATTCTCTTCCATGTAATAGTTAGATATGTTATATATTTAATAATTATCATTAAAAAATGATTTATCATTTAAACTATATTTAATATATTTAAACTCCTATTAGAAAATGATTAAAGTATAGTTCAAATCATTATTGCTTAAGAAAAATATATTTCTTTATATTATTTATAAAATAATATATTATTTATGACTAAATATATTATATATTGATATGTAATTATTAATATTATTTAGTAATCATTAAATAATAATTTAAATATAGTAAATATCATTCAAGAAATATTTAATTATCATTATATTCTTATTGTTTAAATAATATATTATATACCTAATTATAATTACCTTCAAATATAATATATTTTAAAATTTATAAAAATAATAATTATTAAACATTTAAACATTAGTATTATTTAATAAAATTGGATAATGAATTTAAAATATATTAAATATAATTTACAAAGGAATGAAGTTTAAGTATTCAAATTCAAAATAATGGAAGCTATATATATTGAATTAAAATGTATGGTTATGGGTGAGAAAAGATGAAAGATAAAGGAATTAAAACAGAGCAGATGATTCAACTGCTAAGATGAGTATAGGCAAATACTAAAAGCCAGTTCAAACCAACCGAATTGTCACCAAAATTGAAGCGGAGATAAAAAGTAGGGACCATATGAAACAACACACACTGAAGTCAATGCTTGGTGTAGTGTCGCCAACCTTAGTTGAACCATAGGAGTGCATGAAGTTGGGAAGCTTGATTACGTGGCTACTTTCTAAAAGGATTTGAAACTCCATTGCATGGTAGCGTTATAACACACTAGCGTTATAATAACATGTTAAAGAAATAAAAAAAATTAAGAAGTATTCATTTTCCTTGACTATTTTCTTCTTTTTACAAAGTGAGAAACCCCAACTTTCCAAACTCACATTACAGGAACTATTAGGCTGCAAATATTCAACAAGGTTATTTATTTCTTGCAAAGGATGCTTCCTCAGTGAAGGTGGGAGAGGGAGTAAATGTGTTTGTTGTTTATTTTTGAATTTCATAGTTTTAGAGTTGATTTTGTGGATTTTAGGTTATATTTGATATATATTTTTTTTCAATTTGTAGGAGATAGAAATGAACCCGCAAACCCACAAAATCCTCAACAAGAAGAGCAACCAAATCTCGAAGAAAAAAATCCTCAACAAGAAAATCAACCTCAACAACCTCCTCCATTAATCCCTCAACACCCTCTTGGCACTCAACAAAATTTAATGAGTGAGATTGAGAACAAAAAACAAATTGAGGATTTTATTAGTAGGTT